>CM019697.1:34419720-35619720 GCA_009760885.1 Achatina immaculata | reverse complement strand
TTCATGGCAACATGCAATGTGATTTTAGACCACTCTCTCACACTTTTGTAGAAGTAAACAAATACCTCAGACATTTCTGTATAGATAAATATATCAGCCTCATATATTTCTATATAAATAAATATATCAGCCTTATATATTCTATATAGATAAATATATCAGCCTCAAATATTTCTATACAGATAAATATATCAGCCTCATACATTTCTATACAGATAAATATATCAGCCTCATACATTTCTATATAGATAATTATCTTACATCCTTCTTGTGCCATTAAACGTCACACAGCATGGTAGTTCGCCAAGATGTCCTGTCTTTGGCGAGTTTTTCAATCTCATCAAGGGAAGCCCACTGAATTGGCTTCTCTTAACAATGTCCTTTTTAGAGTTTCACGTGGTCACCTCTTTTTCTTTGGCCTGTTGTGTTCCATTTGATAGCTTGTTTTGGGATTCTCTAATTGTTTCTTCTCCTCACATGACCGACATATGTCCATCTTCTTTTTCTGATCAACCATGAGACAGGTTGTTGTTTGCTCATCTGTCTGATCTCTGTGTTGTTCTTGAATTCATTCCACTTTATACAGAGTATTTTCCTGAGGCATTTGTTTTCGAAAAAGTCTAATTTCTTGTCTATTTCTGTTTTCCAGCTTTGACATGCATAAATGAGAGTGGATGTCACATGTGAACTGATAGTCTTAACTTGGTTTTTGTGCTTGAATGCCATGTGTTCTCCAGATTCTTGAAGGTCAAGGCTGCTTTGGCAATTTGAATTCTAACTTCTTTTCTGGTGTCACCATTGTGGTCTATATAGCTGCTGAGATAAGCAAAATGGTTTACTTCTTCTACAGCTATTCCTTCTACGTATATTTGTCCTTTGTCATTAATGAGAACCTTCATTATTTTTGCTTTATCCTTATTAAATTCAAGTCCTATTGTGCTAGCCAGTGAAGACAAGGTATCTGTTTTTACTTGCATTGATTTCATACTGTCGCTGATAAGAGTTATGTTATCTGCAAAATCAAGATCTTCCAGTTGGGTCCCAAGTACACAATCAATGCCCGTTTTACCTTTGCAACATTTTTTCATTATAAAGTCTATGGCAATTCCAAAAAGCAAGGGAGATAATATCGATCCTTGTTTCATGCCTGTTTCAATTTGGAACCATTCACTCATTCCTTCATCTGTATTGACTGCACAAACATATCCATTGTAGAGGTCACTAATGATGTTGACAATCTTAGATGGTATTCCATGTATTCTTAAAATCCTCCATAATGATTCTCTGTGTATGCCATCAAATGCCTTTTTAAAGTCTATGAAGTTTAGGATTAACGGTCTTTGATTTTCAATATGTTCTTCAAGTATTCTGAGAGTAAAGAACTTCTCCCTTTTCGAAATCCTGTTTGTTCTTCTCTCATTGCAGCATCCACTATATCTTGAATGGTATTCAGAATAACTTTGCAAAATACTTTTGACACAACTGATAGTAAGGTTATTCCTCTCCAGTTGTTAGTCACTAAGGTTGCTTTTTTTTTTTGTTGGTATTTTAACAATGATTCCTTTTTTTCCATTTAGAAGGGACTTTTTCTTCTTTCCAAACTTTATTGAACATTCTCTGTAGTTGTTTCATGTTGTCAATATTAATAGCTTTTAACATTTTGTCTATTATTTCATCTTCACCTGCAGCTTTGTTGTTAGCCATTAGATTCGCTGCTGTTTCAATTTCATGCAATGTAATTTCATCTAGGTTTACATTTAGTTGTGGGAATGGTAAATCAATTCCAAGGTCTACCAGTTCTTTTGGATGTGATCGATTAAGTAATTCTTGGAAGTGTTCAGCCCATCTTTGCTTTTGGTCTTTGCTTGATGTTAAAAGTATGCCAGTTTTGATAAGGACTGGTCTTTCTTTGAATGCAATAGTACATGTTAGCCTCTTTTGTATGTTATATAGAGTTTTGCTGTCTCCTATTTTTGGTGCCTTCTCTGCTTCTTTCACCATATTGTCCATGTATTCTCTTTTATCCCTTCTAGCTGAACTTTTTACTTTATTGTCTTTGTATTTCTTTGTATGTTGTTTTTGCCAAATCTCTTTCAAGATCTGTTTTTATATTCAACATGGCTAATTTGGCTGCCCGTCTTTCATGTATGGATTTCCATGTGTTATCTGATATTCATGCTTTTCTATTTGTTGTTTGCAGTCCAGCACTTGTTTTAGCTGCTGTAATTACAGGTGTGCTGTAAGAATGCCATAAGTCATCTATATCTGTCTCCTCTACCTCACTGAATGTAGTGAACTGTTTGGTAAGTTCCAGATTAAAATTACTCTTAATATTTTCATCCTGTAGACTGTTTATCTTTCTGAGTATTGCTTTCTTGTGTTGGCTTTTCAGTTTTAGTCTTATTTTCCCTATACACAGAATGTGATGACTGTTGATAACTACACCTCTATATGCTCTTACATCTATCAGAGATGTTCTGAATTGCTTTCTAATACAAAAATGATCTATCTGATTTCTGGTTCTATCATCTCGAGATATCCATGTTGTTTTATGTATCTCTTTGTGTGGAAATACTGTTCCTCCAATGACCATGCCCTCTGTTAGACATAATTCAATTAATCTTTCTCCACTCTGATTTACCATATCAATCCCTTCTTTCTCCATAACTTTTTTGATGTTGGTGTTATCTTTTCCTACTGTGGCATTAAAATCTCCCATGACAACTAAAATGTCGTGTTTAGGAACTTTGTTAATGAGTTGTTGTAGCTGGTGATAGAAAGTGTCTTTTATTTTGTCATCTGCATCGTTCGTGGGTGCATAGCATTGTATGATTGTCATTCTTCCATGTCTTATTTGGAATCGTGCTCTTAAAATACGACTGTTCACTGGTTCCCATTCTGTAAGGCTCTTTACTACCGCAGTTGACATAATTATACCTACTCCTTCTTGATATTTCCCATCATCTATGCCTGAATGTATGATTAACTACGGTTTTCGGCCGATCTTTTCCCTGCTTCTGGCCATCGCATTTCACTGATGCCCAGGACATCTAAGTGATATTTATCCATTTCTTGGATTACCTGAGGAGTTTTTGATGGTGCTGCCATTATTCTTATATTCCAGAATCCGATCTTTGTCATATTTATGGGGTCAATGAAAGTGTTCTTCTGGCTACCCTGAATTGGTATCCTCGATTGAATTTGATGCGAGTTTCCCTAATGGTTGGTTTTTTTCCCCATCTAGAGTTGCCTCCAGATGAGACTCAGGATAAGGTTGTTGGCCTTATGCCCAACTCCTGCTTTATGATATGCGTCGACGCAAAAGATTCATATGAAAGTTTGTCAGCAGAAGCATTAAAAATCTTCTGCCATTTTTTACGTCACCCGGAAGTATCAGCCTCATACATTTCTGTATAGATAAACATATCAGCCTCATACATTTCTGTATAGATAAACATATCAGCCTTATACATTTCTGTATAGATAAACATATCAGCCTCATATATTTCTGTATAGATAAACATATCAGCCTCATACATTTCTGTATAGATAAACATATCAGCCTTATACATTTCTGTATAGATAAACATATCAGCCTTATACATTTCTGTATAGATAAACATATCAGCCTTATACATTTCTGCATAGATAAACATATCAGCCTTATACATTTCTGTATAGATAAATATATCAGCCTCCTACATTTCTATATAGATAAAGATGTCAGCCTCAAATATTTCTGTATATATAAATATAACAGCTTTACACATTTCTGTATAGACACATATATCAGCAACATATGTTTCTGTATAGATAAATACATAAGCCTCAAACATTTCTGTATTATTTTTCAGAATCCTCAGACTTATATGTCACAGTGGTACCGGGTTCAGTCCCAGCTGTGGGACTCTTTCTGGTACACGCCCCAAAAAAAAGAAAAAAGGCCCTGGGGTTCACCCAGCTTTTAAAAATGGGTGCCAGAGAATTCTGGGACGGTAAACAGGCCAGGCATGATACTGATCACACCACATTTTCATGTGCCGAAAGTCATGGAAAATACAGGCCTGACACCACATTCCCCATTTTGCCTTAATGGCATAGAAATGGGATTATACTTATGACAATATATGGTAGACATTCCCTTGGTAAAATGAACTTTTGATCTGGTTGTTTGTTCAAGGTCAGAGAAAATTTATATTTAGAAGTGTCATAGTAAGATTAGGTCTAGTTTTGATGGGGAAGTTGTTAAGTTGCATGGGTTAGCTGAGTCTGGAAGTTTATTTATGGACATAGCTGACAAACTTTGGGTAAGTTAGCTGAGTCTGGAAGTTTATTTATGGACATAGCTGACAAACTTTGGGTAAGTTAGCCGAGTTTGGAAGTTTATTTATGGACACAGAGCTGACAAACTTTGGGTAAGTTAGCTGAGTTTGGAAGTTTATTTATGGACACAGAGCTGACAAACTTTGGGTAAGTTAGCTGAGTTTGGAAGTTTATTTATGGACACAGAGCTGACAAACTTTGGGTAAGTTAGCTGAGTTTGGAAGTTTATTTATGGACACAGAGCTGACAAACTTTGGGTAAGTTAGCTGAGTTTGGAAGTTTATTTATGGACATAGCTGACAAACTTTGGGTAAGTTAGCTGAGTTTGGAAGTTTATTTATGGACACAGAGCTGACAAACTTTGGGTAAGTTAGCTGAGTTTGGAAGTTTATTTATGGACATAGCTGACAAACTTTGGGTAAGTTAGCTGAGTTTGGAAGTTTATTTATGGACACAGAGCTGACAAACTTTGGGTAAGTTAGCTGAGTTTGGAAGTTTATTTATGGACATAGCTGACAAACTTTGGGTAAGTTAGCTGAGTTTGGAAGTTTATTTATGGACACAGAGCTGACAAACTTTGGGTAAGTTAGCTGAGTTTGGAAGTTTATTTATGGACACACAACTCTGGGTAACAGGGGACACTGTTGAAGATTTTTTATTTTGTGAAAACTAAAGGTCATGTTATAAATATGTGGCTTCACATGATTTTGATCTTCACACGACGGAAAGGCTGGGGACTTTGCAAGAAGTATATAGTTTAGGAAGAACATGATTACGATGGATTTACTTTTGGATGATTAGATTGAGTTAGGAGATGTAGACAGAGTTAGTTCAACTTTGTGAAGTTCATTGAGGGCAGTTTTTGTGTAGTTAGAGTGATTCTCAGAGTTAAAATGTAGCAGTTCTGTCAGTTGTTATTTTTGTCCTGTTAGGACAAGTAGTTACTTGTGTTACATTCAGGATGTAGAGTGCTACTGTGTTTTTTTTTTTTTTCGAATTCATTGGTTTGAGTGGTTCTTTCAGAAAACTATGTATATTTTTGGATTAGTCTAGTAGGGTTGTTGCTTCTTCCCAATGGCATAATCACACTGGGAATCATATATTTATTTTTCAAGCCATTTATCTCATCACTTTCCTCATCAATAAATGTTGTCAATGTTTAAATCTAGTTGCAGTTCTTGAGTGGTTGGAACTTCTTCTGTTAGTCTAGTTGAAGGAATGGAAGTCCAGTTCTTGATCTCTGTGACACTGGTGTTTTTGTTGTACTAGTGGCAAGCCTGGAAATAATTGTTCTGTTGCTATGGAAATACACTAGTGACATATTTTGCCTACTGATTAACAAGCAGTAGAAAAATAAAATCAGTCAGGCAGACAACAAAAAAAAAGGTCTGCACAAAAATCATTGGAAGCAGCAGAAATGTGGTTTATTAGAAGAATGTTGCGAATCCCCTGGACAGCAAGAATAACTAATGGAGAATGTATGAGAAGAGCTGGAGAGACAAAAAAATCTTGTAAAAAAATAAGAGAGAGACAATGTACTTTCTTAGGACATGCAATGAGAAGAGGGGGCATTGAAAATATTATAACAACAGGAAAAATAGAAGGAAGAAGATCAAGAGGAAGACCAAGAGAAATGATACTGGACAGTCTGATAGGATGGTGTGAGAGGATATCACCAACTGAGCTGATGGCCTGAATGAAGGATCGGGTACTCTGGAGAAGCATAATAGCCAATGCCAGTCGGCACGGCACATGACGATGATGATGAGACAACAAAATAAATGATATCATGACAAGCACAGTAGAGATCCAATAATTTCTTTGTATACCTTTACTTTTTACATTTCTGTATAGATAAACATATCAGCCTCATACATTTCTGTACATATAAATATAACAGCCTCACATATTTCTATATATAAAAATAGGTTGACAAACTGCTTTCCTATGAGTACTCTATCTGGTGAAGAATGTCAGATGTACTCTATCTATTTGGTGAAGAGATGTCAGACGTACTCTACCTATCTGGTGAAGAGATGTCAGACGTACTCTATCTATCTGATGAAGAGATGTCAGACGTACTCTATCTATCTGGTGAAGAGATGTCAGACGTACTCTACCTATCTGGTGAAGAGATGTCAGATATACTCTATCTATCTGATGAAGAGATGTCAGACGTACTCTATCTATCTGGTGAAAAGATGTCAGACGTACTCTACCTATCTGGTGAAGAGATGTCAGATGTACTCTATCTATCTGGTGAAGATATGTCAGACATTCTATCTGGTGAAAATCAATTCCTGAGGTGACGCAGCCGTATGAAGCAGTCTTCGGCAGGAGTTGTAACTATGGGTCTTCCACTGTGCGGCCGGTCTGCAACTGAGCCAGTTTCTTGAAATCGTCTCCAATGGTGACTAATGATGCTTATAACCACATTAAATTGTCTGGCCACTACACTTTGTGACTGTCCAGTCTGTAAACGTCCAATGACGATGAGTTGTTCTGTAGTGAGATGAGCCATACTTGCACACTGAATTTTCAAATGAACTGATTCAAGGAACGCCAATCTTTTATAGGCATTCAATAACATGGTCAGTGAGTTTTGTGTTCAGTAAGTTTCACAGGATTCTCGTGAACCTGTCATAAAAAATGCTGTATTGACCAGTGTCGCTTTTCTGTGCTCATGAATCATCTGCTGAGTACAAATCAGGTCAGTGCAGGAAGCTGATGTCCAAGTGAATGTTCCAGGCAATGTTCCCTTGTCTGATCACCAAACTTCAGTTTAAATCACAACACTTCTTTTTTTTTTTTACCAGTATATAAGCACGTAGTTGAGAAATGAAAGTAAAAAAATGTCCATTATACAGAAACATAAACTGACATGTCCATTATACAACAAATCCAACTATGAACGCTTACTTTAACCAATGCTGGAATCTCATGGACTGAATAATTCTGTAGTCTCCGTACAACACCATTATCATCACGAAAACCACAGACAATGTAAGGCACGCCTGCAAGAAAACTTTGGGTCCACCATTTCAGAAGTTTGTATCTGGTGTAGTTGAAAGAATGTAGATTATAGCATTGTCTTTGATGTAAGTGAAAGAATACACACTACAGCTATGCACCTGGTGTAAATGAATGTAGATTACAGAACTGTCTTTGATGTAGATGAAACAATGCACATTATAGCACTGTACTTGGTGTAGGTGAGACAATGCACATTATAGTTCTGTATCTGGTGTAGGTGAGACAATCCACACTATAGCACCATACCTGGTGTAATGAGAATGTGCAACACAGTACTGTGGTATAGGTGAGGGAATGTAGATTACACACTACAGCTGGTATAGGTGAGGGAATGTAGATTACACACTACAGCTGGTATAGGTGAGGGTATGTAGATTACACACTACAGCTGGTATAGGTGAGGGTATGTAGATTACACACTACACCTGGTATAGGTGAGTGAATGTAGATTACACACTACAGCTGGTATAGGTGAGGGTATGTAGATTACACACTACAGCCGGTATAGGTGAGGGTATGCAGATTACACACTACACCTGGTATAGGTGAGTGAATGGACTACACACCTGGTGCTGGTGAGGTAATACACACTGCAAACTGTAACTAGTGTAGGAGACACTATATATACTGTGGTAAGATAACCGGTGTAGGTGAGGTAACTGGTGTAGGTGAGAATATATACTGTGGCAAGTGAACTGGCGTAGGTGAGAATATACACTGTGGCAAAGTAACTGGTATAAGTGAGACTATATACTGTAGCAAGTGAACTGGTGTAAGTGAGACTATATGCTGTAGCAAGTGAACTGGTGTAAGTGAGACTATATACTGTAGCAAGGTAACTGGTGTAGGTGAGACTATATACTGTAGCAAGTGAACTGGTGTAAGTGATACTATATACTGTAGCAAGTGAACTGGTGTAGGTGAGACTATATACTGTAGCAAGTGAACAGGTGTAAGTGATACTATATACTGTAGCAAGTGAACTGGTGTAGGTGAGACTATATACTGTAGCAAGTGAACTGGTGTAAGTGAGACTATATACTGTAGCAAGTGAACTGGTGTAGGTGAGACTATATACTGTAGCAAGTGAACTGGTGTAGGTGAGACTATATACTGTAGCAAGTGAACAGGTGTAAGTGATACTATATACTGTAGCAAGGTAACTGATGTAGGTGAGAATATATACTGTGGCAAGGTAACTGGTGTAGGTGAGAATATATACTGTGGCAAGTGAACTGGTGTAGGTGAGAATATATACTGTGGCAATGTAACTGGTGTATGTGAGACTATATACTGTGGCAAGGTAACTGGTGTAAGTGAGAATATATACTGTGGCAAGTGAACTGGTGTAGGTGAGAATATATACTGTGGCAAGGTAACTGGTGTAGGTGAGAATATATACTGTGGCAAGTGAACTGGTGTAGGTGAGAATATATACTGTGGCAATGTAACTGGTGTATGTGAGACTATATACTGTGGCAAGGTAACTGGTGTAAGTGAGAATATATACTGTGGCAAGTGAACTGGTGTAGGTGAGAATATATACTGTGGCAAGGTAACTGATGTATGTGAGAATATATACTGTGGCAAGGTAACTGGTGTAGGTAAGAATATACACTGTGGCAAGGTAACTGGTGTAGGTGAGAATATACACTGTGGCAAGGTAACTGGTGTAAGTGAGAATATACACTGTGGAAAGGTAACTGGTGTAGGTGAGACTATACACTGTGGCAAGGTAACTCGTGTAGGTGAGAATATACACTGTGTCAAGGTAACCGGTGTTGGTGAGACTATACACTGTAGCAAGGTAACCGGTGTTGGTGAGACTATACACTGTAGCAAGGTAACCGGTGTAGGTGAGACTATACACTGTGGCAAGGTAACTGGTGTAGGTTGGACTATACACTGTGGCACTGTACTTATAGTAGGTGAGACTATACACTGTGGCACTGTACTTATAGTAGGTGAGACTATACACTGTGGCACTGTACTTATAGTAGGTGAGACTATACACTGTGGCACTGTACTTATTGTAGGTGAGACTATACACAGTGGCACTGTACTTATTGTAGGTGAGACTATACAATGTGGCACTGTACCTAGTTTAGGTGAGACTAAACACTGTTTTCCAGACTATACTTTCCAGAGAAAGACCAGTCTTTAGCAAAATAGGCAACCTATTAACATCAAGTAAAGACCAGAGGAATCATTGTTAAAATACCAAAAAAGGCAACCTTAGTGACTGTAACAACTGGAGAGGAATAACCTTAATATCAGTTGTGTCAAAAGTATTTTGCAAGGTCATTTTGAACAGACTTAAAATATAATGGATACAGCAATGAGAGAAGAACAAGCAGGATTTTGAAAAGGAAGAAGTTGTCTATACCAGATCTTTACTCTAAGAATAATACTTGAAGAACATATTGAAAAGCAGAAACCATTAATCCTGAACTTCAGAGACTTTAAAAAGGCATTATGGAGAATTTTAAGTCTATATGGAATACCATCTAAAATTATCAACATCATTAAGTACTTATACAATGGATATGTTTGTGCAGTTAAGACAGAAGAAGGGATGAGTGAATGGTTCCAGATTGAAACAGGTGCAAAACAAGGATATATACTGTCTCCTTTGCTTTTTGGAATTACAACAGACTTCATAATGAAAAAATTCTGCACAGGTAACACAGGTATTGACTGGGTACATGGGACCCAACTAGAAGATCTTGCTTTTGCTGATGACATAACTCTTTATCAGTAACAATGTGAATTCCATGCAAGAAAACGCAGATAGCCTGTCTTCACTGGCTAGCAAAATAAGACTTGAAATTAACAAGGACAAAACAAAAATAATGAAAATTCCCATGAATAAAAATGGAAAAATAAACATAGAAGGGACATATATTGAAGAAGTCAATCAATTTACATACCTTGACAGCTACATAGAACAGGATGGTGACACCAGAAAGGAAGTTAGAATTAGAATTGCAAAAGCAGCATCGATCTTCAAGAATCTTGAGAACATATGGCATTCAAAAGTTATAAGCACAAAAACCAAGTTAAGACTATTCAATTCAAAATGTGATATCCACCCTCATTTATGCATGTGAAATCTGGAAAACAACTAAAGAAATAGACAAGAAATTAGACTCTTTTGAAAACAAATGCATAAGGAAAATACTCTGCATCAAGTGGAACGAATTCAAGAACAATGCAGAGATAAGACAGATGACTGAACAACAACCAGTCTCATGGGTGATCAGGAAAAGGAGATGGACATATGTTGGTCACGTGATGAGAAGAAATAAGCAGAGAATCCCAAAACAAGCTATCAAGTTGAACACAACAGGCCAAAGAAAAAGAGGCAGACTGCGTGAAACTCTGAAGAAGGCATTGTTATGAGAGGCCAAATTAACAGGCATAAAATCCCTTGATGAGGTTGAAAGACTCACCGAAGACAGGAGAAATTGGCGAACTACCTTGCGAGCCCTATGTGATGTTTAACAGCACGGGAAGGATATAAGATATATAATGAAGACCAAAAGCAAAGATGAGCTGAACACTTCCAAGAAATACTTAATCGACCACACCCAAAAGAAGTGATAAACCTTGAAACCGGTTCCAGAACTAAATGTCGACCTAGATGAAATTACACTGAATGAAACTGAAACAGCACTGAATCTAATGGCTAACAACAAAGCTGCAGGTGAAGATGAAATAACAGTCGAATCGTTAGAAGCTATTAACAGTGACAACATGAGCCAACTACAGATAATGTTTAATAAAATGTGGAAAGAAGAAAAGGTCCCTTCTAAATGGAAACAAGGAATCATTGTTAATCAATTAATCAAGTTCCGTGCCGTGTGGTGTAGGCGATCATTTCTCTCCAAGTTCCAGAAGTATGGTGACAGTGTGAATTCTGTATCGTACTGTGAAGTTCTGTCGATGCTACGGGATGCAATTCAAAGAAAACATCCTGGTCTGCTAACTAAAGGTGTGCTTCTCCTTCATGACAATGCCAGACCACATACAGCTTGATTAACCCAAGAGAAAATTAGCCAGTTGGGTTGGGAAGTTCTTGAACATCCACCCTATAGTCCTGACTTAGCTCCAAGTGATTTTCACCTGTCTGGTCCATTGAAAAACCACCTTGGCAGGAGAACATTCTTGAGTGACGAAGAGGTGGAAAAGAAGTAAAAAAATGGTTCGGAAATCGGACTCACGATTTTTATGCCACGGGTATTGCATCACTGATTACACGATGGGACAAATGTATCAATGTTGGTGGCGATTACATTGAGAAATAGGGGAATAATGTAGGTTAAAAAATTTTAAGTTTTCAAATTACTGTCGCATTTAGTTTTTTGTAACAGACATTTGTGAGTTACTTAGTGACTTCCTCTCGTAGATATACAAAATAATAATGAAGGGCCTCCCATATTAAAAGCAGAAGTGGAAGAAGCCATCAAACACATGAAGAACAACAAAGCACCAGGACCAGATAAAATCACCAAGGAAGAATTGGAAGCATTAGGAGAGCTTGGCATAGAAATAATATCAGATTACTGAATGACATCTATAACAATAACTATCAGATCTTTTGCAATCAGCTTTCATTGCCCTACCAAAGAAAGGAGGTGCAGCTGAATGTGAAGACCATCAAACCATTAGTCTTATGAGCCATGTTACCAAAACCATTGTTAAAAAACCCAAAAAAGGCAACCTCAGTGACTGCAGTAACTGGAGGGGTGTAACCTTGCTATCAGTTGTATCAAAGGTGTTTTATAAAGTGATTCTGAATAGAATTAAGGAAGTAGAGAATACTGCAATGAGAAAAGAACAGCCAGGATTTTGAAAAGGGAGAAGCTGTCTCGACCAGATCTTTACTCTAAGAATAATACTTGAAGAACATACTGAAAAGCAGAAACTATTAATCCTGAACTTCATAGACTTTAAAAAGGCATTTGATAGCATACACAGAGATTCATTATGGAGAATTTTAAGAATATATGGAATATCATCTAAAACTGTCAACATCATTAGAGATCTCTACAATGGATATGTTTGTGCAGTAAAGACAGAAGAAGGGATGAGTGAATGGTTTCAGACTGAAACAGGCGTGAAACAAGGATGTATATTATCTCCATTGTTTTTTGGAATTGCCATGGACTTTATAACGAAAAGATGTTGTACAGGTAAAACCGACATTGACTAGGTACATGGGACCCAAATAGAAAATCTTGATTTTGCTGATGACATAACTCTTATCAGTGACAATGTGAAATTGATGCAGGAAAAACTAATTCCCTGTCTTCCTTGACTAACAAAATAGGTCTTGAAATGAACAAAGACAAAATAAAAATTATGAAATTTCTTATTAATCAAGAAGGAAAAATATGTAGAAAGAACAGCTGTTGATGAAGTCAACCAATCTGCATACTATGGCAGCTACATGGACCAAGATGGTGACACCAGGAAGGAAGTTAGAATTCTAATTGCAAAAGCAGCATTGTCCTTCAAAAATCTTGAGAACATATGGAATTCAAAAGTTATAATCAATAAAAACCAAGTTAAGATTATTCAATTCAAATGTGATATCCACCCTCATTTATGCATGCGAAAGCTGAAAATTAACTAAAGAAACAGACAAGAAATTAGACCCTTTTGAAAACAAATGCCTGAGGAAAATAATTGGTATAAAGTGGAATGAATTTAAGAACAACAAAGAGATAAGACAGATGACCAAACAACAACCTGTCTCATGGGTGATCAGAAAAAGAAGATGGACATATGTAGGCCATGTGATGAGAAGAAACAATCAGAGAATACCAAAACAAAATATCAAGAGGACCAAACAGGCCAAAGTAAAAGAGGTTGACCATGTGAAACTCTAAAGAAGACATTGTTAAGAGAAGCCAGTTTAGTGGGCATAACATCCCTTGATGAAGTTGAAAAACTCGCCAAAAACAGGAAACAACTAGTCTTCTTCCTCGTTCGCTAACAAGCCCTATGTGACATTTAATGGTATGGGAAGGATGTAAAATATAAGATACACTGTGGCACTGTACTTAGTGTAGGCGAGACTATATACTGTCAAGGTAAATAGTGTAGGAAAGACTAGACACTGTGGCAATGTACCTAGTGTAGGAAAGACTATACACTGTAGCATAAGACTATACACTGCAGCAAAGTAACTAATGTAGGTGAGACTATACACTGTGGCAAGGTAACTGGTGTAGGTGAGACTATACACTGTGGCAAGGTAACTGGTGTAGGTGAGAGAATATACATTATAGTAATGAATTTGATGTACTAGGGGTGATTGATAAGTTCTCGGCATAAGTTACAAATACTTGAAACACACAGTTGATATTAGGTGCATTTGTAGATCAAGTTAATGTAAGATTAAACACAAAGTTTCAAGAAATTAACTGCAATCAATTTTTTTTAAACAGGCTACTGAAGTGGTAAAGGGTGGCAGAAATTGAGAAAATGGATACAATTTCTCATCGAGCAGTCATTCGCTACCTCTGCATCAAGGGCTTATCATCGAAGGAGATCCATGAGGATATGGTAGAGACTCTAGGGGAGAGTGCTCCTTCTTACAGCATAGTGAAGAAATGGGCAGCTCAATTCAAACATGGAAGGGGGAGTCTGGAAGATGATCCCCATCCAGGAAGACCAAGAACGGTAACTGCCAATGAAAGCACTGGCAGAATCCATGGCATGATAATGAAGGATCAACGACTAACTGAGCGGTACATTGCTACTGAATTGAGCATGTCCCAGGAACATGTTCATGCCATTATTCATGATGATCTTCAAATGACAAAGGTTTCTGCTCTATGGGTCCCGAAATTTCTTGAAGCTGACCACAAACAACAGCATCTCAACATGTCAAGAGACAATCTTGGTAATTTTTCTGCAGATCCTGAAAAGTTTCTTCAGCAATTTGTGACTATGGATGAGACTTTGGTTCATCATTTTCAACCAGAAACCAAAGAACAGTCAAAACAATGGAAACATCATGGATCCCCACCTCCAAAGAAAGCAAGGGTGGTTGTGTCTGCAGGCAAAGTGATGGCTTCCATCTTTTGGGATTCAGAAGGTGTGCTACTGGTAGACTATCTTCAGAAGGGCAGAACAGTCACCGGGTCCTATTATGCTAATCCTGTGAAGCAACTGCGGGTCAAACTGAAGGAAAAGCGTCGAGGGAAATTGACGAGAGGAGTCATCTTGACGAGAGGAGTCATCTTTCATCAAGACAATGCTCCAGTTCACAAGTCGGCAGTGGCAATGGCTGCCATCCATGAATGCAGCTTCCATCTTCTTGAACATCCTCCTTATTCCCCAGATTTGGCTCCTTCGGACTAGTAGCTGTTTACCAAACTCAAAAAATTAGCTCAGTGGTCACAAATTTACTTCAGATGATGACGTCACTCATGCTGTAGACCACTTTCTACTAGCACAAGAAGCTGACTTTTACAAAGAAGGAACCCGTATGCTCAAGGATCGCTGGACTAAGTGCATAAACTTGCAAAGGGAATATGTTGAGAAATAACCCAAAAAAGTTGTCCACAAATAATCCGTTGTACCTTAGGTCGAAAACTTATCAATCACCACTCGTAGGTGAAAGAATATACATTACAGTACTGAATTTGATGTAGGTGAGAGAATATACATTACAGTACTGAATTTGATGTAGGTGAAAGAATATGCCAGTAAAATTCTGTTAAAAATCATAATGGGTAGACTTCGAAAGAAAATAGAAGAAGAAGTCAATATGGTCCACGCTGGCTTCAGGCAAGGAAGAGGATCAAGAGATCATATATTCAATCTAAGATTAATAATAGAGAAATGCAGGGAGTTTAATGTGAATCTATATTTATCCTTTATAGACTACTCAAAGGCATTTGATTGTGTACAACACCAGAAACTTTGGGAAATAAGGAAAAAATGGGATTTCCAACACATTTGATACAATTAACATCACTGCTGTATCTAGACCAACAAGCAGCAGTAAGAATAAATGGTGAAACAACAACTTGGTTTGACATAAAACAAGGGGTCCGTCAGGGGTGCATATTGTCACCCTACTTATTTAACTTGTATACTGAAAATATAATGAGGAATGTTAGAGAAGATGTAGACAAAGAATATTACGATGCCATAACAGTTGGAGGTTATGAAATACCAGAGATTAGATACGCTGATGACACAGTATTGCTGTCCACAACACAAGAAGGAATGGAAAAACTAATTATGTCAGTCCGCAAGAACAGCGAAGAGCAGAACCTCTATCTTAATGCAAAGAAAACTAAAGTGATGACAACTGACAAAACAAACAAGGCAGCTTAAATATGTATCAATGAGGAAAAACTGGAAGAAGTGGAGAGTTTTGAATATCTTGGATCACTACTAACTAATAATGGAGATACAATGAGGGAAATTAAAAGGAGGACATCTATTGCTCTTCAGAAAGTAAAACAAATAAAGAATCTGTGGAGAGGAGCAGACAGAACCACAAAAATAAGATTTTTAAGGGCATGCATCTTTCCCATCGCAACATATGCCTGTGAGACCTGGACACTTAACAAAACAGCTGAGAAACACATAAATGCCTTTGAATGTAAATGCTATAGAAGAGTTCTCCACATATCGTGGACACAAAAAAGAACAAATATATCTATACTACAAGAGCTTAATATTGAAGAAGGCTGGCTAGTAAAGAGGATTAAAGAGAGAAAACTTAAATATTTTGGACACATTAAACGTCATGATAATTTATAGAAGACCGTATTGGAAGGATACATAATGGGAAAAAGAAAAAGAGGAAGACCGAAACGAAGATGGCTGCAAGACATCGTTGATGATCTGGAAATGGATGCAGCAGCAGCAGGCCATCTTGCTCACAACCGAGAGGCCTACAGGAGTGCTGTTTGGGAGGCAAAGTTCTGCAAGGGACATGCAAATGAATGAATGAATGAATGAAAGAATATACATTACAGTACTGAATATGATGTAGGTGAGAGAATATACATTACAGTACTGAATTTGATGTAGGTGAAAGAATATACATTACAGTACGGAATTTGATGTAGGTGAGAGAATATACATTACAGAACTGAATTTGATGTAGGTGAAAGAAAATACATTACAGTACTGAATTTGATGTAGGTGAGAGAATATACATTACAGTACTGAATTTGATGTCATCATCATCATCATGTGCCGTGCCGACTGGCGTTGGCTATTATGCTTCTCCAGAGTACACGATCCTTCATGCAGGCCATCAGTTCAGTTGGTGATCTCCTCTCACACCATCCCGTCAGACTGTCCAGTATCATTTCTCTTGGTCTTCCTCTTGATCTTCTTCCTTCTATTTTTCCTGTTGTTATAATATTTTCAATGCCCCCTCTTCTCATTGCATGTCCTATGAAAGTACATTGTCTCTCTCTTATCTTTTTGACAAGGTTTTTTGTCTCTCCAGCTCTTCTCATACATTCTTCATTAGTTATTTTTGCTGTCCAGGGGATTCGCAACATTCTTCTAATAAACCACATTTCTGCTGCTTCCAATGATTTTTGAGCAGACTTGCCTATTGTCCATGATTCACTTCCATATAACAAGATAGGTTCAATATAGCATTTTAGGACTCGTTTTCTAACATTCATTGATAAGGATGTGTTGGTTAATATGTTTCTCATCCTCTGAAATGCAGTCTTTGCTTGGCCTATTCTGTTCCTAATTTCTGTTCTGCATTTCCCATCTGAAGTTATTACTGCTCCAAGGTATTTGAATTTCTGCACCTGCTTTAGAATGGTTCCGTTTAATTTAATACTGCATGCTGGTGGATTCTGTTTCTTAGATATAACCATAGTCTCTGTCTTTTTGATGTTCAAAGTAAGGCCTTTCTGTTCACTTTCTTTGGCGACTTTATCCAAGAGATTTTGCAGGTCTTGTTGGTTCTCAGCTATCAGTACTGTGTCGTCAGCATACCGAAGGTTGTTAATATTGTATCCTCCAATTTTTATGCCTGGTTCTGTGATGATTGTTCTTAGAATATTCTCGCTATACAGAGAAAAAAGGTCTGGAGATAGTACACATCCTTGTCGCACCCCTTGTTTTATAGGTTGATATTTTCCAATTCTATTTTCAACTCGAACTGCTGCTTCTTGCTGCCAGTATAGATGTTTTACAATCCTCAGGTCTTTGCCGTCTATATTGATGTCTTCAAGCATTTTAATAATTTCACTATGTTTCACCTTGTCAAATGCCTTGGTGTAATCAATGAAGCATAAGTAGAGATCTTTCTGTACTTCTAAAGCTCTTTCTGTTAGTGTTCATAAAGCATAAATGGCATTGTGTGTTCCCTTTCCTTCAACAAATCCAAACTGTTCATCTGCTATTTCCATTTTTATCTTTTTCCTTGTTCTTCTCATAATTATTCTCAGAAGTAGCTTCGTTTTGTGACATGAGAGGCTGATAGTTCGGTGGTCATCACATTCCTTTGCACCTGGTTTCTTTGGTAGTGCTATAAACGTGGATTTAATCAGGTCACTGGGAATATAACCACTGTTGTAAATGGCATTCAGTAACTTGGTTATTATTTTTATTCCTGTCTCCTCTAGTGCCTCTATTTCTTCTATTGTTATATTATCAGACCCAGTCACTTTTCCTTTCTTCATGTGTCTGATGGCATCTATGATTTCATCTTCAAGTATTGGTGGTCCCTCACAGTTTTCAGTATCTGGTGTTAATTCTGGTCTTTCTCCTCCATATAGCTCACCGATATACTCTGTCCACCTGTCCACAATGTCTTCTTTTCCCATTAACATTTTACCTTCTTTCGATTTCAGGCATCCTGTGGTATATTTTGTTTTCCTGTCTGTGAGTTCATTAATTCGTTTGTGCATGTTTTTGCTGTCTTTAATATGAGAGTCCTCTATCTGTCTGCACTGCTCATTTAACCACACTTCTTTTGCTTCTCTGCATTTGCGTCTTATTTCTTTATTTATCTTGTTATATTTTTTCTCGTTATTTTTGCTCCTCCTCCTCTTGTCCATCAGTCCTAAGATGTCGTCTGTCAGAATTTGATGTAGGTGAGAGAATATACATTACAGAATTGAATTTGATGTAGGTGAGAGAATATACATTACAGAACTGAATTTGATGTAGGTGAGAGAATATACATTACAGTACTGAATTTGATGTAGGTGAGAGAATATACATTATAGAACTGAATTTGATGTAGGTGAGAGAATATACATTACAGTACTGAATTTGATGTAGGTGAAAGAATATACATTACAGTACTGAATTTGATGTAGGTGAGAGAATATACATTACAGTACTGAATTTGATGTAGGTGAGAGAATATACATTACAGAACTGTATCTGATGAAGGTGAGAGAATATACATTACAGTATTGTATCTGATGTAGGTGAGAGAATATACATTACAGTACTGTATTTGATGTAGGTGAGAGAATATATATTACATTACTATATTTGACGTAGGTGAGAGCAGTGTAAATGATGTTATCTCTACATCTCTGTCTTGGTCTACCTCTTGGTTTTGCTTCTTTCATCACTTGTACATACATCATTTTCGTTTGTCTCTCTACATGGTCCAACCAGCATAATCTGTTCAGTTTCAAGATGTTTATAATTCTGTGATTTAAATAAACTGAGAATATTAGTGCACTTCAACTGTTGTAAGTGGGAGATGAAGATTACAATCACTAACATATGGGAAAGATTACAGCACTGTAAATGATGATGTTTACAGACACTAACATATGGGAGATTGAAGATTACAGCACTGTAAATAATGATGATTACAGACACTAACACACCTGCAGAAGTTTTCAAACTGTTTCTTGGACTCGATCAATCGTGAAGTCTTCAGTTCAATGTAACGGTTGTTTCTCTTGATATTCTTGTCTTCACAGTCTGTCTCTGCGCCAAACACTGAAAGTAGGTCAGTGGATGACAGAGAAGGTCAGTGGATGACAAAGAAGGTCAGTGGATGACAAAGAAGGTCAGTGGATGACAGAGAAGGTCAGTGGATGACATAGAAGGTCAGTGGATGACACTAAAAGTAAAACTAGCAACATCAATCACCAATTTATAACATAGTCACAGCATTCTACATACTAAGTCACAATTTTATAACATCCTAGGTCACAGCTGTATACTGAAAATGTAATGAGGAATGTTAGAGAAGATACAGACAAAGGATATTACGATGCCATAACAATTGGAGGTTATGAAATACCAGAGATTAGATATGCTGATGACACAGTATTACTATCCACAACACAAAAAGGAATGGAAAAACTAATTATGTCAGTCCGCAAGAACAGCGAAGAGCAGAACCTCTATCTTAATGCAAAGAAAACTAAATTGATGACAACTGACAAAACAAACAAGGCAGCTGAAATATGTATCAATGAGGAAAAACTGGAAGAAGTAGAGAGTTTTGAATATCTTGGATCAATACTAACTAATAATGGAGATACAATGAGGGAAATTAAAAGGAGGACATCTATTGTTCTTCAGAAAGTAAAACAAATAAAGAACCTGTGGAGAGGAGCAGACAGAACCACAAAAATAAGATTTTTAAGGGCATGTATCTTTCCCATTGCAACATATGCCTGTGAGACCTGTGAGAAACACATAAATGCCTTTGAATGTAAATGCTACAGAAGAGTTCTTCAAATATCGTGGACACAAAAAAGAACAAATATATCTATATTACAAGAACTTAATACTGAAGAAGGCTGGCTAATAAAGAGGATTAAAGAGAGAAAACTCAAATATTTTGGACAGATTAAACGTCATGATAATCTAGAGAAGACCATATTAGAAGGCTGCATAAAGAGAGGAAGACCAAGGCGAAGATGGCTGCAAGACATCGTTGATGATCTGCAAATGGATACATCAGCAGCAGGCCATCTTGCTCACAACTGAGAGGCCTACAGGAGTGCTGTTTGGGAGGCAAAGTTCCGCAAAGGACATGAAAATGAATGAATGAAGTCACAGTTTAATAACATCTCAAGTAACAGTTTCATAACATACTAAGTCACAGCTTATAACATACTAAGTCACAGCATTATAACATAATAAGTCACAGTTTCATAATATCCCAAGTAACAGTTTTATAACAAAGCCACAGCTTTATAACATACTAAGTCAGCTTTATAACAACTTAATCAACAGCTTTATAATATCTTAATCAACAGCTTTATAACATACTAAGTCACAGATTTATAACATCCTACGTTTCATAATCAACACAGAAGAAGGAATGAGTGAATGGTTACAGATTGAAACAGCCATGAAACAAGGATGTATATTATCTCCCTTGCTTTCTGGAATTGCCATAGACTTTATAATGAAAAAATGCTGTGCAGATAACACATGTATTGATTAGGTACATGGGACCCAACTAGAAGATCTTGATTTTACAGATGCCATAACTCTTATCAGTGACAATATGAAATCAATGCAAGAAAAAACAGGTACCATGTCTTCACTGGCTAGTAAAATAGGATTTGAAATTAACAAGGAAAAAAACAAAAATAATGAAACCTCTCATTAATCAAAATGGAAAAATACACGTAGAAGGAACAGCTGTTGAAGAAGTACACCAATTTGCATACCTTGCGCTACATAGACCAGGATGGTGACACCAAGAAGGAAGTTAGAATTAGAATTGCAAAAGCAGCATTAACCTTCAAGAATCTTGAGAACATATGGCAGTCAAAAGTTATAAGCACAAAAACCAAGTTAAGATTATCAATTCAAATGTGATATCCACCCTCATTTATGCATGTGAAAGCTGGAAAATAACTAAAGAAATAGATAAGAAAGTAGACTCTTTTGAAAACAAATGCCTGAGGAAAATACTTGACATAAAATGGAATGAATTCAACAACAACACAGAGATAAGACAGATGAACAAACAACAACAGCTTGTCTCATGTTTGATCAGAAAAAGATAATGAACATATGTAGGTCGTGTGATGAGAAGAAACAATCAGAGAATACCAAAACAAGCTATCAAGTGGAACATAACAGGCCGAAGAAAAAGAGGTCGATCATGTGAAACTCTAAAGAGGACATTGTTAAAAGAGGCCAGTTTAGTCAGCATTGCATCCCTTGACGAGATTGAAAAACTCGCAGAAAACAGGAAAACTTGGCAAACTACCATGCAGGCCCTATGTGACATTTAGCAGATCGGGAAGGATGTAAGATTTAAGAAGTTTCATAAAATAAATGAACACCTTGTGTACCTACTATTTACAATCTACAGGTATGTCAACTAACCAAATGAATGTGAGCCAAGTCTGGTTCTGATGACACTACAAAATGCATTGTTGGAGTTGACTGGAATATCTGTGGTTGGCATACATATGCCTGTGAGACCTGTGAGAAACACATAAATGCCTTTGAATGTAAATGCTACAGAAGAGTTCTTCAAATATCGTGGACACAAAAAAGAACAAATATATCTATATTACAAGAACTTAATACTGAAGAAGGCTGGCTAATAAAGAGGATTAAAGAGAGAAAACTCAAATATTTTGGACAGATTAAACGTCATGATAATCTAGAGAAGACCATATTAGAAGGCTGCATAAAGAGAGGAAGACCAAGGCGAAGATGGCTGCAAGACATCGTTGATGATCTGCAAATGGATACATCAGCAGCAGGCCATCTTGCTCACAACTGAGAGGCCTACAGGAGTGCTGTTTGGGAGGCAAAGTTCCGCAAAGGACATGAAAATGAATGAATGAAGTCACAGTTTAATAACATCTCAAGTAACAGTTTCATAACATACTAAGTCACAGCTTTATAACATACTAAGTCACAGCATTATAACATAATAAGTCACAGTTTCATAATATCCCAAGTAACAGTTTTATAACAAAGCCACAGCTTTATAACATACTAAGTCAGCTTTATAACAACTTAATCAACAGCTTTATAATATCTTAATCAACAGCTTTATAACATACTAAGTCACAGATTTATAACATCCTACGTTTCATAATCAACACAGAAGAAGGAATGAGTGAATGGTTACAGATTGAAACAGCCATGAAACAAGGATGTATATTATCTCCCTTGCTTTCTGGAATTGCCATAGACTTTATAATGAAAAAATGCTGTGCAGATAACACATGTATTGATTAGGTACATGGGACCCAACTAGAAGATCTTGATTTTACAGATGCCATAACTCTTATCAGTGACAATATGAAATCAATGCAAGAAAAAACAGGTACCATGTCTTCACTGGCTAGTAAAATAGGATTTGAAATTAACAAGGAAAAAAACAAAAATAATGAAACCTCTCATTAATCAAAATGGAAAAATACACGTAGAAGGAACAGCTGTTGAAGAAGTACACCAATTTGCATACCTTGCGCTACATAGACCAGGATGGTGACACCAAGAAGGAAGTTAGAATTAGAATTGCAAAAGCAGCATTAACCTTCAAGAATCTTGAGAACATATGGCAGTCAAAAGTTATAAGCAAAAACCAAGTTAAGATTATCAATTCAAATGTGATATCCACCCTCTTTATGCATGTGAAAGCTGGAAAACAAATAAAGAACCTGTGGAGAGGAGCAGACAGAACCACAAAAATAAGATTTTTAAGGGCATGTATCTTTCCCATTGCAACATATGCCTGTGAGACCTGTGAGAAACACATAAATGCCTTTGAATGTAAATGCTACAGAAGAGTTCTTCAAATATCGTGGACACAAAAAAGAACAAATATATCTATATTACAAGAACTTAATACTGAAGAAGGCTGGCTAATAAAGAGGATTAAAGAGAGAAAACTCAAATATTTTGGACAGATTAAACGTCATGATAATCTAGAGAAGACCATATTAGAAGGCTGCATAAAGAGAGGAAGACCAAGGCGAAGATGGCTGCAAGACATCGTTGATGATCTGCAAATGGATACATCAGCAGCAGGCCATCTTGCTCACAACTGAGAGGCCTACAGGAGTGCTGTTTGGGAGGCAAAGTTCCGCAAAGGACATGAAAATGAATGAATGAAGTCACAGTTTAATAACATCTCAAGTAACAGTTTCATAACATACTAAGTCACAGCTTTATAACATACTAAGTCACAGCATTATAACATAATAAGTCACAGTTTCATAATATCCCAAGTAACAGTTTTATAACAAAGCCACAGCTTTATAACATACTAAGTCACAGCTTTATAACAACTTAATCAACAGCTTTATAATATCTTAATCAACAGCTTTATAACATACTAAGTCACAGATTTATAACATCCTACGTTTCATAATCAACACAGAAGAAGGAATGAGTGAATGGTTACAGATTGAAACAGCCATGAAACAAGGATGTATATTATCTCCCTTGCTTTCTGGAATTGCCATAGACTTTATAATGAAAAAATGCTGTGCAGATAACACATGTATTGATTAGGTACATGGGACCCAACTAGAAGATCTTGATTTTACAGATGCCATAACTCTTATCAGTGACAATATGAAATCAATGCAAGAAAAAACAGGTACCATGTCTTCACTGGCTAGTAAAATAGGATTTGAAATTAACAAGGAAAAAAACAAAAATAATGAAACCTCTCATTAATCAAAATGGAAAAATACACGTAGAAGGAACAGCTGTTGAAGAAGTACACCAATTTGCATACCTTGCTAGCTACATAGACCAGGATGGTGACACCAAGAAGGAAGTTAGAATTAGAATTGCAAAAGCAGCATTAACCTTCAAGAATCTTGAGAACATATGGCAGTCAAAAGTTATAAGCACAAAAACCAAGTTAAGATTATCAATTCAAATGTGATATCCACCCTCATTTATGCATGTGAAAGCTGGAAAATAACTAAAGAAATAGATAAGAAAGTAGACTCTTTTGAAAACAAATGCCTGAGGAAAATACTCGACATAAAATGGAATGAATTGGTTGTCACCACACCACATAAAAATCTTAGTTGTAACAACACCACATAAAAATCTTGATTGTCACCACACCACATAAAAATCTTGGTTGTCACCACACCACATAAGAATCTTGGTTGTCACCACACCACATAAAAATCTTGGTTGTAACAACACCACATAAAAATCTTAGTTGTAACAACGCCACATAAAAATCTTAGTTGTAACAACATCACATAAAAATCTTAGTTGCAACAACATCACATAAAAATCTTAGTTGTAACAATATCACATAAAAATCTTAGTTGTAACAACACCACATAAAAATCTTGATTGTCACCACTTGATCTTTTCTCTTCTTCTTCAGCTTTCCGAGTCATTAAGGATCACTGCCGCAGTTCATCTTCATTCCTCTCTACTCCTAGTTTTCTCTCTCCAGTTGGTGACACCAATTTCCTTTATATCCTCTTCCGTGTTGTCTATCCATCTCTGTCTTGGTCTGCCTCTTGATCTTGTTTCCTACAGTCATTTATAATGTATGTAGTTACTTCTGTACTGAGTGAATGTTTAAGAGCGAAACATAAATGTTATATTTTATGTCTCTCAGCTTCAATGTTAGTTATGTTTGTTATATGAACAGCATATGTGTAGAATGTCTGGAATAGAGTGAAAGATGTATGATAAAGGGCAGAATGTCAGATGGGCCTGCGTGCCCAATTCTTAACCCTTTTGAAATAAAGATCAATCAATCAATCTTTCATCTCCTGTACATGCATTATTTTCATTTGTCTGTTCTCTTCCATTGTTTCTACATGGCCCAACCAGCGTAGTCTGCAAGATGTTTATAATTTGCTGGGATTTAAATAAGCTGTTCAGTTCAGTGTTCTTTCTAGCTCTCCATTCTCCACTGGTGGTATCCTTTATAGTTCCAAAGATTCTCTTTAGGATCTTGTTCTCAAAGACCTGCATTTGTTGTTCATCTTTCTTTGTTGTACTCCATGTTTCTGATCCATACATGACTGCTGGTCTTATTATATTTCCTCACCTACTATACTGAAGCTGGTGAAAGTTGTGCTTAGATATTTTTATGTTTCTGTTTTCCTGACGGTCATATCTCCAACATTTATATAATCTGGATCATTCTGCCTCTAGTCTCTTGATATCTTCATACACTCTGTCTTATCTTAGTTAATGATCAGGCCCACTTTTAGTTCCACATCTCTCAAGTGCATGCAAGTACTGGTGACTTCTTGCATAGCTTTTCACACTAGGCTGATGCTGTCAGTTTCTTCTTCTTCAGCATTTGTTGAAAACTGGTCATGCTAAATTTGCAGCCCTGTCGCCTGATGAAGCATCGTCTTCTCCAAGCCTGAGTGTGAGCCCCATATCTTTATGGGCTCGGTGTTGGCGTTTTCCTGTTGAGTTTGGCAGGAATACAACCACAACATGAGCCGAGTCTGTTGCACAATTGTTTCTCATTGTTGCATGCATGTCCTGATTCTCCCCAGACTGCGCTATTTCTAGACTAACGCACACTGTCTTTGGCGGTCTTGGTGACCTCGTGTTATCGATAATGGGGGCATTTACCCGGGTATCCCTGTCTGAGGGCCTACCAGGGAAAAGGTACCACTGCTTGCATGATAATCACACATAGAATCATAGAAATTGGT
The DNA here is from genome assembly GCA_009760885.1 of Achatina immaculata. NCBI lineage: Eukaryota > Metazoa > Mollusca > Gastropoda > Stylommatophora > Achatinidae > Lissachatina > Lissachatina immaculata. The sequence goes on along the minus strand of CM019697.1, from coordinate 35,593,732 downwards.
GTAATCTACATCAGTTTCACAGTGAAGGGAACTCCAATTCGTGATGAAAATAAGCACAATATTTCACACACTTGGACAGAAGTCACAGATGCCATCCTCGACTGGAAATCTAATGTTGTCAACATATCCTATTATTAGGATAGTTTTAGGGATAATGTATCACCTTGTTTTAAATATATAGAAGAGTTCTTGTATAGAGGAGTTCTAACTTTCTTCTTTTATACATTACCATATTTTGCAAATCTGAAACAAGTTGATAGATTCAAGTACTTAGGAATGATTATAACAAATGATGGGAAATGTCACAATGTATTAAATAGCAGACGTGCTAAGGCCAATTCAGCATTCCAGACAATGAGACCATCTTGTGCAACAGATCCGTATCAATGGAAACAAGATTCCAAGTACTTAAATGTTACATCGAGCCAATTTTGTTTTATGGGAGTGAAGCATGGTCTATGAATAAGAGAGTACAGTGAGAAATTGAGGCCATGGAAATGTGGTTTATAAGAAAGATGTTGAAGGTACCAAGGACAGCCAAGAAAACCAATGAAGAAGTCTTAAGAGAGGATGGAGTTAAAAAGCAAATTACAGTAAAGATCAGTGGCAGACAAGCAAGATTTATAGGATATTTCCTGAGAAGAGGAAAATTGGAACACACTGTGGCAACTGGAAAAATTGAAGGAAGAAGAGATGGAGGAAGACAGAGAGAGAAGTTACTGGATGGGCTGTCAGTGTGGCTAGGAAGAAAGTCACTGGCGGATCTCATAATCAAGTCTAAAGACAGGGAATTGTGGAGAGAAATGATCGCCTATGTCATGCAGCATGATACTTGAACTGAATTGAATATTTTGTGTATCCTGCATGTATATTCTGGTAAAATTGATTAATTTATTAGGTACCTCACACTCTTGCATAATTTTCCATAAGCTTTCTTGAAGTCAATGAAGATAGTATGTACTTCTTTTCCATATTGGCAGTACTTTTCTGCTCTTTGACATAGATAAAATATTTGGTCTACGGTTGATCTACTCTTTCTAAAACCTGCTTGATGGTCTCCCAGTATGTTCTTGCTGTATGTATCTTGTAGCAAGTATTTTGTAGCATGTTTGCAGTAAAGACGCTCCTTTATAGTTTTCACATTTGCTCTTATTTCCTTTCTTGAATACTGGGATCAGTAATGATTCTCTCCATTCACTAGGGAGTTTTTCCTCTCTTCTTGTATCAGTGCACATATCTGTTCAGTTCTACAGCAATTCCATCTGAACCTGTTGCTTTGTTGTTTCATAGAAGCATAATACTATAATTCTAAGTTTGGTTCCTCTATTTCAGGTTCACAAGTCTATATTTCTTCCCATGGTAATGTGTTTACAGGTTCTTCACAGTTTAGTAGTTTATCATCCCCCTGGGAACAACTGTTTTAAGAACACACTTATCTTAACATAGTGTTTGTGAGACAGGGAACTAGATCTGTTTGCTTAAAAACTCTGACCTACTTCTGTAGCCCAGAAACCTGTAGCAATCAACACTAATTGTAATTGTTATTTTTGTAAAATGTAATGTCAGGTTGGTGGATGGATGGGGACATGGAGATCTCCTGCAGGGATGATGAAAATCTAGTGTGAAACCAATGAATCCAGGACATGACAAGCCTATAGGTCTTTACAACAATGGCTATCAGAATGATGTAAACAAAATGGAGCCAGCAGACTATAGGTGGCGGGGAAAGGATATCACTGAGGTACTAATCAGATTCTTCATCCCAAAGTTGGAGTGTCTCTGTGGAACTGTTTCAAAGTCATCTGGCCAGCCAACATTGAACACTGGATCTGATGTGCAGAGGGAGCTTAAGTACAGCCACAAGAGGCTGGAAAACAAAGTTTTGTCCAGGTCAGTCTACACCACTGTCTTCATGGCAGTCCGAGCAAGATCACAGTCTGCCCTAGCAAGGAAAGGTGCTGAAGTCAGAGGTACCTAGCCAAAAGGTGCATCGCAAAAATCAGGGTACCACACATTATCGCTAATGAAATGTCTCTATCTGCAGTTTTCAAACATGGTGCTCGCCCTGTGAAGACTAACCAGGCAGGTGCAGTGCCAGGCTCCCAGCCTCGAAAGGGTCCACCGAATGCTACTGGAGGTCCTCTCAGTTCATCTCGTGGAGCCGGGAGACATGAGAGTAGAGCTACTGGCCAAATAATACAACATCAGAAAACTGCCAAAAAGCAAGAACTTAAAATAATGCAATGGAACGCCTGAGAATGTCAGTAGTGTTAGAGACAGTTACAGCAAAAAGGTGGAACTAGAGAGCATACTCTTTGCAGAGCAGGTAAGTATATGCTGCATACAGGAGACACACCTAACCAAAGATGCCGCCTTTAAAATCAGAAGCTACCAGTGCTTTAGATCAGACCGACAGGACAGAAGAAAAAGAGGAGTACTCACACTTGTTAAGAATAACATCAGCGCATGTCAGGTGGGAGTGTACATGGAAGGAGCTGAATATCAGATGATCCATCTAAAAAGTAGTAATACAGATTTCCACCTCCTTAACTATTACTGTCCTAATGACCACCCACTTGCTTTAGAAACAATCCCGCACAAAGAGAGACTGATGGTCTGTGGTGATTTTAACAGCCATTCCCAGAGCTGGGGCTATGACCACATAGACAAGAGAGGAGAGGAAGTTGAGAGCTGGCAGGATGATAATGGACTTCTCCTGATCAACCAGCCAATGGATCCCCCAACATTTTACTCACGTACAACCTCAACACCAGATTTGGCATTGCAAAAGCCTGGTTTGCTCTAGTAAGTCTGCTGTTGATGTCCTCTGTGCTGTCTCCATTTTCTACTACTCTGCTGCCAAGGTATACAAATTCGTTGACCTCCTCCACTAACTTGTTATCTACTCTGAGTACATTTCTGTTGTTCACATTTTGCTTCATTAACTTTGTCTTTCCTACGTTGATCTTTAGTCCTATGTTGTTTGCATTCTGGGTTAACTTGTTTATTTTATCTTGCATATCTTTGTGACTGCTTGATAATAGACAAATGTCGTCCGCAAAGTCAAGGTCCTCCAGCACTGTGTTAAGGGTCCATTGTAATCCTCTGCGTTTGTCTGATGTTGCCTCCTTCATTAACCAGTCTACTGCCAAGATAAATAATGTTGGTGATAGTACACATCCCTGTTTCACTCCTGTTTGTACCCTAAAGCTGCTGGAGGTATGTTCTCCACAGATAACTTTGCACTGAAAACCCTCGTATAGGGCTTTGATTACATTAACTATTTTATGGGGGAGGCCATGCCATCTTAGGATTTTCCACAGTGCATCTCTGTTGACACTGTCAAAGGCTTTCTCAAAATCTATGAATAATGCATATGTTGTGCTATGCCATTCATTTGCCTGTTCTAATATTTGTCTAAGTACAAATATATGGTCTATGCATGATCTTCCTTTCCTAAATCCTGCCTGCTCTTTCCGAAGTTTTTCCTCAAGTGTTGGTACAATTCTGGTGATGATTATTCTGCAAAATACTTTACTAGTGAGTGGCAGTAGGGTAATGCCTCTCCAGTTCCCGCAATCTCTGAGGTCACCCTTCTTTGGTAGTTTTACTATAAGACCAGTTTTCCACTCCTCTGGGGCTTTTTCTAAATCCCAAATTTGTTGTAATATCCGGCAAAGTTGTTTTGGTGTTTCTGTTTCTTCTGCTTTCAACATCTCAGCAGTCACTTCATCTTCACCTGGTGCCCTGTCTGATTTTAGCATCTTTATCGCCTCTTTTACTTCATTTATTGTTATTGGTCCTGTATTGATGTTTAGTTCCGCTTTTGCTTCAGGTATATCTATTGCTTGTGCTGCTTGTGTTCTGTTTAGTAGGGTGTTAAAGTGTTCCCTCCATCTTTCAATTTTTTCTCTTTCTCCACTGACCAGTTGTCCATTTTGTGTTCTTACTGCACTTTCACATCTTGTATTGAAGTTACCTGTCATCTGCTTTGTGATTTTATATATGGTTTTCATGTCATTTGTATATGCTGCTTTCTCTGCTGTCTCTGCTAAGTTGTCATAATACTGACGTTTATCTTGACGGCATGATTCCTTCACTTCTTTGTCTTTTTGTGCATAATTACTTAAAACTCGTTCTTTAAGCCGTTGTGATTTGGTGTTCAGTAATTTTTTCTTGATTTCTTTTCTTTGCTCTATCTTTTCCCATGTGGTCTCACTTATCCATTCCTCTTTTCTCCTTTTCCGATATCCCAGCACCTCTTTTGCTGTTTCCTGTAGTGTTTTATTGAACTCTAATATGGACATTTCTGCTTCGTCTTGTAGGACACTGAAGCGGTTCTTAAGTATTATTGAGAATTCATTTCTTGTTTGCTGGTCTATCAGTTTTCTTGTATCAAAATGTATCTTTCTGTGTTCTCCGATTCTGGCTTTCCTTAATTTTAGTTTTATTTTTGCTACCAGAAGGTTGTGATCACTTCCTATATCTGCTCCTTTCCTTGCTCGCACATCTTGTAGTGACCGTTTCCACTTGTTGTTTATTAGTATGTGATCGATTTGGTTTTCTGTGGTTTTATCTGGTGACCTCCAAGTCACCTTATGGATGTTTTTGTGTTGGAAAATTGTCCCTCCGATGGTCATCATGTTTTCTTCACAGAAACTGCACAGTCTTTCTCCATTTTCATTTATTTCTCCGATTCCTTCTCTTCCCATGATTCTTCTTCTATCTTTATTTCCTTCACCTACTTTTGCATTGAAGTCGCCCAAGATGAGTAGCATCTTGCTTATCACCACACCACACAAAAATCTTGCTTATCACCACACACACAAAAATCTTGCTTTTTACAACAACACACCAAAATCTTACTTGTCACCACAACACACAAAATTCTTGCTTGTCACTACAACAGATAAAAATCTTGCTTGTCACCACAACACACAAAAATTCTTTCTTCTCACCACAACACACATAAATCTTTCTGTCACCACAGCATACAAAAATCTTGCTTGTCACCACAACACACAAAAAATCTGAGATCCCACAACACAGCTAAAATCTTGCTTGTCACTACAACATATAAAAATCTGATGACACCACAATACATAAAAATTTTCCTTGTCACTATAACACACAAAAATCTGGCTTGTCAACACGCCACACACAAATCTATGACACCAAACCACACAAACATTTTGCTTGTCACCACAACACACAAAAATCTTGCTTGTCACCACAACACACAGAAATCCGATGACACTATACCATACAAAAATCTTGCTTGTTCCACAACACACAAAATTTGATTACACCATACAATACAACAATCTAATGACACCACACCAAACAAAATATCCTGCTCATCTCCACAACACACAGAAATCCGATGACACTACACCATACAAAAATCTTGCTTGTCACAACACACAAAAATCTGATGACAAACACCACACAAAAATCTTTCTTTCACCCCACTACAAAAAAATCTTGCTTGTCACCACAAAATAAACAAAATCTGATGACACCACACCACACAAAAATCTTGTCACTATAACACACAAAAATCTTGCTTATCACCACACCACACAAAAATCTTGCTTATCACTACACCACACAAAAATCTTGCTTATCACCACATCACACAAAAATCTTGCTTATCACCACATCACACAAAAATCTTGCTTATCACTACAGCACACAAAAATGTTGCTTATAACCACAGCACACAAAAATCTTGCTTATCACCACATCACACAAAAATCTTGCTTATAACCACACCACACAAAAATCTTGCTTATCACCACACCACACAAAAATCTTGCTTATCACCACAGAACACAAAAATCTTGCTTATCACCACACCACACAAAAATCTTGCTTATCACCACATCACACAAAAATCTTGATTATCACCACATCACACAAAAATCTTGCTTATCACCACATCACACAAAAATCTTGATTATCACCACACCACACAAAAATCTTGCTTATCACCACACCACACAAAAATCTTGCTTATCACCATACCACACAAAAATCTTGCTTATCACCACATCACACAAAAATCTTGCTTATAACCACACCACACAAAAATCTTGCTTATCACCACACCACACAAAAATCTTGCTTATCACCACAGCACACAAAAATCTTGCTTATCACCACATCACACAAAAATCTTGCTTATAACCACAGCACACAAAAATCTTGCTTATAACCACACCACACAAAAATCTTGCTTATCACCACAGCACACAAAAATCTTGCTTATCACCACAACACACAAAAATCTTGCTTATCACCACACCACACAAAAATCTTGCTTATCACCACATCACACAAAAATCTTGCTTATAACCACATCACACAAAAATCTTGATTATCACCACACCACACAAAAATCTTGCTTATCACCACATCACACAAAAATCTTGCTTATCACCACACCACACAAAAATCTTGCTTATCACCACAACACACAAAAATCTTGCTTATCACCACAACACACAAAAATCTTGCTTCTCATCATACACACAAAAAAAATTTTGCTTATCACCACAACATACAAAAATCTTGCTTATCACCACAACACACAAAATCTTGCTTATAACCACAGCACACAAAAATCTTGCTTATCACCACACACACAAAAATCTGATGACATCACAACACACAAAAAACTTGTTTGTCACCACACCACACAAAAATCTTGCTTGTCACCACAACACAACAAAAATCTTTATGTCACCACAACACACAAAAATCTTGTTTGTCACCACAACACACAAAAATCATGCTTGTCACCACAACACAACAAAAATCTTTATGTCACCACAACACACAAAAATCTTGCTTGTCACCACAACACACAAAAATCTTGCATATCACCACAACACACAAAAATCTTGCTTGTCACCACAACACATAAAAATCTTGCTTTTTACAACAACACACCAAAATCTTACTTGTCACCACAACACACAAAATTCTTGCTTGTCACTACAACAGATAAAAATCTTGCTTGTCACCACAACACACAAAAATTCTTTCTTCTCACCACAACACACATAAATCTTTCTGTCACCACAGCATACAAAAATCTTGCTTGTCACCACAACACACAAAAAATCTGAGATCCCACAACACAGCTAAAATCTTGCTTGTCACTACAACATATAAAAATCTGATGACACCACAATACATAAAAATTTTCCTTGTCACTATAACACACAAAAATCTGGCTTGTCAACACGCTACACACAAATCTATGACACCAAACCACACAAACATTTTGCTTGTCACCACAACACACAAAAATCTTGCTTGTCACCACAACACACAGAAATCCGATGACACTATACCATACAAAAATCTTGCTTGTTCCACAACACACAAAATTTGATTACACCATACAATACAACAATCTAATGACACCACACCAAACAAAATATCTTGCTCATCTCCACAACACACAGAAATCCGATGACACTACACCATACAAAAATCTTGCTTGTCACAACACACAAAAATCTGATGACAAACACCACACAAAAATCTTTCTTTCACCCCACTACAAAAAAATCTTGCTTATCACCACAATACACAAAAATCTTGATTATCACCACACCACATAAAAATCTTGTCACTATAACACACAAAAATCTTGCTTATAACCACACCACACAAAAATCTTGCTTATCACCACACCACACAAAAATCTTGCTTATCACCACACCACACAAAAATCTTGCTTATAACCACATCACACAAAAATCTTGCTTATCACCACACCACACAAAAATCTTGCTTATCACCACATTACACAAAAATCTTGCTTATCACCACACCACACAAAAATTTTGCTTATCACCACACCACACAAAAATCTTGCTTATCACCACATCACACAAAAATCTTGCTTATAACCACATCACACAAAAATCTTGCTTATCACCACAGCACACAAAAATCTTGCTTATCACCACATCACACAAAAATCTTGCTTATCACCACATCACACAAAAATCTTGCTTATAACCACACCACACAAAAATCTTGCTTATCACCACACCACACAAAAATGTTGCTTATCACCACAGCACACAAAAATCTTGCTTATCACTACAACACACAAAAATCTTGCTTATCACCACATCACACAAAAATCTTGATTATCACCACATCACACAAAAATCTTGCTTATAACCACACCACACAAAAATCTTGCTTATCACCACATCACACAAAAATCTTGATTATCACCACATCACACAAAAATCTTGCTTATCACCACACCACACAAAAATCTTGCTTATAACCACACCACACAAAAATCTTGCTTATCACCACAGCATACAAAAATCTTGCTTATCACCACATCACACAAAAATCTTGCTTATCACCACAACACACAAAAATCTTGCTTATCACCACAACACACAAAAATCTTGCTTATCACCACAGCATACAAAAATCTTGCTTATCACCACAGCATACAAAAATCTTACTTATAACCACAGCACACAAAAATCTTGCTTATCACCACACCACACAAAAATCTTGCTTATCACCACACCACACAAAAATCTTGCTTATCACCACAGCACACAAAAATCTTGCTTATCACCACACCACACAAAAATCTTGCTTATCACCACAGCATACAAAATTCTTGCTTATCACCACACCACACAAAAATCTTGCTTTTCACAACAGCACACAAAAATCTTGCTTATCACCACATCACACAAAAATCTTGCTTATCACCACAACACACAAAAATCTTGCTTATCACCACAACACACAAAAATCTTGCTTATCACCACAGCACACAAAAATCTTGCTTATCACCACATCACACAAAAATCTTGCTTATAACCACAGCACACAAAAATCTTCCTTATAACCACACCACACAAAAATCTTGCTTATCACCACAGCACACAAAAATCTTGCTTATCACCACATCAGACAAAAATCTTCCTTATCACCACAGCACACAAAAATCTTGCTTATCACCACAATACACAAAAATCTTTCTTATAACCACACCACACAAAAATCTTGCTTATCACCACATCACACAAAAATCTTGATTATCACCACATCACACAAAAATCTTGCTTATCACCACAACACACAAAAATCTTGCTTATCACCACAACACACAAAAATCTTGCTTATCACCACAGCATACAAAAATCTTGCTTATCACCACAGCATACAAAAATCTTGCTTATAACCACAGCACACAAAAATCTTGCTTATCACCACACCACACAAAAATCTTGCTTATCACCACACCACACAAAAATCTTGCTTATCACCACAACACACAAAAATCTTGCTTATCACCACAACACACAAAAATCTTGCTTATCACCACAGCATACAAAAATCTTGCTTATCACCACAGCACACAAAAATCTTGCTTATCACCACAGCACACAAAAATCTTGCTTATCACCACACCACACAAAAATCTTGCTTATCACCACAACACACAAAAATCTGATAACACCAAAACACACAAAAATCTTGCTTGTCACTCACACCACACACAAAAATCTTCCATGTCATCACACCAGACAAAAATCTGTCACCACACCATACAAAAATCTTGTTTGTCACCACAACACACAGAAATCTTGCTTATCACCACAACACACAAAAATCTTGCATGTCACCCCAACACACAAAAATCTTGCTTGTTACTACAAAACACAAAAATCTTGCATCTAACCACAACACACAAAAATCTTGCTTGTCACCACAACACATAAAAATTTTGCTTTTTACAACAACACACCAGAATCTTGCTTGTCACTACAACAGATAAAAATCTTGCTTGTCACCACAACACACAAAAATTCTTTCTTCTCACCACAACACACATAAATCTTTCTGTCACCACAGCATACAAAAATCTTGCTTGTCACCACAACACACAAAAAATCTGAGATCCCACAACACAGCTAAAATCTTGCTTGTCACTACAACATATAAAAATCTGATGACACCACAATACATAAAAATTTTCCTTGTCACTATAACACACAAAAATCTGGCTTGTCAACACGCCACACACAAATCTATGACACCAAACCACACAAACATTTTGCTTGTCACCACAACACACAAAAATCTTGCTTGTCAGTACAACACACAAAATTCTTGCTTGTCACTACAACACAGAAAAATCTTGCTTGTCACCACAACACACAGAAATCTGATGACACTATACCATACAAAAATCTTGGTTGTCACCACACCACACAAAAATGTTGCTTATCACCACACACACACAAAAATCTTGATTGTCACCACACCATACAAAAATCTTGCTCATCTCCACAACACACAGAAATCCGATGACACTACACCATACAAAAATCTTGCTTGTCACAACACACAAAAATCTGATGACAAACACCACACAAAAATCTTGCTTATCACCACACACAAAAATCTTTCTTTCACCCCACTACAAAAAATTCTTGCTTGTCACCACAAAATAAACAAAATCTGATGACACCACAGCATACAAAAATCTTGCTTATCACCACACCACACAAAAATCTTGCTTATCACCACAGCACACAAAAATCTTGCTTATCACCACATCACACAAAAATCTTGCTTATCACCACAACACACAAAAATCTTGCTTATCACCACAACACACAAAAATCTTGCTTATCACCACAGCATACAAAAATCTTGCTTATCACCACAGCATACAAAAATCTTGCTTATCACCACACCACACAAAAATCTTGCTTATCACCACAGCACACAAAAATCTTGCTTATCACCACAGCACACAAAAATCTTGCTTATCACAACACACACAAAATCTTGCTTATCACCACAACACACACAAAATCTTGCTTATCACCACAGCATACAAAAATCTTGCTTATCACCACAGCACACAAAAATCTTGCTTATCACCACAGCACACAAAAATCTTGCTTATCACCACACCACACAAAAATCTTGCTTATCACCACAACACACAAAAATCTGATAACACCAAAACACACAAAAATCTTGCTTGTCACTCACACCACACACAAAAATCTTCCATGTCATCACACCAGACAAAAATCTGTCACCACACCATACAAAAATCTTGTTTGTCACCACAACACACAGAAATCTTGCTTATCACCACAACACACAAAAATCTTGCATGTCACCCCAACACACAAAAATCTTGCTTGTTACTACAAAACACAAAAATCTTGCATCTAACCACAACACACAAAAATCTTGCTTGTCACCACAACACATAAAAATTTTGCTTTTTACAACAACACACCAGAATCTTGCTTGTCACTACAACAGATAAAAATCTTGCTTGTCACCACAACACACAAAAATTCTTTCTTCTCACCACAACACACATAAATCTTTCTGTCACCACAGCATACAAAAATCTTGCTTGTCACCACAACACACAAAAAATCTGAGATCCCACAACACAGCTAAAATCTTGCTTGTCACTACAACATATAAAAATCTGATGACACCACAATACATAAAAATTTTCCTTGTCACTATAACACACAAAAATCTGGCTTGTCAACACGCCACACACAAATCTATGACACCAAACCACACAAACATTTTGCTTGTCACCACAACACACAAAAATCTTGCTTGTCAGTACAACACACAAAATTCTTGCTTGTCACTACAACACAGAAAAATCTTGCTTGTCACCACAACACACAGAAATCTGATGACACTATACCATACAAAAATCTTGCTTGTTCCACAACACACAAAATTTGATTACACCATACAATACAACAATCTAATGACACCACACCAAACAAAAATCTTGCTCATCTCCACAACACACAGAAATCCGATGACACTACACCATACAAAAATCTTGCTTGTCACAACACACAAAAAATCTGATGACAAACACCACACAAAAATCTTTCTTTCACCCCACTACAAAAAATTCTTGCTTGTCACCACAAAATAAACAAAATCTGATGACACCACACCACACAAAAATCTTGCTTATCACCACAACACACAAAAATCTTGCTTATCACCACACCACACAAAAATCTTGCTTATCACCACATCACACAAAAATCTTGCTTATCACCACAACACACAAAAATCTTGCTTATCACCACAGCACACAAAAATCTTGCTTATCACCACAGCATACAAAAATCTTGCTTATCACCACAGCATACAAAAATCTTGCTTATAACCACAGCACACAAAAATCTTGCTTATCACCACACCACACAAAAATCTTGCTTATCACCACACCACACAAAAATCTTGCTTATCACCACACCACACAAAAATCTTGCTTATCACCACAACACAATAAAATCTTGCTTATCACCACAGCATACAAAAATCTTGCTTATCACCACAGCACACAAAAATCTTGCTTATCACACACCACACACAAAAATCTTGCTTATCACCACATCACACAAAAATCTGCTTATCACCACAACACACAAAAATCTTGCATGTCACCCCAACACACAAAAATCTTGCTTATCACCACAGCATACAAAAATCTTGCTTATCACCACAGCATACAAAAATCTTGCTTATAACCACAGCATACAAAAATCTTGCTTATCACCACAGCACACAAAAATCTTGCTTATCACCACAGCACACAAAAATCTTGCTTATCACCACAACACACACAAATCTTGCTTATCACCACAACACACACAAAATCTTGCTTATCACCACAGCATACAAAAATCTTGCTTATCACCACAGCACACAAAAATCTTGCTTATCACCACAGCACACAAAAATCTTGCTTATCACCACACCACACAAAAATCTTGCTTATCACCACAACACACAAAAATCTGATAACACCAAAACACACAAAAATCTTGCTTGTCACTCACACCACACACAAAAATCTTCCATGTCATCACACCAGACAAAAATCTGTCACCACACCATACAAAAATCTTGTTTGTCACCACAACACACAGAAATCTTGCTTATCACCACAACACACAAAAATCTTGCATGTCACCCCAACACACAAAAATCTTGCTTGTTACTACAAAACACAAAAATCTTGCATCTAACCACAGCATACAAAAATCTTGCTTATCACCACAGCATACAAAAATCTTGCTTATCACCACACCACACAAAAATCTTGCTTTTCACCACAGCACACAAAAATCTTGCTTATCACCACATCACACAAAAATCTTGCTTATCACCACACACAAAATCTTGCTTATCACCACAACACACACAAAATCTTGCTTATCACCACAACACACAAAAATCTTGCTTATCACCACAGCATACAAAAATCTTGCTTATCACCACAGCACACAAAAATCTTGCTTATCACCACAGCACACAAAAATCTTGCTTATCACCACACCACACAAAAATCTTGCTTATCACCACAACACACAAAAATCTGATAACACCAAACCACACAAAAATCTTGCTTGTCACTCACACCACACACAAAAATCTTCCATGTCATCACACCAGACAAAAATCTGTCACCACACCATACAAAAATCTTGTTTGTCACCACAACACACAGAAATCTTGCTTATCACCACAACACACAAAAATCTTGCTTATCACCACAGCATACAAAAATCTTGCTTATCACCACAGCATACAAAAATCTTGCTTATCACCACACCACACAAAAATCTTGCTTTTCACCACAGCACACAAAAATCTTGCTTATCACCACATCACACAAAAATCTTGCTTATCACCACAGCACACAAAAATCTTGCTTATCACCACAACACACACAAAATCTTGCTTATCACCACAACACACAAAAATCTTGCTTATCACCACAGCATACAAAAATCTTGCTTATCACCACAGCACACAAAAATCTTGCTTATCACCACAGCACACAAAAATCTTGCTTATCACCACAACACACAAAAATCTGATAACACCAAAACACACAAAAATCTTGCTTGTCACTCACACCACACACAAAAATCTTCCATGTCATCACACCAGACAAAAATCTGTCACCACACCATACAAAAATCTTGTTTGTCACCACAACACACAGAAATCTTGCTTATCACCACAACACACAAAAATCTTGCATGTCACCCCAACACACAAAAATCTTGCTTGTTACTACAAAACACAAAAATCTTGCATCTAACCACACACACAAAAATCTTGCTTGTCACCACAACACATAAAAATTTTGCTTTTTACAACAACACACCAGAATCTTGCTTGTCACTACAACAGATAAAAATCTTGCTTGTCACCACAACACACAAAAATTCTTTCTTCTCACCACAACACACATAAATCTTTCTGCCACCACAGCATACAAAAATCTTGCTTGTCACCACAACACACAAAAAATCTGAGATCCCACAACACAGCTAAAATCTTGCTTGTCACTACAACATATAAAAATCTGATGACACCACAATACATAAAAATTTTCCTTGTCACTATAACACACAAAAATCTGGCTTGTCAACACGCCACACACAAATCTATGACACCAAACCACACAAACATTTTGCTTGTCACCACAACACACAAAAATCTTGCTTGTCAGTACAACACACAAAATTCTTGCTTGTCACTACAACACAGAAAAATCTTGCTTGTCACCACAACACACAGAAATCTGATGACACTATCTTATATCTTATATCCTTCCCGTGCCGTTAGACGTCACATAGGGCTCGCAAAGTAGTTCGCCAATTTTTCCTGTCTTCAGCGAGTCTTTCAACCTCATCAAAGGATTTTATGCCTGTTAACTTGGCCTCTCTTAATAATGTCCTCTTCAGAGTTTCACGCGGTCTGCCTCTTTTTCTTCGGCCTGTTGTGTTCCACTTGATAGCTTGTTTTGGGATTCTCTGATCATTTCTTCTCATCAAGTGACCAACATATGTCCATCTCCTTTTCCTGATCACCCATGAGACTGGTTGTTGTTCAGTCATCTGTCTTATCTCTGCATTGTTCTTGAATTCATTCCACTTGATGCCGAGTATTTTCCTTAGGCATTTGTTTTCAAAAGAGTCTAATTTCTTTTCTATTTCTTTAGTTGTTTTCCAGCTTTCACATGCATAAATGAGGGTGGATATTACATTTGAGTTGAATAGTCTTAACTTGGTTTTTGTGCTTATAACTTTTGAATTCCATATATTCTCAAGATTCTTGAAGATTGATGCTGCTTTTGCAATTCTTATCCTAACTTCCTTTCTAGTGTCACCATCCTGGTCTATGTAGCTGCCAAGGTATGCAAATTGATTGACTTCTTCAATATCTGTCCCTTCTATGTGTATTTTTCCATTTTGATTGATGGGAATTTTCATTATTTTTGTTTTGTCCTTGTTAATTTCAAGTCCTATTTTGCTAGCCAGTGAAGATAGGCTACCTGTTTTTCCTTGCATGGAATTCACATTATTACTGATAAGAGTTATGTCATCAGCAAAATCAAGATCTTCTAGTTGGGTCCCATGTACCCAGTCAATACCTGTGTTACCTGAGCAGCATTTTGTCATTATGAAGTCTATTGTAATCCCAAAAAGTAAAGGAGACAGTATACATCCTTGTTTCACGCCTGTTTCAATCTGGAACCATTCACTCATCCCTTCTTCTGTCTTGACTGCACAAACATATCCATTGTATAAGTCCTTAATGATGTTGACAATTTTAGATGGTATTCCATATAGACATAAAATTCTCCATAATGAATCTCTGTGTATGCTATCAAATGCCTTCTTAAAATCTATGAAATTCAGTATTAATGGTTTTTGCTTTTCAATATGTTCTTCAAGTATTATTCTGAGAGTAAAGATCTGGTCGAGACAGCTTCTCCCTTTTCGAAATCCTGCTTGTTCTTCTCTCATTGCAGTATCCACTATATCTTTGAGTCTATTCAAAATGACCTTGCAAAATACTTTTGACACAACTGATATTAAGGTTACTCCTCTCCAGTTGTTACAGTCACTAAGGTTGCCCTTTTTTGGTATTTTAACAATGATTCCCTTCTTCCAATTAGAAGGGACCTTTTCTTCTTTCCAAATCTTGTTAAACATTCTCTGTAGTTGTCTCATGTTGTCACTATTGATAGCTTTTAGCATCTCGGCTGTTATTTCATCTTCACCTGCAGCTTTGTTGTTAGCCATTAAATTCACTGCTGCTTCAATTTCATGCAATTCAATTTCATCTAGATTGACATTTAGTTGTGGGGCTGATAAGTCAGTTTCAAGGTTTAACAATTCTTTTGGGTGTGGTCGATTGAGTATTTCTTGGAAGTGTTCAGCCCATCTTTGCTTTTGGTCTTTATTTGATGTTAATAGTGTTCCAGTTTTGCTAAGGATTGGTCTTTCTTTAGATGTAATAGTACCTGTTAGCCTCTTTTGTATGTTATATAAAGTTTTGCTGTCTCCTGTTTTTGAACTATACCATACAAAAATCTTGCTTGTTCCACAACACACAAAATTTGATTACACCATACAATACAACAATCTAATGACACCACACCAAACAAAAATCTTGCTCATCTCCACAACACACAGAAATCCGATGACACTACACCATACAAAAATCTTGCTTGTCACAACACACAAAAAATCTGATGACAAACACCACACAAAAATCTTTCTTTCACCCCACTACAAAAAATTCTTGCTTGTCACCACAAAATAAACAAAATCTGATGACACCACACCACAAAAAAATCTTGCTTATCACCACACCACACAAAAATCTTGCTTATCACCACACCACACAAAAATCTTGCTTATCACCACATCACACAAAAATCTTGCTTATCACCACAGAACACAAAAATCTTGCATGTCACCCCAACACACAAAAATCTTGCTTGTTACTACAAAACACAAAAATCTTGCATCTAACCACAACACACAAAAATCTTGCTTGTCACCACAACACATAAAAATTTTGCTTTTTACAACAACACACCAGAATCTTGCTTGTCACTACAACAGATAAAAATCTTGCTTGTCACCACAACACACAAAAATTCTTTCTTCTCACCACAACACACAGAAATCTTGCTTATCACCACATCACACAAAAATGTTGCTTGTCACCACAACACACAAAAAATCTGAGATCCCACAACACAGCTAAAATCTTGCTTGTCACTACAACATATAAAAATCTGATGACACCACAATACATAAAAATTTTCCTTGTCACTATAACACACAAAAATCTGGCTTGTCAACACGCTACACACAAATCTATGACACCAAACCACACAAACATTTTGCTTGTCACCACAACACACAAAAATCTTGCTTGTCAGTACAACACACAAAAATTCTTGCTTGTCACTACAACACAGAAAAATCTTGCTTGTCACCACAACACACAGAAATCTGATGACACTATACCATACAAAAATCTTGCTTGTTCCACAACACACAAAATTTGATTACACCATACAATACAACAATCTAATGACACCACACCAAACAAAAATCTTGCTCATCTCCACAACACACAGAAATCCGATGACACTACACCATACAAAAATCTTGCTTGTCACAACACACAAAAAATCTGATGACAAACACCACACAAAAATCTTTCTTTCACCCCACTACAAAAAATTCTTGCTTGTCACCACAAAATAAACAAAATCTGATGACACCACACCACACAAAAATCTTGCTTATAACCACACCACACAAAAATCTTGCTTATCACCACATCACACAAAAATCTTGATTATCACCACATCACACAAAAATCTTGCTTATCACCACAACACACAAAAATCTTGCTTATCACCACAACACACAAAAATCTTGCTTATCACCACAGCATACAAAAATCTTGCTTATCACCACAGCATACAAAAATCTTGCTTATAACCAAACCACACAAACATTTTGCTTGTCACCACAACACACAAAAATCTTGCTTGTCAGTACAACACACAAAATTCTTGCTTGTCACTACAACACAGAAAAATCTTGCTTGTCACCACAACACACACAGAAATCTGATGACACTATACCATACAAAAATCTTGCTTGTTCCACAACACACAAAATTTGATTACACCATACAATACAACAATCTAATGACACCACACACACACAAAAATCTTGCTCATCTCCACAACACACAGAAATCCGATGACACTACACCATACAAAAATCTTGCTTGTCACAACACACAAAAATCTGATGACAAACACCACACAAAAATCTTTCTTTCACCCCACTACAAAAAATTCTTGCTTGTCACCACAAAATAAACAAAATCTGATGACACCACACCACACAAAAATCTTGCTTATAACCACACCACACAAAAATCTTGCTTATCACCACACACACACAAAAATCTTGCTTGTCACCACACCATACAAAAATCTTGCTTATCACCACAACACACAAAAATCTTGCTTGTCACCCCAACACACAAAAATCTTGCTTATCACCACAGCATACAAAAATCTTGCTTATCACCACAGCACACAAAAATCTTGCTTATCACCACACCACACAAAAATCTTGCTTATCACCACACCACACAAAAATCTTGCTTATCACCACACCACACAAAAATCTTGCTTATCACTACAACACACAAAAATCTGCTTATCACCACAGCATACAAAAATCTTTTATCACCACACCACACAAAAATCTTGCTTATCACCACAGCACACAAAAATCTTGCTTATCACCACAACACACAAAAATCTTGCTTATCACCACAACACACAAAAATCTTGCTTGTCACTCACACCACACACACAAAAATCTGATAACACCAAAACACACAAAAATCTTCCATGTCATCACACCAGACAAAAATCTGTCACCACACCATACAAAAATCTTGTTTGTCACCACAACACACAGAATCTTGCTTATAACCACAGCACACAGAAATCTTGCTTATCACCACAGCACACAAAAATCTGCTTGTCACCACAACACATAAAAATTTTGCTTTTTACAACAACACACCAGAATCTTGCTTGTCACTACAACAGATAAAAATCTTGCTTGTCACCACAACACACAAAAATTCTTTCTTCTCACCACAACACACATAAATCTTTCTGTCACCACAGCATACAAAAATCTTGCTTGTCACCACAACACACAAAAAATCTGAGATCCCACAACACAGCTAAAATCTTGCTTGTCACTACAACATATAAAAATCTGATGACACCACAATACATAAAAATTTTCCTTGTCACTATAACACACAAAAATCTGGCTTGTCAACACGCTACACACAAATCTATGACACCAAACCACACAAACATTTTGCTTGTCACCACAACACACAAAAATCTTGCTTGTCAGTACAACACACAAAATTCTTGCTTGTCACTACAACACAGAAAAATCTTGCTTGTCACCACAACACACAGAAATCTGATGACACTATACCATACAAAAATCTTGCTTGTTCCACAACACACAAAATTTGATTACACCATACAATACAACAATCTAATGACACCACACCAAACAAAAATCTTGCTCATCTCCACAACACACAGAAATCCGATGACACTACACCATACAAAAATCTTGCTTGTCACAACACACAAAAAATCTGATGACAAACACCACACAAAAATCTTTCTTTCACCCCACTACAAAAAATTCTTGCTTGTCACCACAAAATAAACAAAATCTGATGACACCACACCACACAAAAATCTTGCTTATAACCACACCACACAAAAATCTTGCTTATCACCACACCACACAAAAATCTTGCTTATCACCACAGCATACAAAAATCTTGCTTATCACCACAACACACAAAAATCTTGCTTATCACCACAACACACAAAAATCTTGCTTATCACCACAGCATACAAAAATCTTGCTTATAACCACAGCACACAAAAATCTTGCTTATCACCACACCACACAAAAATCTTGCTTATCACCACACCACACAAAAATCTTGCTTATCACCACACCACACAAAAATCTTGCTTATCACTACAACACACAAAAATCTTGCTTATCACCACAGCATACAAAAATCTTTTATCACCACACCACACAAAAATCTTGCTTATCACCACAGCACACAAAAATCTTGCTTATCACCACAACACACAAAAATCTTGCTTATCACCACAACACACAAAAATCTTGCTTATCACCACAACACACAAAAATCTGATAACACCAAAACACACAAAAATCTTCCATGTCATCACACCAGACAAAAATCTGTCACCACACCATACAAAAATCTTGTTTGTCACCACAACACACAGAAATCTTGCTTATAACCACAGCACACAGAAATCTTGCTTATCACCACAGCACACAAAAATCTTGCTTGTCACCCCAACACACAAAAATCTTGCTTGTTACCACAACACACAAAAATCTTGCTTGTCACCACAACACACAAAAATCTTGCTTGTTACCACAACACACAGAAATCTTGCTTATCACCAATCACACAAAAATGTTGCTTGTCACCACAACACACAAAAATCTTTCTTCTCACCACAACACACAAAAATCTTGCTTCTCACCACAAAACACAAAAATCTTTCTTGTCATCACAAGGTTTGGGTTCTTTCTCCTCCAATAATAATTCACACTGTTGATTTCTGCTTTCACAGTCGGTTGTTTCATACATTCATCTGCAATATTCCTTCCATCTTTCTAGAATTTCCTCTGTCTCTGTCAAGGTGTTCCCCATCTCATCACAAATTACATTTAGCATAGGTGTGATATTTCTCGTCAATGTCTTCATTTCTTTAAACATTTCACTATCTCTTCCACACCTCTTATGTCCTTCTATTCTTTCACAACAATTTTGCATGTATTGTTTTTTTGTCTTTTCTTATGTTTCTTCTTACTTCTTTTGTAAAAGATTTATATTCCTCTTTGCTGTTGTTTGACACTGTCTATTTCATCTTCATTTCTCTATGTTGTTTTATTATTTCTACTGTGGCTGCTGTAATCGATCCATTCTTTTGTGTTTTCTTTACTGGAACCATGTCTTTAGCTGTTGTTATTAAGATATCTCTGACCTGTGTAGCCAATTCATCTGGTGTCATCTCCTCCTGTACAGCCATCAGGATTTCTAAACGGTTCTTCACATCTATACCATATATTGTTCTGGTATTTTTGTAAGATCAAACCAGAATGGTCTTGATCCCGTAACTCTTTTTTATCTTTATCTTCATGTCTGCTATTAATAACTCATGGTCCGTGTCACAATCAGCACCTGGTAAAGTTTTTGCTAACGTTATACTTGATCTCCACCTTCTTTGCACTAAAATGTAATCTATTTGATTCTTGGTTTTCCCATCAGGTGATGTCCATGTGTAAAGTCTTCTTGGATGTTGTTTAAAAATTGTGTTAGCAATCATTAGCTCATTTTCCATGCAAACAATCATTAGCTCATTTTCCATGCAAAACGCCATTAGATTGTCACCTGCCTCATTTCTATGTTCTATGCTAAATTTCCCTACAACATGTCCTGCATCTTCTGATCTTTCTGTACCAATATTTGCATTAAAATCATCCATTATTAATACAAAATCATTTTTCTATACCTGGTCTATTGTCGTTTGCAGTGTGTTATAAAAGTCTTCTACTTCCTCTTCTTCTGCTGCTGATGTAGGTGCATATATCTGGATGATTGTTACATTTCTAGGCGTGCCCTTAAGTCTGATTGTGAGGAATATATCACTTACTGGATTGTAACCTAGTAATGCTTTTGATGTTAATTTGTCCAAGTAAAAAGCCACTCCATTCTTTCCCCCTAATTCTCCACCAGAGTATATAAAGATATCATCATTCTCGCTCTTGAAGTGTCCGGATCCTTTCCATCAATGTTCACAGATTCCCAAAATATATATCCCCTTTCTTGTCATCTCGCAACTTATTATTTGATACTTTCCCTCAAACATATTTCTCACACTCCATTTTCTTATTTTTATTTTTAGTTTGATGCAGGGACAACATGTTAGCAGACAGAAAGAATGTAAAATACATGTTAGCGGACAGAAAGAATGTAAAATACATGTTAGCAAACAGAAAGAATGTAAAATACAACATGTTAGCAACAGAAAGAATGTAAAATGCACATTAGCAGACAGAAGAATGTAAAATACATGTTAGAAGACAGAAAGAATGTAAAATATGACATGTTAGCAGACAGAAAGAATGTAAAATACATATTAGCAGACAGAAAGAATGTAAAATACAACATGTTAGCAGACATAAAAAAATGTAAAATACAACATGTTAGCAGACAGAAAGAATGTAAAATACAACATGTTAGCAGACAGAAAGAATGTAAAATACATTTTAGCAGACATAAAGAATGTAAATACAGACATACATACAATCTCATAGTAATGACCTAAAACAGAACAAATTTCACATGGAACTAAAATACAAAAACCTTGAAATAAATCTTCATACAGGCATAATGGAGATGGCTCATTTTTGTCACTTTCTGAATCCTGGTATAAGAGGGAGACATGTCAACAATTTAAGATATGCAGATGATACTGTCCTTCAAGCAGAGAATCCACAGAACCTACAGAAAATGTTGCTTGTCACCACAACACACAAAAATCTTTCTTCTCACCACAACACACAAAAATCTTGCTTCTCACCACAAAACACAAAAATCTTTCTTGTCATCACAAGGTTTGGGTTCTTTCTCCTCCAATAATAATTCACACTGTTGATTTCTGCTTTCACAGTCGGTTGTTTCATACATTCATCTGCAATATTCCTTCCATCTTTCTAGAATTTCCTCTGTCTCTGTCAAGGTGTTCCCCATCTCATCACAAATTACATTTAGCATAGGTGTGATATTTCTCGTCAATGTCTTCATTTCTTTAAACATTTCACTATCTCTTCCACACCTCTTATGTCCTTCTATTCTTTCACAACAATTTTGCATGTATTGTTTTTTTGTCTTTTCTTATGTTTCTTCTTACTTCTTTTGTAAAAGATTTATATTCCTCTTTGCTGTTGTTTGACACTGTCTATTTCATCTTCATTTCTCTATGTTGTTTTATTATTTCTACTGTGGCTGCTGTAATCGATCCATTCTTTTGTGTTTTCTTTACTGGAACCATGTCTTTAGCTGTTGTTATTAAGATATCTCTGACCTGTGTAGCCAATTCATCTGGTGTCATCTCCTCCTGTACAGCCATCAGGATTTCTAAACGGTTCTTCACATCTATACCATATATTGTTCTGGTATTTTTGTAAGATCAAACCAGAATGGTCTTGATCCCGTAACTCTTTTTTATCTTTATCTTCATGTCTGCTATTAATAACTCATGGTCCGTGTCACAATCAGCACCTGGTAAAGTTTTTGCTAACGTTATACTTGATCTCCACCTTCTTTGCACTAAAATGTAATCTATTTGATTCTTGGTTTTCCCATCAGGTGATGTCCATGTGTAAAGTCTTCTTGGATGTTGTTTAAAAATTGTGTTAGCAATCATTAGCTCATTTTCCATGCAAACAATCATTAGCTCATTTTCCATGCAAAACGCCATTAGATTGTCACCTGCCTCATTTCTATGTTCTATGCTAAATTTCCCTACAACATGTCCTGCATCTTCTGATCTTTCTGTACCAATATTTGCATTAAAATCATCCATTATTAATACAAAATCATTTTTCTATACCTGGTCTATTGTCGTTTGCAGTGTGTTATAAAAGTCTTCTACTTCCTCTTCTTCTGCTGCTGATGTAGGTGCATATATCTGGATGATTGTTACATTTCTAGGCGTGCCCTTAAGTCTGATTGTGAGGAATATATCACTTACTGGATTGTAACCTAGTAATGCTTTTGATGTTAATTTGTCCAAGTAAAAAGCCACTCCATTCTTTCCCCCTAATTCTCCACCAGAGTTTATAAAGATATCATCATTCTCGCTCTTGAAGTGTCCGGATCCTTTCCATCAATGTTCACAGATTCCCAAAATATATATCCCCTTTCTTGTCATCTCGCAACTTATTATTTGATACTTTCCCTCAAACATATTTCTCACACTCCATTTTCTTATTTTTATTTTTAGTTTGATGCAGGGACAACATGTTAGCAGACAGAAAGAATGTAAAATACATGTTAGCGGACAGAAAGAATGTAAAATACATGTTAGCAAACAGAAAGAATGTAAAATACAACATGTTAGCAACAGAAAGAATGTAAAATGCACATTAGCAGACAGAAAGAATGTAAAATACATGTTAGAAGACAGAAAGAATGTAAAATATGACATGTTAGCAGACAGAAAGAATGTAAAATACATATTAGCAGACAGAAAGAATGTAAAATACAACATGTTAGCAGACATAAAAAAATGTAAAATACAACATGTTAGCAGACAGAAAGAATGTAAAATACAACATGTTAGCAGACAGAAAGAATGTAAAATACATTTTAGCAGACATAAAGAATGTAAATACAGACATACATACAATCTCATAGTAATGACCTAAAACAGAACAAATTTCACATGGAACTAAAATACAAAAACCTTGAAATAAATCTTCATACAGGCATAATGGAGATGGCTCATTTTTGTCACTTTCTGAATCCTGGTATAAGAGGGAGACATGTCAACAATTTAAGATATGCAGATGATACTGTCCTTCAAGCAGAGAATCCACAGAACCTACAGAAAATAGATATGATACACAAGACAAATTAAGAATGGAGACTTAGATCAATATCAAGAAGACCAAAGTAATGATGTTTAGCAGGAAAGGCCAGAAGCCACAGATGGAAGAGACTGGAACAAGTGACAGACTACAGCTACCTAGGAAGCTACCTACTAACTGTAGCTGGCAGATGTCAGATGGAGATAGAGACAAGAACAGGAATGGTAAAACATATGTTCAACACCATCAGGATTTCTAAACGGTTCTTCACATCTATACCATATATTGTTCTGGTATTTTTGTAAGATCAAACCAGAATGGTCTTGATCCCGTAACTCTTTTTTATCTTTATCTTCATGTCTGCTATTAATAACTCATGGTCCGTGTCACAATCAGCACCTGGTAAAGTTTTTGCTAACGTTATACTTGATCTCCACCTTCTTTGCACTAAAATGTAATCTATTTGATTCTTGGTTTTCCCATCAGGTGATGTCCATGTGTAAAGTCTTCTTGGATGTTGTTTAAAAATTGTGTTAGCAATCATTAGCTCATTTTCCATGCAAACAATCATTAGCTCATTTTCCATGCAAAACGCCATTAGATTGTCACCTGCCTCATTTCTATGTTCTATGCTAAATTTCCCTACAACATGTCCTGCATCTTCTGATCTTTCTGTACCAATATTTGCATTAAAATCATCCATTATTAATACAAAATCATTTTTCTATACCTGGTCTATTGTCGTTTGCAGTGTGTTATAAAAGTCTTCTACTTCCTCTTCTTCTGCTGCTGATGTAGGTGCATATATCTGGATGATTGTTACATTTCTAGGCGTGCCCTTAAGTCTGATTGTGAGGAATATATCACTTACTGGATTGTAACCTAGTAATGCTTTTGATGTTAATTTGTCCAAGTAAAAAGCCACTCCATTCTTTCCCCCTAATTCTCCACCAGAGTTTATAAAGATATCATCATTCTCGCTCTTGAAGTGTCCGGATCCTTTCCATCAATGTTCACAGATTCCCAAAATATATATCCCCTTTCTTGTCATCTCGCAACTTATTATTTGATACTTTCCCTCAAACATATTTCTCACACTCCATTTTCTTATTTTTATTTTTAGTTTGATGCAGGGACAACATGTTAGCAGACAGAAAGAATGTAAAATACATGTTAGCGGACAGAAAGAATGTAAATACATGTTAGCAAACAGAAAGAATGTAAATACAACATGTTAGCAACAGAAAGAATGTAAAATGCACATTAGCAGACAGAAAGAATGTAAATACATGTTAGAAGACAGAAAGAATGTAAAATATGACATGTTAGCAGACAGAAAGAATGTAAATACATATTAGCAGACAGAAAGAATGTAAATACAACATGTTAGCAGACATAAAAAAATGTAAAATACAACATGTTAGCAGACAGAAAGAATGTAAATACAACATGTTAGCAGACAGAAAGAATGTAAATACATTTTAGCAGACATAAAGAATGTAAATACAGACATACATACAATCTCATAGTAATGACCTAAAACAGAACAAATTTCACATGGAACTAAAATACAAAAACCTTGAAATAAATCTTCATACAGGCATAATGGAGATGGCTCATTTTTGTCACTTTCTGAATCCTGGTATAAGAGGGAGACATGTCAACAATTTAAGATATGCAGATGATACTGTCCTTCAAGCAGAGAATCCACAGAACCTACAGAAAATAGATATGATACACAAGACAAATTAAGAATGGAGACTTAGATCAATATCAAGAAGACCAAAGTAATGATGTTTAGCAGGAAAGGCCAGAAGCCACAGATGGAAGAGACTGGAACAAGTGACAGACTACAGCTACCTAGGAAGCTACCTACTAACTGTAGCTGGCAGATGTCAGATGGAGATAGAGACAAGAACAGGAATGGTAAAACATATGTTCAACACCATGAAGACAGTGCTGTTATCCAAAATTCTGCCCATAAAAACAAAATTAAGATTTGTAAAATGTTATATCTCCTCTGTTTTACTGTATGAAGCAGAAACCTGGACTCTAAGCAAAAAGATGGAGAGAAAGATTAATGCAGCAGAAATGTAGTAATACAGAAAAGTAGGTCATATAATGCGGAGAATGAAAAGAACAAATGCACACGTTTTAGAACAACTCCAAGTGCAATGTGAAGTTCTCAAATAAAGAAAGATGAAGAAAACAAAATACTTTTGACCATATCAAAAGACATAACAATGTACTGAAGACCATACTAGAAAGAAAAGTGGAAGGAAAAAGAGTAAGAGGAAGACAGAGATGTAGATGGGAAGATAACATACAAGGATGGGCAGGACACAGCCTAGCTGAGTACATCATCAAGGCAAGGGAGTGAGGGAACTGGAGACTCATTACTGCCAACTTTCATTCTGGAGATGGCACATGATGATGTTGAGATGAATCCTGGTATGTGCCAGGTTCCTTTCTGTGTCTTATTCTGTCACACATCCCACAGTGTGACCACTGTCAGTCTTAACTTCTGTCACACATCTCACAATGTGACCACTGTCAGTCGTAACTTCTGTCACACATCTCACAATGTGACCACTGTCAGTCTTAACTCCTATCACACATCTCACAATGTGACCACTGTCAGTCTTAACTCCTATCACACATCTCACAATGTGACCACTGTCAGTCTTAACTCCTATCACACATCTCACAATGTGACCACTGTCAGTCTTAACTCCTATCACACATCTCACAATGTGACTGTTGTAAATTTACTTTGTCACACTCACAAAATGTGACTATTGTCTATTTCACCTCTGTCACAGTCAGACATTTCATTATGTGCTTGTTATCTACCTTAACTCATGTTACATATCACATAATGTGCCTGCTGTCAATTTTAACTTCTGTCACGCTGCGCCTGTTGTAAACTTAGCTTGTCTCACATCACATAATGAGCCTGTTGTCTATTTTACCCATACATCACATATTGTGACTACTGTCACATTTACCAACACAATACATAACATGGTTTGTCAACTTTATTCTTACATCATGTGACTACATAATTTAACTATTATAACTTTACCCAAACATTACAGAATGTGACTATTATCCACTTCTCCATCTGTCATACATCACATTTACACACACACCACATAATATAACTATTGTCTACTTTACACACACACCACATAATATAACTATTGTCTACTTTACACACATATCACATAATATAACTATCTATTTTACACACGCATCACATAATATAACTACTGTCTACTTTACACACAGATCACATAATTTAACTATTGTCTACTTTACACACACGTCACATAATTTAACTATTGTCTACTTCACCTGCTGTAACATACTGCTCAAACTTAAATCCCCAAGCACACATTTCCTCCTGTCTTGGAGTTGCCTGCTCCCTGTCCAGCTTCTTTAGCTCTGAGTCATACTCACACAAGTAGTATGTTCCCTTGAAGCAAATTACTGCCATCAGAAAGTCCTCTCTGTTCTCATAAGGCAAGGTGAGAAGACGGGCAAGCAGCCCTCTCCAACACACAAAGTCTGTGTTCAAACTAAACCAGAAGAAATGATGGGAAGTTCTGGCAAACAACCAACAAAACTGATGCTTCACTTAACTCCTATTACACATCTCACAATGTGACCACTGTCAGTCTTACAGTCTTAACTCCTATTACACATCTCACAATGTGACCACTGTCAGTCTTAACTCCTATCACACATCTCACAATGTGACCACTGTCAGTCTTAACTCCTATCACACATCTCACAATGTGACCACTGTCAGTCTTAACTCCTATCACACATCTCACAATGTGACCACTGTCAGTCTTAACTCCTATCACACATCTCACAATGTGACTGTTGTAAATTTACTTTGTCACACTCACAAAATGTGACTATTGTCTATTTCACCTCTGTCACAGTCAGACATTTCATTATGTGCTTGTTATCTACCTTAACTCATGTTACATATCACATAATATGCCTGCTGTCAATTTTAACTTCTGTCACGCTGCGCCTGTTGTAAACTTAGCTTGTCTCACATCACATAATGAGCCTGTTGTCTATTTTACCCATACATCACATATTGTGACTACTGTCACATTTACCAACACAATACATAACATGGTTTGTCAACTTTATTCTTACATCATGTGACTACATAATTTAACTATTATAACTTTACCCAAACATTACAGAATGTGACTATTATCCACTTCTCCATCTGTCATACATCACATTTACACACACACCACATAATATAACTATTGTCTACTTTACACACACACCACATAATATAACTATTGTCTACTTTACACACATATCACATAATATAACTATCTATTTTACACACGCATCACATAATATAACTACTGTCTACTTTACACACAGATCACATAATTTAACTATTGTCTACTTTACACACACGTCACATAATTTAACTATTGTCTACTTCACCTGCTGTAACATACTGCTCAAACTTAAATCCCCAAGCACACATTTCCTCCTGTCTTGGAGTTGCCTGCTCCCTGTCCAGCTTCTTTAGCTCTGAGTCATACTCACACAAGTAGTATGTTCCCTTGAAGCAAATTACTGCCATCAGAAAGTCCTCTCTGTTCTCATAAGGCAAGGTGAGAAGACGGGCAAGCAGCCCTCTCCAACACACAAAGTCTGTGTTCAAACTAAACCAGAAGAAATGATGGGAAGTTCTGGCAAACAACCAACAAAACTGATGCTTCACTTAGCTCATAATTAGCATATACACATGCACCACTAAATATTGTGACAGATTATATTCACATACATATGTATCACTATGTACTGTGACAGATTATATTCACTTACAGGTTTATCACTATATTTATTCATTCATTTGCATGTCCCTTGCGGAACTTTGCCTCCCAAACAGTACTCCTGTAGGCCTCTTGGTTGTGAGCAAGATGGCCTGCTGCTGCCGCATCCATTTGCAGATCGTCAATGATGTCTTGCAGCCATCTTCGTTTTGGTCTTCCTCTCTTTCTTTTTACCATTATGTATCCTTCCAATATGGTCTTCTCTAAATTATCATGACGTTTAATGGGTCCAAAATAGTTTTCTCTCTTTAATCCTCTTTACTAGCCAGCCTTCTTCAATGTTAAGCTCTTGTAGTATAGATATATTTGTTATTTTTTGTGTCCACGATATTTGGAGAACTCTTCTGTAGCATTTACATTCAAAGGCATTTATGCGTTTCTCAGATGTTTTGTTAAGTGTCCAGGTCTCACAGGCATATGTTGCGATGGGAAAGATGCATGCCCTTAACCCCCTGGGAACAACTGTGTTAAGAGCACACTTATCTTAACATAGTCTTTGTGAGACAGGGAACATAGAGCACACTTATCTTAACATAGTGTTTGTGAGACAGAGAACATAGATCTGTTTGCTTAAAAACTCTGACCTACTTCTGTAGCCCAGAAACTTGTAGCAATCAACACTAATTGTAATTGTTATTTTTGTAAAATGTAATGTCAGGTTGGTGGACGGATGGGGACATGAAGATCTCTGGCGGGGATGAGGAAAGTCTGGTGTGAAACCAATGAATCCAGGACATGACAAGCCTATAGGTCTTTACAACAATGGCTATCAGAATGATGTAAACAAAACAGAGCCAGTAGATTATAGCGGGGGGGAATGCTGAGGGTGTCAGCAGTGTTAGAGATGGCTATAGCAAAAAGGTGGAACTAGAGAACAACATACTTTTTGCAGAGCAGGTAAGTATATGCTGCATACAGGAGACACACCTAACCAAAGATGCCGCCTTTAAAATCAGAGGCTACCAGTGTTTTAGATCAGACCGACAGGACAGAAGAAAAAGAGGAGTACTCACACTTGTTAAGAATAACATCAGCGCATGTCTGGTGGGAGTGTACATGGAAGGAGCTGAATATCAGATGATCCATCTAAAAAGTAGTAATACAGATTTCCACCTCCTTAACTATTACTGTCCTAATGACCACCCACTTGCTTTAGAAACAATCCCACACAAAGAGAGACTGATGGTCTGTGGTGATTTTAACAGCCATTCCCAGAGCTGGGGCCATGACCACATAGACAAGAGAGGAGAGGAAGTTGAGAGCTGGCAGGATGATAATGGACTTCTCCTGATCAACCAGCCAATGGATCCCCCAACATTTTACTCAAGGGCTTGGCGTACAACCTCAACACCAGATCTGGCATTCCACTCTCCAGATCTGAAGTGGAACATTACACGTGAAGTTGGAAAACAATTTGGAGGTAGCGACCATCGACCAGTCTTCCTGACAATAGAAAATGAACTCCTTAACACCAGTAACCCTCTCCCCAGATGGAACTATAAAAAAGCAAACTGGACAATGTACAGACATCCTGGTGGGACAGCTGTCCATAGAAGGTAAGGATATTAACAGCATAGTGAAGGAATTCAATGCTTGTATCCTTCAGGCCGCTCGTGAAACCATTCCCAGAGGAGCTCGCAGGGACTATAAACCATACTGGTCTAGTGAGCTGGGAAAACTCCATGATGATGTGGAAGCAGCTCGAAAGCAAGCAGAAAATAGACCATGCCAAGAACACCACAATAATTACCAACATTCTAAGGCCAAATTTCAGAGAGCAAAGCTGCAAGCCAGACGGGAAAGTTGGAGAGAGAAAACAGAGTCCCTAAACTTTGAAAAGGATGGAAGGAAACTGTGGAAACTAATCAAACAGTTAAATGATGAGAGTACTGGAAGAAGTACAAAGATTACACTAATAGAGGATGGGAAAACTCTTACAGGTAAGCAGGTAGCAGATCACTTTGCTCGCATGTTTGCACAGGACTGCAACATTGATATCCATCCAGAGAAAGAGCGTGCAGTGTGCATTGACCCACAGAAAGAAGAGGAACAAGTCAGAAAAGTGGAGGTCATGGATGCACCAATCACACGCAGCGAGTTAGACCTAGCAGTCAGTAAACTGAAACCAAGGAAATCACCAGGACCAGATGGAGTGTCCAATGAAATGATCAAGAACCTGGGAATGGCAGCAATGGGAAAGCTGTTGGATATTTTCAATATGTGCTGGAGCACAGGTAAGTTATCTCAAATCTGGAAGGAAGCAAGCATGGTACCACTGCTAAAGCCAGGGAAAAACAGTGATACTGCCTCCAGCTACAGGCCAATCAGTCTCACTAGCTGCCTATACAAAACGATGGAACGCATCATTGACCTGAGACTAAAATGGTATCTAGAAAGTGAAAACCTTCTCATTCCACAACAAGCAGGATTTAGGCAGTACTACAGTACGGAAGATCAAGTGACCTATCTCTCTCAAGAGATTGAGGATGCATTCCAAGAGAAAAACCTTGTACTAGCAGCGTGGATAGACCTGAAGAAAGCCTTTGATAAAGTATGGAAAAAAGGTCTGCTGTGGAAACTAAGAAACTGCAATGTGAATGGAAGACTGTACAACTGGATGAAGTCCTATTTACACAATAGAAGAGCTAGAGTAGTAATGGATGGACACAAAAGCTAGAAAGTACTTCTGCGACACGGTGTACCACAAGGAGGAGTCCTTTCGCCTACACTATTCCTGGTATTCATTAATGACCTGGTCAAGGAACTTCCCTATGGAATCAAAGCGGCACTGTATGCAGATGATCTGGTCATGTGGTGTACAGATGAATATGCGACAGTTGCTACACAGAGACTCCAAAGAGCAGCAGACATCTTGACATCATGGACAAACAAATGGTGTGTAAGTATCAACACAGAGAAATTAAGTACCACTCTGTTCACTCTCTCATCTAAACAGAAAGCAGGTAAGATCTTTGTAAATGAAATATCCTTAAGGATGGACAACCAACCCACTTACTCAGGAGTGACTCTTGACTCTAAACTGACTTGGAAGCAACACATCAACAGTGCAGAAGCAAAAGCCAGAAGAAAACTAGCCATATTAAGAAAATTAAGTGGAACCACATGGGGAGCTAGTGAAAGAATCCTCAAGAATGTATATCAGCAAAGTATTCTACCACATTTAGAATATGGCTCAACATCTTGGTGCACAGCATCAAACACTATGCTGCATAATCTAGACAAGGTTCAAAATCAGTCACTACGGATTATCACAGGTGCCATGAGGTCCACACCAATAGTAGAAATGCAGAAAATAGTTGGTGTTCAAATGCTAAAGGAACGTACAGACACAAAGGTCATGACCATGGGAGAAAAATTCCTTAGCTCTGTAAGCCATCCCCTGAAGGAGAGATTCAATAACTTGGCATTAGGATGGCTTAAAAGAAGCAGCTTCATTCATCAGGCCAAGCGTATGCATAAGCTGATAACTGACCTTCCAACTGTAGTCGCTCCATTATCATCTGTACCAGAGCATACGCCATGGAAAGAAGTAGATTATACACAAATAACTATTCAGACTGAAGTGAAAGGTGTGCAGAATGGTGAGATGCAAAGCAGCTTTGTAAGATCAACAGCCACACTTAGTGTGCTAGATGACAAATATCCATGTGACACCTGGATACGTGTGTATACAGACGGATCTGCACACAATGCCATAAAGAATGGAGGGGCAGGAGCACATATTGAATATCCAAACAACACCACTGACAAGATTTCCATACCCACTGAAAAATACTGCAACAACTTTGATGCAGAAGTTAGGGCAATTATTGCTGCAGTTGAAAAACTATCAGACTCCAGAATTGATACATGTCCTGTAGTAATTCTCACAGATGCAAGATCAGTACTGGAAGCTCTTCAGTGCAACAAACTACCAGACCTTAAGGATGCCTTGTCAAAAATTGGCTTACAACATGGAGTCACTTTGCAATGGATTCCCTCCCACTGTGGGATACCAGGCAATGAGAAAGCTGACCATCTGGCCAAAAAGGGCACTGAAATGGAGCAACCAGACATACCAATCACATATAATCAGATGAAAAGCATGATAAAAACCTACAGGAAGCCACAAACACCACCACATGATGACTATCACATGCTAAACAGAAAGGAACAAGTCACCATCTTCCGTCTCCGAACAGGACACAGCCAACTCCGAAGTCATATGTATACAAAGTTTAAGGTTGGTACTACTAATCTATGTACATGTGCCCAGGTGCCCCAAACTGTGGAACATATCCTCCAGAACTGCACCAACTATGAAACACTGAGAAATAATTACTGGCCCAGTGAAACCACTAAAGAAGATAAGCTCTACGGTTCCATACATGAATTACAAAAAACAGTGAAATTTATCCAAGAGACAGGACTGCAGGTATAGACAGACAATGTGAACGAAGAAGAAGAAGATGAAGAAGCATGCCCTTAAAAATCTTATCACTATATACTGTGACAAATAGATTATAGTCACATACAGATGTACCACTATATATTGTGACAGATTATAGTAATATATAAGGCTTGAACATGGAAGACATTTTCTCTGAATACACAAATTTGACCTTTATACTTTATTTAGTTTTGTTTAGTGTAGACAGGTGGGTGATTGGTGTGCTACTGTTTATAAAATCAAAACTTACCAGTTATGTATTATACATCAAACTATGACACTACTGGATATGACCTAGCTCTGTTGCTGCTCTGGAAAAGCTGCTTTATTACACTCGGGACATGCCCATGATGTTCTGCATTCGACATCAGGATGTCCTTTAGTGTTTTGGCAGATATAACACCACTACTGTGTTGGCCGATATAATACGAGTACTGTGTTGGTCAATATAATACCAGTACTGCGTTGGTCAGTATAATACCAGTACTGCGTTAGCAGATATAATACCAGTACTGCATTGGCCGATATAATACGAGTACTGCGTTGGTCAGTATAATACCAGTACTGCGTTGGTCAGTATAATACCAGTACTGCATTGGTCAGTATAATACCAGTACTGCGTTGGCCGATATAATACCAGTACTGCGTTGGTCAGTATAATACCAGTACTGCATTGGTCAATATAATACCAGCACTGCGTTAGCAGATATAATACCAGTACTGCACTGACCAATATAATACCAGTTCTGCACTGGCTGATATAATACCAGTACTGCATTGCCCAGTATAATAATAGTACTGCATTGGCCGATATAATACCAGTACTGTGTTGCCCAGTATAATAATAGTACTGCATTGGCCGATATAATACTAGTACTGCGTTGGCCGATATAATACCAGTACTGCGTTGGCCGATATAATATCAGTACTGAGTTGGCCGATATAATACCAGTACTGTGTTGGCTGATATAACACTTGTACTGTGTTGGCTGATATAATACCAGTACTGTGTTGGCTGAATGAATGAATGAATAATCTTTATTTTTCAAGGGTAAAGAATTGGGCACGCAGGCCTGTCTTACATTCTGCCCTTCATCACTCCATCTTTCATTCTTCCCACACACTTGATTTAGTAAAAAAAATACAAATTAAATTAGGAAAAACATATCAAAAGAGTGTAAGATTTAACTATTACATTCAAGGTAAAAGAGAAGAAGTCATTAACCTAATATAATAGCACTCACGCACACATACACACGCAGACATATACATAAATAAAAATACATTGTAAATCATCTTCTAACATATGTTTTTTTTTTACAAACATTAAAATAATTTCTAACAATATCTAACAAGTTGCTTTTCTAACTATGTCACTGAAGTACTTGATGGTTTACGAGCCATGTGTTGAGAGAGTACTGGCTATTTTATGGAGGCATATAATTACAAGCAAGTAAATAATGAAACAGGTTTGAGTTAAAGGATGAAGTATTACCAATGGATTTTAAATTGTAGGGGAGGGTGTTCCAGAGCTGTACTGCATATATATACTGCATATATATACTGATATAATACCAGTACTGTGTTGTCTGATATAATACCAGTACTGTGTTGGCTGATATAATACCAGTACTGTGTTAGTTGTAAATGGCTCATGTTCTAACACACAGCTGGGATTTGCTTCCACTTCCTCTGAAGATATATACAAGGGGAGTTCAGAAAGTAATGCACCGCATTGTTTTTTTCAGCTAATAATGAAGATAGAAGCATGAAATTTTGCCCACTTTGAACATGACATATGCTGATTGCGTGAACCAAATTGCACCGCAACCAGCCAAAGAATATGGCAGCCCTAACCGTTGAAAAGGAGCATGTTAACTTACAGCATAAGCAGCGAATTGTGACAGAATTTCTTGGTGCAGAGAAGGAAACTGTTGTGAACATTCACAAGTGTCTATGTGATGTGTATGGAAGTTTTGGAGTCGACTGGAGTACAGTCAGTCGCAGGGTTCAGAGAATCAAAGAACCAGTAAGTGGAGATAAGGAATTGCATGTCGGCCGCGCTGTGGATGACCTGCCACAACCAACCAAGGCAGAAATGTTGAAATACGCTGAGGGCATTACTCTTACTGATAGGCGTATCACTACTCAACAATTGGCCTTAAAGCTGTCAGTCAGCAATGGTAGTGCAAATGCAGTTATAAAAGCACTCGGATTTTCTAAAGTTTGCACAAGATGGGTTCCTAGAAGTCTCACAAATGACCATCGATTGCAAAGGAAAGCAAATTCTTCTGAATTGTTGGAGCATTTCAATGCTGAGGGAGAGAAGTTTTTGGCTAAGATCGTAACAGGTGACAAAACCTGGGCACATCATTTTGAACCTGAGACAAAAAGACAGTCAATGGAGTGCATCATCTGCAATCATCATGAAGAAAGATATTCAAGACAACTCCTTCAGTTAGAAAGGTCATGATCACTGTCTTTTGGGACATTGAAGATGTGATTCTTGTGGATGTTATGCCAAGAGGAGAGACAATCAATTTTCAAACTTACATTAAGACACTGAAAAGACTAAATCAACAGTTTTGCAGAGTTCAGCCACACAAGAATCCAGCAGACCTGCTTCTCCTTTATGACAATGTGCGAAGGAAGGTTTCTTGCCCAGATTCTTCTTGTTTCTGTTTGCTGCTTGAAAGACTGATATATGTCTTGTTTATCCAAACTGATGTTTCCTAGTAGCTTAGCCCTTGCTATATGAAAGATTGATACATGTCTTGTTTATCTAAACTGATGTTTCCTAGTAGCTTAGCCCTTGCTATATGAAAGATTGATACATGTCTTGTTTATCCAACCTGATGTTTCCTAGTAGCTTAGCCCTTGCTTTATGAAAGATTGATACATGTCTTGTTTATCCAACCTGATGTTTCCTAGTAGCTTGGCCCTTGCTTTATGAAAGATTGATACATGTCTTGTTTATCCAACCTGATGTTTCCTAGTAGCTTGGCCCTTGCTTTATGAAAGATTGATACATGTCTTGTTTATCCAACCTGATGTTTCCTAGTAGCTTGGCCCTTGCTTTATGAAAGATTGATACATGTCTTGTTTATCCAACCTGATGTTTCCTAGTAGCTTGGCCCTTGCTTTATGAAAGATTGATACATGTCTTGTTTATCCAACCTGATGTTTCCTAGTAGCTTGGCCCTTGCTTTATGAAAGATTGATACATGTCTTGTTTATCCAACCTGATGTTTCCTAGTAGCTTAGCCCTTGCTGTAAGATGATCAGCTTTTTACATTACCAACAACATTAAGTCCCCCAGGCAATGTTTGGATATTACGTCCAACCACTCTCTTCTAAGGCTACAATGCTCTATCTTTCTTAATAGACTCTGAAAATCCGTTATGATTGTAGTTCATTGTACATTCTGAGTCATTAGTCAATTCAAAGCTTGTGTAATGGCCTCATCCCCAACCCAGCATGTCAAAGGCAGCGGATGCTGAAAGTCCCCGTGAATAAGGATTTACCCAAATAAGTAGGCGCAGATCAATGGGCGGTAGTCTCAGAGAGCGAGGTGGGGTAGTAGGTGGCTCTACTACTCCTATAAAGTGCCTCAGGTGCTCAGTGAAGGGAATACCAGGCGGGTAAGAGGCGGCTTAAAACCTCTCGCTCCCGCTGCCTTGCGGGTAGGACAGGGAGTCCAAAGGCTAGCGGAGAGTCCATGCACAAACCAACAGAAGGCAACGGGAAACCACTGTTGTAGCTCCCAAGAACAATTATGCTTATACAGAGTAATAGATTTGTCATGAACGATGTTAATGGATGTTCCTCTGGAACAGCATCAGCCAGTAGGGCAGCTCACGAGCCATAGGTGAGGCCAGGTTGTCATCAAGCTACTGGTGGCAAAACTAACAAGTTCAAAATAGCAACATGGAATGTTAGAACTTTATTCCAGGCTGGAAAATTAGGAAATGTAAAGAGGGAAATGGAAAGGATTAAGATCAACATATTAGGAATGAGTGAAGTTAAACGGACAGGTGCAGGGAAGATAAACTCTGATAAATATACAATAATATATTCAGGAAGTGAGAAACATAACGAGGAGTAGGAATAATATTTGATGAACAAACAGCAAGGACAATTGTAGGATATTTGAACATCTCAGACCGAGTCCTGCTAGCCCAACTGAAAGGACAACCAATAAACATAAATATTATACAAGTGTATGCTCCAACATCTGAAAGCTCTGAAGAGGATGTACAGATATTTTATAATCAAATAGAGACAGCCCTGAAAACACAAAGTCACATGAAGTTACTATAGTCATAGGAGATTTTAATGCCAAAGTTGGTAAAGGACGAACTTCAGACATTGTTGGTGACTATGGACTGGGGGAGAGGAATGACAGAGGTAGTAAATTATTTGAATGGTCAAGAATACACAGTATGGTTGTAGGAAACACCTGGTTTAAACAACATCCCCGAAGACTGGCAACGTGGTGCAGCCCAGACAAAAAGTCTTTTAACCAGATAGACTACATATTAATCAACAAACGATTCCGCAATGCATTACTGACAACAAAAACCATGCCAGGAGCTGACTGCAATAGTGACCACAACCCACTGTGTGGAAAAATTAGAATAAAGCTAAAGAAAGCATGCAGAAAGGTGAGAAACATCAAACTGAATACAGAACTCCTTAAAAATGACCAAGAACTGCGAGAACAATACAGAGTTATTATAACAAATAGATACAATGCAATAGCAAAGATAAATAGTATAGATGAACAATGGCCAATGTTAAGAGATTCTATCCACCAAACTGTTAAAATGATAATATCACCAAAAAAAGAAGCCTCTAAAAATAAATGGATGACAGACGACATCTTAGGACTGATGGACAAGAGGAGAAGGAGTAAAAATAATGAGGAAAAATATAGCAAGATAAATAAAGAAATAAGACGCAAATGCAGAGAAGCAGAGGAAGTGTGGTTAAATGAACAGTGCAGACAGATAGAGGACTATCATAATAAAGACAGCAAAAACATGCACAAACGAATTAATGAACTCACAGGCAGGAAAACAAAATATACCACAGGATGCCTGAAATCAAAAGAAGGTAAAATGTTAATGGGAAAAGAAGACATTGTGGACAGGTGGACAGAGTACATCAGTGAGCTATATGGAGGAGAAAGACCAGAATTAACACCAGATACTGAAAACTGTGAGGGACCACCAATACTTGAAGATGAAATCATAGATGCCATCAAACACATAAAGAAAGGAAAAGTGACTGGGCCTGATAATATAACAATAAAAGAAATAGAGGCACTAGAGGAGACAGGAATAAAAATAATAACCAAGTTACTGAATGACATTTACAACAGTAGTTATATTCCCACTGACCTGCTTAAATCCACGTTTATAGCACTACCAAAGAAACCAGATGCAAAGAAATGTGATAACCACCGGACTATCAGCCTCTCATGTCACATAACAAAGGTACTTCTGAGAATTATTATGAGAAGAACAAGGAAAAAGATAAAATAGAAATAGCAGAAGAACAGTTCAGATCTGTTGAAGGAAAGGGAACACACAATGCCATTTATGCTTTATGAACACTAACAGAAAGAGCTTTAGAAGTACAGAAAGATCTCTACTTATGCTTCATTGATTACACCAAGACTTTCGACAAGGTGAAACATAATGAAATTATTAAAATGCTTGAAGACATCAATACAGATGGCAAAGACCTGAGCATTGTAAAACATCTATACTGGTAGCAAGAAGCAGCAATGATGATGATTGTGATGATGTAATGGCCTCAATTTCCATCCACATGCTTTATCAGATGTTGTGGTATGCTCCAGTCATGATTTTGAGTAGTCTTCTTCTTTTGCATTTGAGGTTGTTGATCACTTCAGATCCTCATCCCTGTTGACATGGCAAAGCCCGCAGTCCTCTCCAGATCCTGAAAGGAGCCCCAAAGCTTTTGGCCCAAACTTGTGTCCTCTGGCCATGTCTCACGCTTCAGGTCTGCATGGTTTGGGCACTCTTGAAGGATATGTTCTGGAGTTGATGTAGGTGGCTTAGTAGTCTGCAGTGGTCTGTTTGTAGGCAAAAGAGGATGGTTTGCTGACGTCTTTGTAGTAGGTGTATTGGATCTGGTTCACTGTTACATTTCAGATGTTTCTTCCATTCAGATCTGCACTGGTTATGGATTATGATTTTTGCCTCTTGGTGGTTTAATCTTGAGTAGTTTTCCTGTGGAGTATGGAGCAAAACCCAGTGTGCTTTCAACACCTTGTGCACTGATCCATCCACGTAGGTGATGGCATCTTCGGGGCTTGAGATCTTCTTACTTAATTCATGTATTTTGTCTGGCATGTTTTCTGCAGGCCAGTTCTAGCATTCCCGAGTCAGTGTGCTGTGCAATTAGTGAAACTTTGGTACGTCAGGCTGCTGTAGTGAGTCTGCTTCCAGACAAATGTGTTAGAACCAACTGTCCAGAACCCACAACAGCAAACACACCAAAATGAACAACATATCAAACAGTCCACACCACTGAACGAAGTCAACAGGGAGATTATTTCAATATACAGAGATCATGCAGTAGAATATACCTGGACATTGGGAACAAACATAATGTGTAATGCTAGATAACTTCATAATGGAATATATTATAGCACTCAAAACTAAAGGATGTAAAAACAGATGCAAAATATGCTGAAAAACACCCCAGAAAAAAAAGCCCTAGCAAAAGAAGAAGCAGAAGAGCAGGTAAACAAGTTACATCAGACAATGAACCTGTGTTACTCATCAAGCTATTCATCAAACTCTGAACTTACTGCCTGCATTGTACATCAAACTCTGAACTTATTGCTTGTGTTATAAATCAAACTCTGAACTTACTGCCTGTGTTATAAATCAAACTCTGAACTTACTGCCTGTGTTATAAATCAAACTCTGAACTTATTGCTTGTGTTATAAATCAAACTCTGAACTTACTGCCTGTGTTATAAATCAAACTCTGAACTTATTGCTTGTGTTATAAATCAAACTCTGAACTTACTGCCTGTGTTATAAATCAAACTCTGAACTTATTGCTTGTGTTGTAAATCAAACTCTGAACTTACTGCCTGTGTTATAAATCAAACTCTGAACTTATTGCTTGTGTTATAAATCAAACTCTGAACTTACTGCCTGTGTTATAAATCAAACTCTGAACTTACTGCCTGTGTTATAAATCAAACTCTGAACTTATTGCTTGTGTTATACGTCAAACTCTGAACTTATTGCTTGTGTTGTAAATCAAACTCTGAACTTATTGCCTGTGTTATACGTCAAACTCTGAACTTATTGCCTGTGTTATACGTCAAACTCTGAACTTACTGCCTGTGTTTTACGTCAAACTCTGAACTTATTGCCTGTGTTTTACGTCAAACTCTGAACTTATTGCCTGTGTTATACATCAAACTCTGAACTTATTGCCTGTGTTATCCTTCGGACTAAATTTTTTTTTTTTTAAATTGACTGTGAAATATATCAAACTCATCTTTCTGGCTGTGTTATAGATCAAATTCTGAGCTTACTGGTTTTTTTAATATAGCAAACTCTGAGCTTATTGGCTGTTTAATATAGCAAACTCTGAGCTTATTAACTGTTTAATATAGCAAATTCTAAGCTTATTGGCTGTTTAATATAGCAAACTCTGAGCTTATTGGCTGTTTAATATAGCAAATTCTAAGCTCATTGGCTGTTTAATATAGCAAACTTTGAGCTTATTGGCTGTTTAATACAGCAAACTCTGAGCTTATTGGCTGTTTAAAATAGCAAACTCTGAAACCAATGAATGCATTTAAAAGCGTATAATTACTGTCTTTAAAGCATATTTGTAGTGCACATGTCACTAAAAACTTTTAAAATGCAGTTGTTATTGCCCAGAGCATCACAGCTATCTTATAATGTTGCTTCAGAGCATCACAGCTATCTTATAATGTTGCTTCAGAGCATCACAGCTATCTTATAATGTTGCTTCAGAGCATCACAGCTATCTTATAATGTTGCTTCAGAGCATCACAGCTATCTTATAATGTTGCTTCAGAGCATCACAGCTATCTTATAATGTTGCTTCAGAGCATCACAGCTATCTTATAATGTTGCTTCAGAGCATCACAGCTATCTTATAATGTTTCTTTTGAATGTTGCTTTTTGACAAGCATGTCCCCATCAAAGAAATGAGAGTAAAACACGTAACAAAATCCCCGTGGATAACTCCTGATATATTGCAACTGATGAGGAAACGGGATGAAGCTCACAAAAACAGAAATTTCAGTAGCTATCGTTCACTTAGGAATAAGGTGCAGTATTTAATTAGGCAGGAAAAGAAAAATTACTTCAGAAATTTAGTGAAAGACAAAACTGATAGTCAATCAATCTGGAAAGCGATTAATACTCTTGTAAATAAAAGGAAGCAAACTGACCCACAAACACTTATTGGTGAACATACTTGCACTAACTTCAGTGAACATTTTAGGGAAGAAATTAGTATTCTAAAATCTTCATTATCGACCCCTAATTGCGACCTGAGCGTGTTGAAAACTTTCAGCGACAGTAAATGTGTAAAGCTAAA
The DNA here is from genome assembly GCA_009760885.1 of Achatina immaculata. NCBI lineage: Eukaryota > Metazoa > Mollusca > Gastropoda > Stylommatophora > Achatinidae > Lissachatina > Lissachatina immaculata. The sequence continues at coordinate 35,551,091 of CM019697.1, read as the reverse complement.
ACAAACTAATATTCCTTTCCTCACAGTCGGTGAGGTTTATAACTACATCCGGTCCTTAAAGAACACTAACTCAGCAGGATGTGATGACATTAGTAACAAGATACTACGCTACGCTGCACCAGTTATCACAGACACACTAACATACTTATACAACTTGTGTATTGACAAAAAATATTTCCCTGACGCTTTTAAACTCGCCAATGTTTTTCCTCTTTTTAAATCTGGACAGACTAGTGACCTCTCAAACTATAGACCCATATCCATTCTGTCATCACTATCAAAACCTCTTGAAAAACATATACAAAAGTTAACTCTGCTCCACATGCAAGAAAACAATCTACTAATAGACAGTCAGTCAGGTTTTAGACCAAATTACTCCTGCTACACAGCATTAACTAAAATGACAGAAAGCTGGCTGTCTAATATAAATGATGACAAATTGTGTGGTGCTGTCTTTGTTGATTTTAAGAAAGCCTTCGATATGATTGATCATGACATTCTTGCAAAAAAGCTGGAAGGCTATAGATTACACCCTCACCTAACAAAATGTATTACATCTTTTCTCTCAGGTAGAAAACAAGTAGTTTGCTTTAGAAACAAAATATCTGGCTCATCTGTGGTTGATACTGGTATTCCTCAAGGCTCCATTCTTGGTCCTCTTCTCTTTGCTATCTATATTAACGACCTACCACTATATTTAAAGCATTCTTTATGTGATCTTTTTGCTGACGACTGTACTGTTTATAATAGTGAATATGACATACAACGCTCCAAAATGATATAAACAGTTTGATTAAATGGAGTAATAAAAATGGTATGTTGATAAACACCAACAAAACAAAATCCATGCTCATCACTACAAGACAGAAACTGCAAAATGCAACTAAAACTTCACTACAGCTTTGTGCTGGGACTAAGGCAATAGAAAATGTTCATGAACATAAAACCCTAGGACTCATCATTGATCAGCATCTAACTTGGAATACTCTTGTAAATAAAAGGAAGCAAACTGACCCACAAACACTTATTGGTGAACATACTTGCACTAACTTCAGTGAACATTTTAGGGAAGAAATTAGTATTCTAAAATCTTCATTATCGACCCCTAATTGCGACCTGAGCGTGTTGAAAACTTTCAGCGACAGTAAATGTGTAAAGCTAAAACAAACTAATATTCCTTTCCTCACAGTCGGTGAGGTTTATAACTACATCCGGTCCTTAAAGAACACTAACTCAGCAGGATGTGATGACATTAGTAACAAGATACTACGCTACGCTGCACCAGTTATCACAGACACACTAACATACTTATACAACTTGTGTATTGACAAAAAATATTTCCCTGACGCTTTTAAACTCGCCAATGTTTTTCCTCTTTTTAAATCTGGACAGACTAGTGACCTCTCAAACTATAGACCCATATCCATTCTGTCATCACTATCAAAACCTCTTGAAAAACATATACAAAAGTTAACTCTGCTCCACATGCAAGAAAACAATCTACTAATAGACAGTCAGTCAGGTTTTAGACCAAATTACTCCTGCTACACAGCATTAACTAAAATGACAGAAAGCTGGCTGTCTAATATAAATGATGACAAATTGTGTGGTGCTGTCTTTGTTGATTTTAAGAAAGCCTTCGATATGATTGATCATGACATTCTTGCAAAAAAGCTGGAAGGCTATAGATTACACCCTCACCTAACAAAATGTATTACATCTTTTCTCTCAGGTAGAAAACAAGTAGTTTGCTTTAGAAACAAAATATCTGGCTCATCTGTGGTTGATACTGGTATTCCTCAAGGCTCCATTCTTGGTCCTCTTCTCTTTGCTATCTATATTAACGACCTACCACTATATTTAAAGCATTCTTTATGTGATCTTTTTGCTGACGACTGTACTGTTTATAATAGTGAATATGACATACAACGCTCCAAAATGATATAAACAGTTTGATTAAATGGAGTAATAAAAATGGTATGTTGATAAACACCAACAAAACAAAATCCATGCTCATCACTACAAGACAGAAACTGCAAAATGCAACTAAAACTTCACTACAGCTTTGTGCTGGGACTAAGGCAATAGAAAATGTTCATGAACATAAAACCCTAGGACTCATCATTGATCAGCATTAACTTGGAATTCTCACGTACATAACCTAACAAATTTGATTGCACAGAAAGTTTACCAATTAGCCAAAATTAAACACTTTATCGACAAAGACACAAGAAAAATATACTACATATCACACATACAAACACACTTAGATTACTGTTCCACAATCTGGGATGGATGCTCAGTCTCAAACACAAAAAGGCTCCACTCACTTCACAAGCGAGCATTAAATCTTATTTGTGACAAACACCCAGTACAGACTGTAGATCAAAACAAACAACTCAAAATTCTACCCCTCAAAAACAGAATCATTTTTAACAAAGTTAAGTTTGTTCACAGAATTCTGTCGCACAATGCTCCGCCTTACTTGTGGTCACTGTTTACGTACAACACTAAACATAGCCAGCGTTTAAAAAACTGTCTTCTTCCTAAACCCAGGATTGATCTGTACAAGAAAAGCCTTTCATACTCTGCAGTACAGCTCTGGAACACCCTCCCCTACAATTTAAAATCCATTGGTAATACTTCATCCTTTAACTCAAACCTGTTTCATTATTTACTTGCTTGTAATTATATGCCTCCATAAAATAGCCAGCACTCTCTCAACACATGGCTCGTAAACCATCAAGTACTTCAGTGACATAGTTAGAAAAGCAACTTGTTAGATATTGTTAGAAATTATTTTAATGTTTATTAAAAAAAAAACATATGTTAGAAGATGATTTACAATGTATTTTTATTTATGTATATGTCTGTGTGTGTATGTGTGCATGAGTGCTATTTTATTAGGTTAATGACTTCTTCTCTTTTACCTTGAATGTAATAGTTAAATCTTACACTCTTTTGATATGTTTTTCCTAATTTAATTTGTATTTTTTTTTTTTTTTTTACTAAATCAAGTGTGTGGGAAGAATGAAAGATCAAGTGATGAAGGGCAGAATGTAAGACAGGCCTTCGTGCCCAATTCTTTACCCTTGAAAAATAAAGATTATTCATTCATTCATTCATTCTTCAGAGCATCACAGCTATCTTATAATGTTGCTTCAGAGCATCACAGCTATCTTATAATGTTGCTTCAGAGCATCACAGCTATCTTATAATGTTGCTTCAGAGCATCACAGCTATCTTATAATGTTGCTTCAGAGCATCACAGCTATTTATAATGTTGCTTCAGAGCATCACAGCTATCTTATAATGTTGCTTCAGAGCATCACAGCTATCTTATAATGTTGCTTCAGAGCATCACAGCTATCTTATAATGTTGCTTCAGAGCATCACAGCTATCTTATAATGTTGCTTCAGAGCATCACAGCTATCTTATAATGTTGCTTCAGAGCACTGCATCAGATATACATTTTACAAATATGAAACAATGAAGGTTTCATACAATAAAGTAACATAACACAATGTTATATGATTAGACCTCTTTAAAAAATTGTAGACAAAGCAATTTTAACATGAGAGAAAGAAAAATCACAAGAGAATTACCTGGGATTTGAACCAGAGACTCGAGTAGGACAAGCAGCCGTGTAGCCATGAAAGAACAGTGTATTAACAAACTTAGCTCCCCCACACACCCCCCCCCCACCAAAAAAAAAAAAGGTGAGAGTTTGTGGTTCAAGTATGTAGGTAGTCATTTATATGTGTATGTAGTCAGTCATTTATATGTGTACGTAGTTAGTCATTTTATGTGTATGTAGTTACTTTATTGTTAGTTATGTTTGTTATATGAGCAGCATATTTGTAGAATGTCTGGAACAGGGTGAAAGTTGTATGATAAAGGGCAGAATGTCAGACGGGCCTGCATGCCCAATTCTTAACCTTTCTGAAATAAAGATCAATCAATCAGTCAATCAATCAATCTCATTTATAATATGACTCTGACATGTAAGCACTTACAAAGTGTAAATGATTCTATTTACACAAGTCAGGCTGAAGAGCTATCATAGAAGACAAACTAGTTTCAGCTAAAGAGCTATCATAGAAGACAAACTAGTTTCAGCTAAAGAGCTATCATAGAAGACAAACTAGTTTCAGCTAAAGAGCTATCATAGAAGACAAACTAGTTTCAGCTAAAGGCTAAACTGGCATAAATAAGAACAGGACAAGTGGAGCAATATTTTGTTGATAATGTCCCCTAGTCCAGCTGTATTGTTATTTGTCATATTATTATTATATATCATACATGACACTTCTGCTGAAAGTGGGTATAACACAATCCATGAATAAGAGTCAATCAGTTTGCATACCTTGGCAGCTACATAGACCAGGACGGTGACACCAGAAAGGGAATTAGAATTAGGATTGCAAAAGCAGTATCGATCTTCAAGAATCTTGAGAACATATGGCATTCAAAAGTTATAAGCACAAAAACCAAGTTAAGACTGTTCAATTCAAATATAACATCCACTCTCATTTATGCATGTGAATGCTGGAAAACAACTAAAGAAACAGATAAGAAATTAGACTCTTTTGAAAATAAATGCCTAAGGAAAATATTCTGCATCAAGTGGAACGAATTCAAGAACAATGCAGAGATAAGACAGATGACTGAACAACAACCAGTCTCATGGGTGATCAGGAAAAGAAGATGGACATATGTTGGTCACGTGATGAGAAGAAACGATCAGAGAATCCCAAAACAAGCTATCAAGTGGAACACAACAGGCTGAAGAAAAGAGGCAGACCACAGGAAACTCTAAAAGACACTGTTAAGAGAGGCCAAATTAACAGGCATAAAATCCTTTGATGAGGTTGAAAAGACTCGCCGAAGACAGGAAAAGTTGGCGAACTGCCTTGTGAGCCCTATGTGATGTTTAATGGCACGGAAGGACATAAGATATATAAGATGAATAAGAGCACTGTTATGTCAAGTGAGAGCACTGCTATGTCAAGTGAGAACATCGCGATGTCAAGTGAGAACACCACGATGTCAAGTGAGAACAATGTGATGTCAAGTGAGAGCACTGCTATGTCAAGTGAGAACACTGTGATGTCAAGTGAGAACAATGTGATGTCGAGTGAGAGCACTGCTATGTCAAGTGAGAACACTGTGATGTCAAGTGAGAACAATGTGATGTCAAGTGAGAGCACTGCTATGTCAAGTGAGAGCACTGCTATGTCAAGTGAGGGCATTGCTATGTCAAGTGAGGGCACTGCTATGTCAAGTGAGGGCACTGCTATGTCAAGTGAGAACACTGATATCAAGTGACAACAATGTGATGCCATTTGAGAAAGGAGAGTCTGATGGTGTCATTATGGATAAACTGCATTATATCACTGTGTCAACAATAATATATGACAAATTCAATCCATACACGGTATATGGAAAATTCACTGTTTGCACAATTTATGACAATGTAACTGTATGCACAATATATGACATGTAACTGTATACACAATGCATGGCAAGTACAATGTATGCACAATATATGACAATGTAATTATATGCACAATACATGGCAAGTTCATTGTATGCACAATATATGACAATGTCATTGTATGCACAATATATGACAAGGTCGTTGTAGGTGTGAATGAATGAATGAATGATCTTTATTTTTAAAGGGTAAAAAATTGGGCATGCAGGCCCGTCTTACATTCTGCCCTTCATCACTCCATCTTTCACTCTTCCTACACACTCAATTTAATACAAGTATACAAATTACATTAGGAAAAAAAAAAAAGAAAAAATCAAAAGAGTCTAATATTAAACTATTACATTCAATGTAAAGTAGAAGAAAGTAATTAACCTAATAAAATAGCTCACATACACGCATACACATACAGACATATCCATAAACAAAAATACACTTTCAGTACAGATCTTCTAACATATGTTTTTTAACAAACATTAAAACAGCGGCAAAGGTAAGTCGGGCAATGTGATCATCCCTCTTTGTGACAGATCTAGCAAATCAGCGAGGTGTACAGTGCTCATAGATATAATATGAAGTGCAATAGGAACAAGAATAAAATAGGTGCCATTGACATATGTGAAGCAAACAATAAACTAGAGGACTTGGTCGAAACGATGTATAAGAGAAATATTAGAATTATGGGATTAGCGGACACCAGAATAAAAGGTGAAGGATGTAAACAAATCCACCAGAACTACACACTCATAGAAGCCGGCGTAGACAGATACATGAGAGCTAGACAGGGAGTTGGGATATTTGTAGAGCCATCACTAGCAACAAAAGTATTAGACACCAACTTTAAATCAGAAAGAATTGTAACAGTTAGAATAAAAGAGGAAGAGATCACCACATACATCCAGGTCTATGCACCTTGCAACGCAGCAAACAACGAAGAAGAGTGCGAGGAATTCTAAGACGAAGTAAATGACACATTGAACAAGGTCAAACGACAGGAAAACATAATAGTGATGGGGGATTTCAACGCAAAACTGGGAAGAGACAGAACGGATATAGAAAAAGACCGAAGAGCATTTGGGGACCCCTATGCCAACAAGAATGATAATGGGACCAGGCTACTTCAGCTGTGCAGCCAGCACGACCTTTTCATCACAAACACTTTTATTACGCACAAAGAGTCCCACATATACACGTGGTACAAATGAAACGATCTTAACACAAAAAGCCAGATCGATTTCATATTAGCAAGAAACACCAAGAAAAGGCAGATAGTAGATGCAAGAGTAATACCAAACCTATGTACTGACACAGATCATAAAGCAGTTATCACAACCATAAGGACAACAAATAAAATAAAACAGAAAACACGCAAAAATACCAAAGATGAAGTAATAGATGTAATGAAACTCAATGATGAGACAGTGAGGAGCAACTATGACAAGAAACTGGAATCAATTTTGACAGGACTACTGATCGAAAGGAATTTAGATTTAAGACCAGCATTTTAGAAACCGCAAAAGTGACATGCGGTACCAAGATCAGAGGAAAAGCTGGATGAAAGAACAAACAAACTGGTGGAATGATGAGGTCAAAGAAGCTGTACAAATTAAGAAAGAGAGATAAAAAGACTGGGTGAAGAGTAAGCAAGACAATAACTATATAGAATATAGAATAGCAAGAAGACAAGGACTATACAGAATATAGAATAGCAAGAAGACAAGGACTATATAGAATACAGAATAACAAGAAGACAAGTAAACAGCATAATAAAAAGGGAAAGGGAGAAAGACTGGGAGGTATACAGTGAAACATTTAATGACAACCACAAAGAAGCAACAAAACTGTTCTACAAAAAGTTAAACACCATGAGAGCCAGAAAAGAGCAATTTGATCCAACAGAAATAATAAAGGAGAACCAATATGTGGCCCACAACAGATACTAGAAAGATTGCGACAATACTTCGATCAATTACTCAACATCCCAACTGAGACCACAGACCAAAGTAACCCCAACACAGAAATTTCCACAGAGTCAGAACCTGATACACTCAGATCAGGGAAGCTATACGGCTGGTACCAAGGAGTAAAGCTGCAGGGAAAGATGAACTAACCAACGAACTACTTAAAGCAGCGAAGGAAGTAGGCGTAGTTTGGACCAAACAAGAAATTCCACAGGACTGGAAGAATGCCATAATCATGCCATAATCACCCCACCGTGAAAAAATAAAGGCAGCAAAAGAGACTGCACACAATATAGAGGCATTTCCTTATTAAGCCATACAGGAAAGATATTTTGTAAAATTTTAGAGAAGAGATTAAGACCAATGATAGAGCTTCAGTTGAGTGAACTTCAACAAGGCTTTAGGAAAAAAAAGAGGATGCACAGACGCAATATTTGCCCTCAGAAAGTTGGCAGAGAAAGAGATTGAATTTAATAACACCCTTTACTTGGCTTTTGTTGACCAGGAAAAATCATTCGACAGAGTGGACAGGAACAAACTATGGGAAGTCCTAAAACAATATGAGGTTACCAATCATCTAATAAATCTGTGTAAGTGTCTGTACAACTATGGAAGTGGCATCATCAGAGCAATAGGGGGACATTCTGAACCCTTTGTTGTTAAATCTGTCATTCAGCAAGGTTGCATCTTATCACCGCTGCTATTTATAACAAATATCGATAACATCTGTAGAGAAGCTGGACTGATAAGGACAGCAAAAAATCAACAAAATGAAACAGAACAAACAGAAGACAACATAACCATAAACAAACTATTATTTGCAGATGACCAAGCTGTAGTGTGCCAACTCAGAAGAAGGCTTGCAAGATCATATTAATAGACTGAATGATGCATGCAAAGAACACAATATAAAAATTAGCCTAAGCAAAACAGAAATCATGACCATTGCAAGAGTAGACACACAAATAAACCTTACACTGGAAAACCATACTATGAAGCAAGTAACGCATTTTAAATACCTCGGAAGCATTTTCTCAACAAAAGGAAAAATAGACACAGAGATCGAAAACAGATGTAACAGAGCAAACCAACTTATCAGGCAAATGGCTCCCATACTAAACAACAAGCATGTCTCACTGGAAACCAAAAGAACTATCTATAAGACAATCTTCATACCAACTTTGTGCTACCAATGCCAGGTATGGACGCTGACAGCAAAAAACAAAAGGAAAATTACAACAACTGAAATGAGATTTTTTAGAAGAATTCTTGGAATATCAAGAATGGACAGAATCAGAAATAATGTCATTAGAAATAAAGTAGGAGTCGAACCCGTTCTGAACTATACTCAAAAACAGCAAATAAAATGGTTCGGTCATGTATCACGACTACCAACAGAACGTGTACCACAGAGAGCAATGTTTTACAGACCACACAAAGGCAGAGGAAGGGGCTGCCTATGCAAACCATGGACTGATGTATAGCAGAGTCCCTGAACATCTCAATATACGAAACCAACAGGCGAGCCATTGGGAGATAATTGTACTTCACCTCTACATCTATCAGTAAATGAGGAAGGGCAAGACAAGACATTAAAATAATTTCTAACAATATCTAACAAGTTACTTTCCAAACTATATCATTTTAGGACTTGATGGCTGGTGAGTCATGGGTTGAGAGATTGCTGGTTATTCTATGGAGGCATATAATTACAAGCAAGTAAATAATGAAACAGTTTTGAGTTAAAGGATGAAGTATTACTAATGGATTTTAAATGGTAAGGGAGGGTGTTCCAGAGCTGTACTGCAGAGTATGTAAGGCTTTTCTTGTACAGATCAATCCTGGGTTTAGGAAGAAGACAGTTTTTTAAACACTGGCTATGTTTAGTGTTTTAGAAAAATATTTTGGCCAAACACCATAAGAAATAACATCTTATTGGCAGAAATGCAGATGAAGCCACTGACAACAATTATTGAGGAAAGATGCTGGCGATGGTTGGGACATGTGCTCCGAATGACTGACAACTCACTACCAAAAATAGCACTAAGATGGTCACCACAGGGGAAAAGAAGTAAGGGTAGACCAAAAGAGACATAGAGAAGAACAACAGAAAGGATGTTGAGCAATAAAGGGCTCACCTGGGCAAGAGCAGAAAAAAAGGCGAAGGACAGGCATTTGTGGAAAACCCTTGCGGAAGCCCAATGTGCCCTGGGCACTTAAGGTTCAGAGAGAGAGAGAGAGAGATGTTTAATGTTATATGTAAACAGTGACCACAAGTAAGGTGGAGCACTGTGCAACAGAATTCTGTGAACAAACTTAACTTTGTTAAAAATGACTCTATAAATGAGGGATAGAATTTTGATTTAGAGTCATTTTTAACAAAGTTAAGTTTGTATATAAATGATAATTGATAAATGACAAGATCACTGTATACACAGTACATGACATGGTCATTGTTGATTTGTTGGATCTGTATAAATCAATTTATGATTTGTTGGATCTGTACAGATCAATTTATGACTTGTTTTTGTGAAAACAGTTCATGATTTTTTTTTATTTCTATAGCTCAATGTATGATTTGTTGGATTTGTATAGCTCAAAATATGATTTGCTGGATTGGTATAGCTCAATTTATGATTTATTGGCAATGTATAGCTCAATTTATGATTCACTAGATTTGTGAAAGTAGTTCATGATTTGTTGGATTTCTTTAGTTCAAATTATGATTTGTTGGATTTGTATACAGAAGAGTTCTCCAAATATCATGGACTCAAAAAAGAACAAATATATCTATACTACAAGAGCTTAATATTGAAGAAGGCTGGCTAGTAAAGAGGATTAAAGAGAGAAAACTTAAATATTTTGGACACATTAAACGTCATGATAATTTAGAGAAGACCGTATTGGAAGGATACATAATGGGAAAAAGAAAAAGAGGAAGACCAAAACAAAGATGGCTGCAAGACATCGTTGACAATCTGCAAATGGACGCAGCAGCAGCAGGCCATCTTGCTCACAACCGAGAGGCCTACAGGAGTGCTGTTTGGGAGGCAAAGTTCCGCAAGGGACATGAAAATGAGATGAGATGAGATGGATTTGTATAGCTCAATTAATGATTTATGAGATTTGTGAAAGTGGTTCATGATTTCTTGGATTTGTATAACTGAATTTATAATTTATTAGATGTGCTTTGCTCAATTTATGATTTCTTGGATTTGCTTAGCTCAGTTTATGATTTGTTACATTTGTATAGCTCAATCTATGAATCTTTAGATTGGGAGGGTAGTTCATGTTTGTTGAATTTCTGCATGTCAGTTTTTGATTTGTTGAATTTCTGCATGTCAGTTTTTGATTTGTTAAGTTCCTGTATGCCAATTTTTGTTTGCTGAATTTCTATGTGTCAAATTTTGATTTGTTGGATCAATGTAAGGTGATAATGATAATCTGTTATGTTTTGCTCTTTCTTCCCAACTAGTAACAAACATTCAACAAGTTTCTTCCAAACTAGTAACAAACATTCAACAAATTTTTTTCCCAACTAGTAACAAGCATTCAACAAATTTCTTCCCAGCTAGTAACAAACATTCAACAAATTTCTTCCCAACTAGTAACAAACATTCAACAAGTTTCTTCCAAACTAGTAACAAACATTCAACAAATTTATTCCCAACTAGTAACAAACATTCAATAAATTTCTTCCCAGCTAGTAACAAACATCTAACAAATTTCTTCCCAGAAATATCTTCACAACTACTAACAAACATTCAACGTGTCTTTCCAACTAGTAACAAACATTTAACAAATTTCTTCCCAACTAGTAACAAACATTCAACAAATTTCTTCCCAACTAGTAACAAACGTTCAACAAATTTCTTCCCAGCTAGTAACAAACATTCAACAAACTTCTTCCCAGAAATATCTTCCCAACTAGTAACAAACATTCAACGTGTATTCCCAACTAGTAAAAAATATTTAACAAACTTCTTCCCAACTAGTAACAAACATTCAACAAATGTCCTCACTCTGCCCACAAGGCAGTAACCACAGACAATAAAAACCATGCTCTGTCTGTGTGCAAACACAGTTTCAGTTGTACCTGTTAAAGATTTGCTCCTCTACATATTTCGCTTGCTGTTGCTTGTCCTTGCTTGGTGTAGGGCGCACAGCAAACTTCTCCTTGTTCAACATAATCCAGTGCAGAAGATCATTCAAATACTCTTTTTTACTTTCATCTCGCTTGATCATGTCTCTGTATCCATCTCTCAGATTGAAGGCGCATCTGTCCCAGTTGTCTGGTGGAAGAAAAGATCTCAGCTGACTGGAATCGTGTCTAAACTCTCTGTTTCCGTCTAAACTAAATCGGCCAACTTCTACTGGTTCTCGCAAGTTCGGGAAAGCCCTATCGTAAAGATAAGGACTTGTTTTCATTCTATCTACACCTATTTTTACTTCTTTCCGTGGTTCACTGGCATCCTCTAAGGCGGCGTGTACCTGCTTTTTCATTGCTTGATGCTTTTGCTTAAAATCTAGATGGTATTAAAATCTCTGAAAGAGAACAGAACCTTCCATTAAGTGAGAGTAATCGGTTTCAGAGTAGCTTCCCCTCGTATAAAAAGTTGCATTGAGAAATTTGATGGAACAAACAGAAAAGCTATCCGGCATTGTGCAGTCAGTCAGATAAATAATATTCAAGCTCGGCTTTGACCTGTCTACGGAGTGTAGAGATCCTCACAGGTTTCCAGTCTAATGTTTATGTTCATTGACAACCTCTCTGTTTTGCTGCAATGTTTCAAACGTGATGTTTATCGTAGAAAGCAAGAAGAAGAAATATATCTAAATATTTACATAAATAAAAAATATTGGTTGGGGGGGGGGGGGTAGAGTGCGGTAGGTGCATGATAATACCACAACAATAGGAAAACGATTGGTAGGATATGGGGGAAGATTCATTGATAAGATAATGAATTATCTGACAGCACCCTAGGACAAAAATGTAGATGGCAGCACACTATGATGATGGTGGTGGTGGTGATAATTATGATGATAATAAAACAATTAGTACGCCTTGTTCACAGAACTTAAATGTTACATCGAGCCAGTTTTGTTTTATGGATGTGAAGCATGGTCCATGAATAAGAGAGTACAGCGAGAAATGGAGGCCATGGAAATGTGGTTCATAAGAAGGATGTTGAAGGTATCATGGAAGGTATCTTCTATGAAGAAGTCTTAAGAGAGGCTGGAGTTAAAAGGCAAATTACAGCAAAGATGAGAGGCAGACAAGCGAGATTTGTAGGACATTTTCTGAGAAAAGTTGGAACACTTTGTGGCAACTGGAAAAATTGAGGGAAGAAGAGACAGAGAGAGAAGTTACTGGATGGATTGTCAGTGTGGCTAGGAAGAAAGTCACTGGCGGATCTCATAATCAAGTCTAAAGACAGAGAACTGTGGAGAGAAATAATCGCCTAGGCCACGCGGCACGGCACTTGATTGATTGATTGATTGTTCATATAATATCAATAACCTGAGATATGCGGATGATACAGTTCTAATAGCAGAACCCGAAAGCAATTTGCAGAAACTTATGAATAAGATTCTCTTCAATAATTTCAGTTTTAACAAGACAGAAACAATAGTAATAATGAAAAGAATAAACATACCAATGTGTAATAACACAGAACACAGAAGATATAATAATATGGTCAGGTAAAGAAGATCTTCATGAAGGAGGAGTAGCATTGATTATAACAAAAGAAGCATCAAGAGCATTGCTGAAATGGACCCCAATAAATGAGAGATTATTATATGCACGGTTCAACTCAAGATTCACGACGCTGTCTATTATAGTTTGTTATGCACCAACAGAAGCAGCTGAAGAGGAATTAAAAGAAGATTTTTACAACAGCCTCCAAGCAACAGTAGAAACAATACCCAAGCATGATATGCTACTCATCTTGGGCGACTTCAATGCAAAAGTAGGTGAAGGAAATGAAGATAGAAGAAGAATCATGGGAAGAAAAGGAATCGGAGAAATAAATGAAAATGGAGAAAGACTGTGCAGTTTCTGTGAAGAAAAGATGATGACCATCGGATGGACAATTTTCCAACATAAAAAACATCCATAAAGTGACTTGGAGGTCACCAGATAAAACCACAGAAAACCAAATCGATCACATAAACAACAAGTGGAAACGGTCACTACAAGATGTGCGAGCAAGGAAAGGAGCAGATATAGGAAGTGATCACAACCTTCTGGTAGCAAAAATAAAACTAAAATTAAGGCAAGCCAAAATCGGAGAACACAGAAAGATAACGTTTTGATACAAGAAAACTGAAAGACCAGCAAACAAAAAGTGAATTCTCAATAGTACTTAAGAACCGCTTCAGTGTCCTACAAGACAAAGCAGAAATGTCCATATTAGAGTTCAATAAAACACTACAGGAAACAGCAAAAGAGGTGCTGGGATATCGGAAAAGGAGAAAAGAGGAATGGATAAGTGAGACCACATGGGAAAAGATAGAGCAAAGAAAAGAAATCAAGAAAAAATTACTGAACACCAAATCACAACGGCTTAAAGAACGAGTTTTAAGTAATTATGCACAAAAAGACAAAGAAGTGAAGGAATCATGCCGTCAAGATAAACGTCAATACTATGACAACTTAGCAGAAACAGCAGAGAAAGCAGCATATACAAATGACATGAAAACCATGTATAAAATCACAAAGCAGATGACAGGTAACTTCAACACAAGATGTGAAAGTGCAATAAGAACACACAAAATGGACAACTGGTCAGTGGAGAAAGAGAAAAAATTGAAAGATGGAGGGAACACTTTAACACCCTACTAAACAGATCACAAGCAGCACAAACAATAGACATACCTGAAGCAAAAACGGAACTAAACATCAATACAGGACCAATAACAATAAATGAAGTAAAGGAGGCGATAAAGAAGCTAAAATAAGACAAGGCACCAGGTGAAGATGAAGTGACTGCTGAGATATTGAAAGCAGAAGAAACAGAAACACCAAAACAACTTTGCCGGATACTACAACAAATTTGGGATCTAGAAAAAGCCCCAGAGGAGTGGAAAACTGGGCTTATAGTAAAACTACCAAAGAAGGGTGACCTCAGAGATTGCGGGAACTGGAGAGGCATTACCCTACTGCCACTCACCAGTAAAGTATTTTGCAGAATAATCAACAGAATTGTACCAACACTTGAGGAAAAACTTCGAAAAGAGCAGGCAGGATTTAGGAAAGGAAGATCATGCATAGACCACATATTTGTACTTAGACAAATATTAGAACAGGCAAATGAGTGGCATAGCACAACATATGCATTATTCATAGATTTTGAGAAAGCCTTTGACAGTGTCAACAGAGATGCACTGTGGAAAATCCTAAGATGGCATGGCCTCCCCCATAAAATAGTTAATGTAATCAAAGCCCTATACGAGGGTTTTCAGTGCAAAGTTATCTGTGGAGAACATACCTCCAGCAGCTTTAGGGTACAAACAGGAATGAAACAGGGATGTGTACTATCACCAACATTATTTATCTTGGCAGTAGACTGGTTAATGAAGGAGGCAACATCAGACAAACGCAGAGGATTACAATGGACCCTTGACACAGTGCTGGAGGACCTTGGCTTTGCGGACGACATTTGTCTATTATCAAGCAGTCACAAAGATATGCAAGATAAAATAAACAAGCTAACTCAAAATGCAAACAACATAGGACTAAAGATCAACGTAGGAAAGACAAAGTTAATGAAGCAAAATGTGAACAACAGAAATGTACTCAGAGTAGATAACAAGTTAGTGGAGGAGGTCAACGAATTTGTATACCTTGGCAGCAGAGTAGTAGAAAATGTAGACAGCACAGAGGACATCAACAGCAGACTTACTAGAGCAAATCAGGCTTTTGCAGTGCTGCAGACTATATGGAAATAAAAAAAAAAACTAAGCATAAATATGAAAATCAGGATATTTAAGAGTAATGTTCTAAGTGTACTACTCTATGGAAGTGACTGCTGGAAAATTACCAAAACCATAGAAAACAAGTTGAATTCTTTCAAGACTAACTGTTTACGAAGAATTAGAAAAATATTTTGGCCAAACACCATAAGAAATAACATCTTATTAGCAGAAATGCAGATGAAACCACTGACAACAATTATTGAGGAAAGACGCTGGCGATGGTTGGGACATGTGCTCCGAATTATTGACAACTCACTACCAAAAATAGCACTAAGATGGACACCACAGGGGAACAGAAGTAAGGGTAGACCAAAAGAGACATAGAGAAGAACAACAGAAAGGATGTTGAGCAATAGAGGGCTCACCTGGGCAAGAGCAGAAAAAAAGGCGAAGGACAGGCATTTGTGGAAAACCCTTGCGGAAGCCCTATGTGCCCTGGGCACTTAAGGTTCAGAGAGAGAGAGAGAGAGAGAGAGGAGAGAGAGAGAGATAATATTTAGAAAATACTAACGAATAAGAATATGTCCCTACAAAATGAGGAACAGAGCATTACAAAGCTAGATATATCGCAGACATTGTTGTATGGTTGTGAAACGTGGACAATTAAAAAACAGACGATAAAGAACTGGAAAAAACCAAGATGTGGTTTTCTGAAAAAGATGCAACAAATAACAAATACGATGGACAGGCAGAAACACAAACGAAGAGGACCTGAAGAATTTGCAGAACAAAAAATAATTATAGTAAATTTCTTGAACATGTCATGAGAAGACAAAAGTTAGAGAACTTGAGCATGTCATGAGAAGACGGAAGTTAGAGAACTTGGACATGTCATGAGAAGACGGAAGTTAGAGAACTTGGGCATGTCATGAGAAGACGGAAGTTAGAGAACTTGGACATGTCATGAGAAGACGGAAGTTAGAGAACTTGGACATCTCATGAGAAAGCGGAAGCTAGAAAACTTGGACATGTTATGAGAAGACGGAAGTTAGAGAACTTGGGCATGTCATGAGAAGAGAGAAGTTAGAGAACTTGAGCATGTCATGAGAAGACGGAAGTCAGAGAAATTGGCAATGACTGGAAAACCGAAGGAAAAAAGAAGGGAAGCAACGACAAGAGAAAAATATCTCGGTGGACTTAGCAAGTGGCATGGACAAGAGGAAAGCGTTTGATATTTTTAGAAACAATGAGGAGCACACAAGATGGAGAAGAGGAAAGCGTTTGATACTTTTAGAAACCCTGAAGATCGCAGAAGATAGTGAAGAGAAAACCGTTTGTTATTTTTAGAAACATTGAGTATCACACAAGATGGAGAAAAGAAACGCGTTTGATGTTTTAGAACCAATGAGGATCACACAAGATGGAGAAGAGAAAAGCGTTTGATATTTTTAGAAGCACTGAGGATCACACAAGATGGAGAAGAGAAAACGTTTGATGTTTTAGAAACACTGAGGATCACACAAGATGGAGAAGAGAAAAGCGTTTGATATTTTTAGAAACACTGAGGATCACACAAGATGGAGAAGAGAAAAGCGTTTGATATTTTTAGAAGCACTGAGGATCACACAAGATGGAGAAGAGAAAACGTTTGATGTTTTAGAAACACTGAGGATCACACAAGATGGAGAAGAGAAAAGCGTTTGATATTTTTAGAAACACTGAGGATCACACAAGATGGAGAAGAGGAAAGCGTTTGATATTTTTAGAAACACTGAGGATCACACAAGATTGAGAAGCATGATTGCCAGCAACATCCAGCGCTGGTGTAAAATACGGATTATTATATGTTATGGGGATTACATTACTGAAACAAACTTCTCCACTAATTCATACACTCGTACCCTGGGTATAATATTTAAGTCCTGTTCTTTGATATTACTGTACAGAAAACGAAGTATATTATCACTGTATTTTTAATTCTAGATCTTCAGTGATTTGATGCTTGCACGTCTGTATATTTTATACGACGAAATGTCGTTGTGTCGCGACATCTAAGATACTTTCATACTGAATTGTTAACACTTTGTGACCGCGATGGCATACTATTAGTCCATACTAGCAATTAAAGCCTTATTATTATTCATCGTAATATACTACAACTTTCGTTAGACCTTATGGGATATTATCTTCATACACAATCCAGATTTCTGTGGTCTAGAATAGATTTCATAAATACTGCAACATTCACTTGACTAAGTCCGCTGAAAATTTCACTGAATCCATTTAATTCTGACAAATAAGGTCACAGATGTATTGTTGACAACATCACTTGGAATAAGAGGTAATACGACATAAATTCGTTGGTTTCGTTCACAAAATCAAATTCTAGCGTTATTTTTTACACAAACTGTGGCGGAAAACGTCCAACTCTACACTACACTGGGTCAACATCTCGTGAATAACTATATCTCCTGTTCTGCTCTTACTCTCTGTTCTTCTCTAGGCCTGTGCATTTTTGCTCTTTTCCTATCCTTCGTCTCTCTGTTCTACGTATATAATTTGTCATCTCATTCTCATATTCTCCTTCCAAAGCTGCATGCCTGGCTTATATGTCGTAAGTCAGTTGTCCTATAGGACATACCTCTAGATCTTTCTTTGGTCAGCTGGTTGACTACCTACTAATTGGGCACTGAGTGGATTTCAGAATGAGCCAGTCCACTCCATTTTTTTTTCAAAACTATGTGCAAATTGCATCCTAACATGAGCAAATATGCCTCACCTGTCTGTTGCATCAAATCCATCTATTCAGTTGTCCAGTCCATTATCAATTTCATGTCGTAGGTTTCAGAGATTAGTCCGTTCTCTACTTTTATTGTGTCCATGCTTTTCATTGTGTCTTGTAGATTTAGTATCTACTTGATCTGATTACTCTTCTGAGCGTCCTGTCGTAATATTACTACTAATGCCGTGGGAGTGTTCCTCTCCCACCAGATCTCAAACTTTCCATCATTTCTGACCTACTTTCTACTTATAAGTAATATAATAAAAATGTTAATAGTAATAATAATAAGAACATTAATAATAATAATTATGATACTATCCTAATATAGAAGAGACTAAGCTAGATGGGAAGCAATTCTCCAACAGTCACGTACACTTTGTTCAAAGACAATTATTATTATTTATTGTTGGTAGCATTTTATCATCTTTCCAGACCCGTGTCTCTTCTCGTGCTACTTAAATGGCCGTTTCCTATCAAATCTTGGATATGCTGAAAATATAAACAGAGCTAGGCTCGTCGCACTGCCAACAACAAGAAATCAGGATCATGGTTCATGATTATCAGTTTTAATTACATCTAACAACACAAACAAAATATACACCGAAAACAAAAGAGGACGTAACTTATCACACACAACGCATCATCACATCTTAACGTAGAACATAAAGCAAATGAATGTATAAAAAATAAATGAGTCAAACGAATACAAATTACAAGATATATCACAATTAATGATGATAAAAAATGATGAGAAAATGTGACCCAGATATGTCCTGGACCACATACAAATATACATATACTGGACAGTGTAACATACAATAAATGAATAATCTCTGAAGGAAAACATTTAATTATTTTTGGTCTCCAAACTTCGTGAGGTCCCAATACAAAAACTACAGTAAACTTCATCTTGGCAACATGCTTCACTCTTAAACCTATTTATTAATCAGAAATTTCCTCATACAAATTTTGAAAATGACAAAACGTAACTTTACCTGCACTGGGCTTTAGGCGACCGGGTAACACAACTCACTTACCAAGCAACCCAGAATATACAAAGAAACGTTTTAGCAGCCCTTGAGTGCCACATTTGGATCAAAATTTCAAGGAAGATATGTTCATTATTAAGACATCTTTCTTTATGATCAAAAGCAACAATTTTCATCCGGAATATAAAACTGGATACACAACGAAATATAGACTCTCACGAAATTTACAGTTAACACTCCACATACGTCACAGCAGAAAAGTCATAATCGTTATAACCGAACATACACTTATAACAAAAACTTACGTTGTACACAAAACTTACATAACATGAGGGGCTTGCGTGGAGACCACAGCTTGAACAAATCGCTCTTACCACAGCCACAACATATCACATGGAAACTTCATAATTTACAATCAAAGCGACCACAACGATTTCCCTGGCACCAGGCCAAAGTCTCAGAAAACAAAGATCTTAAGAAAGACCGCCACAAACAAAATATAAACCGGAAACCACACACTTATAAAATCAGTGAAGCTTAGCGTTTTAGTTGGGCCGTACGCGCCCAGCCAAAAGGTAGTACTCCACATGGGCATGTAATGTCATGTTTACATTCATTTTCTTCTTCATTTATCATTGTTTAAAGAGATAAAATAAGCATTCATTTCTTCACAAGTTGCAGAAATGTTGTCTGTGTACCCAAACTTAAGGTACATCTGACCTTCGCATATAAAATTAACATCGGAATTAACCAAAGATTTTTGAAAATAAAGATTCAAGTGTGAACAAAACAATGGACTGAAATATGGCTGACATATTCTTGATATCTAAAGTAGGGTTGGACAAAAACTTTCTTATGTTCTCTAGAGACATTGCAGTCACTGTGTTGACTTTCAGGAGATGAAAATGTGTTACTGCCCTGAGACACTACCAGAATTTGTTGTCAAGTTTATCAAGTGATACTCTGCTGTCACGTTTAAGAAGTAATGTTTTACTTGATATTCTGCTGTCAAGTTTATAAAGTGATACTCTGCTGTCACGTTTAAGAAGTAATGTTTTACTTGATATTCTGCTGTCAAGTTTATAAAGTGATATTCTGCTGCCATGTTTAAGAAGTAATGTTTTACTTGATATTCTGCTGTCAAGTTTATAAAGTGATATTCTGCTATAAAGTTTATAAAGTGATATTCTGCTGTCAAGTTTATAAAGTGACATTCTGATGTAAAATCTTTTACTGTAATTTTTATGTCAATATTATAAAGTGAGATTCAGTTTTAAAATGTTGTACCTGACTAACTGCTGTAAAATATTGTACCTAATTAGCTGCTGTAAAATGCTGTACCTAACTAGCTGCTGTAAAATGTTGTAGCTAATTAGCTGCTGTAAATTGTTGTACCTTACTAGCTGCTGCAAAATGTTGTACCTGAGTAGCTGCTGTAAAATATTGTACCTAACTAACTGCTGTAAAATGTTGTACTTTACTAGCTGCTGTAGAATGTTGTACCTATCTAGCTGGTGTAAAATGTTGTACGTAACTATTTCATGTAAAATGTTGTATATGACAAGCTGCCGTAAAACGTTGTACCTAACTACCTGCTGTCAAATGTTGCACTTGACTTAGCTGCTGTAAAATTTTGTACCTGACTAGCTGCTTTAAAATACTGAACTTAACTAGCTGCTGTAAAATGTTGTACCTGGCTAGTTGCTGTAAAATGTCGTACTTGACTAGCTGCTGTAAAATGTTGTACTTAACTAGTTCATGTAAAATGGTATACCTAACTAGTTCATGTAAAATGGTATACCTAACTAGTTCCTGTAAAATGTTGTACCTGACTAGCAGCTGTTATAAAATGTTGTACCTAACTGGCTGCCGAAAGTGTTGTACCTAACTAGTTGCTGTAAATGTTTTACCTGACTAGTTGCTGGCGATGGTTGGGACATGTGCTCCGAATGATTGATAACTCACTACCAAAAATAGCACTAAGATGGACACCACAGGGGAACAGAAGTAAGGGTAGACCAAAAGAGACATGGAGAAGAACAACAGAGAGGATGTTGAGCAATAGAGGGCTCACCTGGGCAAGAGCAGAAAAAAGGCGAAGGACAGGCATTTGTGGAAAACCCTTGCGGAAGTCCCATGTGCCCTGGGCACTTAAGGTTCAGAGGGAGAGAGAGAGAGAGAGAGAGAGAGAGAGAGAGAGAGAGAGAGAGTTGCTGTAAATGTTTTACCTGACTAGTTGCTGTAAATATTTGACATAACTAGGTGCTATAAAATGTTGTATCTTACTTGCTGTTGCTAATGACTGTTAAGTTGTATGAAGCATTTTCTGTAAAATCTTCTGTTTGTGTTCTCTCTCTCTCTCTCTCTCTCTCTCTCTCTCAAGATTTTACGCTACGTAGCCCTAGTAATTACAGATACACTAACTTATATTTGCAAAAGTGCATTGCACATTGTCATTTTCCTCAGGCTTTTAAAATTGCAAAAATATATCCCCTTTTAAAATCTGGTTCAGAGAAAAACTCCTCAAGCTATAGACCAATTTCCATTCTTTCAACTTTGTCAAAACCCTTAGAAAAAAAATATGTTAAAAAAACCTTTACATCATATGCAAGAAATGATTTGATTGTTGACTGTCAGTCAGGTTTTAGGCCAAAACATTCCTGCCACACAGCTCTCACAAAAATGACAGAATGTTGGTTATCTAATGTAAATGACGATAAATTATGGTGCTGTCTTTATTGACTTTAAAAAAGCATTTGACATGATTGATCATGAAATCCTAGTTAGAAAGCTTGAGACTTATAATTACACCCTGACTTAACGAAATTTATTACATCTTTTCTTTCTAACAGATAATAGGTTGTTTGCCTCAAAAACTCTAAGTCAAGTTCATCTGTGATTGATAATGGTGTTACACAAGGGTCTATTCTTGGCCCTCTGCTTTTTACTATCTACGTCAATGATCTTCCACTCCATCTAAAAACATCTTCGTGTGATCTTTCTGCTGACGACTGCACAGTTTACACTTGTGACAATGACTGTATTAATCTGGAATGAACATTTCAGTTTTGAAATAAACAGTCTGATTAATTGGAGCAACAACAATAGTACACCAGCAAAACAAAATCCATGCTCATTACAACAAGACATACATTAACAAATTCACCAATAACAACACTACACCTCGAAGATGGAATTTCACAGATAGAGAATGTTAATGAACATAAAATTCTAGGTCTCATGATTGATAACCACCTCAGCTGGAATCATCATGTAGACAATCTAACCAAACTTACTGCACAAAAAGTTTACCAGTTTTCTTAAATGAAACATTCATTAACAAATGCCGAATGGCAGTGACTGGAGTCGTGTATGTGCCTCTGTCTTGACTGTGTTATTGGGGCACTCGTCAAGCCGGTGTTGTGTCTCTGTCTTGACTGTGTTATTGGGGTAAGCCGGTGTTGTGCCTTGATGGGCACAATGATCCTGACATTATCTCGAAGCCGTGTTTCTTGAGTGTTTCTGGATTAATTATTCACTGTCTGCAGCCATCCTTCACTTCCAGGCTCTTTCAATCATAAAGATGGCAACACACTGATACAGAAGCCAAGCCAGTCCTGCGTGTCACTTGACACCAGGTTTTATTGATGAATTGGATGACAATGAAGATGGTGATGACGATGTTCTGACCGCCGGAAGGTTTGCCCTGCCACATGGCCAGTCCATTCATACTCCCACAACTCCAGTAACAGATATAAACATCCATTTTCTCGACAGACATCACAAAAACCATCCTCTCAGGTAGACATCCAAACGTCGACTCCTGCCCACTCACAGTTACAATTCTCTGTCACGGGTTTCTCAGCCCACGTGACGTTCTAGAAGGATCTCGACCAAGCACTGAGAAGTTCTAAAAGAGAATCATAACAATTGCCCTTTCTGTTAAAAACAACAGTTATCTCCCCTATACTGCTACATGACTGAGTGAAAGCTGTATGATAATAAAGGTAGATGGAGGTGTATGGTGCAGATTTACAAGGCGGCGGAAGGAGTGAGTAAGTGAGAAAAAACGAATAGAAAATATGAGAGTAAGATGAGAATATGTAAATGAAAAACATACAACATCCATTATTTCGGCGTGGGCCTTTTTCGAGGATTACATACACAAACAAGACAATACATATAACTAAACGAAAAACTTATCTTAGTGGCGTCCTCTAGAAAGTAGGAAACACAGGAATGCGTGTTTCATAGACGAGGAGAAACCTTCTAGCTTCCCTCCTCCTCCTTACCGCCACCTTCTCTGGCAGCCTGTAGGTGATTTTACAACTCCAGGTCTTGTCCTATTCACCGATTTCATCTTATTTCCCTGTTTCCCTAGCCCTCCCCCACAACCCCCCCCCCCCCAACTCTTTGAGACCTGCTTCTCTAGAGGGTTACATATGTCTATTGCCCTTCCCCTTTTTCTCAATTTTTTTCTTCGCCTCTTATTTCCTATTGGCTTCATCTGCTTTCCTTTGTACCGCCCCCTCTCCCCCGTGGTCTCTATGCTTCGTCTATGGAACACGCATTCTTGTGTCTCCTACTTTCTGGAGGACGTCACTAAGATAAGTTTAGTTATATGTTTTGTCTTGTTTGGGCATGTAATCCTCGAAAAAGGCTCACGTCGAAATATTGGATGCTGTATGTTTTTCATTTATACATTCTCATCTTACTCTCATACTTTCTATTCGTTTTTTCTCACTTACTCACTCCCTCTGCCACCTTGTAAAACTGCACCGTATACCTATCTTTATTATTTGAACCAGTTTTACTGCAGTCGCCAGCTGTGTGATGAAGGGCTGAATGTTAGACGAGCCTGTATGCCCAATTCTTAACCCTTTTAAAATAACGTATGTTTGCTCGTTCTTTCTCTCTCTGTCTCTCTTCTGTCTCTCTTCTCTTCTCTCTCTCTCTCTCTCCCTTTTCTCTCTCTTTCTCTACACACACAGATACACCCATGCACATGTCATCTCTGTGTCCTGTTAAACCAGATGTAGCTGATGGAAAATAAACTTGAGTTGCTGCAGTACCAACTGGCAGACTCTAGTGCTGTATTTTGAATGTTCAGAATTACCAGAAACGATTGTTTTTGTTTTAGCTTTCTAAGATCCCTGGAACACTCAAACTGCCGGAGGTGTCAGTCTGACAGTAATAGGTTCCCCCGCCTCCACCCTCCTGGCAACTGTCAAGTATTGAATGACACCGTCATGGCTGACAGCCAGTCGATTTGTTTTCTTTGGTCTTGAGAGAAAGCTTTTTGCTGAACGTGAAAGATCAGGCGAAGGAAGTAGAAAGCAAATCTCAACAACAATCATCCAGGGCAGGAAACTCTCTGCAACAAATGTCTTCAGAGTTTCCTGTTTAACAAAAGGGTCTGGAAAATTGAAAACCGACATTAAAGTCACAACAAAAGCTGAGAACTAAATTTATTCGCGCGCGCAGAAAATCCATAAACTCTTCTCTGACGTAGACAGGATAATGACAGCACAAAGGAACAAGAAAATATCAAGTCGCCATCGATAAAACTGGTCGCAGAGTCCAGAACTTTATGTAAGTCGTATAGATTTGGACCATGAAAGGGAATAATGCTCGTATGAAGAGAATAATTTAACATAATTACGCGAAGTTATAGCTTCTGCGCAGGTGAGAGATTTTTCTTTAGTTTTGTGAAGAATGTTAAGAATCATAAATATCTGTGGCCGTATTAATTTCTTGCTTGGTCCCGTAGACAGTGATAACTGGCCACGCCTCCCTGCACTTCTCAAACATTTGATATCAGAACAAAACATGGCACGTTTCTCATTTTTAACATAACGCATACTCTTTTCCGCATCGCTCCCCCTCGCTCCTCTCTCTCTCTCTCTCTGACCTCTCAATCCACATACTCTTATTCGCCTAGAGTTTATTGTCCTGAGACTCAGTGTTGGAGTAGTTGGCTCTGAGACTCACTGTCTGAGTAGCTGGCCCTGAGACTGAGTGTCTGAGTAACTGCTCCTGAGACTTAGTGTCTGAGTAACTGCTCCTGAGACTTAGTGTCTGAGTAACTGCTCCTGAGACTTAGTGTCTGGGTAGCTGTCCTGAGACTTAATGTCTGAGTAGTTGCTGCTGAGATTTAGTGTCTGAGTAACTGGCCATGAGACTCAGTGTTGGAGTAACATGCCCTGAGACAGTGTTTGAGTAACTGGCCCTGAGATTTAGTGTTTGAGTAACTGGCCCTGAGATTTAGTGTTTGAGTAGCTGGCCCTGACACTTAGTATTTGAGTAGCTGGCCCTGACACTTAGTATTTGAGTAGCTGGCCCTGACACTTAGTATTTGAGTAGCTGGCCCTGACACTTAGTATTTGAGTAGCAGGCCCTGATACTTAGTGTTTGAGTACCTGACCCTGAGACTTAATATTTGAGCAGCTGGCCCTGACACTTAGTATTTGAGAAGCTGGCCCCGAGACTTAGTATTTGGGCATTCAACCCTGAGACTTAGTATTTGAGCACCTGACCCTGAGACTTAGTATTTGAGTAGCTGGCCCTGAGACTTAATATTTGAGCACCTGACCCTGAGACTTAGTTTTTGAGTAGCTGGCCCTGAGACTTAATATTTGAGTAGCTGACCCTGAGTAATTGAGCACCTGACACTGAGACTTAGTGTTTGAGTAGCTGGCCCTGAGACTTAATATTTGAGCACTTGACCCTGAGACTTAGTATTTGAGCACCTTACCCTGAGACTTAGTGTTCGAGTAGCTGGCATTGAGACAGTATTTGAGCACCTGACTCTGAGACTTAGTGTTTGAGCACCTGACTCTGAGACTTAGTGTTTGAGTAGCTGGCATTGAGACTTAGTATTTGAGTACCTGACTCTGAGACTTAGTATTTGAGCACCTGACTCTGAGACTTAGTGTTTGAGTAGCTGGCATTGAGACTTAGTATTTGAGCACCTGACTCTGAGACTTAGTGTTTGAGCACCTGACTCTGAGACTTAGTGTTCGAGTAGCTGGCATTGAGACAGTATTTGAGCACCTGACTGAGACTTAGTGGTTGAGTAGCTGGCATTGAGACTTAGTATTTGAGCACCTGACTCTGAGACTTAGTGTTTGAGCACCTGACTCTGAGACTTAGTGTTTGAGTAGCTGGCATTGAGACTTAGTATTTGAGCACCTGACTCTGAGACTTAGTGTTTGAGTAGCTGGCATTGAGACTTAGTATTTGAGCACCTGACCCTGAGACTTAGTATTTGAGCACCTGACCCTGAGACTTAATATTTGAGCACTTGACCCTGAGACTTAGTATTTGAGCACCTTACCCTGAAACTTAGTATTTGAGTAGCTGGCCTAGACACTTAGTATTTGAGTAGCTGGCCTAGACACTTAGTATTTGAGTAGCTGGCCCTGACATTTAGTATTTGAGTAGCAGGCCCTGATACTTAGTGTTTGAGTACCTGACCCTGAGACTTAATATTTGAGCAGCTGGCCCTGACACTTAGTATTTGAGAAGCTGGCCCCGAGACTTAGTATTTGCGCACCCAACCCTGAGACTTAGTATTTGCGCACCCAATCCTGAGACTTAGTATTTGAGCACCTGACCCTGAGACTTAGTATTTGAGCACCTGACCCTGAGTAATTGAGCACCTGACACTGAGACTTAGTGTTTGAGTAGCTGGCCTTGAGACTTAGCATTTGAGCACCTTACCCTGAGACTTAGTGTTTGAGTAGCTGGCATTGAGACTTAGTATTTGAGCACCTGACCCTGAGACTTAGTATTTGAGCACCTGACCCTGAGAATTAGTGTTTGAGTACCTGGCCCTGAGAATTAGTGTTTGAGTACCTGGCCCTGAGAATTAGTGTTTGAGCACCTGGCCCTGAGAATTAGTTTTTGAGTACCTGGCCCTGAGAATTAGTTTTCGAGTTCCTGGCCTTGAGAGGTAGTGTTTGAGCACATGGCTCTGAGAGTTAGTGTTTGAGGATGTCCCCCTCCGACTCTGTATCTGAGTAGCTGATTCTGAGCTTTATCGTTGAAGTACATGGCCCTGAGACTTAGTGACTGTGTAGTGTGTCCTTAAACTTAGTGTTTGAATAGCTAGCTCTGAGACTAAGTGTTTGAGTTGCTTGCTCTGATACTACGTGTTTGAGTTGCTTGCTCTGAAACTTAGTGTTTGAGTTGCTTGCTCTGAGACTTAGTTTTTGAGTTGCTTGCTCTGAGACTTAGTGTTTGAGTTGCTTGCTCTGAGACTACGTGTTTGAGTTGCTTGCTCTGAAACTTAGTGATTGAGTTGCTAGCCCTGAATGTCTGAGTAGCTGATCCTTAGATTTACTGGTGGAGTAGTTGGCCCTGAGACTTAGTGTTTGAGTAAATGATCTTGAGACTTAATGTCTGAGTAGCTGTCCTGAGACTTAGTGTCTGAGTAGTTGCTGCTGAGATTTAGTGTCTGAGTAACTGGCCCTGAGACTTAGTGTTTGAGTTGCTTGCTCTGAAACTTAGTGTTTGAGTTGCTTGCTCTGAGACTTAGTGTTTGAGTTGCTTGCTCTGAGACTTAGTGTTTGAGTAACTGGCCCTGAGATTTAGTGTTTGAGTTGCTTGCTCTGAGACTTAGTGTTTGAGTAACTGGCCCTGAGATTTAGTGTTTGAGTTGCTTGCTCTGAGACTTAGTATTTGAGTACCTGACTCTGAGACTTAATGTCTGAGTAGCTGTCCTGAGACTTAGTGTTTGAGTAGCTGGCCTTGAGACTTAGCATTTGAGCACCTTACCCTGAGACTTAGTGTTTGAGTAGCTGGCATTGAGACTTAGTATTTGAGCACCTGACCCTGAGACTTAGTATTTGAGCACCTGACCCTGAGAATTAGTGTTTGAGTACCTGGCCCTGAGAATTAGTGTTTGAGTACCTGGCCCTGAGAATTAGTGTTTGAGCACCTGGCCCTGAGAATTAGTTTTTGAGTACCTGGCCCTGAGAATTAGTTTTCGAGTTCCTGGCCTTGAGAGGTAGTGTTTGAGCACATGGCTCTGAGAGTTAGTGTTTGAGGATGTCCCCCTCCGACTCTGTATCTGAGTAGCTGATTCTGAGCTTTATCGTTGAAGTACATGGCCCTGAGACTTAGTGACTGTGTAGTGTGTCCTTAAACTTAGTGTTTGAATAGCTAGCTCTGAGACTAAGTGTTTGAGTTGCTTGCTCTGATACTACGTGTTTGAGTTGCTTGCTCTGAAACTTAGTGTTTGAGTTGCTTGCTCTGAGACTTAGTTTTTGAGTTGCTTGCTCTGAGACTTAGTGTTTGAGTTGCTTGCTCTGAGACTACGTGTTTGAGTTGCTTGCTCTGAAACTTAGTGATTGAGTTGCTAGCCCTGAATGTCTGAGTAGCTGATCCTTAGATTTACTGGTGGAGTAGTTGGCCCTGAGACTTAGTGTTTGAGTAAATGATCTTGAGACTTAATGTCTGAGCAGCTGGCCATGAGACTTAGTGTATGAGTAGCTGGCCCTCAAACAGTGTATGAGTAGCTGGCTCTCAGACTCAGTGTATGATTAGCTGGCTCTCAGACTCAGTGTATGAGTAGCTGGCTCTCAGATTCAGTGTATGAGTAGCTGGCTCTCAGACTCAGTGTATGAGTAGCTGGCTCTCAGATTCAGTGTATGAGTAGCTGGCTCTCAGACTCAGTATATGAGTAGCTGGCTCTCAGACTCAGTGTATGAGTAGCTGGGACTGATTGTCTTATTAACTGGCCCTGAGACTGAGTGTTGGAGTAGCTGACCCGGAGACAGTGTTTGAGTATCTGTCTTTGACTCTCTGAGTAGCTGGCCCTGAAAATCAATGTTGGAGTAATTGACCCTGAGACTTACTGCTTGAGTACCTGGCCTTGAGACCTAGTTTTTGAGTACCTGACCCTGAGATTTAGTGTTTGAGTACCTGACCCTGAGATTTAGTGCTTGAGTAGCTGGCCCTGAGATTTAGTGTTTGAGTACCTGGCCCTGAGATTTATTGTTTGAGTACCTGGACTTGAGAGTTAGTGTTTGAGTACCTGGCCCTGAGATTTAGTGTTTAAATACCTGGCATTGAGACCTAGTGTTTGAGTACCTGGCCCTGAGATTTTGAGTACCTGGCCCTGAGATTTATTGTTTGAGTACCTGGCCTTGAGAGTTAGTGTTTGAGTACCTGGCCCTGAGATTTAGTGTTTAAATAACTGGCATTGAGACCTAGTGTTTGAGTACCCGGCCCTGAGATTTAGTGTTTGAGTACCTTGCCCTGAGATTTAGTGTTTGAGTACCTGGCCCAGAGATTTAGTGTTTGAGTACCTGGTCTTGAGATCTAGTGTTTGAGTACCTGGCCCTCAGATTTAGTGTTTGAGTACCTGGCCCTGATATTTAGTGTTTGAATACCTGGCCTTGAGACCTAGTGTTTGAGTACCTGGCCCTGAGATTTAGTATTTGAGTATCTGGCCCTTAAACTTAGTATTTGAGTACCTGGCCCTGAGACTTAGTATTTGAGTACCTGGCCCTGACACTTAGTATTTGAGCACCTGGCCTGAGACCTAGTATTTCAGTACCTGGCCCTGAGACTTAGTATCTGAGTACATGGGCCTGAGATTTAGTGTCTGAATACCTGGCCCTGAGACTTAGTATTTGACTACGTGGCACTGATAATTGATGTTCGAGTACCTGGCCCTGAGACCTAGTCTTTGAGTATCTGGGCGTGAGACTTAGCATTTGAATATTTGGCCTTTTAGAATTAGTGTGTGAGTACCTGGTCCTGAGACTTTGAGTAGGTGGCCCTGAGACTTTGAGCAGCTGGCCCTGAGTGTCTGAGTAGCTGACCTTGAGACGTAGTGTTTGAGGACATACCCCTGAGATGTACTGATTGAGTATCCTTCCTTGAGACTTAGTGTGTGAGTAGCTGGTCCTGAGATTTATTGTTGTAGTACCTGGCCCTGAGACTTAGTGTTTGAGTAGATGGTCCTAAAATTTTGTGTTAGACCTCCTGGCCGAGACTTAATGTTTGAGTACCTAACCCTGAGACTTAATGTGTGTGTACCTAGCCCTAATGCTATATTGAACCTATCTTGTTATATGGAAGTGAATCATGGACAATAGGCAAGTCTTCACAAAAATCATCGGAAGCAGCAGAAATGTGGTTTATTAGAAGAATGTTGTGAATCCCCTGGACAGCAAAAATAACGAATGAAGAATGTATGAGAAGAGCTGGAGAGACAAAAAAACCTTATGAGAAAGATAAGAGAGAGACAATGTACTTTCATAGGACATGCAATGAGAAGAGGGGGCATTGA
Organism: Achatina immaculata; assembly: GCA_009760885.1. Classification (NCBI taxonomy): domain Eukaryota; kingdom Metazoa; phylum Mollusca; class Gastropoda; order Stylommatophora; family Achatinidae; genus Lissachatina; species Lissachatina immaculata. The sequence goes on along the minus strand of CM019697.1, from coordinate 35,520,642 downwards.
AAATATTATAACAACAGGAAAAATAGAAGGAAGAAGATCAAGAGGAAGACCAAGAGAAATGATACTGGACAGTCTGACGGGATGGTGTGAGAGGAGATCACCAACTGAGCTGATGGCCTGCATGAAGGATCGGGTACTCTGGAGAAGCATAATAGCCAACGCCAGTCAGTACGGCACATGATGATGATGATAATGGTACCTAGCCCTGAATGTTTGAGTACCTGGCACTGCGACTTAGTGTTTGAGTACCTGGCCATGACACCTAGTATTTAAGTATCTGGCCTTGAGACTCAGTGTTTGTGTACCTGGCCCTGAGACTTATTGTTTGATTAGCTGGCCCTGAGAATTATTGTTTGAGTAGCTGGTCTTGAGAGTTAGTGTTTGATTAGCTGGCCCTGAGACTTATTGTTTGAGTAGCTGATCTTGAGACTTTGATTAGCTGGCCCTGAGACTTATTGTTTGAGTAGCTGGTCTTGAGACTTAGTGTTTGATTAGCTGGCCCTGAGACTTATTGTTTGAGTAGCTGGTCTTGAGACTTTGATTAGCTGGCCCTGAGACTTATTGTTTGAGTAGCTGATCTTGAGACTTTGATTAGCTGGCCCTGAGACTTATTGTTTGAGTAGCTGATCTTGAGACTTCGAGTACCTGGCCCTGAGACCTAGTCTTTGAGTATCTGGGCGTGAGACTTAGCATTTGAATATTTGGCCTTTTAGAATTAGTGTGTGAGTACCTGGTCCTGAGACTTTGAGTAGGTGGCCCTGAGACTTTGAGCAGCTGGCCCTGAGTGTCTGAGTAGCTGACCTTGAGACGTAGTGTTTGAGGACATACCCCTGAGATGTACTGATTGAGTATCCTTCCTTGAGACTTAGTGTGTGAGTAGCTGGTCCTGAGATTTATTGTTGTAGTACCTGGCCCTGAGACTTAGTGTTTGAGTAGATGGTCCTAAAATTTTGTGTTAGACCTCCTGGCCGAGACTTAATGTTTGAGTACCTAACCCTGAGACTTAATGTGTGTGTACCTAGCCCTAATGCTATATTGAACCTATCTTGTTATATGGAAGTGAATCATGGACAATAGGCAAGTCTTCACAAAAATCATTGGAAGCAGCAGAAATGTGGTTTATTAGAAGAATGTTGCGAATCCCCTGGACAGCAAAAATAACGAATGAAGAATGTATGAGAAGAGCTGGAGAGACAAAAAAACCTTATGAGAAAGATAAGAGAGAGACAATGTACTCTCATAGGACATGCAATGAGAAGAGGGGGCATTGAAAATATTATAACAACAGGAAAAATAGAAGGAAGAAGATCAAGAGGAAGACCAAGAGAAATGATACTGGACAGTCTGACGGGATGGTGTGAGAGGAGATCACCAACTGAGCTGATGGCCTGCATGAAGGATCGGGTACTCTGGAGAAGCATAATAGCCAACGCCAGTCAGTACGGCACATGATGATGATGATAATGGTACCTAGCCCTGAATGTTTGAGTACCTGGCACTGCGACTTAGTGTTTGAGTACCTGGCCATGACACCTAGTATTTAAGTATCTGGCCTTGAGACTTATTGTTTGATTAGCTGGCCCTGAGACTTATTGTTTGATTAGCTGGCCCTGAGACTTATTGTTTGAGTAGCTGGTCTTGAGACTCAGTGTTTCAGTACCTGGCCCTGAGACTTATTGTTTGAGTAGCTGGTCTTGAGAGTTAGTGTTTGATTAGCTGGCCCTGAGACTTATTGTTTGAGTAGCTGATCTTGAGACTTTGATTAGCTGGCCCTGAGACTTATTGTTTGAGTAGCTGGTCTTGAGACTTAGTGTTTGATTAGCTGGCCCTGAGACTTATTGTTTGAGTAGCTGGTCTTGAGACTTAGTTAGTGTTTGATTAGCTGGCCCTGAGACTTATTGTTTGAGTAGCTGGTTTTGAGACTTTGTGTTTGAGTAGCTGGCTCTGAGATTTAGTGTTTGATTGAATGCCCCTGAGTGTCTGAGTAGCTGGCCCTGAGTGTGTGAGTAGCTGGCCCTGAGAGTGTTTGAGAAGCTGTCATTTGAGACTTAGTGTTTGAGTAGATGGTCCTGCGACTTAATGTCTGAGCAGCTGGCCATGCGACTTAGTGTTCGAATAGCTGACTTCAGACTCAGTTTATAAGTAGCTGGCCAAAATTGTCTGATTAACTGGCCATGAGACTTAGTGTTTGAGTATCTGGCCCTGAGACTTAGTGTTTGAGTATCTGGCCCTGAGACTTAGTGTTTGAGTATCTGGCCCTGAGACTTAGTGTTTGAGTATCTGGCCCTGACACTTAGTGTTTGAGTATCTGGCCCTGAGACTTAGTGTTTGAGTATCTGGCCCTGAGACTTAGTGTTTGAGTATCTGGCCCTGAGACTTAGTGTTTGAGTATCTGGCCCTGACACATAGTGTTAGTATTTGAGTATCTGGCCCTGACACTTAGTGTTTGAGTATCTGGCCCTGAGACTTAGTGGTAGTGTTTGAGTATCTGGCCCTGAGACTTAGTGTTTGAGTATCTGGCCCTGAGACTTAGTGTTTGAGTATCTGGCCCTGAGACTTAGTGTTTAAGTATCTGACCCTGACACTTAGTGTTTGAGTATCTGGCCCTGACACATAGTGTTAGTATTTGAGTATCTGGCCCTGACACTTCGTGTTTGAGTATCTGGCCCTGAGACTTAGTGTTAGTGTTTGAGTATCTGGCCCTGAGACTTAGTGTTTGAGTATCTGGCCCTGAGACTTAGTGTTAGTGTTTGAGTATCTGGCCCTGAGACTTAGTGTTTGAGTATCTGGCCCTGAGACTTAGTGTTTAAGTATCTGACCCTGACACTTAGTGTTTGAGTATCTGGCCCTGACACTTAGTGTTTAAGTATCTGACCCTGACACTTAGTGTTTGAGTATCTGGCCCTGACACATAGTGTTAGTATTTGAGTATCTGGCCCTGACACTTAGTGTTTGAGTATCTGGCCCTGAGACTTAGTGTTTGAGTATCTGGCCCTGAGACTTAGTGTTTGAGTATCTGGCCCTGAGACTTAGTGTTTGAGTATCTGGCCCTGAGACTTAGTGTTTGAGTATCTGGCCCTGAGACTTAGTGTTTGAGTATCTGGCCCTGAGACTTAGTGTTTGAGTATCTGGCCCTGAGACTTAGTGTTTAAGTATCTGACCCTGACACTTAGTGTTTGAGTATCTTTCCCTGACACATAGTGTTAGTATTTGAGTATCTGGCCCTGACACTTAGTGTTTGAGTATCTGGCCCTGAGACTTAGTGTTAGTGTTTGAGTATCTGGCCCTGAGACTTAGTGTTTGAGTATCTGGCCCTGAGACTTAGTGTTTAAGTATCTGACCCTGACACTTAGTGTTTGAGTATCTGGCCCTGAGACTTAGTGTTTGAGTATCTGGCCCTGACACTTAGTGTTTGAGTATCTGGCCCTGACACTTAGTGTTTGAGTATCTGGCCCTGAGACTTAGTGTTTGAGTATCTGGCCCTGAGACTTAGTGTTTGAGTATCTGGCCCTGACACTTAGTGTTTGAGTATCTGGCACTGAGACTTAGTGTTTGAGTATCTGGCCCTGAGACTTAGTGTTTGAGTATCTGGCCCTGAGACTTAGTGTTTGAGTATCTGGCCCTGAGACTTAGTGTTTGAGTATCTGGCCCTGAGACTTAGTGTTTAAGTATCTGACCCTGACACTTAGTGTTTGAGTATCTGGCCCTGACACATAGTGTTAGTATATGAGTATCTGGCCCTGACACTTAGTGTTTGAGTATCTGGCCCTGAGACTTAGTGTTAGTGTTTGAGTATCTGGCCCTGACACTTAGTGTTTGAGTATCTGGCCCTGAGACTTAGTGTTAGTATTTGAGTATCTGGCCCTGAGACTTAGTGTTTGAGTATCTGGTCCTGAGATTAGTGTTTAAGTATCTGACCCTGACACTTAGTGTTTGAGTATCTGGCCCTGGCACTTCGTGTTTGAGTATCTGGCCCTGAGACTTAGTGTTTGAGTATCTGGCCCTGACACTTAGTGTTTAAGTATCTGACCCTGACACTTAGTGTTTGAGTATCTGGCCCTGACACATAGTGTTAGTATTTGAGTATCTGGCCCTGACACTTAGTGTTTGAGTATCTGGCCCTGAGACTTAGTTTTAGTGTTTGAGTATCTGGCCCTGAGACTTAGTGTTTGAGTATCTGGCCCTGAGACTTAGTGTTAGTGTTTGAGTATCTGGCCCTGAGACTTAGTGTCTGAGTACCTGGCTCTGAGACTTAGAATTTGAAAAACTAGCTCTGAGACTTAGTGTTTGAGTATCTGGCCCTAAGTGTCTGATTAACTGGCGCTGAAATAAGTGTTTAGCAGGCCCTGAGACAGTGTTTGAGTACCTACCCCCGAAAATGTTTAGCTGGCCCTGAGGCTCAGTGTTTAGTTGGCTCTGAGATTCTATGTTTGAGTAGCTCTCCCTGAGACTCAGTGTTGAGTAGCTGGCCTTGAGGCTGAGTGTTTAACTGGCCCTGAGACTCTGTGTTTAGCTTGTCCTGAGACTCTGTGTTTAGCTGGCCTTGAGACTCTGTGTTTAACTGGCCTTGAGACTCTGTGTTTAGCTGACCTTGAGACTCTGTGTTTAGCTGGCCTTGAGACTCTGTATTTAACTGCCCTTGAGACTCTGTGTTTAGCTGGCCTTGAGACTCTGTGTTTAGCTGACCTTGAGACTCTGTGTTTAGCTGGCCTTGAGACTCTGTGTTTAGCTGGCTTTGAGACTGTGTTTAGCTGGCCTTGAGACTCTGTGTTTAGCTGGCCTTGAGACTGTGTTTAGCTGGCCTTGAGACTGTGTTTAGCTGGCCTTGAGACTCTGTGTTTAGCTGGTCCTGAGACAGTATTTAAGTACCTGTCCCTCAGACTCAGAGTTTAGCTGGCATTTAGTGTTTAACTGGCTCTGAGACTTATTGTTTGAGTATCTGGCCCTGAGACTTAGTGTTTGAGTATCTGGTCCTGAGATTAGTGTTTAAGTATCTGACCCTGACACTTAGTGTTTGAGTATCTGGCCCTGGCACTTCGTGTTTGAGTATCTGGCCCTGAGACTTAGTGTCTGAGTACCTGGCTCTGAGACTTAGAATTTGAAAAACTAGCTCTGAGACTTAGTGTTTGAGTATCTGGCCCTAAGTGTCTGATTAACTGGCGCTGAAATAAGTGTTTAGCAGGCCCTGAGACAGTGTTTGAGTACCTACCCCCGAAAATGTTTAGCTGGCCCTGAGGCTCAGTGTTTAGTTGGCTCTGAGATTCTATGTTTGAGTAGCTCTCCCTGAGACTCAGTGTTGAGTAGCTGGCCTTGAGGCTGAGTGTTTAACTGGCCCTGAGACTCTGTGTTTAGCTTGTCCTGAGACTCTGTGTTTAGCTGGCCTTGAGACTCTGTGTTTAACTGGCCTTGAGACTCTGTGTTTAGCTGACCTTGAGACTCTGTGTTTAGCTGGCCTTGAGACTCTGTATTTAACTGCCCTTGAGACTCTGTGTTTAGCTGGCCTTGAGACTCTGTGTTTAGCTGACCTTGAGACTCTGTGTTTAGCTGGCCTTGAGACTCTGTGTTTAGCTGGCTTTGAGACTCTGTGTTTAGCTGGCCTTGAGACTCTGTGTTTAGCTGGCCTTGAGACTGTGTTTAGCTGGCCTTGAGACTCTGTGTTTAGCTGGCCTTGAGACTCTGTGTTTAGCTGGTCCTGAGACAGTATTTAAGTACCTGTCCCTCAGACTCAGAGTTTAGCTGGCATTTAGTGTTTAACTGGCTCTGAGACTTATTGTTTGAGAAGCTGGCCCTTAGACTTAGTGTTTGAACAGCTATCCCTGTGTGACTGAGTTCTGCTCCTTTCTTTTATTACACGTATACATTACTGAATCTCACTAATTGTAACTGTGAGTTCCGAGCAGCAATGTTTCAATGTTCAGGTGTTATGTCTTCAAGTTATCTAAACAGAGCTACAACAGGACAATGTTATGTCTTCAAGTTATCTAAACAGAGCTACAACAGGACAATGTTATGTCTTCAAGTTATCTAAACAGAGCTACAACAGGACAATGTTATGTCTTCAAGTTATCTAAACAGAGCTACAACAGGACAATGTTATGTCTTCAAGTTATCTAAACAGAGCTACAACAGGACAATGTTATGTCTTCAAGTTATCTAAACAGAGCTACAACAGGACAATGTTATGTCTTCAAGTTATCTAAACAGAGCTACAACAGGACAATGTTATGTCTTCAAGTTATCTAAACAGAGCTGCAACAGGACAATGCTATATCTTCAAGTTATCTAAACAGAGCTACAACAGGACAATGTTATGTCTTCAAGTTATCTAAAAAGAACTACAACAGGACAATGTTTCCGGTAACATTAAAAAGCCAAGATGACAGTGTAGAACAAATACAATTCATTCACACAAAAACTGAAGATTTTCTGTACAGAAATTAAATTCGTTAACACCGAGTAATATTTCGTGAAATCGAATATGAGCATCTTGCCTTCATGTAATCGATCTGTAGGCGGGAAAGACCATGAAGTATTCGCTAATCTATGGTGACAGAGCTCTCGGCAAGGCGGTTATAAAATTTGTAGGACATTTGAGAGACTCTGGAGAAAACAGACACAGAAAAAGCGTCAGAAAACACAAACCAGACAACTGACAGCTCTTCGCTCCCACTCCTTTTCATGAGGTGACTGAAATATTCTGAATTACCGACTTAAATGTGTTCTCTTGTAAGTAGCAGAGCAAAGTTTCTCTCACTAGACAACAGAGCAAAGTTTCTCTCACTAGACAACAGAGAAGAGTTTCTCTGACTAGACAACAGAGAAGAGTTTCTCTGATTAGACAACAGAGCAGAGTTTCTCTGACTAGACAACAGATTAGAGTTTCTCTGACTAGACAACAGATTAGAGTTTCTCTGACTAGACAACAGATTAGAGTTTCTCTGACTAGACAACAGAGCAGAGTTTCTCTGACTAGACAACAGAGCAGAGTTTCTCTGACTAGACAACAGAGCAGAGTTTCTCTGACTAGATAGTAGAACATGATTTATTTTTGTCTGTGCCGTAGCATGTTCGTTAGTTTAATCTTTAGGAAAATGAGAGACCTGTAAAGTAAATATCACTATTTCAAGATACAAGCGACATGGGAAGAAAATATCATCAACCAAGACAAGATATAAGAGACATGAAAAGAAAATATCATAAGCATAAGAAAAGATATAAGAGGCATGGGAAGAAAATATCATCAACCAAGACAAGATATAAGAGACATGGGAAGAAAATATCATCAACATAAGAAAAGATATAAGAGATATGGGAAGAAAATATCATCAACCAAGACAAGATATAAGAGACATGGGAAGAAAATATCATCAACCAAGACAAGATATAAGAGACACGGGAAGAAAATATCACCAACATAAGAAAAGATATAAGAGACATGGGAAGAAAATATCATCAACCAAGACAAGATATAAGAGACATGGGAAGAAAATATCATCAACATAAGAAAAGATATAAGAGACATGGGGAGAAAATAGCATCTACCAAGACGAAATATAAGAGACATTGGAAGAAAATATGACTGTTTCAAGATATAAAATTAATCGGAAACAAATTTTGTTATTACAGGATTTAGAGACAAGCAACAAATATTATCATTGCAAAATATGACAGACAAACAACAAATATTATCATTATAAAATATGAGAAACAAACAACAAATATTATCATTACAAAATATGAGAGACAAACAACAAATATTATCGTTACAAAATATGAGTGACAAACAATAAATATTATCATTATAGATATTAGAGAAAATTAGTTAGAGAATACTAAAATACGAAAATAAGTAGAAAATATCATAATAAGAAAATAAGTAGAGAATACCATAATAAGAACGTAAGTAGAAAATATCATAATAACAAAATAAGAAGAAAATACCATAATAAGAAAATAATTAAAAATACCATAATATTAAAACGAAATTTAAAAATGTGTTATTGTGAGTTTTTCATTTCTGTTAGCTGGAGGGAAGGTGTGAAAAACGCGCCTGATGTTAACTGATATAAGGCGCATGCGGATATGAGGTTCACAGAACGAAAGACAACCTCGCACGTATAACGTAAGGACGGAAATACATGAAATCTTCACTTGGCCAACCTAAATGGAACAACTTCCCAGTGAACACTCACCCAGCAAACGAAACTGAATGAAAGCCGCAAGCCATAGAAAATTAAAAATATGTCCACGTGGACGATATACGACATGTCCAGTCAATGTCCAGACATGCGGCCGTTGTTGGTGATAATTTAATAATGTGGTGGCGTGGAATGGATGAACGCGCGAGGAGGAGAGGTGATGATGATGATGTTGATGATGATGTTGATGATATTATGTTATAGAGATGTGACTGATGATGTGATGCCGCTGAGCACGTGGTTGTTGTTGTGTGGATAATGAGTTTCGGCTGTAGCTGTGGGGACTTTGTAGACAAAACGGATAGCAGGGCAAGGACTGACGATATATTACTTCTATTAGAAGCTTGGGTGGGGGAGGGGGTTGACCCATCAAATCGTGTCCGTTGCCTAACACTAACCAGGGGAACTTAGGTGTGTGACCCATTTACTCTTACCCGCCCTTGTAGCCCGAAGCAAATTCCACTCTCCCACGCGCTCCTTCCACCAGAAAAGTAATAAACAACACAAAAACTGTAGAGTAATATTAAAAGATCGCTGCCAGGGGTTACAAGGTTTACTATGGTTTAACACAGATCTGCACCCTATTTAATCCGAACTCTCAATGAAACAGTAACTGTTCATAAATCTGAATCATTTCTAAATCATAGATCCTAATACAGTAAAGTAAAGATAGTCCCATAGCAAAATGCCGTAGGGGGTGAAGCGTTAGAGGCCTCATTATGCTGGGTCATCAGCGTATGAGGTAGGGTGACCAGTTCCTTTCCTCGCTGCCTTTACTTCCCAGATTTTCTCTGGTACCCATTTTACGAGGCTGGGTCGACCTCGGGGCCGTATTGGTCGGAAAAAAAATCCCGCTCAGCTGGGGATTGGAACCCTCGACCATTTGGTTGCTAGACGAGTGCTCTAACCACTACGCTAGCCTAATACAGCCAAGCATTATTTCCTCATGCACTTAACATGATGATCTTAAGTCGTACATTATTTTTTCCTTAAGCCATATATTATTTTCTCCTTTTGCCATACATCGTCTTCTCCTGATGCCATACACCCATGGCGTATCATTTGCGAGCTACATCAAACAAGGTATGTCCTGAAAATTGGAAAAAAATAAACAACTACCTTAGACTTCGTTAAATAAATCTTACAACTCAATACATTAGTACCCTCCTAAACTAGCAAAAGTTTACATCCGACAAATTTAACTTAAAGAAACAAATGCCTGAGGTGTACCAGAAAATCACCTAATTTTGATACCACGTAACAGAAAAAAAATATTTCTTCATGTTTGATAATGAAGATATCAAAATATTGGGTTCTATAAACTCGTTTAAATCATTAGATAACATCTAATGTAGAATTACTGGTAAACAGGAAATACAGTCCTGAAACTTTACAAAAGGTCAGCTATCTCAGCTTACACGTGGCGTATCTTACTTGAATTTCAGATTAACACCTGGGAAACTATTTCTGCGCTAAAATATACAAAATATGTAGCAGTATCGTATCAAAATATTCTAGACACACAAGCTAGGTAGAAATATCGTAGAATAGAGTTTTAACTCTCATGAACCTTGTGGAAACTGATCCCTCAGGCATAAAGCCCAGGTATAACAACTGCTCCTTTTTTCCGCGGTGAGAAATACAAGTTTATTTACACAGATGACTCTTGTAAAATGGGTGTAGAATTTCAAACAGTTCAATAGAAAAGGCTTAAACAACGGAAAACTTATTCTTAAAGTGCATATCAACCGGATTACACGACCATTTGTACATAATCTGTCTCTTTCTCTCTCGTGAACCTTTGGCTAGATATAAATCGAGTTCTTTCAGTTCATCATATACGATCTCGATATCTATTCACTAGCTCTCCTAAGAATCTGCATATCAAACTAGCTCGTAGTTTCATCATATTAGTATGACTATCTGCTTCTATATATCTCTGTCTATTTCACAAGGTGCACTTCAAAATAAATCTGTCTCTCTAAATCTCCAGCTGTATCTATCGTAGCTGTTTATAAGTTCCTATCTGCGCATCTCTCCTGGTCTCGATCTACTACCTATTCGTCTCTGTTTCTTTCTGAGCCTCTGAGTGTCCGAGTATCTTCATCACTGGGCATCTTGTTATCTTTGTCACTGAGCATCTTGTTATCTTCGTCACTGAGTATCTTGTTATCTTTGTCACTGGGCATTTGTTATCTTTGTCACTGGCCATCTTGTTACCTTCGTCACTGAGTATCTTGTTATCTTCGTCACTGGGAATCTTGTTATCTTCGTCACTGAGTATCTTGTTATCTTCGTCACTGAGTATCTTGTTATCTTCGTCACTGAGTATCTTGTTATCTTCGTCACTGAGTATTTTGTTATTTTCGTCACTGAGTATCCTAGTGTCGGAGTTTTAGTCCTGCCACCGAGACTGTGCGTGTACGCCTGCACATATCTCTGCGCTCACGCCCGTGCGTACCTCCTTGTGCATATCTCTGCATATCTGTCTCCTACTACCTCTCTATCTCTTCTCAGTACCTCTATCTCTTCTCAGTACCTCTATCTTTTCTCAGTACCTCTATCTTTTCTCAGTACTTCTCTGTCTCTTCTCAGTACCTCTCTATCTCTTCTCAGTACTTCTCTGTCTCTTCTCAGTACCTCTCTATCTCTTCTCAGTACCTCTCTATTTCTTCTCAGCACCCCTCTAACTCTTCTCAGTACCCCTCTAACTCTTTCTCAGTACCTCTCTATCTCTTCTCAGTACCTCTCTATCTCTTCTCAGTACCTCTCTATCTCTTCTCAGCACCCCTCTAACTCTTCTCAGTACCTCTCTATCTATTCTCAGTACCTCTCTATCTCTTCTCAGCACCCCTCTAACTCTTCTCAGTACTTCTCTATCTCTTCTCAGTACCTCTATCTCTTCTCAGTACCCCTCTAACTCTTCCCAGCAACCCTCTAACTCTTCTCAGTACCTCTCTATCTCTTCTCAGTACCTCTCTATCTCTTCTCAGTACCTCTATATCTCTTCTCAGTACCTCTCTAACTCTTCTCAGTACCTCTCTATCTCTTCTCAGCACCCCTCTAACTCTTCTCAGTACCTCTCTATCTATTCTCAGTACCTCTCTATCTCTTCTCAGCACCCCTCTAACTCTTCTCAGTACTTCTCTATCTCTTCTCAGTACCTCTATCTCTTCTCAGTACCCCTCTAACTCTTCTCAGCACCCCTCTAACTCTTCTCAGTACCTCTCTATCTATTCTCAGTACCTCTTTATCTCTTCTCAGTACCTCTCTATCTCTTCTCAGCACCCCTCTAACTCTTCTCAGTACCCCTCTATCTATTCTCAGTACCTCTCTATCTCTTCTCAGTACCTCTCTATCTCTTCTCAGTACCTCTCTATCTCTTCTCAGCACCCCTCTAACTCTTCTCAGTACCTCTCTATCTCTTCTCAGTACCCCTCTAACTCTTCTCAGTACCTCTCTAACTCTTCTCAGTACCCCTCTAACTCTTCTCAGTACCTCTCTATCTCTTCTCAGTACCTCTCTATCTCTTCTCAGTACCTCTCTATCTCTTCTCAGCACCCCTCTAACTCTTCTCAGTACCTCTCTATCTCTTCTCAGTACCTCTCTATCTCTTCTCAGTACCTCTCTATCTCTTCTCAGCACCCCTCTAACTCTTCTCAGTACCTCTCTATCTCTTCTCAGCACCCCTCTAACTCTTCTCAGTACCTCTCTATCTCTTCTCAGTACCTCTCTATCTCTTCTCAGCACCCCTCTAACTCTTCTCAGTACCTCTCTATCTATTCTCAGTACCTCTCTATCTCTTCTCAGTACCTCTCTATCTCTTCTCAGCACCCCTCTAACTCTTCTCAGTACCTCTCTATCTCTTCTCAGCACCCCTCTAACTCTTCTCAGTACCTCTCTATCTATTCTCAGCACCCCTCTAACTCTTCTCAGCACCCCTCTAACTCTTCTCAGTACCTCTCTATCTATTCTCAGTACCTCTCTATCTCTTCTCAGTACCTCTCTATCTCTTCTCAGTACCTCTCTATCTCTTCTCAGCACCCCTCTAACTCTTCTCAGTACCTCTCTATCTATTCTCAGTACCTCTCTATCTCTTCTCAGCACCCCTCTAACTCTTCTCAGTACCTCTCTATCTCTTCTCAGCACCCCTCTAACTCTTCTCAGTATTTCTCTATCTCTTCTCGGTACCTCTATCTCTTCTCAGTACCCCTCTAACTCTTCTCAGCATCCCTCTAACTCTTCTCAGTACCTCTCTATCTCTTCTCAGTACCTCTCTATGTCTTCTCAGTACCCCTCTAACTCTTCTCAGCACCCCTCTAACTCTGCTCAGTACCTCTCTATCTCTTCTCAGTACCTCTCTATCTCTTCTCAGTACCCCTCTAACTCTTCTCAGCACCCCTCTAACTCTGCTCAGTACCTCACTATCTATTCTCAGTACCTCTCTATCTCTTCTCAGCACCCCTCTAACTCTTCTCAGTACCCCTCTAACTTTTCTCAGTACCTCTCTATCTCTTCTCAGTACCTCTCTATCTCTTCTCAGCACCCCTCTAACTCTTCTCAGTACCTCTCTATCTCTTCTCAGCACCCCTCTAACTCTTCTCAGTACCTCTCTATCTCTTCTCAGCACCCCTCTAACTCTTCTCAGTACCTCTCTATCTCTTCTCAGCACCCCTCTAACTCTTCTCAGTACCTCTCTATCTCTTCTCAGCACCCCTCTAACTCTTCTCAGTACCTCTCTATCTCTTCTCAGTACCTCTCTATCTCTTCTCAGTACCCATCTAACTCTTCTCAGTACTTCTCTATCTCTTCTCAGTACCCCTCTAACTCTTCTCAGTACCTCTCTTTTTTTTAACGACTGGCCTAAGCCTAGTTCTCCCGAAGTTACCCTTTCAGCTGCCGGCAGAGGAATAGATTTGAATCCTCTCCTTCGATTCAGTCACGTGTTCTCGCTTCTCGAACGGAAGTCACGTCACGTGCCAACGCCCGGGCTGTCTTCGTACATTTACTATTTCAATAATTTTGGACAAGAAATTCATCATCATCATCATCAGGTGCCGTGCCGACTGGCGTTGGCTATTATGCTTCTCCAGAGTACCCGATCCTTCATGCAGGCCATCAGTTCAGTTGGTGATCTCCTCTCACACCAACCCGTCAGACTGTCCAGTATCATTTCTCTTGGTCTTCCTCTTGATCTTCTTCCTTCTATTTTTCCTGTTGTTATAATATTTTCAATGCCCCCTCTTCTCATTGTATGTCCTATGAAAGTACATTGTCTCTCTCTTATCTTTCTGACAAGGTTTTTTGTCTCTCCAGCTCTTCTCATACATTCTTCATTCGTTATTTTTGCTGTCCAGAGGATTCGCAACATTCTTCTAATAAACCACATCTTTTTTCCTGTTGTTATAATATTTTCAATGCCCCCTCTTCTCATTGTATGTCCTATGAAAGTACATTGTCTCTCTCTTATCTTTCTGACAAGGTTTTTTGTCTCTCCAGCTCTTCTCATACATTCTTCATTCGTTATTTTTGCTGTCCAGAGGATTCGCAACATTCTTCTAATAAACCACATCTCTGCTGCTTCCAATGATTTTTGTGCAGACTTGCCTATTGTCCATGATTCACTTCCATATAACAAGATAGGTTCAATATAGCATTTTAGGACTCGTTTTCTAACATTCATTGATAAGGATGTGTTAGCTAATATGTTTCTCATTCTCTGAAATGCAGTCTTTGCTTGGCCTATTCTGCTCCTAATTTCTGTTTTGCATTTCCCATCTGAAGTTATTACTGCTCCAAGGTAATTGAATTTCTGCACCTGCTTCAGAATGGTTCCGTTTAATTTAATACTGCATGTTGGTGGATTCTGTTTCTTAGATATAACCATAGTCTCTGTCTTTTTGATGTTCAAAGTAAGGCCTTTCTGTTCACTTTCTTTGGCGACTTTATCCAAGAGATTTTGCAGGTCTTGTTGGTTCTCCGCTATCAGTACTGTGTCGTCAGCATACCGAAGGTTGTTAATATTGTATCCTCCAATTTTTATGCCTGGTTCTGTGATGATTGTTCTTAGAATATTCTCGCTGTACAGAGAAAAAAGATCTGGAGATAGTACACATCCTTGTCGCACCCCTTGTTTTATAGGTTGATATTTTCCAGTTCTATTTTCAACTCGAACTGCTGCTTCTTGCTGCCAGTATAGATGTTTTACAATCCTCAAGTCTTTGCCGTCTATATTGATGTCTTCAAGCATTTTAATAATTTCACTATGTTTCACCTTGTCAAATGCCTTGGTGTAATCAATGAAGCATAAGTAGAGATCTTTCTGTACTTCTAAAGCTCTTTCTGTTAGTGTTCGTAAAACATAAATGCATTGTGTGTTCCCTTTCCTTCAACAAATCCAAACTGTTCATCTGCTATTTCCATTTTTATCTTTTTCCTTGTTCTTCTCATAATTATTCTCAGAAGTAGCTTCGTTATGTGACATGAGAGGCTGATAGTCCGGTGGTCGTCACATTCCTTTGCACCTGGTTTCTTTGGTAGTGCTATAAACGTGGATTTAATCAGGTCACTGGGAATATAACCACTGTTGTAAATATCATTCAGTAACTTGGTTATTATTTTTATTCCTGTCTCCTCTAGTGCCTCTATTTCTTCTATTGTTATATTATCAGGCCCAGTCGCTTTTCCTTTCTTCATGTGTTTGATGGCATCTATGATTTCATCTTCAAGTCTTGGCGGTCCATCACAGTTTTCAGTATCTGGTGTTAATTCTGGTCTTTCTCCTCCATATAGCTCACCGATATACTCTGTCCACCTGTCCACAATGTCTTCTTTTCCCATTAACATTTTACCTTCTTTCGATTTCAGGTATCCTGTGGTATATTTTGTTTTCCTGCCTGTGAGTTCATTAATTCGTTTGTGCATGTTTTTGCTGTCTTTATTATGAGCGTCCTCTATCTGTCTGCACTGTTCATTTAACCATACTTCTTTTGCTTCTTTGCATTTGCGTCTTATTTCTTTATTTATCTTGCTATATTTTTCCTCTTTATTTTTACTCCTCCTCCTCTTGTCCATCAGTCCTAAGATGTCGTCTGTCATCCATTTATTTTTAGGGGCTTCTTTTTTCTGTGGTATTATCTCCTTAACAGTTTGGTGGATAGAATCTCTTAACATTTCCCATTGTTCATCTATACTATTTATCTTTGCTATGGCATTGTATCTATTTGTTATAATAACTTTGTATTGTTCTCGCAGTTCTTGGTCATTTTTAAGAAGTTCTGTATTCAGTTTGATGTTTCTCACTTTTCTGCCTGCTTTCTTTAGCTTTATTCTAACTTTTCCACAGAGTGGATCATGGTCACTATTGCAGTCAGCTCCTGGCATGGTTTTTGTTGTCAGTAATGCATTGCGGAATCGTTTGTTGATTAATATGTAGTCTATCTGGTTAAATGTCTTTTTGTCTGAGCTGCACCACGTTGCCAGTCTTCGAGGATGTTGTTTAAACCAGGTGTTTCCTACAACCATGCTATGTATTCTTGCCCATTCAATTAATTTATAACCTCTGTCATTCCTCTCCCCCAGTCCATAGTCACCAACGATGTCCGAAGTTCTTCCTTTACCAACTTTGGCATTAAAATCTCCCATGACTATAGTAACTTCATGTGACTCTGTGTGTTTTAGTGCTGTCTCTATGTCATTATAAAATATCTGTACATCTTCTTCAGAGCTTTCAGATGTTGGAGCGTACACTTGTATAATATTTATGTTTATTGGTTGTCCTTTCAGTTAGGCTAGCAGGACTCTGTCCGAGATGTTCAAATATCCTACAATTGTCCTTGCCGTTTGTTCATCAAATATAATTACAAGAAATTCCTATCTCTTAAAAAATAATTTGTGACATCGTCCAGACTGTCACAATAACATTGCACCGGCTATAATTTTTCAAGCAACAATTGTAGTAGCTTCCCCTGTTCTACTTGGCGTCACCTTCTGTCTATTGTTAGATAACAGGTTTCCGTCAGTTCAAGGAGTTTTCTAAATGAATTTGTGGTGTGTGTGTGTGTGTGTGTATTAATTTTCTGAATGTGTGTTCAAGACCATATGTGCATTCTTGCTAGTTTTATCTGGGTTATGTGCATTCTTGCTATTTTTATCTGGGTTATGTGCATTCTTGCTATTTTTATCTGGGTTATGTGTCTTCTTGCTAGTTTTATCTGGGTTATGTGTATTCTTGCTAGTTTTATCTGGGTTATGTGTATTCTTGCTAGTTTTATCTGGGTTATGTGTATTCTTGCTAGTTTTATCTGGGTTATGTGCATTCTTGCTAGTTTTATCTGGGTTATGTGTATTCTTGCTAGTTTTATCTGGGTTATGTGTATTATTGCTAGTTTTATCTGGGTTATGTGCATTCTTGCTAGTTTTATCTGGGTTATGTGTATTCTTGCTATTTTTATCTGGGTTATGGGTATTCTTGCTAGTTTTATCTGGGTTATGTGTATTCTTGCTAGTTTTATCTGGGTTATGTGTATTCTTGCTAGTTTTATCTGAGTTATGTGTATTCTTGCTAGTTTTATCTGGGTTATGTGTATTCTTGCTATTTTTATCTGGGTTATGTGTATTCTTGCTAGTTTTATCTGGGTTATGTGTATTCTTGCTAGTTTTATCTGGGTTATGCATAAAAAAAATAAATCCGATTTATTTACCGCTGACTCAAGACAGACAGAAGACAAGAAAGAAGACAAGAAAGAAGACAACAAAGAAGACAACAAAGAAGACAAAAAGTCCGGTCTGTTGTTTTTTTTTTATATTTCCGTCTTCTGTGTAAGGTATGACAAGTTAAAAAATATTATTTCCCTATTTTAGTTTCATTTTCTGTGTGGATTTTGTTTTAGTGTTGTTCGTGGACAAAGCTACATTTTGTTTTAGTGTTGTTCATGGACAAAGATCGTACGTGAAAAAAAAATGTGTTTAAAATGTTTTACCAGAAACATCATCATCATCATCATCATCATCATCATCATCATCATCATCAAACAACAGCAAAAAATAAATAACAACAATAAACACATCAACAACAATAACAACAACGAACATAACATCGTCAACAACAACGGCAGCACAGTGTTTTGTAACCAGGTTAAAATCTTGGCTTTTGTCTTAAGTGTCATGTCATTAAGCTAGGAAACGATGAGAACTTTGACTTCCCCTTTGTATATGTTTATATCACACAATGTATGTACAATATAAAAACATTTCCCATTGCTAGTTATTGTTGTCCACTTATCGTTCGTTATTCATGTCTCCAGTTTTTTTTTTTTTTTTGCGTTACAGTTGGATTGACCTGGTACTTCAGTTTTCATGTATTTATGTTCGTGTTTTTTGTGTTAGCTAAATCAAGTTAAAAATGTCTGTATTTGTTAGGTCAAGTTAAAGATTTCTATATTTGTTATGTCAAGTTAAAGATTTCTATATTTGTTAGATCAAGTTAAAGATTTCTATATTTGTTATGTCAAGTTAAAGATTTCTATATTTGTTAGGTCAAGTTAAAGATTTCTATATTTGTTATGTCAAGTTAAAATTCTATATTTGTTAGATCATGTTAAAGATTTCTGTATTTGTTAGGTCAAGTTAAAGATTTCTATATTTGTTAGGTCAAATTAAAGATTTCTATATTTGTTAGGTCAAGTTAAAGATTTCCATATTTCTTAGGTCAAGTTAAAGATTTCTTTGACTGTTAGGTCAAGGTAAAGATTTATTTTGCTGCTTTAAAGCAAGAGAAAACAGCGCGTGTAGCCTTTTCAAAACTGAAGTAATAGTAATTTACACCTGACAAAAATAAATAAGTAGAACAAATGAAATAGTAGACAAAAGAACTGCAAACTTGAGATAGAAAGAAAATAGTAGACAAAAGCCTGTAGACATGAGAGAATGAAAATAGTAGACAAAAGCACTGTGGATATAAGAGAAAGAAAATAGTGGACAAAAGCACTGCGGATATAAGAGAAAGAAAATAGTAGACAAAAGCACTGCGGATATAAGAGAAAGAACATAGTGGACAAAAGCACTGTGGATATAAGAGAAAGAAAATAGTGGACAAAAGCACTGTGGATATAAGAGAAAGAAAATAGTAGACAAAAGCACTGTGGATATAAGAGAAAGAAAATAGTAGACAAAAGCACTGCGGATATAAGAGAAAGAAAATAGTGGACAAAAGCACTGCGGATATAAGAGAAAGTAAATAGTGGAAAAAATGCACTGAGGATAAAAGAGAAAGAAAATAATAAACAAAAGCACTGCAGACATGAGAGAAAGAAAAATAATAGACAAAAGCACTGCAGATATGAGAGAACGAAAATAATAGACAATAGCACTGCGGATATGAAAGGAAGATAAATAGTAGACAAAAGCACTGCAGACATTTAGAGAAAGAAAAATAATAGACGAAAGCACTGCAGACATGAGAGAAAGAAAATACTAGACAATAGCACTGCAGATATGAGAGTAAAATAAATAATAGACAAAAGCACTGCAGACATGAGAGAAAGAGAATAGTAGACAAAAGCGCTGAAGATATGAGAGAAAGATAAATAATAGACAAAAACACTTCAGACATGAGAGAAAGATAAATAGTAGACAAAAGCACTGCAGACATGAGAGAAAGAAAAATAATAAACGAAAGCACTGTAGGCATGGGAGAAAGAAAATAATAGACAATAGCACTGCAGATATGAGAGAAAAATAAATAGACAAAAGCACTGCAGACATGAGAGAAAGGAAATAATAGACAATAGCACTGCAGACATGAGAGAAAGGGAATAGTAGACAAAAGCACTGAAGATATGAGAGAAAGATAAATAATAGACAAAAACGCTACAGACGTGAGAGAAGGATAAATAGTAGACAAAAGCACTGCAGACATGAGAGAAAGATAAATAGTAGGCAAAAGCACTGCAGATATGAGAGAAAGATATATGGTAGACAAAAGCACTGCAGACATGATAGAAAGATAAATAATAAACAAAAGCACTGCAGACATGAGAGAAAGATAAATAATAGACAAAAGCACTGCGGACATGAGAGAAAGATAAATAATAGACAAAAGCACTGCGGACATGAGAGAAAGAAAATAATAGACAAAAGCACTGCAGACAGTGCTTAAAGACAATATTTTACTGAAACCAAGATTTCGTTTCCTATTAAAATATCGTGTATAACGAGCATACAGATATAACGCGCAAGTAAGGCAGCGGTTTCAGGAAATTGTGTATAATGCACGTGCTATATACGTGAATCTGCGGTAACTATGATATAGTCATTTGTGTTAGCTTACAGAACATTTGAAAAAGTGTGACTATGAGTTTGTCATTTGTGTTAGCTTACAGAACATTTGAAAAAGTGTGACTATGAGTTTGTCATTTGTGTTAGCTTACAGAACATTTGAAAAAGTGTGACTATGAGTTTGTCATTTGTGTTAGCTTACAGAACATTTGAAAAAGTGTGACTATGAGTTTGTCATTTGTGTTAGCTTACAGAACATTTGAAAAAGTGTGACTATGAGTTTGTCATTTGTGTTAGTTTACAGAACATTTGAAAAAGTGTGACTATGAGTTTGTCATTTGTGTTAGCTTACAGAACATTTGAAAAAGTGTGACTATGAGTTTGTCATTTGTGTTAGCTTACAGAACATTTGAAAAAGTGTGACTATGAGTTTGTCATTTGTGTTAGCTTACAGAACATTTGAAAAAGTGTGACTATGAGTTTGTCATTTGTGTTAGTTTACAGAACATTTGAAAAAGTGTGACTATGAGTTTTTCATTTGTGTTAGTTTACAGAACATTTGAAACTGTTTAACTATCAGCTTGTCATGTGTGCTAGTTGGACAGAAAATCTGGATAGAGAGATAGACTAAGAAAACAATCTGTTCATGAAGTGGGCGGGGTTTATAAAACCAGAAAACATTGCGAATGAGCAAATAAAATAGAGAAAATGTTTAAAAGCAAAGAAACAAGAAGCAGTGAGGTAGGAAAAATGCATAGAAATAGAAAAAAAAATAAAGTAAAGAAATGAGAAAAAAAAAGTGTAGAAAAAACGGGAGAGATGGGGGAAAAATGTATAGAAATAGGAAAATATTTTTTAAAATCTTATTTTAATCATCTTCAGGTGCCACGCTGACAGGCGTTGCTAATTACACTGTCAGTCATTCCCTTCTGTAACTTTCTCAGCGCATCCATAATTTTGCCTCATGTAACTCTCTCATTGCATCCATAATTTTGCCTCATGTAACTCTCTCATTGCATCCATAATTTTGCCTCATGTAACTCTCTCATTGCATCAATAATTTTGCCTCATGTAACTCTTTCATTGCATCCATAATTTTGCCTCATGTATCTCTGTCATTGCATCAATAATTTTGCCTCATGTAACTCTCTCACCGCATCCATAATTTTGCCTCATGTAACTCTCTCATTGCATCAATAATTTTGCCTCATGTAAATTTGTCATTGCATCCCTAATTTTGCCTGGTGTAACTTTGTCATTACATCTTTAATTTTGCCTTGTGAACTTGTCATTGTATCTAAGATATTTCCTTCGCTTAACTTCATTGTCATTTTATCTCTGCTTTCTCCTCCTGAAACTTTCTGATAACATTCCTGATTTTATTCTTCGTCAAACTTTGTCATTATATTCTGATTTTTTTTCTCATATAACTTCGTCATTACATTCCTGTTTTTTTTTCTCATGTAATTTTGTCATTACATTCCTGGTTTTTTTTTCTCATGTAATTTTGTCATTACATTCCTGTTTTTTTTCTCATGTAATTTTGTCATTACATCCTGATTTTCTCTCACCACATTCAGTCTTCATGTTTTGTCTGTACCTAGTGTAGCCTTCACTGTCTCAGATTTACAAACTCAGAGATGCAAACATTCTTCCCGTTTCTCAGAGAAACAAACATTTTACTGTCTCAGGGATACTCGTATAAGCTTTCTTTTATTGTCTCAAAGATACTCGTATAAGCTTTCTTTTACTGTCTCAGAGATACGCATATAAGCTTTCTTTTACTGTCTCAGAAATACGAGTATAAGCTTTCTTTTACTAACTCACAGATACGCGTATAAATGTTTTGTACTGTCTCAGAGATACGTGTATAAGCTTCCTTTTACTGTCTCGAAGATAAGCGTATAATCTTTCTTTTACTGTCTCTGAGATACGCATATAAGCTTTCTTTTACTGTCTCGAAGATAAGCGTATAATCTTTCTTTTACTGTCTCTGAGATACGCATATAAGCTTTCTTTTACTGTCTCGGAGATACGTGTATAAGCTTTCCTTTACTCTCTCAGAGATACGAGTATAAGCTTTTTTTTTACTGTCTCTCTTGCATTCTTCCTGTGATATAAAATGCCTGTCTTGTATTCTTCCTCTGATGTAAAGTATTTGTCTTGTAATCTTTCCCGGATATAAAATGTACGTCGTGTATTTTCCCCTGATGTAAAATGTCTGTCTTGTATTCTTCCCTTGACGTAAAATGTCTGTCTTGTAATCTTCTCCTGATGTAAAATGTATGTCTTGTATTTTTCCCCTGATGGAAAATTACTTCCCCTGATGTAAAATGTCTGTCTTGTATTCTTCGCCTGATGTAAAATTACTTTATCTCATGTAAAGTGTTTGTCTTGTATTCTTCCCAGGATGTAAAGTGTGTATCTTGTATTTTTCCCCTGATGCAAAATTACTTCCTCTGACATAAAATGTCTGTCTTGTATTTTTCTTCTCATGTAAAATTACTTCCCGTGATGTAAAATATCTGTTCTGTATTCTTCCCCTAATGTAAAATTATCTCTCTTTTATTATTCCCTTGATGTAAAATGTCTCTCGTATATTCTTCCCTGATGTAAAATTACTTCCTCTGATGTAAAATGTCTGTCTTTTGTTCTTCTCCTGATGTAAAATGTCTCTCTTATATTCTTCCCCTGATATAAAATGTCTCTCTTGTATTCTTCCAATAGATATAAAATGTATCTCTTGTATTCGTCCCTTTGTGTAAAATGTCTCTCTTATATTCTTTCTCTGATGTAAAATGTCTGTCTTGTGTTCTACCCTGATGTAAAATCTTTCTCTTGTATTTTTTCTCTGATATAAAATGTCTCTCTTGTATTCTTCACATGATATAAAGTGTCTCTCTCGTATTCTTCCCCTGATATAAATTTCTCCTTTGTATTCTTCCATATTTAAAATTACTTCCTCCAATGTCAAATGTCTGTCTCCTACTCTTCCACAGATATAAAATGTCTCTCTTGTATCCTTTCTCTGATGTAGAATGTCTGTGTTGTATTCTTCCTCTGATGTAAATTGACCCTCTTGTATTCTTCCCCTGATGTAAAATGCCTCTCTTACATTCTTCCCCTGAAGTAAAATGTCTCTCTTGTGTTCTTCCAGTTATTATAAATGTCTCTCTTGCATCCTTCTCCCGGTGTAAATTGTCTCTCTTGTATTCTTTCCCTGATGTAAAATCTTGATGTAGAATGTCTCCCTTGTATTCTTCCCCTGATGTAAAATTACCTCCCTTGATGTAAAATATCTCCCTTGTATTCTTCCCCCGATGTAAAATGTCTTTCTTTCTTGTATTCTTCCACTGATGTAAAATATATCCCGTGTATTCTTCCCCTGATGTAAAATGTATCCCCTTTATTCTTCCCCTGGTGTAAATTGACTCCCTTGTATTCTTCCTCTGATGTAAATTGACTCCTTTATATCTTTCCTTTAATGTAAAATTTCTGTCATGTATTCTTCTGATGTAAATTGACTCCCTTGTATTTCTTCCTCTCATATAAGCGTCAGTCTGAGCAGGATAATAACTTATTTATCACAATCTTGTCACGTATATCTGGCACACTTTGTTTGTTCAGTTTATCACAATCTTATCACGTACTCATATATCTGGCACACTTTGTTTGTTCAGTTTATCACAATCTTGTCACGTACTAATATATCTGGCACACTTTGTTTGTTCAGTTTATATCAATCTTGTCACGTAATCATATATCTGGCACACTTTGTTTGTTCAGTTTACCATAATCTTGTCACGTACTCATATATCTGGCACACTTTGTTTGTTCAGTTTATCATAATCTTGTCACGTATATCTGGCACACTTTGTTCAGTTTATCATAATCTTGTCATGTACTCGTATATCTGGCATACTTTATTTGTTCAGTTTATAAAAATCTTGTCACGTATGGTTGGCACACTTTGTTTGTTCAGATTATCACAATCTTGTCAAGTATGTTTGGCACAGTTTGTTTGTTCAGTTTATCACAATCTTGTCACATATGTTTGGCACACTTTGTTTGTTCAGATTATCACAATCTTGTCACATATGGTTGGCACAGTTTGTTTGTTCAGATTATCTGTTTGTGTATTCATGGTGGTTTTTGGAAGGAACCAGTACAGCGCGTTCGACTGTCACGAAGTGCTACTAATGAAGCTCAGATGTTGAGAGTTATTTATCCTTCACATCTACAACCGTCGATGCTTACAGACAAGCATTATCACACATCTAAGTACAATCGTCGAAGCTTGCACACAATCATTATCACACATCTAAGTACAATCGTCGAAGCTTGCACACAATCATTATCACACAATAGCAGTCCTTACATTTTAATACAACCATCGTAACACACCAACAATCCTCATATTTTACTCAAATACCATCACACGTCAGCGTCCCCACATTGTATCACAACTATTACCACACGTCAGCGTCCCCACACTGTATCACAACTATTACCACACGTCAGCGTCCCCACACTGTATCACAACTATTACCACACGTCAGCGTCCCCACATTGTATCACAACTATTACCACACGTCAGCATCACCACATTGTATCACAACTATTACCACACGTCAGCATCCCCACACTGTATCACAACTATTACCACACATCAGCATCCCCACACTGTATCACAACTATTACCACACATCAGCATCCTCACACTGTATCACAACTATCACACAGCAAAGCCAGCACGTCTGAGCAATAATCCTCTGTGTATATTCTGTGATATGACTGAGCTAGCATAATCTTGAAGTGTTGTACAGGCTCCGGCATAGAGCATGGCTGCATTTTTAACATGGCAAATAAATAAGCGGCATACATGTTTTTGGTAACAACAACAACAACAAAAGTGAAATGAAACTCAGAAAATGGGTAATTTTATTATTACTGACAATCATATTTAGGTTTTTAAATCTACGCATGTTAGATGCCCGCCATTATTTACTGTCCAAAAAAAAAAAAAGAAAAAAGAAACGCATAGCTTATATAATTTTTTATATATTATGACAAAATTCTTTTCCCGGGTATCTCAAACCAAACCAAAAATTGTCACCAAGATATCAGGTCCATGATTTAGAGTGAATTTTGCTATTCTCGTGTATAGTCAGAACGCAGTAGCTGCCCTTGCTAATCCCGCATTTTTTTTACCATAACTCACGTTGGTTTTATGGAAAAGTGATTTTTGTGATGAGCACAACACACTTCTCACGCAAATAAAACCCTATAAAAGGATGAGGTTACACAAATTTAGTTAATTTTCAAGCAGACAATTATGGCGTCTATCACAAAATTTACGAAACATTGCTATTGGTCGCCTGCAAGCAGGCGAAAGTCAAAGTCAAGTTGCCAGGCATTTAAACGTGCAGCAGAGCACCATCAGTCGACTTTGGCACCATTTCCAAGCCACTGGCTCAGTTGAAGACCTGCACCGCAGTGGACGACCCAGGGTGACAACAGCAGCTGATGATCGCTTTATTCTGGTTCATCACCTCAGAAATAGGTTTACAACAACTTCCTCAAGTGCCCTGTCATTGCTTGCAGGATGTCATGTGTCTGATCAAACTGTCCGGAATAGACTGCATGAAGCTGGACTGGTGGCACGACGACCTTACCGAGGTCCTATCTTAACGAGACGCTGACGCCAAAATCGACTTGTTTAGGCCAACCAGCATCTGGCCTGGACAACTGACAATCAATGGAGAAGTGTCTGGTTTAGTGGCAAATCTTCCTTTTTTTGCACCGCCATGATACTCTGAGAAGGGTCTAACGTAGGCCAAAGGAACGTTTTGCCCAAAATTGCGTTGATGAAGCTCCGTCGCACGGTGGTGGAGGTGTAATGCTATTGAGAATGACCAATTTCAACGGAAGGAGTCCGTTGGTGCAGATTGAAGGAGGCTTGAATGCGCAACGATACGTCAGTGAAATTCTTCGACCCCATGTCCTTCCATTTTTGGCTGCGCAAAGGTCTGTGTTTCAACAGGACAGCGCCAGACCCCATTCTGCATGGTTCACCACACAGTTCCTGACTGCCAACAACATTCTCACCCTTCCCTGGCCATCCCTGTCTCCAGACATGAATCCGATCGAGCACCTATAGGATGAGCTGTAAAGACGTGTTTGTCGCCGAAATTTTTCTCCAGCCAGTCGTCGTGATCTGTGGCAGACACCCCAGGAAGAGTTGGCAGCCATCCCACAGGCGCACATCTGACATCTGATCACATTTATGCTCAGGAAATGCCAGTCACTGATGGATGCAAGCGGAGGCCACACACCATACCAACTTGAGAACCCCTAGGACTAACAAATTCTCGCCACACAGATGCAAGAAACTGTCATGTGAGTGTTTAAACCCTTAGGTATTATTGTGTGCAATTTGAAAATTTTATTCATTCAATTTAAAAAGCTATAGAATATCAAAGTTATGGCTAAAATTGGGTCATCAGTAGTTATGCGTTTCTTTCTTTTTTTTGGACAGTATATTTGATACATTTAGCCAGGCGTCTGGAAAATTCCTGCATAACAACATTTAACATGTTCAAAGGGATAATTTGAATGCAGTGTCGGATTCGATCCTTTAGGTCTGCAATTGATTATGGTTGACTCGCATACACCGTGTTCTTGAGATACTCCCACAAAAAAAAGTCTACGGCCGATAAATCCGGTGATCTTGCCGGCCAATGAATGTTCTCAAAGCTGGAAATAAGACGATTGGTAAATGCTTGTCGCTCTTGGCCAAGTACTGGCGGGCTGTGTGGGCAGTTGCTCCTTTGAAACCATATTAGTCTCTTATTTCTATTAACTAACTCTGGAATGAAGTACTCAGTTAGCATCTCCACATAGTGATCGCTACTAACAGTAAGAGAATGTCCGTCTTCGTCTTCTTAAACGACGCCTGGCTGAATGTATCAAATGTAATGGCGGTCATCTAACCGGCGTAATTGTCAAAACCTAAATATGACTAATATGACTATCAGTAATAATAAAAATACCAACTTTTCTGAGTTTCATTTCACTTTTTTTTAAAAAATCAAAAACGTGTATAGCGCTTATTTATTTTACATTTTTAAAATCCAGCTTTACTTTATGTCGGATCCTGTATCATCCAGCTTTACTTTATGTCGGATCCTGTATCATCCAGATTTACTTTATGTCGGATCCTGTATCATCCAGCTTTACTTTATGTCGGATCCTGTATCATCCAGCTTTACTTTATGTCGGATCCTGTATCATCCAGCTTTACTTTATGTCGGATCCTGTATCATCCAGCTTTACTTTATGTCGGATCCTGTATCATCCAGCTTTACTTTATGTCGGATCCTGTATCATCCAGCTTTACTTTATGTCGGATCCTGTCTCATCCAGCTTTACTTTATGTCAGATCCTGTATATGATGATAATCTTGGAACACGTATTGCACATGATGATGATCTTGAAACAATTATCGTATATAATGATAATTTTGGAACAAGTATTATATATGATGATAATCTTGGAACAAGTATTATATATGATGATAATCTTGAAACAAGTATTATATATGATGATAATCTTGGAACAAGTATTATATATGATGATAATTTTGGAACAAGTATTATATATGATGATAATCTTGAAACAAGTATTATATATGATGATAATCTTGGAACAAGTATTATATATGATGATAATTTTGGAACAAGTATTATATATGATGATAATCTTGAAACAAGTATTATATATGATGATAATCTTGGAACAAGTATTATATTTGATGATAATCTTGAAACAAATATTGCACATGATGCTGATCTTGAAACAAATATCGTATATAATGATAATCTTGGAACAAGTATTATATATAATGATAATCTTGGAACAAGTATTATATATGATGATAATCTTGGAACAAGTATTATATATGATGATAATCTTGGAACAAGTATTATTTGATGATAATCTTGAAACAAATATTGCACATGATGATGATCTTGAAACAAGTATTATATATGATGAATCTTGGAACAAGTATTATAGATGATGATAATCTTGAAACAAGTATTATATATGATGATAATCTTGGAACAAGTATTATATATGATGATAATCTTGGAACAACTATTATATATGATGATAATCTTGAAACAAGTATTATATATGATGATAATCTTGAAAAAGAAAATGACGGGCATTTCTGAGGAGAAGTAGCATGAAACAAAAAGATCAGATACAAGGAAGTTTTTAAACATGAAGTACAATCAATGTTGTAACGTTTAGGATGATTTTGTAATACAACAATCAAAGCCAACACTAAACTGAAAGGAAAATCATAAAGTATAGGCGACATTAAAACTAGTGGGGAAATATAAAAACTCAGCCAACATTAAAACAAGTGGGAAGTATAAACAGAACTGAAATGATGGGAAGTATAATGACATAAAAAGAAGTGGAATAACCCTGGTAGGCATGATTTTAAAAATGTAATCAGAGAATTAACAAGGAAATGGTATTGATGTAACTTATATACCGAAACATTTCTGGCCCGCGCTTATTTTGCTGTTCGAGGGAAGTGGAGAACGAAGGATAAAAACAGGAGATAAGAAGATAGAGAAGTGGAGAACGAGGGATAAAAACAGGAAATAAGAAGATAGAGGAGATGTCACTGAAATTTATCACAGCTTGTTAGTTCTCCTATGTGTCTGCATCACTGCTCAGAGCAACGTTTAAATCATGTGCGCCTCTGCGCATGCGCAAACGACGAACCTGCGGTTGCTAGGAGAAAAGCGTTGAGGGATATACGTAAGTGGGAAGTGTCGGATGTGTCATAGGCTACGTCTTGTCTGCGTATTGTGTTTTCCGCATCAATTTTTGTTTTCTACATCTAATTCTGGAAATGAATGCAGTGAAGTGTGATCACACAAATAATTCAGTTAGGAGAGAGGCGGCATATCGCGATCATTTTAATCCTCAGCTTTACAGATAAGATCTTAGGCTTAGGATATCATCTGGATCAAGTCTTAAAATCAAGGCATACGTCTTATATATGTGTTACATCATGGCCTACGTTTTACATATACAAGGTCCGACAATTAAGTAATGAGACTAATTCCATTTTAAAAAATAAATAAACAGCAGTTGAAGATATAACTTGTATTTTATTCAAAGTAAGCCTCTTGTGCATTGATACAGCTAGTGGCACGATCTAACAAACACTGGAACGACCTCTGCAGTTCTTCTGTTGGTATGGCCCTTAAATTCGATGTTTCGGCCCTTTGGATGTCATCAGTATCGTCAAAGAAGCGTCCTTTCAATGGTAACTTTAATTTTGGGAATAGAAAATAAGCGCAGGGAGACAAATCTTGGGAATAGGGTGGATGGTTGAGAACACATTTGTTTTTGGGGGCAAATATTCCTGCACAGCTACCACCCGGTGAGCCGATGCATTATCATGAAGAAGGAAAAAAAACTGCCAGGTTTTGAATACTCGGGTCGGACTCTGAGAATCCTTTTCAATAGGCGTTTCAAAATACTTAATAAACTTTGGCAGTGACAGTCTGTCCCTCTGGAATAAATTATTTGTGAATAACTCCTTTGCTGTCGTAGAAGCATACCAACATTGTCTTCACTTTCGACTTTTGAAGACGAAATGTTTTGTCTTTTGATGATGATGATGGTGATGATGATGATGGCTTCCACTGAGCACTTTGACGTTTAGTTGTGGGATTATAGCGGAAAAATAATTTTCATCCTCTGCAACAATCAAATTTAAGAAATGTTTATTTCTGCGACACGTTTTGATAATGTCTTTTGCGTACCTGACACGCTGATGTTTTTAGTCATCAGACAACGAATGTGGTACAAACCGGCAAGGAACGTTTTTCTTGCCCAGATCTTCCATTAAAATTTTACGAATGGTCTCTCAGTTAACACCAAATTCATCTGCCATCATCCTCATAGTCAAGCAATGATCTTCTTGCATCCGTTCTCTGACTTTTGCAATGAGTTCCTCATTACGAACAGAAATTGGGCGTCCATGTCTAGTTGCATTTGTTAATCGTTTCCACACCACTTTTGAATCGTGAATACCACCTGAATATCTGTGCACGAGATAAACAATTATCCCCATAAACTTGTCGCATCAGTTCAACTGTCTCAATGGCACTTTTTTCCGAGTTTTAAACAGAATTTAATGTTAGCTTTTTGTCATATGCTGGTTACGTAACAATGTGCCTATGACTAGGTCAACAAATGGCGGCTTGTTTGTCGTCTGCTTATCAGGCGGCGATGAAAAATTGCCAGACCATAGATGAAGGTTGCCTCTTTGGATTCCATGCTTTGCTATACAGATGGCATTTTTGTCTTGGCCATAATAACATCAGCCTCATTACTTAATTGTCGGACCTTGTATGTTTCATCATGGCCTACAGCTCATATACATATTACACCATGGCCTACGTCTCATATATATGTTACACCATGTACTACGTCTCATATATATGCCACACCATGACATACGTCTCATATATATGTTATATCGTGGCCTATGTCTCATATATATGTTACACCAAGGCCTACGTCTCTTATATATTTTGCACCATGGCCTACATATCATATATATATATATATATATATATATAATATATATATATATATATACACCTTGGCCTACGTCTCCTACATATGTTACACCATGGCCTACGTCTCATATTGTAAGATTTTAGGGGTGGAATGTTAGAAATGCTAACGGTGCAGTGTTAATTAATTTTTGATCTTATTTACTGTGTGGCAGAAGGTAGAATAATTCTCATGACATAACAGCAGTCTCCCAAATCTCCTGTAGGAATGGAACCTGAAACTTTCTCTCTTCACGCTACTGACCCAGTTTCTGCTGACCCTATGTCTTATTTCTTACCCGGGCTACCCACCAAACCCCTGGACTATAAACCAAAGACTAGTGTCTCAGTTCTTACACGGGCTACCCACCAAACCCCTGGACTATAAACCAAAGACTAGTGTCTCAGTTCTTACACGGGCTACCCACCAAACCCCTGGACTATAAACCAAAGACTAGTGTCTCAGTTCTTACACGGGCTACCCACCAAACTCCTGGACTATAAACCAAAGACTAGTGTCTCAGTTCTTACACGGGCTACCCACCAAACCCCTGGACTATAAACCAAAGACTAGTGTCTCAGTGACCAAACAAATAAATGCCACAACAACATCGCACTGAACAACCAGTGTACAAACTCTTTTTTAAATGTAATCCAGAGTTTATTTCCACACACAGAACAGCACTAGACAGAGATGAACATGAATTCCAACATGAACATAAGGAGTGCAATAATCAGAATACATAAATAATTACATTAAATACAATAATCTCTAAAACACAGTAATAACAAGCAGGTAGCCAGCTCTGTGTTTATCAATGAACATGATATTTCTGAGGTATTCCAAAAAAAAAATTCATTTCTTATCCCTCAAACATTATGGAACAAAACTTCTATAATCCTGTTTTTAACTATATATAGCTCTCATGGCAAAATCATGAAACACACTTCAATGCACCAGGTCACAGATGGTACATACTACAAATATCAAAACAACTTCACGAGGGTGGGAGATGAAAGATTATCAAAAAATCCAAATAGCAAATGTCCAACATGATTCAAATGAGACAATACAGCTTCTTCGTTTTATTACACTTAACAACAAAAAAATCATAATGTGTCATGAGCTCCACGACATATTACATGTCAATTATTAGGCATAAATATTATTAACCATTCACATAATTTAGTAAATCTTAAAGTTATATATATATATATATATATATATTATATATATATATATATATATATATATATATAACTGGCAAGCAAAATAGGACTTGAAATTAACAAGGATAAAACAAAAATAATGAAAATTCCCATTAATCAAAATGGAAAAATACACGTAGAAGGGACATATATTGAAGAAGTCAATCAATCTGCTTACCTTGGCAGCTACATAGACCAGGATGGTGACACTAGAAAGGAAGTTAGAATCAGAATTGCAAAAGCAGCATCAATCTTCAAGAATCTTGAGAATATATGGAATTCAAAAGTTATAATCACAAAAAAAAACAAGTTAAGACTATTCAATTCAAATGTAATATCCACCCTCACTTATGCATGCGAAAGCTGGAAAACAACTAATGAAATAGACAAGAAAGTAGACTCTTTTGAAAACAATGCCTAAGGAAAATATTCTGCTTCAAGTTTAACGAATTCAAGAACAATGCAGAGATAAGACAGATGAGTGAACAACCAGTCTCATGGGTGATCAGGAAAAGGAGACGGACATATGTTGGTCATTTGATGAGAAGAAATGATCAGAGAATTCCAAAACAAGCTATCAAGTGGAACACAACAGGCCAAAGAAAAAGAGGCAGACCACATGAAACTCTGAAGAGGACATTATTAAGAAAGGCCAAATTAATAGGCATAAAATCCTTTGCTGAGGTTGAAAGACTCGCCTAAAACAGGAAAAATTGGCGAACTACTTTGCGAGCCCTAGGTGACGTTTAACGGCACGGGAAGGATATAAGATATAATATATATATATATCATTACTTCTATTTATTCTGACTCTTCAACTTTCTAGCCGTAATGACTACATAATACCTAATTATAAGCACATCAGAACTCCCAAACACTTACCACGTTACAACAGTCATGAGACTTCACAATTTAACGAATGTAAATCATTCATTCGTTCATTCATTCGTTCATTCATTCATTCATTTGCGTGTCCCTTGCGGAACTTTGCATCCTTAACAGCACTCCTGTAGGCCTCTCGGTTGTGAGCAAGATGGCCTGCTGCTGATGCATCCATTTACAGATCATCAACGATGTTTTGCAGCCATCTTCGCCTTGGTCTTCCTCTCTTTCTTTTTCCCATAATGTACCCTTCCAAGACGGTTTTCTCTAGATTATCATAACGTTTAATGTGTCCAAAATATTTAAGTTTTCTCTCTTTAATTCTCTTTACCAGCCAGCCTTCTTCAATGTTAAGTTCTTGTAGTATGGATATATTTGTTCTTTTTTGTGTCTATGATATTTGAAGAACTCTTCTGTGGCATTTACATTCAAAGGCATTTATGACGAATGTAAATACTTCCATATAAAACGAAACTTGCACGACTAAAAGTTGTACAGGGTAAGTTTACATCAGACGCTCATCACGAATATTTATTGCGTAATATTTCAAGACAGGACACCACTCACTGGCAGCGACGCATTGCTCGGCGCATTGTCGTGGTGAAGAACCCAGATGTTGGCGATCTCCGGACGGAAGCGCACGACTCTGTTCTTCAGCTGTTTAAGCACTTCCACGTAGGTTGCTGCGTTGACCATTTGTCCGGGCGGTACGAACTCCTTATGAACAACACCTTTAGAGTAAAAAAAATCAATGAGCGTCGATTTCATCTTGATTTTCACGTTGTTCATCCTCAATGCTCTCTCTTCCTTCGTTGAATGTCTTGTGCCACCAATACACTTGTGCTTTCGGTAAAGCATCTTTCCTGTATGCTTTCTGTATCATAGCAACCGTCTCGGTCGTGAAATGTTCAAGTTTAACACAAAACGTTATCGCGTATCGCTACTCGACACTCCTCTGCATTTTGAAGGTTACGCGACGACTAAACAACTGTCCACTTCGCGAGCGATCCTCACTTTGTAAAAGTTCAGAGCCAAATAGATATTAACCCTTTATCTAACATCCCCCACTAACTCTCAGGCTTAGAGGATCCGCCCCAACCCCCCCCCCCCGCCCCCGGCCTTGCTGATTGGCTGAGTAAAATAAGTCTCATTACTTACCGGACACACATTGTATATGCATTTATGTATGTATGTATGTATGTATGTATGTATGTATGCATGCATGTATGTATGTATGTATGTATGTATGCATGCATGTATGTATGTATGCATATGTGTATGTATGTATGTATGTATGAATGTATGCATGTATGTATGTATTATGTATGTATGGTATGTATGTATGTATGTATGCATGTATGTATGTATGTATGTATGTATGTATGTATTATGTATGCATGTATGTATGTATTATGTATGCATGTATGTATGCATGTATGTATGTGTGTATGTATGTATGTATGTATGTATGCATGTATGTATGTATGTATGTATGTATGTATGTATGTATGTATTATGTATGTATTATGTATGTATGCTTGCATGTATGTATGTATGTATGTATGTATGTATGTATGTATGCATGCATGTATGTATGTATGTATGTATGTATGTATGTATGTATTATGTATGTATTATGTATGTATGCTTGCATGTATGTATGTATGTATGTATGCATGTATGTATGTATGTATGCATGCATGTATGTATGTATGTATGTATGTATGTATGCATGTGTGTATGTATGCATGTATGTATGTATGTATGTATGCATGCGTGTATGTATGTATATGACACCCTATGGCCTACGTCTCATATATATAGTAGCTGTGTATGATGTTGCTGTAGCTGTGTATGATGTTGCTGTAGTTGATAATGATTATGTAGCTGTGTGTGGTATTGCTGTAGCTGTGTACGATGTTGCTGTAGTTGTGGATGATGATGTAGCTGTGTGTGATATTGATGTAGCTTTAGACGATGTTGCTGTGATTGTGTATGATGTTGTTGTAGCTGTGTACTTTGTTACTGCAGTTGTGGTGATTTAGCTGCGTATGATATAGCTGTAGCTCTGGACCAGGGTGTAACTGTGTATGATGTTCCTGTAGCTGTGAATGATGATATAGCTGTGTATGACGATACTGTAGCTGTGAATGATGATATTTCTGTAGTTATGTATAATGTTGCTGAGTTTTATATGATGTTGCTGTAGTTGTGGATAATGATGTAGCTGTGTATAATGTTGCTGTAGCTGTGGATGATGGCGTATCTATGTATACTGTTGCTGTAGC
Source organism: Achatina immaculata (assembly GCA_009760885.1). Taxonomy (NCBI): domain Eukaryota; kingdom Metazoa; phylum Mollusca; class Gastropoda; order Stylommatophora; family Achatinidae; genus Lissachatina; species Lissachatina immaculata. The sequence continues at coordinate 35,486,136 of CM019697.1, read as the reverse complement.
TGTGATTGATGTTGTTGTAGCTGTGTATGATAATGCTGTAGCTGTGGATGATGTTATTTTAGCTGTGGATCATTATGTAGATGTATGTGATGTTGTAGCTGTGGATAATGATGTAGCTGTGTATAATGTTGTTGTAGCTATGGATGACAGCGTAGCTATGTATAATGTTTCTGTAGCTGTGATTGATGTTGCTGTAGCTGTCTATGATAATGCTGTAGTTGTGAATGATGTTACTTTAGCTGTGGATCATTATGTAGATGTGTGTGATGTTGTAGCTGTGGATAATGATGTAGCTGTGTATAATGTTGTTGTAGCTATGGATGACAGCTTAGCTATGTATAATGTTTCTGTAGCTGTGATTGATGTTGCTGTATCTGCGTATGATGATGCTGTAGCTGTAGATCATTATGTAGATGTGTATGATGTTGCTGTAGCTGTGGATGAGACGTACATCTGTACAATATAGCTGTGGATGGTGATGTTACTGTAACAGTGCATTTTAAAGTTTGCTACTTCATGATCACTTGCACATTTTCCTTAATCTGGTCCAGGTCATTCTTACAGTGACAGTTTTCAGTTTCACATAGTGGCCCCGTATAGCTTCACATATTGACCCATTATAGCTTCACATAGTGGCCCCTTATAGCTTCACATATTGACCCATTATAGCTTCACATAGTGGCCTTTTACAGCTTCACATATTGACCCATTATAGCTTCACATAGTGACCTCTTACAGCTTCACATAGTGACCCTTTATAGCTTTACACAGTGACCTCTTACACCTTTACATACTGACGCCTTATAGTTTCACATAGTGGCCTTTTACAGCTTCACAAATGGGCCCCTTACAGCTTTACATAGTGGCCTCTTACAGCTTCACATATTGGGTACTTATAGCTTCATATATTGGCCACTTATAGCTTCACATAGTGGCCTCTTATAGATTCACATAGTAGCCTTTACAGCTTTACATAGTAGCCTCTTACAGCTTTACATTGTGGCGCCTTATAGCTTTACATAGTGTCCCCTTATTGCTTCACATAGGGGCCCCTTTTACATAGTGGCCTCTTACAGCTTTACACAGAGGCCCCTTACAGCTTCACATATCGGCCCCTGATAGCCTCACATATTGGCCTCTTATAGCTTCACATAGAGGCCTCTTACAGCTTTAAATAGTGACCTTATATAGCTTTACATAGTGGCTCCTCACAGCTTCACTTAGTAGTCCCTTATAGCTTCAAATAGAAGTCCCTTATGGTTTCACTTAGTGACCCCTCACAGCTTTACATAGTGGCCCCTTACAGCTTCAAAAAGTGACCTCTTAAGGTTTACATAGTAGCCTCTTACAGCTTTACTTAGTGGCCTCTTATAGCTTCACATATTGGCCCCTTATAGCTTTACATAGTGGCCTCTTATAACATTACATAGTGGGTCCTTATAGCTTCATATAGTGACCTCTTATAGCTTCACATATTGGACTCTTATATTTTTACATAGTGGCTTCTTATAGCTTTACATAGTGGCCTCTTATAGCTTTACATATTGAACCCTACAGCTTCACATAGTGTCCACTACAGCTTTAGATAGTGGCCTCTTATAGCTTCACATACTGACCTCTTATGGCTTCACATATTGGCCCCCTATAACTTTACATAATGGCCTCTTATAACTTTACATAGTGTCCACTACAGCTTTTCATGGTGGCCTCTCATAGCTTCACATATTCGCCTCTTATAGCTTCACATATTTGACCCTACAGCTTCACATAGTGTCCCCTGCAGCTTTACATAGTGGCTTCTTATATCTTCACATATTTACCCATTATAGCGTTACATAGTGGCCTCTTATAACTTTGCATAGTGGCCTCTCATAGCCTTACAGTGTGGCCTATTATAACTTTACATAGTGGCTTCTCATAGCTTTACATAGTGGCCTCTTATAACTTTACATAGTGGCCTCTCATAGCTTTACACAGTAACCTCTTATAGTTTCACATATTGGCCCCTTAAAGCTTTGTATATTGGCCTATTATAGTTTTATAGTGATCCCCTATAGCTGTACATAATGGCCTCTTAAGTTTTACATTAGTTCACAATGTCTGGACAGTTCACAATGTCTGGATAGTTCACAATGTCTGGATAGTTTACAATGTCTGGATAGTTCACAATGTCTGGATAGTTCACACTGTCTGGATAGTTCGCAATGTCTGGACAGTTCACAATGTCTGGATAGTTCACAATGTCTCTATAGTTCACAATGTCTGGATAGTTCACAATGTCTGGACAGTTCGCAATGTCTGGATAGTTCACAATGTCTGGATAGTTCACACTGTCTGGATAGTTCACAATGTCTGGATAGTTCACAATGTCTGGATAGTTCACCCTGTCTGGATAGTTCACAATGTCTGGACAGTTCACAATGTCTGGATAGTTCAAATTGTCTGGACAGTTCACAATGTCTGGATAGTTCACAATGTCTGGATAGTTCACAATGTCTGGACAGTTCACAATGTCTGGACAGTTCACAATGTCTGGATAGTTCAAATTGTCTGGACAGTTCACAATGTCTGGATAGTTCACAAGTCTCAATAGTTCACACTTTAACTATCATATCTTACATTTTCTTACACCGTCATGATAGTTCAGGCATTGTTTAATTGTCAGGAGAGTTGAAACTTTCTTTATACAAGCATTATTCATCACTCAGTATAGTTTACATTCAGCATAGTTTACATTCCCCCCGTGTGGTACCCGGGATCTGCAAAGAATAGGACCACTGTGCCCTACCATGCATGATCGTAAAAGGCGACTAAGGAGGGTTCAGCATAGGGCCAGCAACCCTATCTGGTAAAAAACTATCAGACTGCTACAGAAACAGAAGCAAGGGAAAAAGCAAATGCAGGTGGAAGGAGAAATGCGAATCAGGAAACTGAGCCCATGAAGGTTGTGGATGAAAGCCAGCCACTGGAAGTCCCCAGCCCGACTGCAGACCTCCTGGAACCTAAACAAAAGATGCAAATAGGCAGCTGGAATGTAAGAACACTAAACCAGACTGGAAAACTAGCACAAACCATCAAGGAAATGCACAGATACAAACTAGACATACTAGGAATACAAGAAGCAAGATGGACAGGACAAGGCAGAAGGAAATTAACAACACAGCACACAGAAGATACAATAATATGGTCAGGTAAAGAAGATCTTCATGAAGGAGGAGTAGCATTGATTATAACAAAAGAAGCATCAAGAGCATTGCTGAAATGGACCCCAATAAATGAAAGATTATTGTATGCACGGTTCAACTCAAGATTCACGAAGCTGTCTATTATAGTTTGTTATGCACCAACAGAAGCAGCTGAAGAGGAATTAAAAGAAGATTTTTACAACAGCCTCCAAGCCACAGTAGAAACAATACCCAAGCATGATATGCTACTCATCTTGGGTGACTTCAATGCAAAAGTAGGTGAAGGAAATGAAGATAGAAGAAGAATCATGGGAAGAGAAGGAATCGGAGAAATAAATGAAAATGGAGAAAGACTGTGCAGTTTCTGTGAAGAAAACATGATGACCATCGGAGGGACAATTTTCCAACACAAAAACATCCATAAGGTTACTTGGAGGTCACCAGATAAAACCACAGAAAACCAAATCGATCACATACTAATAAACAACAAGTGGAAACGGTCACTACAAGATGTGCGAGCAAGGAAAGGAGCAGATATAGGAAGTGATCACAACCTTCTGGTAGCAAAAATAAAACTAAAATTAAGGAAAGCCAGAATCGGAGAACACAGAAAGATACATTTTGATACAAGAAAACTGATAGACCAGCAAACAAGAAATGAATTCTCAATAATACTTAAGAACCGCTTCAGTGTCCTACAAGATGAAGCAGAAATGTCCATATTAGAGTTCAATAAAACACTACAGGAAACAGCAAAAGAGGTGCTGGGATATCGGAAAAGGAGAAAAGAGGAATGGATAAGTGAGACCACATGGGAAAAGATAGAGCAAAGAAAAGAAATCAAGAAAAAATTACTGAACACCAAATCACAACGGCTTAAAGAACGAGTTTTAAGTAATTATGCACAAAAAGACAAAGAAGTGAAGGAATCATGCCGTCAAGATAAACGTCAATATTATGACAACTTAGCAGAAACAGCAGAGAAAGCAGCATATACAAATGACATGAAAACCATATATAAAATCACAAAGCAGATGACAGGTAACTTCAATACAAGATGTGAAAGTGCAGTAAGAACACAAAATGGACAACTGGTCAGTGGAGAAAGAGAAAAAATTGAAAGATGGAGGGAACACTTTAACACCCTACTAAACAGAACACAAGCAGCACAAACAATAGATATACCTGAAGCAAAAACGGAACTAAACATCAATACAGGACCAATAACAATAAATGAAGTAAAAGAGGCGATAAAGATGCTAAAATCAGACAGGGCACCAGGTGAAGATGAAGTGACTGCTGAGATGTTGAAAGCAGAAGAAACAGAAACACCAAAACAACTTTGCCGGATATTACAACAAATTTGGGATTTAGAAAAAGCCCCAGAGGAGTGGAAAACTGGTCTTATAGTAAAACTACCAAAGAAGGGTGACCTCAGAGATTGCGGGAACTGGAGAGGCATTACCCTACTGCCACTCACTAGTAAAGTATTTTGCAGAATAATCATCAACAGAATTGTACCAACACTTGAGGAAAAACTTCGGAAAGAGCAGGCAGGATTTAGGAAAGGAAGATCATGCATAGACCACATATTTGTACTTAGACAAATATTAGAACAGGCTAATGAGTGGCATAGCACAACATATGCATTATTCATAGATTTTGAGAAAGCCTTTGACAGTGTCAACAGAGATGCACTGTGGAAAATCCTAAGATGGCATGGCCTCCCCCATAAAATAGTTAATGTAATCAAAGCCCTATACGAGGGTTTTCAGTGCAAAGTTATCTGTGGAGAACATACCTCCAGCAGCTTTAGGGTACAAACAGGAGTGAAACAGGGATGTGTACTATCACCAACATTATTTATCTTGGCAGTAGACTGGTTAATGAAGGAGGCAACATCAGACAAACGCAGAGGATTACAATGGACCCATGACACAGTGCTGGAGGACCTTGAATTTGCTGACGACATTTGTCTATTATCAAGCAGTCACAAAGATATGCAAGATAAAATAAACAAGTTAACCCAGAATGCAAACAACATAGGACTAAAGATCAACGTAGGAAAGACAAAGTTAATGAAGCAAAATGTGAACAACAGAAATGTACTCAGAGTAGATAACAAGTTAGTGGAGGAGGTCAACGAATTTGTATACCTTGGCAGCAGAGTAGTAGAAAATGGAGACAGCACAGAGGACATCAACAGCAGACTTACTAGAGCAAACCAGACTTTTGCAATGCTACAGAATATATGGAAATCAAATAAACTAAGCATAAATATGAAAATCAGGATATTTAAGAGTAATGTTCTAAGTGTACTACTCTATGGAAGTGAATGCTGGAAAATCACCAAAACCATAGAAAACAAGTTGAATTCTTTCCAGACTAAATGTTTACGTAGAATTAAAAAAATATTTTGGCCAAACACCATAAGAAATAACATCTTATTAGCAGAAATGCAGATGAAACCACTGACAACAATTATTGAGGAAAGACGCTGGCGATGGTTGGGACATGTGCTCCGAATGACTGACAACTCACTACCAAAAATAGCACTAAGATGGACACCACAGGGGAGCAGAAGTAAGGGTAGACCAAAAGAGACATGGAGAAGAACAACAGAAAGGATGTTGAGCAATAGAGGGCTCACCTGGGCAAGAGCAGAAAAAAAGGCGAAAGACAGGCATTTGTGGAAAACCCTTGCGGAAGCCCCATGTGCCCTGGGCACTTAAGGTTCAGAGAGAGAGAGAGTTTACATTCAGCATAGTTTACATTCAGCATAGTTTACATTCAGTATAGTTTACATTCAGTATAGTTTATACTAAGCATAATTGTAATTTTGTTGAACGGTGAGGATAGATCTGTGTGTTGTTGACTTCAGAAGAGTTCTTTCTGTGTGAACTGTTAGAACAGTTGTTACTATGTGAGCTATCAGAAAAGTTGTTACTATGTGAGCTATCAGAAAAGTTGTTACTATGTGAGCTATCAGAAAAGTTGTTACTATGTGAGCTATCAGAAAAGTTGTTACTATGTGAGCTATCAGAAAAGTTGTTACTATGTGAGCTATCAGAAAAGTTGTTACTATGTGAGCTATCAGAAAAGTTGTTACTATGTGAGCTATCAGAAAAGTTGTTACTATGTGAGCTATCAGGATGGCTATTATTATGTGAGCTATCAGGATGGTTGTTACTATGTGAGCTATCAGGATGGTTGTTACTATGTGAGCTATCAGGATGGTTGTTACTATGTGAGCTATCAGGGCAGTTGTTAATATGTGAGCTATCAGGATGGTTGTTACTATGTGAGCTATCAGGATGGTTATTACTATGTGAGCTATCAGGATGGTTGTTACTATGTGAGCTATCAGGGCAGTTGTTAATATGTGAGCTATCAGGATGGTTATTACTATGTGAGCTATCAGGATGGTTATTACTATGTGAGCTATCAGGGCAGTTGTTAATATGTGAGCTATCAGGATGGTTATTACTATGTGAGCTATCAGGATGGTTGTTACTATGTGAGCTATCAGGATGGTTATTACTATGTGAGCTATCAGGATGGTTGTTAATATGTGAGCTATCAGGATGGTTGTTACTATGTGAGCTATCAGGATGGTTATTACTATGTGAGCTATCAGGATGGTTATTACTATGTGAGCTATCAGGATGGTTATTACTATGTGAGCTATCAGGATGGTTATTACTATGTGAGCTATCAGGATGGTTATTACTATGTGAGCTATCAGGATGGTTATTACTATGTGAGCTATCAGGATGGTTGTTAATATGTGAGCTATCAGGATGGTTATTACTATGTGAGCTATCAGGATGGTTGTTACTATGTGAGCTATCAGGATGGTTGTTACTATGTGAGCTATCAGGATGGTTGTTACTATGTGAGCTATCAGGATGGTTGTTACTATGTGAGCTATCAGGATGGTTGTGCTATCTGAGCTATCAGGATGGTTGTGCTATCTGAGCTATCAAGACATATTTAATTTTGTTCAAAAACTTTCAGAGCATTTCTGCCTGTTTGGTATGTCAGGACTGTTTGCATGAAATACTTATGTCACACTGTCCAGACTGTTTGATATATGTGACTACTGTGATCTGTGTGATTGCTGTGTTGATCTTAATCTGTCTTGGCTTGTCAGGACTTGCTGAAATATTCAAGCTGGACTTGCTGAAATAATCAAGCTGGACTTCCTATCATTGAAAACTAGCAGTTGTCTCTTGGTTGTTAGAACAGTAATGTCTTCTTAACTAGGCACCTTTCTTCACCTAACAGCTGTATCACCTCATGTCTTCTTACTTAATAGGCACCTTTCTTCACCTAACAGCTGTATCACCTCATGTCTTCTTACTTAATAGGTACCTTTCTTCACCTAATAGCTGTGTCACCTCATGTCTTCTTACTTACGAGGTACCTTTCTTCACCTAACAGCTGTGTCATCCCATGTCTTCTTACTTACTAGATAACTTTCTTCACCTAACAGCTGTGTCATCCCATGTCTTCTTTCTTACTAAGTACCTTTCTTCACCTAAAAGCTGTGTCACCCCATGTCTTCTTACTTACTACATAACTTTCTTCACCTAACAGCTGTGTCATCCCATGTCTTCTTTCTTACTAAGTACCTTTCTTCACCTAAAAGCTGTGTCACCCCATGTCTTCTTACTTACTAGATAACTTTCTTCACCTAACAGCTGTGTCACCCTATGTCTGTAACAGAATAACAATTCTGTAAAGAGTGTAGTATGTGTAACCCTGTAGTTGTGGTCTGGTAGACCACAACTCATCACCGTGTGCCAAGCACGTGGTTCGAGAAAATTCGAAGTCACGTGGTTGAGTTGAGCGGGAAGTAAGCATGGGCTGAGAAAGTTAGTCTTTGGTCAGAATGTGTTAGAGGAAGGTTGTGTGATTGACTCTAGTATGTGGTAGAGAGAACCTTACTTGTTTGTTGTAGTAGGAGCTTATTTGGTTTGTGATGTAGGAAGAATTTTAGTAGTTTTATTGCAGATTGGAATCTCGTTTAGGGAGAGTTTCTACCATTGGCAATTTGTTGGTAGTGAGATGGAAGAATTAGTTTTTCCCTGTGTTGGTTGAGGTTTTGTTGATAATGTTGTAAGTATTGATTTTTTTGTGTATAGTACATTGTAAGGTTTTCGCCCATATGGCGTAGAGTTCGCTCACGCCGGGCACTTTTAATGTAATTCTTGTTCAGCCTGATGGCTATGTTTCCATCATTCATGATTTCACCCTCATTTTGTCCATTAATAAATGTGCGTGGTCTGATGATATACTACATCAATTGGCTTTGTTGGAATTCTCATTGTTGACCAGTTGTTTTGGTTGGAAGACTGCCAAGTTATGTTAAGCTGTTGTATTTGTATTATTTTGTGGAGTTGGAAGCCTGGGTGTCTTGTTGTATTTTCTCAGTGTATAATATAGAAAATTAGGTGATTGTTAGAACACCAACAACAAGAAGAAATGTATAAGTTCAAACTGTACTCCACAAGTAGACAATGATCGAACCAGTAGAAAAATCATTTCAGTTGGCGCCAATACTGTTTCAGTGATGCCTTAGAAATTATAGTCATACCATTACAGTGGTGCCGAATCAGGCCACTCGTCAAGTCCAGTGTGTTTGTTTACACGTTGACCAGTTCATGCACGTTTTTTTCTAGCCCACAGTTGTGTGTTGCTAGTATGTTTCGTCAGTGGTTTTCAAGTTTTGGTTAGGGAGTTGTATTTTTGTTTAGTGTCAGAGACAGTTATAGTAGAAGTTGTTCAAAGCGGCGATGATGTCCAGCCTGCCCGAAAGTTTGCGCCACATCTAGTTCCTGGGTCCTAGGCAGTGCAGCTACTGACATTTACCTGTGCCTGCAATCAAGTCCAGTGAGCCTGAGCCTGGAGCCTAGGCAGTGCAGCTACTGACACTTACCTGTGCCTGCAATCAAGTCCAGTGAGCCTGAACCTGAACTAGAATCCGGTGAGGAACCAGAGCGGTTTGTTCCAAGCGAGATTTCAACCAGCTCTACCCAGACAGCTTGTTACTTCTCAACCAGCTCCACTCAGACAGGGGAGGTAACATGTTGTCAAATTAACTGTTTTCTGCATTTTCAGCAGTTACTTTGGGTCTCTAGCTTTACTTCAAGAAGGAACATTCTGAATATCGCTATTTGATGAACTTTGCTAGGTTTCGCTTAAACGAGATTATTCGGCAAATAGACAGAAGTGGACATTTGTAAATGGACAGTAGTTGGATGTGCTCTTTATTTGTGGTGTAGGATCAAGGACATTTTAGCTTCAGTTATATTTGGAATAGACATTTTAGGACATTCTTCTCTAGTGTCATTGGTTGGACTTTATTGAACATTAATTTAGTTGTGATATTTGGGACTGTGCATAGCATTATTGTTGCTTTCCATTTAAGTTAGGACTTAGTTGTAGTTAGTTTAGTTAGTTCGTGGTATGGTATTTAATTGAATTGCTTTTCTATGTTTAATAGTTGTATGGCATTAGTGCATGATGTGGATAATTGATATGCCATTGCTTTGAATAATTGTTGACATTACCTTATATGGTTGTATTATATTGACTCAAGTGTTATATACTGACAATAATTAGGGTGCACTACAGATAGACGCACGATGGCTTCAGCTCGATCCACGTCAGATTTGCTGGGGATATTGCAAGATACCCTGTCCCAAGTCAGCAATGACCTGAGGTTTTCCCACGTCATGTCAGCTGTAGCAAAGTTCGACGGGGACCCAGCAAAATTGAAACCATGGCTGGATGAGATTAATAAGATTATGGACATACGGAATGCTGATGTGCCCAGTAAGAAGAACTTGGTGTATTTATGCACCACAGGTTCGCTGGCAGAGTTCGTCAAACAACGTCTCCAGATTCAAGAGACATGGGAGGAGTTCGTATCTGTTTTATTGGCACGATATGGGGTGCTGCAGACTCCTCAGGAGGCCTGGCATACGCTAGCCTCTACTAGACAGTCTCCTGGAGAGCCCATTCAAGCGCTGGCTGATCGCATCAGTGAGGCAGCTAGAGTTGCTTACTCCGCGGCGGAATTGGTAACTCCGCTGGCGCAGAGGGAAATGGTGCAGTCGTTTGTAGATGCACTACTTTCTAGACCATTAAAATCAAAATTATTAAGAGATAAACCTGTTCTGTTTTCACAGGCGGTGGACTTAGCCTTACAGGAAAATGATCTCATGAAGTAGGTGAACCTTAGTTGTAGTTCCCGACAAGCTTTCATTACAGGTTCTCGACCGACCAGTGAGGTGACGACGCATAGAGAGTCTCCTTTCGCAGAGAGTACAGCTAGTCTCTTATCAGGAGAACTCTCGACGGACGTCCCCACACTTAGAAGAAGGTAGGACAGACCACCAGAGGTCGAATACCAGGATGGCTAGACCTGCGAGTACACTACCACAAGAAACTAGATCTTGTTATAACTGTGGAAAGAAAGGTCATATAGCCAGATTCTGTAGGCAGAATGTGAGAAAAGATCGTGCACATTTAAACTGACAAGTCGGCGCATGAATAGCTCCCATGTGTCCGACCGTATTTTTACACCATCTAGGTCTGCCAGACAATCAGTCTCATTTTCGCATGCAACACCATTACTCTCGGTGGCTGCGAATCCCCCGACTCCTACTTCTGTCCTTGTTTCTTTTGGTACTTGTAGAATTAGAGCATTGTTAGACACAGGAGCTAGTGTCTGTCTTATCAAGGATTCTGTATACAGATCCTTACGTTCTGCTCCTAAACTCTTGCCCGCTAGAATTACTCTGCAGACTGTTACTGCAGCTTCCATGAGAGTAATTGGCAGAGTTTTCTTACCTATTTCTATTGCTGGAGTCACTGTTTCTCATTGTTTTTATGTGGTTCGCAACATGAACCGTTCTGCCATTCTTGGGCGTGATTTTTTGTCTCGTTATGGTGCTATCATAGATTACAATTCTAATACACTAAACATACATAACAAGAAGATTCCTTTAGAATTAGATGCACACATTGCTTCTATTCTTCGTGTCCAGATTTCTTCTCTTCTTTCTCCACGTTCAGTCAATCTTATTCCTCTTAAACTGACAGCCCAACCATATTTTCCCTCTGGAAATTCTTATATGGTTCAGGGTATTGAGACACCATTCTTATTGTCACAACCGGAGATAGAGCTGGTAGACTCAGTATGTGAGCTCCATACTAATCACTATCCCGTGTTGACAGTAATCAATCATTCTAGTAAACACATCGAGCTCAAGCGTGGATGTGTTCTGGGTAAATTGACACCACTCACAGAGTCAGTTGATTCTATCCAGCAAGATTCTGGTACTGAGGAGTCAACACCTGAAAGTCGTTCTGAGACTATCGTTCGACAAGTTCAGTGCCCTGATGTGCACACGGACATAATATCCAGGTTGTTGACACAGAACAATGATGTCTTTGCCTTGACTGATTCCGAGATTTCTCATACCTCGACAGTGCAGATGGAGATTGATACAGGCGATCATCCGCCAATCTCCAGGAAACCCTACCGCACTCCGTTGGCGAGTAGAGAAGTGATAGAGAAGGCCGTCGAGAATATGTTGCGTGACTTAATAATTTCCTGCACGATCTCAGAGTGGTCATCACCAGTTGTCTTGGTGACTAAGAAAGATGGTACGCATCGTTTCTGTTGCGACTACCGTGCACTCAATGCTGTGACACGTTCATTGTCATATCCATTGCCACGCATTGAGGACATCTTGAGCACGATAGGAAAAGCCAAATTTTTCAGCACTTTGGATGCTCGATGTGGCTTTTGGTGCATTCCCTTGTCCAAAGACGCTCAGCAGAAGTCAGCTTTTAGCTGTCATCTGGGTTCTTTCTGTTTCAATTACATGAGCTATGGTTTAAAAGGGGCACCATCTACCTTTGTCGCACTCATGGACACAGTATTACAAGGCTTAGGAAAGTTTGCACAAGCCTATATTGACGATATACTGGTGTTCACTGATGGAACGATCGAAGACCATGTTCGCGATCTTCAGGCGGTATTCAACCGATTGCGCGAACACAAGGTCAAGCTAAAGCCATCAAAATGCCACTTTGCGGCCTCTGAGACAAAGTATCTCGGGTATGTCATCAGCCAGTCAGGCATATCTCCTGATCCTGAGAAGGTCAGAGCCATTGCCGAAATGCCGTCTCCTTTGAATGTGAAAAGGTGCGCTCTTTTCTGGGGACGTGTAGTTACTATCGACATTTCATTCCCCATTTTTCGGAGATTGTGGCTCCCATAGTAGACCTCATCAAGAAGGGTCATAGGTTCAAATGGTCTCCAGTCTGTCAAATGGCGTTCGAGTCTTTGAAGGATCGCCTTGCGAAGGTACCGCTTCTCTCGCATCCTGACTTGCATAAGCCACTTACATTGTATACAGATGCCTCCAGTGTTGCGGTTGGAGCCTGTTTGGTGCAGACGGCTTCCTCTTCTGATGGACTCTCAGTCGAAGAGCCCTTATATTTCCTTTCGCAGAAGCTGTCGCGCTCGCAGACTAAGTGGTCTACTTTCGAGAGAGAAGCGTATGCTGTCCATTACGCCAGGCAGAAGTTGAGATATTTTCTGGCGAATAGACACTTCGCTGTGAAGGCTGACCATAGACCCTTGGTGGACGCATTTATCAGCAAACAGGAGATTCAGAATGCCAGGGTGCAGCGATGGATGTTGAATCTCTGCGGCTTGGATATGGAGTTCCAATACATCAAAGGTTGTCGAAATTTTTCGGCTGACCTACTTTCCCGGATAAATAATCCAGAACCTTTGGTAGTTACGGAAGATGAGGAGCTCTGTGAAAATGCCAAAGAGATTGTGGTGATAAATGCAAATCTCTATTCTTGGATTACTACAGAGGGTTTATCCCCTCCGATACAGAATCTCCTTGACATAGATCGCTTTGATCTAGTGACTGAGCAGGGACGAGATCCTGAAATAATCAAAATCAAAGCGTCTCTTGAAGCAGCAGGAACTAGTGCCCCGAAGTATAAGAACTTCATGTTAAATCAGGACAGAGTATATTTTCTTTCTAAGCCTGATGAACCGGAGGCACGTTTGCGATTGTACGTTCCTAGCCATCTCCGACCTCATATATTGTTACACTTCCACGAAGAAAATGGACATATGGGTCGAGACAAGGTGTACTCTGCCTTGGCTTCTCGTTATTATTGGCCCAACATGTTTCAGGATTGCTACCAACATGTAGAGTCTTGTGGCCGTTGTCGAGAACGCAATATTCTCCACAAGAATGCACCGCTGCAAGAGACAGACATTCCATGTTTTCTGTTTCAGAAGATCTCGTTGGATTTCTCAGGTCCGTATCCGCTGACCTTGTATAAATACATCCTTCATGTCGTAGATTGGCTAACCCCATGGCCAGAATGTTTCCCAGTACCAGACAAGACAGCCCACACGGTGGCTGAGGTATTGTTGCAGCGGATAATCCCGCGTCACTCGACGCCATCTGTAGTGGTAACGGACAATGGGGCTGAGTTTGTGAATCATTCGTTGAGCCACCTGTTCAAACAGCTCCATGTTCAACACGTTACTACGGCGTTGTATCACCCACAGAGCAACGCCAGGAATGAAAGGATGCATCGCACTCTCCTGGACATTTTGTCCAAGCATGTGCACGAGATTCCACAGATGTGGGATGTGTTCTTACCAATGGCAGTGGGGGCCATTCGTATGAACGTGAATGAAAGTACTGGGGTGTCTCCCTTCTTCTTTTTATACGGCAGGCACCCTTGGCTACCCCTGGATAATTTGTTGCGCCCCCATGTTCAGTACTATGGGGAGGACCCTACGGAGATCAGGTTGATGCAACAGCACCGTACGTTCCTTCAAGTATTTCGCCAGTTAAATAAGTCTCGCTCCAGACAGAAAGCGAGCTATAATGAACGTGCGGAGATGCCAAACATTTCAGTGGGAGACAGTGTAGCGTATAGAATCCATGCACGCCATTCTAAGTTAGATGCGCGGTGGGCCCCGTTTTATACGGTGGTGAAGCGTTTGTCTCCGGTTACCTTCCTGATCAAGAACCAGGCTGACGGGAGAACCCACTCGGTTCATGCAAATGACATACACAAAGTGGAGGTTCAGTGGAGGGAGCCTCCTTCGAATAAACTGTATAGTTTGTGTTCGGCGCGATTCGTTCTTCCACCCTTGGAGGAAGGAACAGATTCCAGCGCTAGCGATGCCGACAACGTTGAATCTGATGTCGGTCGTGTTGACACACGTGCAGGAGGGATTGGCGATCCCCTCTCACACCTTTTGAGGGATGTTCGTAATGAACGGGATGGGTCCTCTTCAGAGGCCCTTGTCCCTCTTCAGGAGCTCTATAAAAGGGCGACGGCTCGATTGGGGGCGCAGAGTACTCCCCTTTCGGGTATGGATGGGCCCACATCCATGGTGGCTCCTTCAGGAATTAATTCTTCTTCGAGTTCTGAAAGTATTCCGTTGGCTAGGTATAAAGAAAAGCACAATAGACACTAGTTGGGTAGTGTTCTTAAAAAAAGGAGTTCATCCTTTGCTTCTATCCTATTTCTATGGCAGTAGAAATAGATGGTGTAGTTCATAGAACTAATTATTAAAATGTTGTAAATATATGTATATTTATGTTTGCACCACAAAGGTTTAACTTACTTATTTAAATTTTTGTAGCTGCATAATCAGCTTTGATTGATTGTTATAGCTCACATTTAGTGAGAGTTTTCTGTAAAGGTTAGTAATTTTTGTTGGAGATATTTGATGGGCAAATATCTACTTTTAGGGGGTGGGGAGATATTCTGTAACAGAATAACAATTCTGTAAAGAGTGTAGTATGTGTAACCCTGTAGTTGTGGTCTGGTAGACCACAACTCATCACCGTGTGCCAAGCACGTGGTTCGAGAAAATTCGAAGTCACGTGGTTGAGTTGAGCGGGAAGTAAGCATGGGCTGAGAAAGTTAGTCTTTGGTCAGAATGTGTTAGAGGAAGGTTGTGTGATTGACTCTAGTATGTGGTAGAGAGAACCTTACTTGTTTGTTGTAGTAGGAGCTTATTTGGTTTGTGATGTAGGAAGAATTTTAGTAGTTTTATTGCAGATTGGAATCTCGTTTAGGGAGAGTTTCTACCATTGGCAATTTGTTGGTAGTGAGATGGAAGAATTAGTTTTTCCCTGTGTTGGTTGAGGTTTTGTTGATAATGTTGTAAGTATTGATTTTTTTGTGTATAGTACATTGTAAGGTTTTCGCCCATATGGCGTAGAGTTCGCTCACGCCGGGCACTTTTAATGTAATTCTTGTTCAGCCTGATGGCTATGTTTCCATCATTCATGATTTCACCCTCATTTTGTCCATTAATAAATGTGCGTGGTCTGATGAAATACTACATCAATTGGCTTTGTTGGAATTCTCATTGTTGACCAGTTGTTTTGGTTGGAAGACTGCCAAGTTATGTTAAGCTGTTGCATTTGTATTATTTTGTGGAGTTGGAAGACTGGGTGTCTTGTTGTATTTTTTTCAGTGTATAATATAGAAAATTAGGTGATTGTTAGAACACCAACAACAAGAAGAAATGTATAAGTTCAAACTGTACTCCACAAGTAGACAATGATCAAACCAGTAGAAAAATCATTTCAGTTGGCGCTAATACTGTTTCAATGGTGCCTTAGAAATTATAAATAGTCATACCATTACAAGTCTCCTTACCTACTAGAGAGCTTTCTTCACCTAACAGCTGTGTCATCTCATGTCTTCTTACTTACTAGATAACTTTCTTCACCTAACAGCTATGTCACCCCATGTTTTCTTACTTACTAGATAACTTTCTTCACCTAACAGCTGTGTCATCCTATGTCTTCTTACTAACTAGGTGCCATTCTTCACCTAACAGCTGTGTCATCCCATGTCTTCTTACTTACTAGGTACCTTTCTTCACCTAACAGCTGTGTCACCTCATGTCGTCTTACTTACTAGGTACCATTCTTCACCTAACAGTTGTGTCATCCCATATCTTCTTACTTAGTAGGTAGCTTTCTTCATCGAACAGCAGTGTCATCACATGTCTTCTTACTTACTAGATAATTTTCTTCACCTAACAGTGCCACCCCATGTCTTATTAGTTATTAGGTAGCTTTCTTCACCTAACAGTTGGGTCACCCCATGTCTTCTTACTTAGTAGGTACTTTTCTTCACCTAACAGCTGGGTCACTTCATGTCTTCTTACTTACTTGGTACTTTTCTTCACCTGACAGCTGTGTCACCTCTCGTCTTCCTACTTACTAGGTACCTTTATTCACCTAGCAGCTGTGTCACCCCATGTCTTCTTACTTACTAGATAACTTTATTCACCTAACAGTTGTGTCACCCCAATTCTTCTTACTTATTGGATACCTTTATTCAATTACCAGCTGTGTCACCTCATGTCTTCTTACTTACTAGATACCTTTCTTCAACTAACAGCTGTGTCACCTCATGTCTTCTTACTTACTAGGTACCTTTCTTCATCTAACAGTTGTGTCATCCCATATCTTCTTACTTAGTAGGTAGCTTTCTTCATCGAACAGCAGTGTCATCACATGTCTTCTTACTTACTAGATAATTTTCTTCACCTAACAGTGCCACCCCATGTCTTATTAGTTATTAGGTAGCTTTCTTCACCTAACAGTTGGGTCACCCCATGTCTTCTTACTTAGTAGGTACTTTTCTTCACCTAACAGCTGGGTCACTTCATGTCTTCTTACTTACTTGGTACTTTTCTTCACCTGACAGCTGTGTCACCTCTCGTCTTCCTACTTACTAGGTACCTTTATTCACCTAGCAGCTGTGTCACCCCATGTCTTCTTACTTACTAGATAACTTTATTCACCTAACAGTTGTGTCACCCCAATTCTTCTTACTTATTGGATACCTTTATTCAATTACCAGCTGTGTCACCTCATGTCTTCTTACTTACGAGCTACCTTGCTTCACCTAACAGATGTGTCACCTCATATCGTCTTACTTACTAGGTACCATTATTCACCTAACAGCTGTGTCATCCCATGTCTTACTACTTACTAGGTTGCTTTCTTCATCTGACAGCAGTGTCATCTCATGTCTTCTCACTTACTAGGTAGGTTTCTTCACCTAACAGCTGTGTCACCCCATGTCTTTTTACTAGGTCCTTTTCTTCACTTAACAGCTGTGTCACACCATGTCTTCTTAGAAGACACCTTTCTTCACCTAACAGCTGTGTCACACCATGTTTTCTTACTAGGCACCTTTCTTCACCTACCAGCTGTGTCGCACTATGTTTTCTTACTAGGCACCTCTCTTCATCTAACAACTGTGTCACACCATGTCTTCTTTCTAGGCACCTTTCTTCACCGAACAGAAGTGTCACAACATGTCTTTTTAATAACTAGGTTTCTTTCTTCACCTAACAACTGTGCAATCCTATGTCTTTTTACTTAATACATAATTTTCTTCACCTAACAGCTGTGTCACTTCATGTCTTCTTACTTATTAGGTACCTTTCTTCATCTAACAGCTGTGTCACAACATGTCTTCTTACTAGGCACCTTTCTTCACCTAACAGTTGTGTCACCCAATGTCTTTTAACTTAATTGGTACCTACCTTCACCTAACACCTGTGTCAGCCATTGCCTTATTACTTGGCACCTTTCTTCATCTAACAGCTGTTTGACTTCATGTCTTCTTACAAATACCTTTCTTCATCTAACAGCTGTGTGACTTCATGTCTTCTTACAAATACCTTTCTTCATCTAACAGCTGTGTGAATTCATGTCTTCTTACAAATACCTTTCTTCATCTAACAGCTGTGTGACTTCATGTCTTCTTACAAATACATTTCTTCATCTAACAGCTGTGTTACAACATGTCTTCTTACTAGGCACCTTTCTTCACCGAACAGCTATGTTACCCATTGTCTTTTTACTTACTAGGCATCTTTCTTCAGCAAACAACTGTGTCACCCATTGTTTCTTTACTTACTAGGTACTTTTCTTCACCTAACAGCTGTGTCAAACCATGTCTTTTTTCTAGATACCTTTCTTCATCTAACAGCTGTGTCACATCATGTTTTCTTACTTACTAGTTACCTTTCATCACTTAACAGCTGTGTCACCCCATGTCTTCTTACTTACTAGGTACCTTTCTTCACCTAACAGCTCTGTCACCTCATGTCTTTTTACTTAATACATAATTTTCTTCACCTAACAGTTGTGTCACTTCATGTCTTCTTACTTATTAGGTACCTTTCTTCATCTAACAGCTGTGTCACAACATGTCTTCTTACTAGGCACCTTTCTTCACCTAACAGTTGTGTCACCCAATGTCTTTTAACTTAATTGGTACCTACCTTCACCTAACACCTGTGTCAGCCATTGCCTTATTACTTGGCACCTTTCTTCATCTAACAGCTGTTTGACTTCATGTCTTCTTACAAATACCTTTCTTCATCTAACAGCTGTGTGACTTCATGTCTTCTTACAAATACCTTTCTTCATCTAACAGCTGTGTGAATTCATGTCTTCTTACAAATACCTTTCTTCATCTAACAGCTGTGTGACTTCATGTCTTCTTACAAATACCTTTCTTCATCTAACAGCTGTGTTACAACATGTCTTCTTACTAGGCACCTTTCTTCACCGAACAGCTATGTTACCCATTGTCTTTTTACTTACTAGGCATCTTTCTTCAGCAAACAACTGTGTCACCCATTGTTTCTTTACTTACTAGGTACTTTTCTTCACCTAACAGCTGTGTTATCATGTCTTCTTTCTTTCTAGATAGCTTTCTTCAATGAACCTTTCTTCACCTAACAGCTGTGTCACATCATGTTTTCTTACTTACTAGTTACCTTTCATCACTTAACAGCTGTGTCACCCCATGTCTTCTTACTTACTAGGTACCTTTCTTCACCTAACAGCTCTGTCACCTCATGTCTTTTTAGTTACTAAATGATTTTCGTCACCTAACAGTTGTGACACCTCATGTCTTTTTACTTTCTATGTACCTTTGATCGCCTAACAGCTGTGTCACCTCATGTCTTCTTACATACTAGGTACTTGTCTTCACCTAGCAACTGTGTCACCTCATGTCTTCTTACTTACTACGTACCTTTCTTCACCTAACAACTGTGTCACCTCATGTCTTCTTACATACTAGGTACTTGTCTTCACCTAACAACTGTGTCACCTCATGTCTTCTTACTTACTACGTACCTTTCTTCACCTAACAGCTGTGTGACTTCATGTCTTCTTACTAGGTACCTTTCTTCATCTATCAGCCGTGTCACATCATGTCTTCTTACTAGGCACATTTCTTCACCTAACAGCTGTGTCACCTCATGTCTTCTTACTTAGTAGGTACCTTTTTTCACCTAACAGCTGTGTTATCTCATGTCTTCCTTCTTTCTAGATAGCTTTCTTCAATGAACCGTTGTGTCACCTCATGTCTTCTTACTTACTAGGCACCTCTCTTCATCTAATAGCTGTGTCACACCATTTCTTTTTACTAGAAACCTTTCTTCACCTAACAGAAGTGTCACAACATGTCTTATGAATTACTAGGTTCCTTTCTTCACCTAACAATTGTGCCATCCTATGTCTTTTTACTTAATACATATTTTTTTTTCACCTAACAGCTGTGTCAACTCATGTCTTCTTACTTACTAGGCACCTTTCTTCACCTAACAGATATGTCACATCATGTCTTCTCACTTACTAAATGACTTTCATCACCTAAAAGTTGTGACACCTCATGTCTTATTACTTACTAGCTACCTTTGTTCGCCTAACAGCTGTTTCACCTCATGTCTTCTTACTTACTAGGTACCTGTCTTCACCTAGCAACTGTGTCACATCATGTCATCTTACTAGGTACCTTTCTTCACTTAACAGCTGTGTCACCTCATGCCTTCTTACTTACTAGGTACCTTTCTTCACCTAACAGCTGTGTCAACTCATGTCTTCTTACTAATTGGGTACTTTTCTTCACCTAACAACTGTATCACCTCATGTCTTCTTACTTACTAGGTAACTTTCTTCATCTAACAGCTGTGTCACCTCATGTCTTCTTACTTACAAGAAAACTTTCTTCATCTAACAGCTGTGTCACCTCATGTCTTCTTACTTACTAGATAACTTTTTTCATCTAACAGCTGTGTCATCTCATGTCTTCTTACTTACCACGTACCTTTCTTCACCTAACAGCTGTGTCACCCCATGTCTTCTTCCTTACTTAATATATTTAGTCACCTAACAGCTGTGTCACCTCATATCTTCTTACTTACTAGGTACCTTTCTTCACCGAACAACTGTGTCACACCATGTTTTCTTATCTAATAGGTACCTTTCTTCACCTAATAGCTGTGTCACCTCATGTCATCTTACTTACTAGGTAACTTTCTTCACCTAACAGCTGTGTCACCCCATATTTTGTTAAAAATACACTACCTCACAAAGTGGTATGTACGTGTTTTAGAAAGTAGAATTTAGTATGTTCTAGATAATCCCCTCTCCTATTTTTTTTGTTCGCTTCATTTTCAACAACGCCACCCAGTATTTGAAGGCTACCCAGTGTGTGAATGCCACTCAGTATTTGAATGCCACCCAATGTCTGAAGACTACTTAGTATTTGAAGGCCACCCAGTGTATAAAGACCACCCAGTGTGTGAATTCCACCTAGTATGTGAATGCCACCCAGTATGTGAAGGCCACCCAGTATGTGAAGGCCACCCAGTATGTGAATGCCACCCAGTATGTGAAGGCCACCCAGTATGTGAATGCCACCCAGTATGTGAAGTCCACCCAGTATGTGAAGGCCACCCAGTATGTGAATGCCACCCATTATGTGAAGGCCACCCAGTGTCTGAAGACTACTCAGTATGTGAACGCCACCCAGTATGTGAAAGCCACCCAGTATGTGAAAGCCACCTAGTATGTGAATGCCACCCAGTATGTGAAGGCCACCCAGTATGTGAATGCCACCCTGTATGTGAAGGCCACCCAGTGTCTGAAGACTACTCAGTATGTGAAGGCCACCCAGTTTCAACAAGGCCACCCAGTGTGTGAAGGCCACCCAGTTGCAACAAAGCCATCCACTGTGTGAAGGCCATCGAGTTTCAACAAGGCCACTTAGTTTCAACAGGGCCACCCAGTGTGTGAAGTCCACCCAGTTTAAATAAGGCAACCCAGTATTGTGAAGGCCACCCAGTGTGTGAATGCCACCCAGTTTCATCAAGGCCACCCAGTTTCAACATGGCCACCCAGTTTCATCAAGGCCACCCAGTTTCAACATGGCCACCCAGTGTGTGAATGCCGTTTAGTTTCAACAAGGCCACCCAGTTTCATCAAGGCCACCCAGTTTCATCAAGGCCACCCAGTTTCAACAAGGCCACCCAGTGTGTGAAGGCCAGCCAGTATGTGAAGGCTACCCCGTGTTTGAAGGCCACACAGTGTGTGCGAACCTACCTTGAGCGAATAGATCGATCTATAACACAGACAGGAGGAGGAGGAAGGCAGAAGTGAGACAGAATTGACGGGAGCAGTTGATTGTAGGCGGTGCTTATTTCATCTGATCAACCAATCACATGCACAAAAGCGGCCCTGTGCAGAATGTCAGAGCTCTGAGATGGGCAGACGTGATGAGTGAGAATTATTGTGCCTTTTCTAGTGTCAAACTTCAGACAAATCTGTCAGCTGCGCTCAACTCATCCTTGCACTTGGTGTAGTTCACGATGGGTGAATATCTATCTATCTATCTATCTATATCTATCTATCTATCTATCTATCTATCTATCTATCTATCTATCTATCTATCTATCTATCTATCTATCTATCTATCTATCTCACTCTCTGTCCGTCTATCTGTGTTTGTCTCTCTCCTCTCTCTGTCTCCTCTATCTGTCTAACTGTGTGTGTGTTTTTTTATCTCTCCTCCCTCCCTCTGTTTCTCTCTCCTCTCTCTCTCTCTCTCTCTCTCTCTCTCTCTCTCTCTCTACAACAACCTTCACATAGCAGTTCACACGGTGATACATTTCTGCATTCACATCCGGATAAGTAAAGGTTTTGATAAATATCACTTGTGTTTATTGTAGTGTCCTTGAATAACACTGAGATAATTTAGTGTAGAAACTTCATTTGTCTGCCATCACTTCACAAAAGTGAAGAGATCGGAGCTTTGAGGTAAGAATCATTGTAAAATGTAAAGTTTGTTTCCTTAGTCTTGTAAGATCAGGTTCAAGGTCAGCAGGATGCAGATTTTAACAAACAGGAAATAACAAAGGCTTTCCACAGGAAACTAACAGAGCACAGGAGAGTAACAGAGCACAGGAGAGTAACAGAGCACAGGAGAGTAACAGAGCACAGGAAACTAACACAGCACAGGAAACTAACAGAGCACAGGAGAGTAACAGAGCACAGGAAACTAACAGAGCACAGGAAACTAACAGAGCACAGGAGAGTAACAGAGCACAGGAGAGTAACAGAGCACAGGAGAGTAACAGAGCACAGGAGAGTAACAGAGCACAGGAAACTAACACAGCATAGGAAACTAACAGAGCACAGGAGAGTAACAGAGCACAGGAGAGTAACAGAGCACAGGAGAGTAACAGAGCACAGGAGAGTAACAGAGCACAGGAGAGTAACAGAGCACAGGAAAATAACAGAGCACAGGAGAGTAACAGAGCACAGGAGAGTAACAGAGCACAGGAAAGTAACAGAGCACAGGAGAGTAACAGAGCGCAGGAAACTAACAGAGCACAGGAAAGTAACAGAGCACAGGAAAGTAACAGAGCACAGGAGAGTAACAGAGCACAGGAGAGTAACAGAGCACAGGAGAGTAACAGAGCACAAGAAAGTAACAGAGCACAGGAAAGTAACAGAGCACAGGAAAGTAACAGAGCACAGTGTTGTATGGTTAAACCTTTAAGAATTCATAGCCAGGAGTGATGGATGGCTAGACTGATTAATGCGCTGTTTTCTCGTGGATCGGCTAGCGCAGTGGTTAGAGCACTCGTCTAGCAACCGAATGGTCGATGGTTCGGATCCCCAGCTGAGTGGGATTTTTTTCCCCGACCAATACGGCCCCCAAGGTCGACCCAGCCTCGTAAAATGGGTACCAGAGAAAATCTGGGAAGGAAGGGCAGCGAGGAAAGGAACTGGCCACCCTACCTCATACGCTGATGGCCTACCATAGGTCTCTAACGCTTCATCCCCTACGGCATTTGCTATGGGACTATCTTTATTTTTTTTCTCGTGGCTAGACTGATTAATTCGCTGTTTTCTCGTGGTTAGACTGATTAATTCGCTGTTTTCTCGTGGTTAGACTGATTAATTCATTGTTTTACTGTGGTTAGACTGATTAATGTGCTGTTTTCTCGTGATTAGACTGAATAATTCGCTGTTTTCTCGTGGTTAGACTGATTAATGCGCTGTTTTACCGTGGTTAGACTGAAAATTCGCTGTTTTCTCGTGGATAGACTGATTAATACGCTGTTTTCTCGTGGTTAGACTAATTAATGCCCTGTTTTCTCGTGGTTAAACTGATTAATGTGCTGTTTTCTCGTGGTTAGACTGATTAATGCGCTGTTTTCTCGTGGTCAGACGGATTAATTCGCTGCTTTCTCGTGGTTAGACTGATTAATTCGCTGTTTTCTCGTTGTTAGACTGGTTAATGCGCTGTTTTCTCGTGGCTAGACTGATTAATTCACTGTTTTACCGTGGTTAGACTGATTAATGTGCTGTTTTCTCGTGATTAGACTGAATAATTCGCTGTTTTCTCGTGGTTAGACTGATTAATGCGCTGTTTTCTCGTGGCTAGACTTATTAATGCGCTGTTTTCTCGTAGTTAGACTAATTAATGCGCTGTTTTCTCGTGGTTAGACTGATTAATGCGCTTTTTTCTCGTGGCTAGACAGTTCCTTGTCCTTCCTGAGTCCCATATAACTTTTGTCATTTTTCTGCCTGTCAAGTTCGTAAGTGATTTGTTCATGTTTTTTTCAAGGTCTAACCATACAATATTGTGCTTGGTTAGATACATCAACAAAATACAGATACATTGTTCAGCATCTTTCAAGTTTGGATTGTAGCAATTATGCTTTCCAGCCTGGCATACAATAATGTATTTTATGAAACTGACATAAGCATTTTTATTTACCAACCTGGCATATAATAAATACTTGACCAGTTGGCTTATATTATCTACATCTTTAGCCTGGCGTATAACACGAGATAACATAAAATATTTGTGCCAACTTGGAGTGTGTCGGTTAAATGTGCTTTACTTGGCATGTTATACTTCTAGATAATATTGAAAACTCCTTTATATGGCATGTTATAATTCTAGCGAGACGCGTTACTTCCAAAATGTTCCTTAGTTTCTGATGACGCGGACATTTTGGAGAAGGGGTCCCTGTGTAAAAGTTATTGTAGCGACTTAATTCCATGATCACCGCGTGTGTATCACACGTTAAAATAAGTGGAAATGAATGAAGTTTCCATAAATGAAGTTATTTGTCATAAAAAAACAAAGAAATGAAAAAACTGGTGTGAAACGATGGAGTGATTTTTTGGCGCTAAAATAATTTTTAGGGCTGAGCAATAAAAACTACTTTATACTTACCTTAACTGTGTCATAATCCAATATAGAATACATAATCATTCAAATTTTAGCACAGAAAAATCAATATTTATGGATGTTTGTGATATCCAGTAAATCTAACAGATTTACAGCTACGAGAAACACATATAGTAAACTAGGTCTAGTTGGTCGGTGTGACCATTCTACCACTCAGTCTCGAAATAAACTTGAATTTTACCCACCCCCCCCCCAGTCTATATGTTCAGTATGGCTTCTTTATCCCCGTGCTTAAAACACTAGTTTAACTTTGAATTCAGAAGAATTCTAACTGGTTAAATGAAAAGTAACATCGTGTTTTCAACGAAAGAAAGTCAGAAGCCTTATAGGGCTCTCGGATGGGATCTCTCGTCTTCTAAGAGTTAATATTGAAAACGTCTTTGCCTGGCATGTTATACTTCTAGTTAATATTGAGAACTGCTTTGCCTGGCATGTTATACTTCTAGTTAATATTGGAAACACCTTTACATGGCATGTTATTCTTCTAGTTAATATTGAAAACACCTTTATCAATGACAGCCATTCACTTTTCAGAGTCACGTGACACGGAAGTCAGAAAATTCCTGGAAAAAGAGGAGATAACTTTCCAGAATGTGGTATCATCTGTGTGCCAAGACTAGAACTTTTTAAATCTGACATCATCTTGATGTCAGTACTCCAATACACCCAAAGAGGAGAGTATTTTCAGTGACTGATATCTCTTCTCGCTCGTACTCTATCTGGGTCTACTTTTATCTACACTTGCACATTACAAGATATCCTTGGCTGGCAAGTACTTTTTTTCAGTTGCATGGTATGTCTCCGACTGTTACAACTGCGTAGTACAAGTCTCCAGGTGCGTGATGCAAGTCTAGTTGATACAACTGCGTAGTAAAAGTCTCCAATTGTTACAGGTGCGTGATAGAAGGCTGTAGTTGATACATCTGTATAGTACAAGTCACTAATTTTTACAAGTGTGTGATACACATCTCTAGTTGATACAAGTGCATGATATAAGTCTCCGACTCTTACAACTGTGTGGTACAAGTTTCCAGTTGTAGCTAATCTTAAAATGTATCAGCTAAAGTATTTTCACTTTGTACAAGTATCTGTTAGTGCACACGCAGTGTTGTGTACAGAGTATCGTTGCCTATTGGCACACCACTAGTACAGCTGTCTATTGGCACGCCACGACTACAGCAGTCTATTGGCAAAACATATGAAAATTATCGCACTTTACGCTTTTAAAAATTATTTCACAGCTTCAAGACGTGATTTTCTGACTGCAGGGAGCATAGACATGAATGTGCATGAATAAAACAGTAGGCTGTGCATAGACTATAAGCAGCAATTAATCTGAGTATATTGTTTCGCTGTGCTGGACCCAACAAAAGCCTGAGTTGATGTATGACGTTAAAAAATCTGTGAGTTGATTTATGACGTTAAAAAATCTGTGAGTTGATTTATGACGTTAAAAAGCTGTGAGTTAATGTATGACGTTAAAAAATCTGTGAGTTGATTTATGACGTTAAAAAGCTGTGAGTTAATGTATGACGTTAAAAAATCTGTGAGTTGATTTATGACGTTAAAAAAGCCGCAGCAGATGTGAAAATGCCTATCTTCTCCACAATACTCGACCTAGGACATGGAAAGTGGAAAAACTTCCAACACAAAATTCGCGATCCAAAATCTCAGCGCCGCCTGGTGCTCGTGATAGTGTGCATCGCCCTGCTCCTGGACAACATGCTGTACATGGTCATTGTCCCAATTATACCCAACTACCTGACCCAGCAAACGGAGAAACAAGATGAGACCAAGTACCAGTACAGATATTACAACATGACCCATTATTCCGACGTCTCAGCTGGCGTGACCCACAACTACGTAATGGCCCATAAACTTAACCCAAGTGGCCAGTTCAAGAATGGAGAGATAGTCAATGTACCCGAGGAAGCCATTTTAGCAACAAATAACAGCTATCATCCCGATCACCATGACAACAGAATATACTTACTGAAAATCCCTGTTCCTCCCCCACCTATATCGTATGGTGATGAGGGGCTGTCTATTGGCGTCCTGTTTGCTTCTAAAGCTATTGTCCAGTTATGTGTGAATCCTTTCACGGGGGCTCTCATTGACAGGACAGGCTACGATATTCCCATGATGATTGGCTTGACGATCATGTTTCTGTCCACTTCCGTGTTCGCTTTCGGAGAGAGTTATGCAGTTCTGTTTCTGGCTCGAAGTCTTCAGGGCTTGGGTTCGGCATTTGCCGACACTTCTGGCCTAGCCATGATTGCTGACCGCTTCACAGAGGAAGCAGAAAGAACAAAATCTCTGGGGATAGCTCTAGCGTTTATCTCCTTCGGCAGCCTGTTTGCGCCTCCATTTGGTGGAATTCTGTATGAATTTTCTGGGAAAACTGTCCCCTTTGTTGTCCTTGCTCTGGTGTGCTTAATGGATGGAGTTCTGATGATTCTAGTCATGAAACCTGTACGCCTGGAACGTTCCATGCTCACACGGGAGGAGCGACCAAAAGGGACGCCAATATACAGACTTCTAATGGACCCTCACATAGCTATAGCTGCGGGGGCCCTAGCTATGGCTAACGTTTCTCTGGCTTTCCTAGAACCAACAATCTCTCTGTGGATGAAGGTCACAATGGCTGCAGACGAATGGCAGATTGGGTTCTCATGGCTTCCAGCTTTCATCCCCCACGTGCTCGGAGTCTACGTGACGGTGAAACTGGCCTATAAATTCAAGCAGTATCAGTGGCTGATGGCGCTGGTGGGCCTCGCAATGGAAGGCTGTTTTTGTTTCCTTATTCCGTTCTGTAGTAAGTTCTTCATCGTCATCTTTCCTATAATGGGCATCTGTTTCGGAATTGCCCTGGTCGACACAGCTTTGCTACCAACCCTGGGCTATCTAGTCGATGTACGCTATACCAGTGTCTACGGGAGTGTTTATGCCATCGCAGATATTTCATATTCTCTAGCCTACGCCATTGGTCCTATTGTCGCCGGCAGCATCGTCTCCAGCATTGGTTTTCTATGGCTAAACATTCTCATCTTTCTCAGCAATATCTTCTACGCCCCATTCCTTTTCATCCTCCGCAACATCTACTTGTACAAACCTTTCGATAATGACAACGAGGTACTAGTGGACGACCCTCCTGTCAAAGGTTACAACACCTACGTCCAAAATGGTGGTCTGACTGGCAAGCCACACATTCTTAATAATGGAGACAACTTTGCTAATCATCTCAAGGTCAGCAATAAAAAGACCAGTGAAATCGATTGCTACCCGCTTCCCACAGAGCCAGACTACGTCTATAGCAAAGACACGCCCTACAACTTCTACAATCACTTTTGTTTGGACCATAGTTTCTAACTTTATGCCAAGTATTTGCTATCGGAGTCCTTGTTCATGTTTGCCCTCATTTCTTTGATTTTTCAGCCAATCGTCTGCTTCTACCTTTGTGCTCATCTACATCTATATTGGTCCATTTTGTGGCAGTCTTTCTTACTAGAAGGATATCAAAAGAGTTGAGTATTTCATTTTTTAATCTTTTTAATCTTTTTTATTTGTTGTGTTGTTTTTGTATGTGGTCTTTGACAAACGCATTTGCCGAAATATTAGATTGTTGTATTTCTTCATGTATACGTCCTAATCTTATCTTTGTCTTTTCTCTCACTCTTCTTTTTGCTCACTTTCCTCGCTCTGTTCATCTTCTACAATCAGTTCTTTTGACAGTCTCAATCGTCTTCTACAGTCGGTTCTTTTGACAATCCCAATCGTCTTCTACAATCAGTTTTTTTGACAATCCCAATCGTCTTCTACAATCAGTTCTTTTGACAATCCCAATCGTCTTCTACAATCAGTTCTTTTGACAATATCAACTGTCTTCTACAATCAGTTCTTTTGACAATCCCAATCGTCTTCTACAGTCAGTTCTTTTGACAATATCAACTGTCTTCTACAATCAGTTCTTTCGACAGTCTCAATCGCCTTCTACAATCATTTCTTTTGACCAGCTCAATCGTCTTCTACAATCAGTTTCTTTTACGGCAGTTTTTAAAAAAAATACAATCCCAACTTTGCAAGAAACACTGAATTTAGCAGAAATATGTCATACATCCTTGAATCAAACATATACAGGACAGCCTTGAATCAAATATATACAGGGCAGCCTTGGATCAATTATATATACAGGACAGCCTTGAATCGAATATATACTAGACAGCCTTGAATCAAACATATACTGGACAGCCTTGGGCAAAATACAAGGTGGATCGTCCTGAATCAAACAAATGGTGGACAGTCCCACACCATCCATGCACTGGACAATCCCACATCACATGCACTGGACAGCCCCACATCATCCATGCACTGGACAGTCTTACGCCATCCATGCACTGGACAGTCCCACACCAGCCATGCACTGGACAATCCCACATCACATGCACTGGACAGCCCCACATCATCCATGCACTGGACAATCCCACATCACATGCACTGGACAGCCCCACATCATCCATGCACTGGACAGTCCGGAAGTAGACATCTTCTCATGGAGGCTTCCAGTATTACGTCCGCCATCAAAAGCATCGCTTCTCCGACAACATTTGCAGACAAAAACCCGCGAGACAGACTTACATACATCTCTACCTAGAACAGTGGGAAAAGAACTACACATTTCTCTACCTAGAACAGTGGGAAAAGAACTACACATTTCTCTACCTAGAACAGTGGGAAAAGAACTACACATTTCTCTACCTAGAACAGAGAAAAAAGATCTACATATTACTCTACCTAGAACAGAGAAAAAAGATCTACATATTACTCTACCTAGAACAATGGAAATGACCTGCATATTTCTCTATCTAGAACAATATAGACAGTTTTCCCCCACATTGGTGAAATGTGTGAAACGTCAAATGTTCAGATACATTGTGTGATTAATGTTCAAACATTGTGTGATTAATGAAATGTTCAAATATTGTGTGATTAATGAAATGTTCAAATATTGTGTGATTAATGTTCAAATATTGTGTGATTAATGAAATGTTCAAATACTGTGTGATTAATGAAATGTTCAAATATTGTGTGATTAATAAAATATTCAGATATTATGTGTGATTAATGAAACATTCAGATATTGTATGTAATTAATGAAATGTTCACATATTATGTGTGATTAATGAAATGTTCACATATTGTGTGATTAATGCAACGTTCATACATTGTGTGGCATAAGAGGCTCATTGAGATCTTGTGTCTGAAATGTAGGATGAGATGCTGAGATCTTGTGTGTGATATGTAGGGTGAGATATTGAGATATTGTGTATGATATGTGGGATTAGATATTGAGACCATGTGTGTGATATGTAGGATGATATGTTGAGATCTTGTGTGTGATATGTAGGATGAGATGTTGAGACAATCCCAATCGTCTTCTACAATCAGTTCTTTTGACAATCCCAATCGTCTTCTACAATCAGTTCTTTTGACAATATCAACTGTCTTCTACAATCAGTTCTTTTGACAATCCCAATCGTCTTCTACAGTCAGTTCTTTTGACAATATCAACTGTCTTCTACAATCAGTTCTTTCGACAGTCTCAATCGCCTTCTACAATCATTTCTTTTGACCAGCTCAATCGTCTTCTACAATCAGTTTCTTTTACGGCAGTTTTTAAAAAAAATACAATCCCAACTTTGCAAGAAACACTGAATTTAGCAGAAATATGTCATACATCCTTGAATCAAACATATACAGGACAGCCTTGAATCAAATATATACAGGGCAGCCTTGGATCAATTATATATACAGGACAGCCTTGAATCGAATATATACTAGACAGCCTTGAATCAAACATATACAGGACAGCCTTGAATCAAATATATACAGGGCAGCCTTGGATCAATTATATATACAGGACAGCCTTGAATCGAATATATACTAGACAGCCTTGAATCAAACATATACTGGACAGCCTTGGGCAAAATACAAGGTGGATCGTCCTGAATCAAACAAATGGTGGACAGTCCCACACCATCCATGCACTGGACAATCCCACATCACATGCACTGGACAGCCCCACATCATCCATGCACTGGACAGTCTTACGCCATCCATGCACTGGACAGTCCCACACCAGCCATGCACTGGACAATCCCACATCACATGCACTGGACAGCCCCACATCATCCATGCACTGGACAATCCCACATCACATGCACTGGACAGCCCCACATCATCCATGCACTGGACAGTCCGGAAGTAGACATCTTCTCATGGAGGCTTCCAGTATTACGTCCGCCATCAAAAGCATCGCTTCTCCGACAACATTTGCAGACAAAAACCCGCGAGACAGACTTACATACATCTCTACCTAGAACAGTGGGAAAAGAACTACACATTTCTCTACCTAGAACAGTGGGAAAAGAACTACACATTTCTCTACCTAGAACAGTGGGAAAAGAACTACACATTTCTCTACCTAGAACAGTGGGAAAAGAACTACACATTTCTCTACCTAGAACAGAGAAAAAAGATCTACATATTACTCTACCTAGAACAGAGAAATAAGATCTACATATTACTCTACCTAGAACAATGGAAATGACCTGCATATTTCTCTATCTAGAACAATATAGACAGTTTTCCCCCACATTGGTGAAATGTGTGAAACGTCAAATGTTCAGATACATTGTGTGATTAATGTTCAAACATTGTGTGATTAATGAAATGTTCAAATATTGTGTGATTAATGAAATGTTCAAATATTGTGTGATTAATGTTCAAATATTGTGTGATTAATGAAATGTTCAAATACTGTGTGATTAATGAAATGTTCAAATATTGTGTGATTAATAAAATATTCAGATATTATGTGTGATTAATGAAACATTCAGATATTGTATGTAATTAATGAAATGTTCACATATTATGTGTGATTAATGAAATGTTCACATATTGTGTGTGATTAATGAAATGTTCATACATTGTGTGGCATAAGAGGCTCATTGAGATCTTGTGTCTGAAATGTAGGATGAGATGCTGAGATCTTGTGTGTGATATGTAGGGTGAGATATTGAGATATTGTGTATGATATGTGGGATTAGATATTGAGACCATGTGTGTGATATGTAGGATGATATGTTGAGATCTTGTGTGTGATATGTAGGATGAGATGTTGAGATAATGTGTGTGATATGCAGGATGAGATGTTGAGATCTTGTGTATGATGTGTAGGATGATAGAGATCTTGTGTGATATGTAGGGTGAGATATTGAGATATTGTGTATGATATGTGGGATTAGATATTGAGACCATGTGTGTGATATGTAGGATGATATGTTGAGATCTTGTGTGTGATATGTAGGATGAGATGTTGAGATAATGTGTGTGATATGCAGGATGAGATGTTGAGATCTTGTGTATGATGTGTAGGATGATAGAGATCTTGTGTGTGATATGTAGGATGAGATGTTGAGATCTTATGTGCGATATGTAGGATGGGATATTGAGTTTGAGTAGTGAGATGTTCAGCCAGCCACCTTTACAGGAAATCTACTATACTGTCTTATATAATCAGTCAACTTTACAGGAAATCTACTATACTGTCTTATATAATCAGTCAACTTTACAGGAAATCTACTATACTGTCTTATATAATCAGTCAACTTTACAGGAAATCTACTATACTGTCTTATATTGTCAGTCAGCTTGACAGGAAATCTACTATAATGTCTTATATTGCCAGTCAGCTTGACAGGAAATCTACTATAATGTCTTATATATTCAGCCAACTTTATAGGAAATGTACTATACCGTCTTATGTAGTCAGTCAGCTTTACAGGAAATCTACTATACTGTCATAAACCTATATAGTCAGTCAGCTTTACAGGAAATCTACTATATTGTCATAAAGCTATATAGTCAGTCAGCTTGACAGGAAATCTACTATATTGTCATAAAGCTATATTGTCAGTCAGCGTGACAGAAAATCTACTATACTGTCTTATATTGTCAGTCAGCTTGACAGGAAATCTACTATATTGTCATAAAGCTATATTGTCAGTCAGCGTGACAGAAAATCTACTATAATGTCTTATATTGTCAGTCAGCTTGACAGGAAATCTACTATATTGTCATAAAGCTATATTGTCAGTCAGCGTGACAGAAAATCTACTATACTGTCTTATATTGTCAGTCAGCTTGACAGGAAATCTACTATATTGTCATAAAGCTATATTGTCAGTCAGCGTGACAGAAAATCTACTATAATGTCTTATATTGTCAGTCAGCTTGACAGGAAATCTACTATATTGTCATAAAGCTATATTGTCAGTCAGCGTGACAGAAAATCTACTATACTGTCTTATTGTCAGTCAGCTTGACAGGAAATCTACTATATTGTCATAAAGCTATATTGTCAGTCAGCGTGACAGAAAATCTACTATACTGTCTTATATTGTCAGTCAGCTTGACAGGAAATCTACTATACCGTCATAAAGCTATATTGGCAGTCAGCTTTACAGGAAGTCAACTATTCTGTCTTATATAGTTAGTTAGCTTGACAGGAAATCAACTATACTGTCTTATATATTCAGTAAACTTGACAGGAAATCAACTATACTGTTATAAAGCTATATAGGCAATCAACTTTACAAGAAATCAACTATACAGTCACACTGTCAGTCAACTTTACAGGAAATAAACGATACAGTCTCAGAGTTATATAGTCAATCAACTTTACAGGAAATCAACAATACAGTCAGACAGTTGTATAGTCAGTCAACTTTACAGGAAACCAACTATACACTCACACAGTTATGTAGTCAGTCAACTTGACAGGAAATCAACTATACGCTCACACAGTTATGTAGTCAGTCAACTTGACAGGAAATCAACTATACGGTCACACAGGCATACGGTCAGTCATCTTTACAGGAAATCAACTCTACAGTTACACAGTCAAACAGTCAGTCAGCTTTACCTTAAATCAACTATACAGTCACATAGTTTACAATAGTTAGACCGTCAAACAACTATAAAGTCACATAGCTATTCAGTAAATCAATTACACAGCTGTACGGTGAAATATTTGTAAAGTAAGTCAGTTATACAGTCACATAGTTTTAGAGTCACATAGCTCTACAGTAAATCACCTATCAGTTACACAATATAGTCACACATAGAGAAGGTCACGTAGCTATATAGTAAATCAGTTGTACAGTTACTAAACTATACAGTAAATCAGTTACACAACTATACGATAAAATATTTATACAATAAGTCATTTATGTAGTCACATAACTATATGCTCTCGCCGGCATGCAGAAATCAGGGAAATTCCGCTTGATCTGTCACACATCCTGTACCGGGAGTTGGGCATAAGGTTCACAACCTTATCCTGGGACCTATCTAGAGGCGATTCCAGATGGGAAAAAAAGATATTACGGAAACTCGCAGAGAAACCAAGCGAGCATCAGGGATGCCAACTCCGAGGAGCTCATTCGTCGGCCTCAAACATGTGACAAAGAATGGATTCTGGAATGTAAGAACGATGGCAGCACAAACAAAAACTACTCAGATCATCAAAGAAATGGAGAGATACCATCAGCGAAATGCGATGTCCAGAAGCAGGTAAAAAATCGGCGGAAAATGTTAAGTTAATAACACATTCAGACAGAAACGACGGTAAACATCGAGATGGGGTAGATATTATTATGTCAAATGTAACAGCAAAGAGCCTTGTAGAATGGAAACCAGTGAACAGTCGTATAATAAGAGCACGATACAACCTAAGACATGGAAGAATGACAATAATACAGTGTTATGCACCCACGACCGATGCAGATGATGAGGTGAAAGACGACTTCTATCACCACTTGTAACAAATCATCAACAAAGTCCCTAAACACGACATTCTAATTGCTATGGGGGGACTTCAACGCTAAGGTAGGGAAAGATAAAACCGACGTTGAAAAAGTAATGGGGAAAAAGGAATTGACATTGTTAATCAGAATTGAGAAAGATTAATTGAAATATGTCTGACAGAGGGCATGGTCGTTGGAGGCACAATATTTCCACACAAAGAGATACAGAAAACAAAATAGACATCTCCAGATGATAGAACAGAACTAGAAACCAGATAGATCATTTTTTGTATTAGAAAGCAATACAGAACATCTCTGACAGATGTAAGGGCTTATAGGGGTGCAGATGTTAACAGTGATCACAACCTGTGCAATTGAAAACCCAACACAAGAAATCAATACACAGAAAGATAAACAGTCACAACCTACAAGAAGTGAATACTAACAGTAATTTCAATCAGGAACTTGTCAATCAGTCCAAAACAACCAGTGAAGTAGAAGAGATAGGTATAGATGAATTATGGAATTCTTACAGCACAGCCATAATCACAGCAGCAAAAGCAAGCGCTGGACTGAACAAACCAAATGGAAACGCATGGATATCAGAAAACACATGGAAGCACATACATGAAAGACGAGCAGTCAAATTAGACATGTTGAATGTAAAAGCAGATCTTCGAAAAGATATGGCAAAAGCAACATACAAAGAACTAGACAAGAAAGTAAAAAGTTCAGCTAGAAGGGATAAAAAAGAATACATAGACGATATGGCGAAAGAGGCAGAGAAAGCAGCAAAAACAGGAGACATCAAAACTTTATATAATATACAAAAGAGGCTAACATGTACTATTACATCTAAAGAAAGACCAATCCTTAGCAAAACTGGAACCCTATTAACATCAAGTAAAGACCAAAAGAAAAGATTGGCTGAACACTTCCAAGAAATACTTAATCGACCATACCCAAAAGAATTGTTAAACCTTGAAATCGACTTACCGGCCCCACAACTAAATGTCAGCTTAGATGAAATTTAATTGCATGAAATTGAAACAGCAATGAATCTAAAGGCTAACAAAAAAGCTGCAGGTGAAGATGAAATAACACCCGAAATGCTAAAAGCTATCAATAGTGACAACATCAGACAACTACAGAGAATGTGTAACAAGATTTGGAAATAAGAAAAGTCCCTTCTAAATGGAAAAAAGGAATCATTGTTAAAATAAAAAAAAAGGCAACCTTAGTGGCTGTAACAATTGGAGAGGAGTAACCTTAATATCAGTTGTGTCAAAAGTATTTTGCAAGGTCATTTTGAATAGACTTAAAGATATAGTGGATACCGCAATGAGAGAATAACAATCAGGATTTCAAAAAGGGAGAAGATGTCTGGACCAGATCTTTACTCTCAGAATAATACTTGAAGAACATATTGAAAAGCAGAAACCATTAATACTGAACTTTATAGACTTTAAAAAAGGCATTTGATAGCATACACAGAGATTCATTGTGGAGAATTTTAAGTCTATATGGAATACCATCTAAACACTGTCAACATCATTAAAGACTTCTACAATGGATAATTTTGTGCAGTCAAAACAGAAGAAAGGATGAGTGAATGGTTCCAGATTGAAACAGGTGTGAAACAAGAATGTATACTGTCTCCTTTGTTTTTTTGGAACTACAATGGAATTCATAATGAAAAAATGCTGCACAAAAATTGACTGGGTACATGGGACCCAACTAGAAGATCTTGATTTTGTTGATGATATAACTCTTATCAGTAACAATGTGAATTCCATGCAAGTAAAAACAGATAGCCTGTCTTCAATGGCTAGCAAAATAGGACTTGAAATTAACAAGGACAAACAAAAATAATGAATATTCCCATTAATCAAAATGGAAAAATACACGTAGAAGGTACAGATATTGCAGAAGTCAATCAATTTGCATACCTTGGCAGCTACATAGACCAGGATGGTGACACTAGAAAGGAAGTTAGATTTAGAATTGCAAAAGCAGCATCAATCTTCAAGAATCTTGAGAACATATGGCATTCAAAAGTTATAAGCACAAAAACCAAGTTAAGACTATTCAATTCAAATGTAATATTCACCCTCATTTATGCATGTGAAAGCTGGAAAACAACTAAAGAAATAGAAAAGAAATTAGACTCTTTTGAAAACAAATGCCTAAGGAAAATACTCGGCATCAAGTGGAACGAATTCAAAAACAGTGCAGAGATATGACAGATGACTGAACAACAACCAGTCTCATGGGTGATCAGGAAAAGGAGATGGACATATGTTGGTCACGTGATGAGAAGAAACGATCAGAGAATCTCAAAACAAGTTACCAAGTGGAACACAACAGCTCAAAGAAAAAGAGGCAGACCGCGTGAAACTCTGAAGAGGACATTATTAAGAAAGGCCAAATGAACAGGCATAAAATCCCTTGCTGAGGTTGAAAGATTCGCCGAAGACAGGACAAATTGGCGAACTACCTTGCAGCCCTATGTGACGTTTAACGGCACGGGAAGGATATAAGATATATAAGATATAAGATAACTATACCTCACACACCTGTATCGTCACACAGCTATCCAGTAAATCATATTAATAGTCACATAAGTTATCAGTCAAACGGCTATATAGTGAAACGGCTTTGCGGTTACACAGCTGTACAGTAAATTACTTATATAGTCACACAACTATACAATCACACAGCTAATACATTCAAACAATTATACACCCACACAGCTATACAATCACTCTGATGTTCAGTCATACAGCTATACAGTAAATCACTTATGTAATCACACAACTATACAATCACACAACTATACAATCATACAGCTATACAGTCAGCTATACAGTCACACAGCTATACAGTAAATCCCTTAAATAATCACACAAATATGCAGTCACATGGCTATACATTCAAACAGCTATACAGTGGCACAGCTATACAGTAAACCACTTATATATAGCCACACAACTTTACAGTCATGCAACTATACAGTATATCACCTTTATAGTCACACAACTATAGATTCACATAACTATCAGTCTCAATCTTTTGCATGTCCCTTGCGGAACTTCGCCTCCCTAACAGCACTCCTGTAGGCCTCTCGGTTGTAAGCAAGATGGCCTGCTGCTGATGCATCCATTTGCAGATCATCAACGATGTCTTGCAGCCATCTTCGCCTTGGTCTTCCTCTCTTTCTTTTTCCCATTATGTACCCTTCCAAGACGGTCTTCTCTAGATTATCATGATGTTTAATGTGTCCAAAATATTTTCTCTGTTTAATCCTCTTTACTAGAAAGCTTTCTTCAATATTAAGTTCTTGTAGTGTATATATATTTGTTCTTTTCCGCGTCTATGATATTTGAAGAACTCTTCTGTAGCATTTCAAAGGCATTTATATGATTCTCAGCTGTTTTGTTAAGTGTCCAGGTCTCACAGACATATGTTGCAATGGGAAAGATGCATGCCCTTAAAAATCTTATTTTTGTAGTTCTCAGTTATCTTAAGCTGCTCTTACAGACACCGAATACAATTAATTGTTTCTGAATAGTCCCGAAAATTTTGTTTAGTAGATAGTCATTTATAATGTATGTAGTTACTTCTGTACTGAGTGAATGTTTAAGAGCGAAACGTAAATGTTTTATTTTATGTCTCTCAGCTTCAATGTTATTTATGTTTGTTATATGAACAGCATATTTGTAGAATGTCTGGAATAGAGTGAAAGATGTATGATAAAGGGCAGAATGTCAGACAGGCCTGCGTGCCCAATTCTTAACCCTTTTGAAATAAAGATCAATCAATCAATCTCCACAGATTCTTTAGTTGTTTTACTTTCTGAAGAGCGATAGATATCCTCCTTTTAATTTCCCTCATTGTATCTCCATTATTAGTTAGTAGTGATCCAAGATATTCAAAACTCTCCACGTGTTACAATTTTTTTCTCATTCACACAACTATACAGTCAATAAAATCTACAGTTAATCAATTGTACACAGCACTGCATCAGAATGAGAGCACAAGAAACATTCAAACAATCTCAGAACTGTACACAACAAAGAGCACAAGAAACAGTTAAACAATCTCACAACTGTACTCAACAATGCATCAGAATTAGAGCACAAGAAACAGTTAAACAATCTCATAACTCTACACATATATTTGTTATATGAGTATGTCATTATCATAGTTAATGTAGCACATACGTAGTGCCAATTATTTATGATTAAATATTGTTTAATAAAATAATTATGATTAATACTGTTTTATTTATGATTGTGATGTATTAAAGCCGGATTTCAACACCACATATTAGTGGTGGTCATATTTAATATCCTATAGTCAATAACCTTCACATACAAATAAAACTGTAATGATATGTGATACAAATATTCCAACATTTTATGTTGCAAACATTATTTTTAATCGTTTTTCTGTTTTAGTGGTCATTTAAGTAAGTAATTTTACATCATGATATCAGTTCAACGATTTTACATCATGACATCAATGAATGACTTTACATCATGACATCAGTTCAGTTATTTGGTTTTAAATAAACCCTGTATTTGTTTTATTTCCTCAAGTTCATTAAAGCACTTTGTTCACAAAATATTCGGAGAATTTCGAGATTTTCAAGATATTCTATCTCAAGCTTTAAAGTTTGAAGCATCCATCCATCCATCCATCCATCCATCCATCCATCCATCCATCCATCCATCCATCCATCCATCCATCCATCCATCCATCCATCCATCCATCCATCCATCCATCCATCCATCCATCCATCCATCCATCCATCCTCAATCTTAATTATGTTGGTTATATAGCAGAATGTCAGACGGGCCTGCATGCCTAATTCTATCTATCTATCTGTCTATCTATCTATCTATCTATCTATCTATCTATCTATCTATCTATCTATCTATCTATCTATCTATCTATCTATCTATCTATCTATCTATCTATCTATCTATCTATCTATCTATCTATCTATCTATCTATCTATCTATCTATCTATCTATCTATCTATCTATCTGTACCTTCAACACAAGATGTGAAAGTGCAGTAAGGACAAAATGGACAACTGGTCAGTGGAGAAAGAGATAAAAATTGAAAGATGGAGGGAACACTTTAACAGCCTACTAAACATAACACAAGCAGCACAAACAATAGACATACCTGAAGCAAAAACGGAACTAAACATCAATACAGGACCAATAACAATAAATGAAGTAAAGGAGGCGATAAAGAAGCTAAAATCAGACAGGGCACCAGGTGAAGATGAAGTGACTGCTGAGATTTTGAAAGCAGATGAAACAGAAACACCAAAACAACTTTGCCGGATACTACAACAAATTTGGGATCTAGAAAAAGCCCCAGAGGAGTGGAAAACTGGGCTTATAGTAAAACTACCAAAGAAGGGTGACCTCAGAGATTGCGGGAACTGGAGAGGCATTACCCTACTGCCACTCACCAGTAAAGTATTTTGCAGAATAATCATCAACAGAATTGTACCAACACTTGAGGAAAAACTTCGGAAAGAGCAGGCAGGATTTAGGAAAGGAAGATCATGCATAGACCACATATTTGTACTTAGACAAATATTAGAACAGACAAATGAGTGGCATAGTACATCATATGCACTGTTCATAGATTTTGAGAAAGCCTTTGACAGTGTCAACAGAGATGCACTATGGAAAATCCTAAGATGGCATGGCCTCCCCCATAAGATAGTGAATGTAATCAAAGTCCTATACGAGGGTTTTCAGTGCAAAGTGATCTGTGGAGAACACACATCCAGCAGCTTTAGGGTACAAACAAGAGTGAAGTGGGGATGTGTACTATCACCAACATTATTTATCTTGGCAGTGGACTGGTTAATGAAGGAGGCAACATCAGACAAACGCAGAGGATTACAATGGACCCTTGACACAGTGCTGGAGGACCTTGACTTTGCGGACATTTGTCTATTATCAAGCAGTCACAAAGATATGCAAGATAAAATAAACAAGCTAACTCAGAATGCAAACAACATAGGACTAAAGATCAACGTAGGAAAGACAAAGTTAATGAAGCAAAATGTGAACAACAGAAATGTACTCAGAGTGGATAGCAAGTTAGTGGAGGAGGTCAACGAATTTGTATACCTTGGAAGCAGAGTAGTAGAAAATGTAGACAGCACAGAGGACATCAACAGCAGACTTACTAGAGCAAACCAGGCTTTTGCAGTGCTGCAGACTATATGGAAATAAAAAAAAATAAGCATAAATATGAAAATCAGGATATTTAAGAGTAATGTTCAAAGTGTACTACTCTATGGAAGTGAATGCTGGAAAATCACCAAAACCATAGAAAACAAGTTGAATTCTTTCCAGACTAAATGTTTACGAAGAATTAGAAAAATATTTTGGCCAAACACCATAAGAAATAACATTTTATTAGCAGAAATGCAGATGAAGCCACTGACAACAATTATTGAGGAAAGACGCTGGCGATGGTTGGGACATGTGCTCCGAATGACTGACAACTCACTACCAAAAATAGCACTAAGATGGACACCACAGGGGAGCAGAAGTAAGGGTAGATCAAAAGAGACATGGAGAAGAACAACAGAAAGGATGTTGAGCAATAGAGGGGTCACCTGGGCAAGAGCAGAAAAAAAGGCGAAGGACAGGCATTTGTGGAAAACCCTTGCGGAAGCCCCATGTGCCCTGGGCACTTAAGGTTCAGAGAGATCTATCTATCTATCTATCTATCTATCTATCTATCTATCTATCTATCTATCTATCTATCTATCTATCTATCTATCTATCTATCTATCTATCTATCTATCTATCTATATATTTATCTATCTATCTATCTATCTATCTATCTATCTATCTATCTATCTATCTATCTATCTATCTATCTATCTATCTATCTATCTATCTATCTATCTATCTATCACACACACCCACTTACCCAACCACCAACTCACACGCACACACACAGACATAACATGTCATTTAGAATGTCAACGTTTTAAGACTCTCGTGTCAAAGTCTCATGTTCCTAATGTTTCTAAAAATTTAATGTTTTTCCTGTCTCGTGTTTGAGGTTTCCTGGATTCAGGTACATCACAGGGACACATTAAGCACAAGTCCTTGAGATTTGCGTAACCATGACAACATCCTAAACAAATAAACTTTGCAGAACTTCGGTAGAACACGACCAACTTTACAACGGAGCCTAAACTCTCCATGCGACGCTCAACCAGGTGGATATGCTTAAAATAGGACTCAGATACTCAGATATTCTTAAAGTGGGACTTGATATTCTTAAAGTAGGACCCAGATATTCTTAAAGTGGGACTCAGATATTCTTAAAGTAGGACTCAGATATTCTTAAAATAGGACTCAGATATTCTTAAAGTAGGACTCAGATATTCTTAAAGTAGGACCCAGATATTCTTAAAGTAGGACTCAGATATTCTTAAAGTAGGACTCAGATATTCTTAAAGTAGGACTCAGATATTCTTAAAGTAGGACTCAGATATTCTTAAAGTAGGACTCAGATATTCTTAAAGTAGGAATCAGTCGGAGTTCTTATAGGGGTTTGTACGTCCACATATTGTAACCGATGACTTGTGTGTCTAGTACAATGATAGATAATGTAGACAATTACACTACATTAGTAGATAATGCAGAGGCAAACAGAAGTGCATGGAGCAGTTTTACAAGGCGGCAGAAGGAGTAAGTGAGAAAAAAATGAATAGAAAATACGAGAGTAAGATGAGAAAAAAAAGCTGGGGCGACCATCCCCAACCCAGCGCGCCACAGGTGGCGGATGGTGAAAGTCCTCCAGATATGGAGGATCCCTGTGAATAAGGAGTTATCCAAATAAGCAGGCGTGGACCAACTGGCGGTAGACTCAGAGAGCGAGGTGGGGTAGTAGGTGGCTCTACTACTCCTATAAAGTGCCTCATGTGCTCAGTGAAGGGAATACCAGGCGGGTCAGAGGCGTCTTAAAACCTCTCGCTCCCGCTGTCTTGCGAGTAGGACAGGGAGTCAAAAGGCTACCGGAGAGTCCGTACACAAACCGACAGAAGGCAACGGGAAACCACTGTTGTAGTTCCCAAGGACAATTATGCTTATTCAGAGTAATAGATTTGTCATGAACGACGTTAATGGTAGTGCAGCTCACGAGCCACAGGTGAGGCCAGATCGTCATCAAGCTCATCATCATCATCATCAGGTGCCGTGCCGATAATGCTTCTCCGGAGTACCCGATCCTTCATGCAGGCCATCAGTTCAGTTGGTGATCTCCTCTCACACCATCCCGTCAGACTGTCCAGTATCATTTCTCTTGGTCTTCCTCTTGATCTTCTTCCTTCTATTTTTCCTGTTGTTATAATATTTTCAATGCCCCCTTTTCTCATTGCATGTCCTATGAAAGTACATTGTCTCTCTCTTATCTTTCTAAACAAATAAACAAGCTCTCTCTCTCTCTGAACCTTAAGTGCCCAGGGCACATGGGGCTTCCGCAAGGGTTTTCCACAAATGCCTGTCTTTCGCCTTTTTTTCTGCTCTTGCCCAGGTGACCCCTCTATTGCTCAACATCCTTTCTGTTGTTCTTCTCCATGTCTCTTTTGGTCTACCCTTACTTCTGCTCCCCTGTGGTGTCCATCTTAGTGCTACTTTTGGTAGTGAGTTGTCAGTCATTCGGAGCACATGTCCCAACCATCGCCAGCGTCTTTCCTCAATAATTGTTGTCAGTGGCTTCATCTGCATTTCTGCCAATAAGATGTTATTTCTTATGGTGTTTGGCCAACATATTTTTTTAATTCTTCGTAAACATTTAGTCTGGAAAGAATTCAACTTGTTTTCTATGGTTTTGGTGATTTTCCAGCATTCACTTCCATAAATAAACAAGCTACTGGTGGCAAAACTAACAAGTTCAAAATAGCAACATGGAATGTTAGAACTCTATTACAGGTTGGAAAATTAGAAAATGTAAAGAGGGAAATGGAAAGGATGAAGATCAACATATTAGGAATGAGTGAAGTTAGATGGACAGGAAGGTGCAGGGAAGATAAACTCTGGTAAATATACAATAATATATTGAGGAAATGAGAAACATGAACGAGGAGTAGGAATAATATTTGACGAACAAACAGCAAGGACAATTGTAGGATATTTGAACATCTCGGACCGAGTCCTGCTAGCCCAACTGAAAGGATGACCAATAAACATAAATATTATACAAGAGTATGCTCCAACATCTGAAAGTTCTGAAGAAGATGTACAGCTATTTTATAATGACACAGAGACAGCCATAAAACACACAAAGTCACACGAAGTTACTATAGTCATGGGAGATTTTAATGCCAAAGTTGGTAAAGGAAGAACTTCAGACATCGTTGGTGACTATGGACTGGGGGAGAGGAATGACAGAGGTAGTAAATTATTTGAATGGGAAAGAATACATAGCATGGTTGTAGGAAACACTTGGTTTAAACAACATCCCCGAAGACTGGCAACGTAGTGCAGCCCAGACAAAAAACGTTTAACCAGACAGACTACGTATTAATCAACAAACTATTCCAGAATGCATTACTGACAACAAAACCATGCAAGGAGCTGACTGCAAAAGTGACCACGACCCACTCTGTGGAAAAATTAGAATAAAGCTAAAGAAAGCAGGCAGAAAAATGAGAAACATCAAAATGAATACAGAACTCCTTAAAAATGACCAAGAACTGCGAGAACAATACAAAGTTATTATAACAAATAGATACAATGCAATAGCAAAGATAAATAGTATAGATGAACAATGGGAAATGTTAAGAGATTCTATCCACCAACCTGTTAAGGAGATAATACCACCGAAAAAAGAAGCCCCTAAAAATAAATGGATGACAGACGACATCTTAGGACTGATGGACAAGAGGAGGAGGAGTAAAAATAACTAAGAAAAATATAGAAAGATAAAGAAAATACGCAAATGCACAGAAGCAAAGGTAGTATGGTTAAATGAACAGTGCAGACAAATAGAGGACTCTCATAATAAAGGCAACAAAAGCATGCACAAATGAATTAGTGAACTCACAGGCAGGAAAACAAAATATACCACAGGATGCCTGAAATCGAAAGAA
The DNA here is from genome assembly GCA_009760885.1 of Achatina immaculata. Taxonomy (NCBI): domain Eukaryota; kingdom Metazoa; phylum Mollusca; class Gastropoda; order Stylommatophora; family Achatinidae; genus Lissachatina; species Lissachatina immaculata. Next base: position 35,441,260 of record CM019697.1, on the reverse strand, counting down.
GGTAAAATGTTAATGAGAAAAGAAGACATTGTGGACAGATGGATAGAGTATATCGGTGAGCTATATGGAGGAGAAAGACCAGAATTAACACAAGATACTGTAAACTGTGAGGGACCACCAATACTTGAAGATGAAATCATAGATGCCATCAAACACATGAAGAAAAGAAAAGCGACTGGGCCTGATAATATAACAATAGAAGAAATAGAAGCACTAGAGGAGACAGGCATAAAAATAATAACCAAGTTACTGAATCACATTTACAACAGTGGTTATATTCCCAGTGACCTGCTTAAATCCACGTTTATAGCATTACCAAAGAAACCAGATGCAAAGGAATGTAATGACCACCTGACTATCAGCCTCTCATGTCACATAACGAAGCTACATCTGAGAATAATTATGAGAAGAACAAGGAAAAAGATAAAAATGGAAATATCAGATGAACAATTTGGATTTGTTGAAGGAAAGGGAACACACAATGCCATTTATGCTTTACGAACTAACAGAAAGAGCTTTAGACGTACAGAAAGATCTCTACTTATGCTTCATTGATTACACCAAGGCATTTGACAAGGTGAAACATAATGAAATTATTAAAATGCTTGAAGACATCAATATAGACGGCAAAGACCTGAGGATTGTAAAACATCTATACTGGCAGCAAGAAGCAGCAATTCGAGTTGAAAATAGAACTGGAAAATATCAACCTATAAAACAAGGGGTGCGACAAGGATGTGTACTATCTCCAGACCTTTTTTTCTCTGTACAGCGAGAATATTCTAAGAACAATCATCACAGAACCAGGCATAAAAATTGGAGGATACAATATTAACAACCTTTGATATGCTGATGACACAGTACTGATAGCTGAGAACCAACAAGACCTGCAACATCTCTTGGATAAAGTCGCTAAAGGAAGTGAACAGAAATGCCTTACTTTGAACATCAGAAAGACAGAGATTATGATTATATCTAAGAAACAGAATCCACCAACATGCAGTATAAAATTAAATGGAACTGTTCTAAAGCAGGTGCAGAAATTCAAATACCTTGGAGCAGTAATAACTTCAGATGGGAAATGCAGAATAGAAATTAGGAACAGAATAGGCCAAGCAAAGACTGCATTTCAGAGAATGAGAAACATATTATGCAACACATCCTTATCAATGAATGTTAGAAAACGAGTCCTAAAATGCTATATTGAACCTATCTTGTTATATGGAAGTGAGTCATGGACAATAGGCAAGTCTGCACAAAAATCATTGGAAGCAGCAGAAATGTGGTTTATTAGAAGAGTTTTGCGAATCCCCTGGACAGTAAAAATAACTAATGAAGAATGTAGGAGAAGAGCTGGAGAGACAAAAAATTCTGGTAAAAAAATAAGAGAGAAACAATGTACTTTCATAGGACATGCAATGAGAAAAGGGGGCATTGAAAATATTATAACAACAGGAAAAATAGAAGGAAGAAGATCAAGAGGAAGACCAAGAGAAATGATACTGGACAGTCTGACGGGATGGTGTAAGAGGATATCATCAACTGAACTGATGGCCTGCATGAAGGATCGTGTTCTCTGGAGAAGCATAATAACCAGCGCCAGTCGGCACGGCACCTGATGATGATGATGATGATGATGATGATGAAATGAAAGACATACAACATCCAATATTTCGGCGTGAGCCTTTTTCGAGGTTTACATACACAAACAAGAAAAAAAACATATAACTAAACGAAAAACTTTTCTTAGTGGCATTCTCCAGAAAGTAGGAAACACAAGAATGCGTGTCCCATAGACGAGGCATAGAGACCGGGGCGGGGGGGGGGGGGGGTAGCTCAAATAAAAACGGAGGAAGCCATTCGGAGAGAAGAGGCGGAGAAAAACAGGTTGAGTGAGAAAAGGGGGAAGGGGGATAGACGCGTGTAACCTGTTAGAGAAGCAGGTGTCAAGCTGTGGGGAACGACAGAAAGCAGGGACATAATATGAAACTGGTGAATAGGACAAGACCCGGAAGAGCAAAAAAACCTGTAAGACGCCAAAGAAGAAGAGAAGGTGGTGGTAAGGAGGGGGAGGGAGGGGAGGGAGGCTAGGAGGAAGAAACAAGAAAGTAGAGTATCGCAGAAAAAAGTGGGAAAACTAAAAATGTTAAAGGAAGCTGAAAACATTGTTAATTCCAGCTGGGTGGAGACAGCCAGCCTGGAAAATAAGACGGTGTTCTAGGACCCTCCGAGATCGTACATCAGCAGAACAAGAGCAGATCGCACTAACAGAAATGTCCTGTTTTCCCCTGTGGTTGTTAAGGCAAAAATTGTTTAGCCACAGGTGTCCAAGCTCTCTTAGAAATGTCGTTAAGATGTTGGCGAAAACGATCATATACGGTCTACAGCATGAATGACGTCATCATCTGAAGCAAATTTGCGACCACTGAGCTCCTTTTTTAGTTTGGTAAACAGGTAATAGTCCAAAGGGGCCAGATCTGGGGAATAAGGGAGGATGTTCAAGAAGCTGGAAGCCGCATTCATGAATGGCAGCCACTGCCACCGCCGACTTGTGAACTGGAGCATTGTCTTGCTATAGCAGTATACTGAATGTTTGGATGTAAGATATATAACTCATCTGAGAACTGGAATATTTGTATAAAATGAGTTATCTTCTAAAGTAAGCAGCTGTTTGTGAGTAGAGTCCATCTGGCTTGTCTCGGAATGCACGAAGGTCACGGTTGGGGGATGATGGGAAAGGTCAGGTGAGAGAGAAATCATGTGACTGAGGGACTGTTGTGTTTTGTGTATAGTCTGAGATAGACGTAGATTAGGGTGTTAGAAATGTTGTGGTTTAGTCAAATAGATGTAGGGTAGAGTGTATTAGGCTGTTCTGATGGCGACAGTAGTCTGCCGGGAACATATATTGTATCGTGGAGATGTCCAGTCTCGTGTCCATGGATTCTGTTGATGCCTTTTGTCGTTCTCGTCATATCGCTCATCGACTCATCGTCACCCCGTGCATCATTAAAGTCATTTCAACTGTAAAGTTGCTGCTTCTGTATTACTATGTCCACTGAGAGAGAATGAACCTGGGAGCAAGTAAGTCTGTGAAGTGACTAACAAAACAGACGCAAAACAACGTAGAATAGTAATGTAAGAAAGAACTAATTTTGAACAGTAGTGGAAATATAGACAGAAATGAATAGCAATACAGAAATACATCTACACACAGAAGAACAGCAGATAGAATGAATCACCACCCGAGTATCCTACTTTATTGCTGAAAGATGATTCCTCTTGTCAATTTCCTTCGACGCTTTTCCTTCAGTTTGACCCGCAGTTGCTTCACAAGATTAGCGTAATAGGCCCCAGTGACCGTTCTGCCCCTTTGAAGATAGTCTACCAATAGCACACCTTCTGAATCCCAAAAGATGGAGGCCATCACTTTGCCTGCAGACAGAACCACCCTTGCTTTCTTTGGAGGTGGAGATCCATGATGTTTCCATTGCTTTGACTGTTCTTTGGTTTCTGGTTGAAAATGATGAACCAAAGTCTCATCCATAGTCACAAATTGCTGAAGAAACTTTTCAGGATCTGCAGAAAAATGGCCAAGATTGTCTCTTGACATGTTGAGATGCTGTTGTTTGTGATCAGCTCCAAGAAGTTTCGGGACCCATCGAGCAGGGACTTTTGTCATTTGAAGATCATTGTGAATAATGGCATGAACACGTTCCTGGGAGATGCCCAACTCAATAGCAATGTACCGCTCAGTTAGTCGTCGATCCTCCATTATCGTGTCATGGATTCTGTCGGTGGTTTCATAGGTGGTTACCGTCCTTGGTCTTCCTGGACGGGAATCATCTTCCAGACTCTCCCTTCCATGTCTGAACTGAGTTGCCCATATCTTCACCGTGCAGTAAAAAGGTGCATTCTCTCCTGGAGTCTACCATATCCTCATGGATCTCCTTCGATGATAGGCCCTTGAAGCAGAGGTAGCGAAATGACTGCTCAGTGAGAAATGATATCCATTTTGTCAATTTCTGCCACCCCTTAATACTTCAGTAGCCTGTAAAAAATTGATTGGAGTTAATTTCATGAAACTTGGTTTTCATCTTACGTTAACCTGATCTACAAATGCACCTATCAACTGTGTGTTTAAAGCATCTGTACCTTATGCCGAGAACTTATCAATCACCCCTCGTATAACCCACGTTCATATGCACATATATCCCACGGTGTCGTGTACAGATATATAAGCAAGAATGTTTTAAAGTGTACATGGCACTGACGTATTTAATATACTTCTTGTCAGAATGAAACAAAACACTTATCAATCGCCCCTCTAATTATTGACACAGTACTTTCCACTGGTAGTCCGCTGTCACTCTCTCTTGTTCACTCTATGACTCACTCTATACGTCACTCTGTGACTCACTCTATACGTCACTCTGTGACTCAACCTGTGACTCACACATTGATCCACCTTCTGACTCATGACTCCCCGACTCACAGTGTGACTCACCCTATGTTCACCTTGAGACTCAATCTATGTTAACCTGTGATTTATCTATGACTCAGTCTGTGTTTACCTTGTCACTCACTCACGAATGTAGGCAACCATCTTACTGTGAGTGTAGGCATACATCATACAGCGAGTGTAGACATACATCATACAGCGAGTGTAGACATACATCATACAGCGAGTGTAGGCATACATCATACAGCGAGTGTAGGCATACATCATACAGCGAATGTAGGCATACATCATACAGCGAGTGTAGACATACATCATACAGCGACTGTAGACATACATCATACAGCGAGTGTAGACATACATCATACAGCGAGTGTAGACATACATCATACAGCGAGTGTAGACATACATCATAGAACGAGTGTAGACATACATCATACAGCGAGTGTAGGGCGCACATGTCTTAACTTTGAGTGTAGGGCACAAATGTGTTACATAATATATAAACTAGGAAAAAAAGTAGGAGCAGCTTTATTACTTAACAACTACAAAGTTGTGACGTTTCGGTGTGAGCCTTAATCATACAAAAACATACAGGACGAAGAAATAGAGAGAGGAGATAAAGTATAGATTCACATGAATACTATTTTAAAAAAAATTAAATAGACTACTTAGATGTAAATTGTAAGGTGTGGCTTGTCCGGCGGTGTGTGTCAGGAATGGATTTAGTAGAACATGGAGACTGTTTAAATAGAGACCTGTGACATGTGGTCGGTGGGTTGTAACTGGGGGTGGTGGATGGGGAACCAGGGAGGGGAGAGAGAGTGATACAGTGTTGATCTAGCCAGGAGAAGTTGAAATAGATGATTAGGGAAGAGGGGTTTCAAAGTGATGCTGTGAGTATGTTTGACAAGTAAGAAAGGGTGGAGCTTAGTGGAGAGGTACTATAATGGTTGAAGATAATGTTAAGTGTAGCTGAACAGCGAGTTGAACCGTGTGGCTCCAGCGTCCCATAATTTTGAATGTAACAGTTCTCAAGTGCCAGGCGGCTTGTGTCATCTGCGTGACGGTGTTTGATGGCTTTTTACCAGAAAATCAGATTTGCCTCTGTGGTTGGGTCTTACAGAGTGTGTATGGGACACATGTCTTCCACAGTGTATGGGACACATGTCTTAAATAGTGTATGAGGCACATGTCTTCCACAGTGTATGGGGCACATGTCTTACACAGTGTATAGGACACATGTATTCAACGGTGTATGGGACACATGTCTTCCACAGTGTATGGGACACATGTCTTCCACAATATATGGGACACATGTCTTCCACAGTGTATGAGGCACATGTCTTTCACAGCGTATGGAACACATGGCTTAAATAGTGTATGAGGCACATGTCTTCCACAGTGTATGGGGCACATGTCTTACACAGTGTATGGGACACATGTATTCAACAGTGTATGGGACACATGTCTTCCACAATGTATGGGACACATGTCTTCCACAATGTATGGGACACATGTCTTCCACAATGTATGGGACACATGTCTTCCACAATGTATGGGATACATGTCTTCCACAATGTATGGGACACATGTCTTCCACAATGTATGGGATACATGTCTTCCACAATGTATGGGGCACATGTCTTAGGTATGACTACTGCTGAACGTTTTGGCTTGGAAGCACAGTTCACTATTGATTAGCTCCACGCTCCTGCAAATGGCTGCAATTTGTGAAATGAAATGTAAATAAATGGTAAGAACAGATATTCTTATATCTTGCCTGACATTTGACTTTTTTTTACATGTATTGCCATCTTTCTTATCTGCAGGTAATAACTCAAGTAGTTGGAGGTCCTTGTTAGCCATCACAAGTGCTCTTATCTTCGACTCTCTCTCTCATCTCTCTCTCCCTCTCGATCTCTCTCTCACCTCTCTCCTTCTCGATCTCTCTCTCACCTCTCTCTCTCACTTCTCCCTCTCTCACCTCTCTCTCCTTCTCGATCTCTCTCTCATGTCAGACGGGCCCCTGTGGCAAATTCTTAATCCTTTTGAATAAAGATAAGTCAATCAATCAATCAATCTCTAAGGCAGATTACTCGGTGATTCTATCTTCTGCTGTTCTATGTGTAGAATGTAAACTGTAGATGTAAGCTTGTTGCTTATTGTTATTCATCTCTCTGTCAATTTCACTATTGTCCATTGTACTAATGTTCTTTCTTACTCTACTGTTAGCTTTTATCTCATTTTAATCCACGAATGTTCTATGTTGTTATGTGTCTGTTTTGTTATTCACTTCGCAGACTTACTTGCTCCCAGATACGTTCATCCTCTCTCAGTGGCAGCAGTAATACAGAAACAACAACTTTATAATTTGAGGTGACTTTAATGATGCACGGGGTGACGATGAGACGATGAGCGATATGACGAGGACGACAAAGCATCAACAAACTCTGTGAACACAAGACTGGACGTCATTTACAATTCCACGACATAACATATGTTCCCGGCAGACGTTTGTCGCCATCAGAACATCCTACCACACACTATTCTACAACAATTTCCTTAACGACTACATTTCTAACAACCTAAATCTACATCTTGTCCAGACGATACACAGAACACAACTCTCCCTCAGTCGTATGATTTCTCTCTCAGCTCATCTTCCTTTGTCGTACCTTGTCCGTGACGCATGAATCGCACGTGAAATTGGAACAACGCGAGTGGACTCTACTCACAAACAGCTGATTGCTTTAGAAGATAACTCTTTTTATATTATTTTTTCCAATCTCAGATGAGTTATCTATCTAACATTCTGTATATTGTTATATCTCACCTCTCTTTCTCCCTCCGCCACTCTCAAAGTTTTTAAAAAGTCCGTATTTCTGCCTCAAAGTTTGTGCCTTGAAGCCTGTGTTAGAAAAGCTCCAATTTTCCTCATTTCAGCAGTTAGTTCATCATGACATTGATGCTCTCTTAAGTGTGTCTTTATGCCCGGGGCAAATATGAACTAACGAATGAACTTTATTTCAACTTTCATTTTGGAAAATCACCAAAACCATAGAAAACAAGTTGAATTCTTTCCAGACTAAATGTTTACGAAGAATTAGAAAAATATTTTGGCCAAACACCATAAGAAATAACATCTTATTAGCAGAAATGCAGATGAAACCACTGACAACAATTATTGAGGAAAGACGCTGGCGATGGTTGGGACATGTGCTCCGAATGACTGACAACTCACTACCAAAAATAGCACTAAGATGGACACCACAGGGGAACAGAAGTAAGGGTAGACCAAAAGTGACAAGGAGAAGAACAACAGAAAGGATGTTGAGCAATAGAGGGCTCACCTGGGCAAGAGCAGAAAAAAAGGCGAAGGACAGGCATTTGTGGAAAACCCTTGCGGAAGCCCCATGTGCCCTGGGCACTTAAGGTTTAGAGAGAGAGAGAGAGAGTAAGAAACAAAAGAATATGATATAATATGCGACGACATATAAATACAAAATAACGGCCATCTAATTATTATCACACACTCACACATAAGACAAACTGATGAAGATAGAAACATTGATACGCACTGCTAGAATTATTGCAGGCAGTCAGCAGAGATACTTTTAGACAAGCCTTCTATCGGGGACAATGTTCAAGAATAGGAAGTTGAGTTATTGTTGTTGACGGTGTTTCTCCAGTCTGTCTCTGAAATACAGTTTTATTTTGTTTTAGTTTACTTGTGAGCTCCTTTAACTTCTTCTGCTAAGATGATTGATGCGTGGCTTTTGTACTAAATGCTGTACGGTATTGTTGGTTTGTTTTGAACGTTGATACAGTTAGTAATTGTAATAAATGTTGTTACAATTAATTTATCTATTGATATACTGACTGACGTTGGCGGTCATGTTCTTCCACAATTCTCTGTTACTAGTGAGGAATATAAGCTGTGCTGGCCTTCTTTGTTTCTAGTGATGAATATAAGATGTGCTGGCCTTCTTTGTTGCTAGTGATGAATATAAGATGTGCTGGCCTTCTTTGTTGCTAGTGATGAATATAAGATGTGCTGGCCTTCTTTGTTGCTAGTGATGAATATAAGATGTGCTGGCCTTCTTTGTTGATAATGATGAATATAAGATGTGTTTGCCTTCTTTGTTGCTAGTGATGAATATAAGATGTGCTGGCCTTCTTTGTTGATAGTGATGAATATAAGATGTGCTGGCCTTCTTTGTTGCTAGTGATGAATATAAGATGTGCTGGCCTTCTTTGTTGATAGTGATGAATATATGATGTGCTGGCCTTCTTTGTTGATAGTGATGAATATAAGATGTGCTGGCCTTCTTTGTTGATAGTGATGAATATAAGATGTGCTGGCCTTCTTTGTTGATAGTGATGAATATAAGCTGTGCTGGCCTTCTTTGTTTCTAGTGATGAATATAAGATGTGCTGGCCTTCTTTGTTGATAGTGATGAATATAAGATGTGCTGGCCTTCTTTGTTCCTAGTGATGAATATAAGATGTGCTGGCCTTCTTTGTTCCTAGTGATGAATATAAGATGTGCTAGCCTTCTTTGTTGATAGTGATGAATATAAGATATGCTGGCCTTCTTTGTTGATAGTGATGAATATAAGATGTGCTGGCCTTCTTTGTTGATAGTGATGAATATAAGATGTGCTGGCCTTCTTTGTTGATAGTGATGAATATAAGATGTGCTGGCCTTCTCTGTTCCTAGTGATGAATATAAGATGTGCTGGTCTTTTTTGTTCCTAGTGATGAATATAAGATGTGCTGGTCTTTTTTGTTCCTAATGATGAATATAAGATGTGCTGGCCTTCTTTGTTCATAGTGATGAAAATAAGCGGTGCTGGCATTCTTTGTTAATAGTGATGAATACAAGATGTGCTGTCCATCTTTGTTCCTAGTGATGAATAGAAGATGTGGTGGCCCTCTTTGTTCCGAGTGATGAATATAAGATGTGCTGACGTTCTTTCTTCCTAGTGATGAATATAAGATGTGCTGACGTTCTTTGTTCCTAGTGATGAATATAAGATGTGCTGACGTTCTTTGTTCCTAGTGATGAATATAAGATGTGCTGACGTTCTTTCTTCCTAGTGATGAATATAAGATGTGCTGACGTTCTTTGTTCCTAGTGATGAATATAAGATGTGCTGACGTTCTTTGTTCCTAGTGATGAATATAAGATGTGCTGACGTTCTTTCTTCCTAGTGATGAATATAAGATGTGCTGACGTTCTTTGTTCCTAGTGATGATTATAAGCTGTGCTGACGTTCTTTGTTCCTAGTGATGATTATAAGCTGTGCTGGTCTTCTTTGTTGCTAGTGATGAATATAAGATGTGCTGGCCTTCTTTGTTGCTGATGAGGAATATAAGATGTGCTACCCTTCTTTGTTGCTAGTGTTGAATATAAGCTGTACTGGCCTTCTTTGTTCCTAGTGATGAATATAAGCTGTGCTGCCATTCTCTGTTCTAATCATGAATATAAGCTGTGCTGGCCTTTTTTGTTCCTAGTGATGAATATAACTGTCCTGGCTTCTTTGTTCCAAATGATGATTATAAGCTGTGCTGGAATTCTGTGTTCCTAGTGATGAATATAAGCTGTGCTGGTCTTTTGTGTTCCTAGTGATGAATATAAGATGTTCTGTCCTTCTCTGTTAGTAGCGATGAATATAAGCTGTGCTGGTCTTCTTTTTTGCAGGTGCTGATTATAAGCTGTGCTGCAATTCTCTGTGTCTAATGATGAATATAAGATGTGCTGGCCTTCTTTGTTGCTAGTGCTGATTATAAGCTGTGCTGCAATTCTCTGTTACTAATTATGGATATAAGATGTGCTGACCTTTTTTGTTCCTAATGATGAATATAAGCTGTGCTGGCCTTCTTTGTTCCTAATGATGAATATAAGATGTGCTGGCCTTCTTAGTTCCTAATGATGAATATAAGCTCTGCTGGCCTTCTTTGTTCCTAATGATGAATATAAGCTGTGCTACCATTCTCTGTTCCAACATGAATATCAGTTGTGCTGGCCTTTTTTATTTCTAGTGATGAATATAAGCTGTGTTGGCTTCTTTGTTCTTTATGATGAATATAAGCTGTGCTGGGCTTCTCTGTTCCTAATGATGAGTATAAGCTGTGCTGGGGTTGTTTGTTGCTATTGATGAATATAAGCTGTGCTGGCTTTCTTTGTTCATAGTGATGAATATAAGCTGTGCTGGCCTTTTTTGTTCCTAGTGATGAATATAAGCTGTGCTGGCCTTATTTGTTCCTAGTGATGAATATAAGATGTGCTGGTCTTTTTTGTTTCTAATGATGAATATAAGATGTGCTATCCTTCTTCGTTCCTGGTGGTGAATATAAGATGTGCTGGCCTTCTTTGTTCCTAGTGATGAATATATGATTTCCTGGCCTTCTTTGTTCCTAGTGATGAATATAAGATGTGCTGGCCTTCTTTGTTCCTAGTGATGAATATAAGACGTGATGGCCTTCTTTGTTGCTAGTGAAGAATATAAGATGTGCTGGCATTCATTGCTCCTAGTTATGAATATAAGACGTGCTGGCCTTCGTTGTTGCTAGTGATGAATATAAGATGTGCTGGCTTTCTGTGTTCTTAATGATGAATATAAGCTGTGCTGGCCTTCTCTGTTTCTAGCGATGAATATAAACTGTGCTGGCCTTCTTTGTTGCTTGTGCTGATTATAAGCTGTGCTGCAATTCTCTGTTCCTAATGATGAATATAAGATGCGTTAGCTTTCTGTGTTCCTAATGATGAATATAAGATGTGCTGGGCTTCTTTGTTCCTAATGATGAATATAATCTCTGCTGGCCTTCTGTGTTCCTATTGACGAATATATTCTGTGCTACCATTCTCTGTTCTAATCATGAATATAAGCTGTACTGGCGTTTTTTATTCCTAGTGAAGAATATACGATGTGCCGGCTTCTTTGTTCCTAGTGATGAATATAAGATGTGATGGCCTTCTTTTTTCCTAATGACGAATATAAGATGTATCGGCCTTCTTTGTTCCTAGTGATGAATATAAGCTGTGCTGGTATTCTTTGTTCCTAGTGATGAATATAAGATGTGCTGGCCTCCTTTGTTGCTAATGATGATTATAAGCTGTGCTGGCCTTCTTTGTTGCTAGTGATGAATATAAGCTGTGCTGGTATTCTTTGTTCCTAGTGAAGAATATAAGATGTGGTGGCCTTTTTTGTTCCTAGTGATGAATAGAAGATGTGGTTGTCTTTTTTGTTCCTAGTGATGAATATAAGCTGTGCTGGCCTTCTTAGTTCCTAGTGATGAATATAAGATGTGCTGGGCTTCTTTGTTGCTTGTGATAAATATAAGCTGTTCTGGCTTTCTTTTCTCCTAGTGATGAATGTAATCTATGCTGTCCTTGTTTGTTCCTAGTGATGAATATAAGCTGTGGTGGCCTTCTCTGCACCTAGCGATGAATATAAGCTGTGCTTGTCTTCTTTGTTGCTAGTGATGAATATAAGATGTGTTGACCTTTTTTTTTCCTACTTATAAATATAAGATATGCTGGCCTCCTCTGTTCCTTGTGGTGAATATAAGATGTGTGGCCTTCTTTGTTCCTAATGATGAATATAAGATGTGCTGGCCTTCTTTGTTCCTAGTGATGAATATAAAATATGCTGGCTTTCTTTGCTCGTAGTGATGAATATACGATGTGCTGGCCTTTTTTGTTCCTAGTGATGAATATAACTGTGCTGTCTTCTTTGTTCCAAATGATAAATATAAACTGTGCGGGCCTTCTGTGTTACTAGTGATGAATATAAGCTGTGCTGGCCTTTTTTGTTACTAGTGATGAATATAAGATGTGCAGGACTTCTCTGTTCCTAGCGATGAATATAAGCTATGCTGGCGTTCTTTTTTCCTAGTGCTGACTATATGCTGTGCTGCAATTCTCTGTTTCTAATGATGAATATACGATGTGCTGGCCTTCTGTGTTCCTAATGATGAATATAAGATGTGCTGCCCTTTTTTGTTCCTGATGAATGAATATAAGCGGTGCCGGCCTTCTTTGTTCCTAATGATGAATATAAGATGTACTGGCCTTCTTTGTTCCTAGTGATGAATATAAGCTCTGCTGGTCTTCTTTGTTCCTACTGATGAATATAAGCTGTGGTACCATTCTCTGTTCTAATCATGAATATAAGCTGTGCTGGCCTTTTTTATTCTAAGTGATGATATAAACTGTGCTGGCTTCTTTGTTACTGATGATGAATATAAAATGTGCTGGTCTTCTTGGTTCCTAATAATGAATATAAGATGTGCTTGCCTTCTTTGCTCGTAGTGATGAATATAAGATGTTCTGGCCTTTTTTGTTCCTAATGATGAATATAAGCTGTGCTGGCCTTATCTGTTCATAGCGATGAATATAAGCTTTGCTGGCCTTCTTTGTTGCTAGTGCTGATTATAAGCTGTGCTGCAATTCTCTGTTCATAATGATGAATATAAAATGTGCTGGCCTTCTCTGTTACTAATGATGAATATAAGATGTTCTGGCCTTTTTTGTTCCTAATGATGAATATAAGCTGTGCTGGCCTTCTTTGATGCTAGTGATGAATTTAAGCTGTAATGGCCTTCTTTGTTCCTAATGATGAACATAAGATGTGCTGATCTTTTTTGTTCCTAGTGATGAATATAATCTGTGCTGTTCTTCTTTGTTCCTAGTGATGAATATAAGATGTGCTTCTCTTCTTTCTTCCTAATGATGAATATAAGCTCTGCTGGCCTTCTTTTTTCGTAGTGACGAATATAAGCTGTGCTACTATTCTCTGTTCTAATCATGAATATAAGCTGTGCTGGCGTTTTTTATTCCTAGTGATGAATATAAGATGTGCTGGCTTCTTTGTTCCTATGTATTAATATCACATGTGCTCGTTTCATTCTGCAAGTGATGATTATAAGCTGTGTTGTTCTTCTGTGTTCCTAATGATGAATATAAGCTGTGCTGGCTTTCTTTGTTCCTAGTGATGAATATAAGCTGTGCTGGCTTTCTTTGTTCTTAATGATGAATATAAGCTGTGCTGGCTTTCTTTGTTCCTAATGATGAATATAAGCTGTGCTGGCTTTCTTTGTTCCTACTGATGAATATAAGCTGTGCTGGCTTTCTTTGTTCCTAATGATGAATATAAGCTGTGCTGGCTTTCTTGGTTCCTAATGATGAATATAAGCTGTGCTGGCTTTCTTTGTTCCTAGTGATGAATATAAGCTGTGCTGGTCTTCTTTATTCCTACTGATGAATATAAGCCGTGCTGGCCTTCTTGGTTCCTCCTGATGAATATAAGATGTGCTGACCTTTTCTTGTTCCTAGTGATGAATATAAGATGTGCTGGCCTTTTGTGTTCCTAGTGATGAATATAAGATGTGCTGTCCTTCTTTGTTCCTAGTGATGAATATAAGATGTGCTGCAATTCTCTGTTTCTTTTGATGAATATAAGATGTGCTGGCCTTCTCTGTTCCTAGTGATGAATATAAGATGTGCTGCAATTCTCTGTTTCTTTTGATGAATATAAGATGTGCTGCAATTCTCTGTTTCTTTTGATGGATATAAGCTGTGCTGGCCTTTTTTATTCCAAGTGATGAATATAAGCTGTGCTGGCTTCTTTGTTACTTATGATGAATATAAGATGTGCTGGCTTCTTTGTTATTGATGATGAATATAAGCTGTGCTGGCTTCTTTGTTACTTATGATGAATATAAGCTGTGCTGGCCTTCTTTGTTCCTAGTTATGAAAATAAGCGGTGCTGGTATTCTTTTTTCCTAATGATGAATGTAAGATGTGCTGTCCTTCATCATTCCTAGTGATGAATAGAAGATGTGGTGGCCTTTTTTGTTCCTAGTGATGAATATAAGATGTGCTGGCCTTCTTTGTTCCTCGTAATGAATATAAGATGTACTGGCCTTTTTTTTTGCTAGTGATGAATATAAGCTGTGCTGGTCTTCTTTGTTCCTAGTGATGAATATAAGATGTGTTGACGTTCTTTTTTCCTAGTTATAAATATAAGATATGCTGGCCTTCTTTGTTCCTAGTGATGAATATAAGAAATGTTGGCCGTCTTTGTTGCTAGTGATGAATATAAGATGTGCTGGGCTTCTGTGTTCCTAGTGATGAATATAAGATGTGCTGGCCTTCTTTGTTCCTAGTGATGAAAGTAAGATGTGCTGGTCTTCTTTGTTCCTAATGATGAAAATAAGATGTGCTGGCCTTCTTTGCTCCTAGTGATGAATATAAGATGTGCTGGCCTTTTTTATTCCTAATGATGAATATAAGCTGTGCTGGCCTTCTTTGATGCTAGTGATGAATTTAAGCTGTACTGGCCTTCTTTGTTCCTAATGATGAACATAAGATGTGCTGGCCTTTTTTGTTCCTAATGATGAATATAATCTGTGCTGTCCTTCTTTCTTCCTAGTGATGAATATAAAATGTACTGGCCTTCTTTGCTCCTAGTGATGAATATAAGATGTGCTGGCCTTCTTTGTTCCTGGTGATGAATATAAGATGTGCTGGCTTTCTGTGTTCCTAATGATGAATATTAGCTGTGCTGGCCTTCTTTGTTGCTAGTGCTGAATCTAAGCTGTGCTGCAATTCTCTGTTCATAATGATGAATATAAAATGTGCTGACCTTCTGTGTTCCTAATGATGAATATAAGATGTTCTGGCCTTCTGTGTTCCTAATGATGAATATAAGATGTTCTGGCCTTTTTTGTTCCTAATGATGAATTTAAGCTGTGCTGGCCTTCTTTGATGCTAGTGATGAATATAAACTGTACTGGCCTTCTTTGTTCCTAATGATGAACATAAGATATGCTGACCTTTTTTGTTAATAATGATGAATATAATCTGTGCTGTCCTTCTTTGTTCCTATTGATGAATATAAGATGTGCTGGCCTTCTTTGTTCCTAATGATGAATATAAGCTCTACTGGCCTTCTTTTTTCGTAGTGACGAATATAAGCTGTGCTGCTATTCTCTGTTCTAATCATGAATATAAGCTGTGCTGGCGTTTTTTATTCCTAGTGATGAATAAAAGATGTGCTGGCTTCTTTGTTCCTAATGATGAATATAAGCTGTGCTGGCCTTCTCTGTTCCTAATGATGAGTATAAGCTGTGCTGGCCTTCTTTGTTGCTAGTGCTGATTATAAGCTGTGCTGGCCTTCTCTGTTCCTATGTATTAATATCAGATGTGCTGGTTTCATTTTGCAAGTGATGATTATAAGCTGTGTTGTTCTTCTGTGTTCCTAATGATGAATATAAGCTGTATTGGCTTTCTTTGTTCCTAGTGATGAATATAAGATATGCTGTCATTCTTTGTTGCTAGTGATGAATATAAGATGTGCTGACCTTCTCTGTTCCTAGTGATGAATATAAGATGTGCTGGCCTTCTTTGTTGCTAGTGATGAATATAAACTGTGCTGGCCATCTACGTTGTGTGCCATCTTGTTTCCAGCACACCAGCACACACACACACACACACACTCTCTCTCTCTCTCTCTCTCTCTCTCTCTCTCTCTCTCTCTCTCTCTCTGTCTCTACCTCGATCTCTTTTGCCTTCTATCGTTTCTTTTTTTACAGTGTATTCTAGCTTGCTTCGCAGTGGAACGTGTCCTATGAATTTTTACTTTCTTCTCTGACTTTTGTTATTGCTTGTCTCATCTTTCCATATTCATACCACTGCCAAAAAAGGGTAACTTGAAATTATGCACAAACTACAGAACCATTGTCCTGATTAGTCATGTGAGTAACATTATATTAAAAATCATAATGGGTAGATTTCATAAGAAAATAGGAGAAATCAATATGATCTATGCTGGTTTTAGACAAGGAAGAGGAACAGGCGATCACATATTCAATATAAGATTAATAAAAGAGAAATGCAGAGAATTTAATGTGAATCTATATTTATCTTTTATAGACTACTCAATGGCATTTGATTGTATACAACACCAGAAACTTTGGGAAATAACGGAAAAAGAGATTTCCAACACATGTGATACAGTTAATGTTACTGCTGTATCTAGACCAACAGGCAGCAGTAAGAATAAATGATGAAACAACAGACTGGCTTGACATAAAACTAGGGATCCAACAGAGGCGCATACTGGTGACTTATTTAACTTGTATACTGAAAATATAAAAATATCAGAGAAGATGTAGACAAAGAATAGTACAATGCCATAAAAATTGGAGGTTATGAAATACCAGAGATTAGATATACTGATGACACAGTATTACCGTCCACAACACAAAAGGTAAAGGTGAAGGTAAAATCCCCGTTTCCACGCCAGTAAGGCACACTGGGGAATACTGTGTTGGACCTACCTGTATTTTCCATGACCTTCGGCACACGAAAGTCTAATGTGGCCAATGTCACGCCTGGCCGCGTTATCTTCCCAGATTTCTCTGGTACCCATTTTTGGGGCTGGGTGAACCCAGGAGCCTTTTTGGTGTGTGCCAGAAAAAAAAATCCAACTGCTGGGACTGAACCCAGTACCACCTGATTAGTAAAGCGAGTACACAACCACTCAGCCAACCAGGCCGCCCCACAACACAAAAAAGGAATGGACAAACTAATTATGTCAGTCCGTAAGAATAGTGAAGAGTAAAGCCTCTATCTTAATGTGAAGAAAACTAGATTGATGACAACTGAGAAAACAAATAAGGCAGCTGAAATAGATATCAATGAGGAAAAATTGGAAGAGGTAGAGAGTTTTGAATATCTTGGATCATTACTAAGATAAATATTATCCTTTAGAAAATTAAACTAAAGAATCTGTGGAGAGGAACAGACAGAACTACAAAAATAAGATTTTTAAGGGTATGCATCTTTCCCATCGCAACACATGCCTGTGAGACACTTAACAAAACAGCTGAGAAACACATAAATGCCTTTGAATGTAAATGCTACTGAAGAGTTCTTCAAATATGGACAAACAAAAAAAAAGAAACAAAATATCCATACTATAAAAACTTAATATTGAAGAAGGTTGGCTAGTAAAGAAAATTAAATTTAAGTATTCTGGACACATTAAGCGTCACGAGAATTTAGAGAAGACAGTATTGGAAGGGTACATAATGGGAAAAAAGAGAGGACGACCAAAGCGAAGATGGCTGCAGGATATCATTGATGATCTTGCGAATTTACGTATCAGCAGCAGGGCATCTTGCTCACACCCGAGGGACCTACAGGAGACCTGTTAAGGAGACAAAGTTCCGCAAGGGACGTGCAAATGACTGACTGACTGACATCTCTCCAACCTCTCTCAAAATATTCTTATTTGATTTCTTTGCTGTGCATCGTATTCTTAGCATTGTTTTAAAGAAACACATTTCAGTGGCTTCCAGTTGGTGTTGTACTTCATTAATGACTGACCATGTCTGACATCTGTAACACGAAACTGGTTCGATGTAGCCCTACTCTTGCTCTCACTCCCAGTGACAGAGATTTATTGACACAGAGTACTTTTCATTTTATGAAACATTATTTTGGCTTGCATTATTCTCCTCCTTAGCTCATTTAGGCATCTTTTATCTGAGGTCAGTAGTGAACCCGAATATCCGAGGTCAGTAGTGAACCCGGATATCTGAGGTCAGTAGTGAACCCGAATATCCGAGGTCAGTAGTGAACCCGGATATCTGAGGTCAGTAGTGAACCCGAATATCCGAGGTCAGTAGTGAACCCGAATATCCGAGGTCAGTAGTGAACCCGGATATCTGAGGTCAATAGTGAACCTGGATATCTGAGGTCAGTAGTGAACCTGGATATGTAAGCTTGTCCGTGTGTTTTAGTATTGTGCTGTTTAATGCTGTCTCACATTTAGGAATAACTTTATTCTTTGAGGTGACTATAACTTCGTTGCAGTTAGTGGTTGTACTAAATAATGCTACAGTTAGTAATTGTACTAAATAATGCTACAGTTGGTGGGTGTACTAAATAATGCTACAGTTAGTAATTGTACTAAATAATGCTACAGTTGGTGGTTGTACTAAATAATGCTACAGTTGGTGGTTGTACTAAATAATGCTACAATTGGTGGTTGTACTAGATAATATCACAGTTAGTGGTTGTACTAAATAATGCTACAGCTAATGGCTGTACTAAATAGTGTTGCAGTTAATGGTTGAACAAAATAATGCTACGGTTAGTGGTATCATTAAAATATTGATGTAGCTTATAACTGTGTGATATGTTCCTGTTATATGTAATTAACATCATATTGTTGTATGTAAGCATGCTAGATGCTATATGTCTCAAACTTCTTCTGTCTTACGTTCACCATATATCTACATTACAGACATTCTCTCAGTTTGCGTGTGCAACGGAACATCCTTTTTTTCATCACCTTATCAACAAACAATGTTTGTGTTGTTAGAGTCTAGTCTGAGCGTTTATATATTTTGTCTTTACATTGACCTCTTACGTCACCTGCCGTGATACACAGCCAGTCATTATGTGATATTGCATTTCATCAGTTCTTTCCAGTCGTTAATGCTGCTTTGTTAAAAAAGTATTACTATTAGTCGTTAATGCTGCTTTGTTAAAAAAGCATTACTATTAGTCGTTAATGCTGCTTTGTTAAAATAGTATTACTATTAGTCGTTAATGCTGCTTTGTTAAAAAAGTATTACTATTATCGTTAATGCTGCTTTGTTAAAAAAAGTATTACTATTAGTCGTTAATGCTGCTTTGTTAAAAAAGTATTACTATTAGTCGTTAATGCTGCTTTGTTAAAAAAGTATTACTATTAGTCGTTAATGTTGCTTGTACTTGTCCTATTAGTCGTTAATGGTGCTTTGTTAAAAAAATATTACTATTAGTCGTTAATGGTGCTTTGTTAAAAAAAATTACTATTAGTCGTTAATGGTGCTTTGTTAAAAAAATATTACTATTAGTCGTTAATGGTGCTTTGTTAAAAAAGTATTACTATTAGTCGTTAATGGTGCTTTGTTAAAAAATATTACTATTAGTCGTTAATGGTGCTTTGTTAAAAAAATATTACTATTAGTCGTTAATGGTGCTTTGTTAAAAAAGTATTACTATTAATTACCTCCGAAATATTTTCCTGCTTCATATTCCGTCAGCCCAGTCGTCTTCGTGCATCACAGGTTCGTTATCAAATGTTAGCTTTCAGGCATTATCATTTCATATTCTTGGAACGTGTCCTAGACATGATGTTGCCTGTACTTGTCCTAGATGCTGCCTGTTCTTTCCTAGAAGGTTTAACATGATGTTACAGATACTTCTCCTAGAAGACTTAACATGATGTCGCCTGTACTTGTCAAATATGCTGCCCGTTTTTTACCTACATGTTGACTTCACCTGTTTTAGAATACCTAACATAATGTTGCCCATACTTGTCTTAAATACTGCCTATTCTTGTCCTAGAAGTCTTAACATGATGTTGCCTGTACGTGTGATAAAGACATAACATTATATTGCCCATACTTGTCCTTGATGCTGCTTCTTCCTGTCCTAGAAGACTTATCATGATGTTGCTTGTACTTGTCTTAGAAGACTTATCATGATATTGCTTGTACTTGTCCTAGAAGACTTATCATGATATTGCCTGTACTTGTCCTAGAAGACTTATCATGATGTTGCATGTACCTGTCCTAGAAGACTTATCATGATGTTGCTTGTATTTGTCCTAGAAGACTTATCATGATATTGCCTGTACTTGTCCTAGAAGACTTATCATGATATTGCCTGTACTTGTCCTAGAAGACTTATCATGATATTGCCTGTACTTGTCCTAGAAGACTTATCATGATATTGCTTGTACTTGTCCTAGAAGACTTATCATGATATTGCTTGTACTTGTCCTAGAAGACTTATCATGATATTGCTTGTACTTGTCCTAGAAGACTTAACATGATGTTACCTTTATTTGTCATAGAAGACTTAATGTTGCCGGTATTTTTCCGAGATGCAACCTTTACTTGTCCTAGAAGACATTACATGATATTTACCTGCCCTAGATACTGACTGTTCATGTCGACTTAAAAGGATGTTGCCTGTTCTTGTCCTAGAAGAATTAACATGATACTGCCTGTATTTCTCCTAGAGGACTTAACACAATTTTGACTGTACTTGTCTTAGATACTCCTGTTCTTATTCTAGAGGACTTAACATGATGTTGACAGTACTTGTCCTAGAAGACTTAACATGATGTTGCCTGTACTTGTCCTAGAAGACGTAATATTATGTTGCGCGTACTTGTCCTAGATATTAACTTTACTTGTCCTAAATCCTGCCTGTTATTGTCGCAGAATGATTAACATGATGTTGCTTGTACTTGTCCTAGAAATCTTAACATGATGTTGCCTGTACTTATTCTAGAAGACTAAACATGATGCTGCCTATAAATTTCCTGGATGTCTTAACATGATATTGCCAGTATATGTCCTAGAAGCGTTAACAGTGAAAAATGTCACGTTAGAATATGGAAACACACAGATAGAAATGTCACGTTAGAATATGGAAACACACAGATAGAAATGTCACGTTAGAATATGGAAACACACAGATAGAAATGTCACGTTAGAATATGGAAACACACAGATAGAAATGTCACGTTAGAATATGGAAACACACAGATAGAAATGTCACGTTAGAATATGGAAACACACAGATAGAAATGTCAAGTTAGAGTATGGAAACACACAGATAGAAATGTCACGTTAGAATATGGAAACACACAGATAGAAATGTCAAGTTAGAATATGGAAACACACAGATAGAAATGTCAAGTTAGAATATGGAAACACACAGATAGAAATGTCAAGTTAGAATATGGAAACACACAGATAGAAATGTCAAGTTAGAATATCGAACCAGGTGGACAAAAACGTCAGGTTAAAATTTCGAACCACGCAAACACGAATATCACATTAGAATATTGAAATGAACAGATAAGAATATCAGACTAGAATATTGAAATGCGCAGATAAGAATAATAAAATAGAATATTGAAATGAGCAGAAAAGAGTATCACGTTAGAATATTGAAATGAGCAGAAACGAATATCAGACTAGAATATTGAAATGAGCAGATAAAAATATGTTAGAATAATTAACTGAGCAGAAAAACCCAATGACAAATAAAAATACAACGTCATCTACTTACTCGCATGTGCTAACAGAATCCAGTGTTCAGTGCATATTTCTTGTGGGATTCTTCAAGACATTCGAACTAAAGAAGTCAAGTTTCTGGAGTGATATCAACCGGATTTTCTGTCCATTTTCTTCTTTTTCGTCTTACCGCTGCCTCGTGTACGTGCTCACTGCATCTCATGCCAAGGAGTGTCATGTGATCAGATGTATTGTCACACAACTCCACAAGATGTGATCAGATGTGTTGTCACACAACTCCACAAGATGTGATCAGATGTGTTGTCACACAACTCCACAAGATGTGATCAGATGTACTGTCACACAACTCCACAAGATGTGATCAGATGTATTGTCACACAACTCCACAAGATGTGATCAGATGTATTGTCACACAACTCCACAAGATGTGATCAGATGTGTTGTCACACAACTCCACAAGATGTGGTCAGATGTATTGTCACACAACTCCACAAGATATGATCAGATGTATTGTCACAGAACTCCACAAGATAGGTTAGATTTTTTGTCACAGAACTTCACAAGATATGATCAGAGAACTCCATATGATGTGGTCAGATGTATTGTAACAGAACTTCACAAGATATAGTCAGATTTATTGTCACAGAACTTCACAAGATATGGTCGGCTATAATGTCACAGAACTTCATTAGATATGATCAGATGTATTGTCACAGAACTCCATATGATGTTGCCAGATGTATTGTCACAGAACTTCACAAAATATAGTCAGATGTATTGTCACAGAACTCCACATGGTAATGTTGCTTGTGCCCTTGATCCATCTCTTTCTGGATCTTCCCTGACACACACCGCCAGACAAGCCACACTTTGCAATTTACAGCTAAGTACTTTTTTTTTTACAGTATTCATGTAAATCTATACTTTATCTCCTCTCCCTATTTCTTCGTCCTGTATGTTTTTGTATGATTAAGGCTCACGCCGAAACGTCACAACTTTGTAATCGTTAAGTAATAAAGCTGCTCCTACTTTTTTCCAATTTTATACCTTCCTGTTTGTTGTGATTCTTGCCAGTGTTTATATGGGTGCTCCTATTCGTGGGCATTCATCTTGGCTGGGTCATGTCTCAGATGTCTCATTTTTGTCTGCATAGTTTTGTAGACAGTGTCTAAATTTGTCGCTGGTAGCACAGTATTAGTGTGAAAATTGTTTCTGTCTAGTTTTTCTGTCTAGTTTTATGGAGGGTGTCTAAATTTGACGCTGGTAACAAAGCGTTAGTGTGAAAGTTGTTTCTGTCTAGTTTCATCATCGACATTTGCTGAACATTTTGGATGCTTCAAGACCGGGATTGAGGGAGAAAAAGGGCATAAGTGAGGAGTTTATTTTAGGCGCAAATATTTTTCATAAACTTTCGTATGTTAATACTTCTGAACAATATTTCAATGTTCAATATCGCTGAATAATAAGCACAGATATTTTTTTTGGTCTGTGAACAGTATAGAGAGTAGAAGTAACGTTGTGAAGAGCAGAAATAACGTTGCCTATGAACAGTTTGAAGACTAGAAATAACGTTGCCTGTGAAGAGTGTGAAAAGTAGAAATAACGTTGCTTGTGAACAGTTTGAAGACTAGAAATAACGTTGCCTGTGAAGAGTTGAAGACTAGAAATAACGTCGCCTGTGAAGAGTAGAAATAACGTTGCCTGTGAAGAGTAGAAATAACGTTGCCAGTGAACAGTTTGAAGACTAGAAATAACGTTGCTTGTGATGATTGTGAAGAGTAGAAATAACGTTGCCTGTGAACAGTTTGAAGACTAGAAATAACGTTGCTTGTGATGATTGTGAAGAGTAGAAATAAAGTTGCCTGTGAACAGTTTGAAGACTAGAAATAACGTTGCTTGTGATGATTGTGAAGAGTAGAAATAAAGTTGCCTGTGAACAGTTTGAAGAGTAGAAATAACGTTGCTTGTGATGATTGTGAAGAGTAGAAATAACGTTGCCTGTGAACAGTTTGAGGACTTGAAATAAAGTTGCCTGTGAATAGTTTGAAGAGTAGAAATAACGTTGCCTGTGAACAGTTTGAAGAGTAGAAATAACGTTGCCCGTGAAGAGTTTGAAGACTAGAAATAAAGTTGCCTGTGAATAGTTTGAAGAGTAGAAATAACGTTGCCTGTGAACAGTTTGAGGACTTGAAATAACGTTGCCGGTGAAGAGTAGAAATAAATTTGCCTGTGAACAGTTTGAAGAGTAGAAATAACGTTGCCTGTGAACAGTGTGAAGACTTGAAATAACGTTGCCTGTGAACAGTTTGAAGAGTAGAAATAACGTTGCTTGTGAAGTTTGTGAAGTGTAGAAATAACGTTGCCTGTGAATAGTTTGAAGAGTAGAATTAACGTTGCTTGTGAACAGTTTGAAGACTTGAAATAACGTTGCTTGTGAAGAGTGTGAGGAGTAGAAATAACGTTGCCTTTGAACAGTTTGAAGAGTAGAAATAACGTTCCCTGTGAACAGTTTGAAGACTAGAAATAACGTTGCCTGTGAAGAGTTTCAAGACTAGAAATAACGTTCCCTGTGAACAGTTTGAAGAGTAGAAATAACGTTGCTTGTGAAGAGTTTGAAGACTAGAAATAACGTTGCCTGTGAACAGTTTGAAGACTAGAAATAACGTTGCCTGTGAACAGTTTGAAGACTAGAAATAACGTTGCCTGTGAACAGTATGGAGAACAGAAGTAATGCTCGTGAAACATCTCGCAAAACAATAATAACTGTCTTCTCTGCGTCACTTCCGTGTATGCTCTTGTTGCTACCAGAGTTGCAATACAGACAACAGAAACAGGCAGAACCGGCTACGTTAGAATGACACAACAGACAACACGCACAAAGACAGAAAACAGTCAGGTCAAGCAAGCACAAAGATAGAAAACAGCCAAGTCAGAATGCTATGAACAAATGAACTCCTCCCAATGAAATCAGAAATAAGACGAGCAGAAAATTGTCTGTTATCTTATTAGACTTTCGACCGAGGACGTGTCAGAGGGTGTGTGATTGCCCCATTGTAGCAAATTATCACAGACCCCGTTCTGGTGTAATCTACGGATGTTGTCAAACATTGATCGTCAATTACTGCAGAATGTAGTTACCTTCTAGAACACACCCCTTCCGGCGTTTCCCTTCACACATAATTCTCACTTGAAATGCCGGTCGTACCAACTAGAACAGCCATGTTTGATGAAACATTTATTTACTAAAGTGGCTCCAACAGTTTTCAATGCAATTGCCAAACAACTCATGTAACAATACTCAAGTAACAAGACTCATGTAACAATAATCAAGAAATAAGACTCAAGTAACAAGACTCATGTAACAATAATCATGTAACAAGTCTCAAGTAACAAGATTCATGTAACAATACTCAAGTAAGAGGACTCATGTAACAATAATCAAGAAATAAGACTCAAGTAACAAGACTCATGTAACAATACTCAAGTAAGAGGACTCATGTAACAATAATCAGTAATAAGACTCAAGTAACAAGATTCATGTAACAATACTCAAGTAAGAGGACTCATGTAACAATAATCAAGTAATAAGACTCAAGTAACAAGACTCATGTAACAATACTCACGTAACAAAGACTCGTGTAACAATACTCAAGCAACAAGACTTATGTAACAAGATTAAAATAACAATACTCAAGAAACAACACTCAAGTAACAATACTCAAGTAACAATATTCATGTAACAATACTCAAGTAACAAGACACAAGTAACAAGGCTCATGTAACAATACTCAAGAAACAAGACTCGTGTAAGAAGATTCAATTAACAATACTCAGGTAACAATATTCATGTAACAGTACTCAAGTAACAAGACTCCTTTAACAAGATTCAAGTAACAACACTCAAGTAACAATACTCAGGTAAGAATATTCATGTAACAATATTCACGTAACAAGACTCGTGTAACAAGATTCAAGTAACAACACTCAAGAAACAATATTCAGGTAATACTATTCATGTAACAATAGTCAAGAAACAAGTCTCGTATAACAAGATTCAAGTAACAACACTCAAGTAACAAGACTCATGTAACAACACTCAAGTAACAAGACTCATGTAACAATACTCAAGTAACAAGACTCATGTAACAATACTCAAGTAACAAGACCCATGTAACAATACTCAAGTAACAAGACTCAAGTAACAATACTCAAGTAACAATACTCATGTAACAATACTCAAGTAAGAGGACTCATGTAACAATAATCAAGAAATAAGACTCAAGTAACAAGACTCATGTAACAATACTCAAGTAAGAGGACTCATGTAACAATAATCAAGTAATAAGACTCAAGTAACAAGATTCATGTAACAATACTCAAGTAAGAGGACTCATGTAACAATAATCAAGTAATAAGACTCAAGTAACAAGACTCATGTAACAATACTCACGTAACAAAGACTCGTGTAACAATACTCAAGCAACAAGACTTATGTAACAAGATTAAAATAACAATACTCAAGAAACAACACTCAAGTAACAATACTCAAGTAACAATATTCATGTAACAATACTCAAGTAACAAGACACAAGTAACAAGGCTCATGTAACAATACTCAAGAAACAAGACTTGTGTAACAAGATTCAATTAACAATACTCAGGTAACAATATTCATGTAACAGTACTCAAGTAACAAGACTCCTTTAACAAGATTCAAGTAACAACACTCAAGTAACAATACTCAGGTAAGAATATTCATGTAACAATATTCACGTAACAAGACTCGTGTAACAAGATTCAAGTAACAACACTCAAGAAACAATATTCAGGTAATACTATTCATGTAACAATAGTCAAGAAACAAGTCTCGTATAACAAGATTCAAGTAACAACACTCAAGTAACAAGACTCATGTAACAACACTCAAGTAACAAGACTCATGTAACAATACTCAAGTAACAAGACCCATGTAACAATACTCAAGTAACAAGACCCATGTAACAATACTCAAGTAACAAGGCTCAAGTAACAATACTCAAGCAACAATACTCATGTAACAATACTCAAGTAACAATACTCATTTAACAACACTCAAGTAACAATACTCACGTAAAAATGCTCAAGTAACAACACTGAATTAACAAGGTTCAAGAAACAAAACTAGCAGAATAGAACTACAGACATGTGACATTCAGTGCTAGTTTTCTTCAATATTTTGTTATTTTGACAAACAAATGACAGTTGTTTATTACGTACAGTTCTAATCTTATATAGACGCCAGTTTTTCTAATCTTATATAAACGCCAGTTTGAGGACAGTTCTAATCTTGTATAGATCCCTTTGTGGAGGACAGTCTAATCTTATATAGACCCCTTTGCTGAGGACAGTACAACTTTTAAATAGACCCAGTTGTTGAGGACAGTTCTAATCTTACATAGACCCCTTTATGGAGGACAGTTGTAGTCTTATATATACCCCTTTGTTGAGGACAATACTACTTTTATATAGACCCCTTTGTGTGAGGACAGTTCTACTCTTATATAGACCCATTTGTGAAAGACAGTTCTAATCATATATACACCCCTTTGTTGAGGACAGTTCTAATCTTATACAGATACATTTGTTGAGGACAGTACTACTTTATATAGACTCCTTTATGAGGACAGGTCTAGTCTTATATACCCCCTTTGTTGGGGACAGTTCTAGTCTTATATAGACCCCTTTGTTGAGGACAGTTCTAACCTTATATAGCTCCCTTTGTGGAGGACAGTTCTAAATCTTATATAGACCCCATTGTTGAGGACAGTACTACTTTTATGTAGACCCCTTTGTTGAGGACAGTATTACTTTTATATAGATCCCTTTGCTGAGGACAGTACTACTTTTATATATACACTTTTGTAGAAGACAGTTCTAATCTTATATTGACTCCTTTATTGAGAACAGTTCTACTATTATATAGACCCATTTATTGAGGACAGTTCTAATAGTATATCAGATCCTTTATTCAGGACAGTTTAATAAGGAAAGTTGTATTCTTATACAAATCCCTTTATTGAGGATAGTTCTAATCTTCTATAGACCCCTGTGTTGAGACAGTTCTAATCTCATATCGACCCTAGTGAGGACAGTTATAATCTTATATAGACTCCTTTATTAAGGACAGTTATAATATTATATAGACGCCTTTATCTAGGACAGTTCTAATCTTATATAGACCCCTTTAGTGAGGACAGTTCTGATTTTATATAGACCCTTTCTTGATGACAGTTCTAATCTTATATAGAACAGTTTGTTAAGGACAGTTATAATCTTATATAGACCCCTTCGTTGAGGACAGTTCTAATCTTATATAGACCCCTTTGTTGGGGACAGTTCTAGTCTTATATAGACCCCTTTGTTGAGGACAGTTCTAACCTTATATAGCTCCCTTTGTGGAGGACAGTTCTAAATCTTATATAGACCCCATTGTTGAGGACAGTACTACTTTTATGTAGACCCCTTTGTTGAGGACAGTATTACTTTTATATAGATCCCTTTGCTGAGGACAGTACTACTTTTATATATACACTTTTGTAGAAGACAGTTCTAATCTTATATTGACTCCTTTATTGAGAACAGTTCTACTATTATATAGACCCATTTATTGAGGACAGTTCTAATAGTATATCAGATCCTTTATTCAGGACAGTTTAATAAGGAAAGTTGTATTCTTATACAAATCCCTTTATTGAGGATAGTTCTAATCTTCTATAGACCCCTGTGTTGAGACAGTTCTAATCTCATATCGACCCTAGTGAGGACAGTTATAATCTTATATAGACTCCTTTATTAAGGACAGTTATAATATTATATAGACGCCTTTATCTAGGACAGTTCTAATCTTATATAGACCCCTTTAGTGAGGACAGTTCTGATTTTATATAGACCCTTTCTTGATGACAGTTCTAATCTTATATAGAACAGTTTGTTAAGGACAGTTATAATCTTATATAGACCCCTTCGTTGAGGACAGTTCTAATCTTATATAGACCCCTTTATTAAGGATAATTCTAATATTACACAGACCCCTTTATTGAGGACAGTTCTAGTCTTCTATAGACCCCTGTATTGAGGACATTTCTAATTTTATATCAACCCTTATGTTGAGGACAGTTCTAATCTTATATAGACCCCTTTGTTGAGGACAGTTCTAATCTTATATAGACCCCTTTGCTGAGGATAGTTCTAATCTTATATAGACCACTTTGCTGAGGATAGTTCTAATCTTATATAGACCCATGTGTTGATGACAGTTTTAGTCATATATAGACCCCTTTATTGAGGACAGTTCTAATCTTATGTAGACTCTTTTATTGAGGACAGTTCTAATCTTATGTAGACTCCTTTATTGAGGACAGTTCTAATCTTATGTAGACTCTTTTATTGAGGACAGTTCTAATCTTATGTAGACTCTTTTATTGAGGACAGTTCTAATCTTATACAGACTCCTTTATTGAGGACAGTTCTAATCTTATATAGACCTCTTTGCTGAGGACAGTCCTAATCTTATATATACCCCCTTGTTGAGGACAGTTCTAATCTTATATAGACCCCTTTATGGAGGACAGTTCTACTCATATATAGACCCATTAGTTGAGATCAGTTTTTATCTTGTACAAATAACCTTGTTGAGGTCAGTTCTTATTTTGTACAGATAATTTTGTTGATGTCAGTTCTTATCGTGTACAATTAGCTTTGTTGAGGTGAATTTTTATCTTGTACAGAGAACTCTGTTGAGGTCAGTTCTTATTTTGTACAGATAACTTTGTTCACATCAGTTTTTATCTTGTACAGATATATTTGTTTTTCAGAGTTCGCCTACTACCTGATATGGTTAAATGTAATCTTATTTTATTTCTCTCAAAGAAAAGTTTTATTCCGGTAGTCTATTGTTCGGTATAAAGAAAAGTTTCGTTCAGATAGTTTATTGTCGAGTGTAAGGAAGGGTTTTGTTCAGGTAGTTTATTGTTTGGTGTAAATAAAAGTTTTGTTCAGGTAGTTTATTGTTTGGTGTAAAGAAAAGTTTTGTTCAGGTAGTTTATTGTTTGGTGTAAAGAAAAGTTTTGTTCAGGTAGTTTATTGTTTGGTATAAAGAAAAGTTTCGTTCAGGTAGTTTATTGTTTGGTATAAAGAAAAGTTTTGTTCAGGTAGTTTATTGTCTGGTATAAAGAAAGGTTTTGTTCAGGTAGTTTATTGTCTGGTATAAAGAAAGGTTTTGTTCAGGTAGTTTATTGTCTGGTATAAAGAAAGGTTTTGTTCAGGTAGTTTATTGTTTGGTATAAAGAAAGGTTTTGTTCAGGTAGTTTATTGTCTGGCATAAAGAAAGGTTTTGTTCAGGTAGTTTATTGTGGGGTATGAAGAAAAGTTTTGTCCAGGCAGTTTATTGTGAGGTATAAGGAAGAGTTTTGTTGAGGTAGTTTATTTTGGGGTATAAAGAAAATCATTGGAACCAGCAAGAATGTGGTTTATTAGAAAAATGTTGTGAATCCCTTGGATAGCAAAAATAACTAATGAAGAATGTATGAGAAGAGCTGGAGAGACAAAACAATCTTATCAAAAAGATAAGAGAGACAATGTACTTTCATAGGACATGCAATGAGAAGAGGGGGCATTGAAAATATTATAACAACAGGAAAATTAAAGGGAAGAAGATCTAGAGGAAGACCACTAGAATTGATACTGGTCAGTCTTACAGGATGGTGTGAGAGGAGATCACCAACTGAACTGATGGCCTGCATGAAGGATCGTGTACTCTGGAGAAGGATAATAGCCAACGCCAGTCGGCACGGCACCTGATGATGATAGAGAAAAGTCTTGTTCAGCTATTTTAATGTAAGGTATATAGAAAATTTGGTTCAGGTAATTTATTGTCGGGTATAAAGGAACATTTTTTTTCAGGTAGTTTATTGTCGGATATGAAGAAAGGTATTGCTCAGGTAGTTTATCGTGGGGTATAAACAAATAAACATACATAAAACAACTGATCATCTCCTGATGATAGAACTAGAAACTAGATAGATCATTTTTGTATTAGAAAATAATACAGAACATCTATGATAGATGTAAGGGCATATAGAGATGCAGATGTCAACAGTGATCACAATATGTGTATAGGGAAAATAAAACTAAAACTGAAAAGCCAACACAAAAAAGCAATACGCTGAAAGATAAACAGCCACAGCCTACAAGAAGAGAATACTAACAGTAATTTTAATCAGGAACTTGCCAATCATTCCACAATACTCAGTGAAGTAGAGGAGATAGATATATTTGAATTATGGAATTCTTACAGCACAGCCATAATCACAGCAGCAAATGCAAGTTCTGGATTGAGAAAACCAAATAGAAAAGCATGGATATCAGAAAATACATGGAAATACATACATGAAAGACGAGCAGAAAAATTAGACATGTTGAATGTAAAAACAGATCTTGGAAAAGATCTGGCAAAAACAACATACAAAGAAATAGACAATAATAGAAAAAAGTTCAGCTAGAAGAGATAAAAGAGAAATGCATAGACAATATGGTGAAAGAGGCAGAGAAGGCAGCAAAAACAGAAGACAGCAAAACTTTATATAACATATAAAAGAGGCTAACAGGTACTATTACATCAAAGAAAGACCAATCCTTAGCAAAACTGGAACCCTATTAACATCAAGTAAAGACCAAAAGCAAAGTTAGGCTGAACACTTCCAAGAAATAATCTACCACACCCAAAAGAATTGATAAACATTGAAACCGACTTACCAACCTCACAACTAAATGTCAGCCTAGATGAAATTACATTGCATGAAATTGAAACAGCAGTGAATTTTATGGCTAACAACAAAGCTGCAGGTGAAGATGAAATAGCATCCAAAATGTTAAAAGATATCAATAGTGACAACATGAGACAACTATAGAGAATGTTTAATAAGATTTGAAAAGTAGGTAAGGTCCCTTCTAAACGGAAAAAAGGAATCGTTATAAAGATACCAAAAAAGGCAACCTTAGTGACTGTAACAATTGGAGAGGAGTAACCTTAATATCAGTTGTGTCAAAAGTATTTTGCAAGGTAGTTTTGAACAGACTTAAAGATGTAGTGGATACCGCAATGAGAGAAAAACAAGCAGGATTTCGAAAAGGGAGAAGCTGTCTCAACCAGATCTTTACTCTAAGAATAGTACTTGAAGAACATATTTAAAAGCAGAAACCATTAATACTGAACTTCATAGATTTTAAATAGGCGTTTGATAGCATACACAGAGATTCATTATGGATAATTTTAATTCTATATGGAATACCATCTAAAACTGTCAACATCAGTAAGGACTTATACAGTGGATATGTTTGTGCAGTCAAAACAGAAGAAGGGATGAGTGAATGGTTCCAGATTGAAATAGGTGTGAAACAAGAATGTATACTGTCTCCTTTGTTTTTTGGAATTACAATAGACTTCATAATGAAAAAATGCTGCACAGGTAACACAGGTATTGACTGGGTACATGGGACCCATCTAGAAGATCTTGATTTTGCTGATGACATAACTCTTATCAGTAACAATGTGAATTCTATGCAAGTAAAAATAGAAATCCTGTCTTCACTGGCTAGCAAAATAGGACTTGAAATTAACAAGGACAAAATAAAAGTAATGAAACTTCCCCTTAATCAAAATGGAAAAATAGCCTTAGAAGGGACAGACATTGAAGAAGTCAATCAATTTGCATACCTTGGCAGATACATAGACCAGGATGAAGACACCAGAAAGGAAGTTAGATTTAAAATTGCAAAAGCAGCATCGATCTTCAAGAATCTTGAGAACATATGGCTCTTAAAAGTTATAAGCACAAAGAACAAGTTAAGACTATTCAATTAAAATGTAATATCCACCCTCATTTATGCATGCGAAAGCTGGAAAACAACTAAAGAAATAGACAATAAATTAGACTCTTTTGAAAACAAATGCTTAAGTAAAATACTCGGCATCAAGTGGAACGAATTCAAGAACAATGCAGAGATAAGACAGACGACTGAACAGCAGCCAGTTTCATGTGTGATTAGGAAAAGGAGATAGACTTATGTTGGTCACGTGATGAGAAGAAACGATCAGAGAATCCCAAAACAAGCAGCCCTACCAGAGAAAGCTGGAACAGACGGATGTGAAAAACATGGAATTATTAGTTTACCAGCCCACATTAACAAAATTGCTGTTAAGAGTAATAATGAGAAGGATGAGACAAACAGTTAAAGTAGAGATGGCAGAGAACAATGTGACTTTGTTAAAGGCAAAGGAAAGCAAATTGCTACATGTATGCACTGAGAACAGTAATATAAAAAGCTTTGGAGGTACAGAAAGATATATACCTGTTTTATTGACTACACCGAAGCGTTTGACCAGGTAAAACATGAGGAAGTGATGAAGATGCTGCAAGACATACACATTGATGGCAAGGATCTAAGAATAATAAATATATATATATAATGGAACAAAAAAATCAGCCATCAAGATAAACAACAAAATAGGCAAATTTCAGAGCATAAAGAAGGAAATAAGACACGGATGTGTACTGTCCTAGGATCTATTTTCTCTCAACAGTGAGAATATTATGAGAGAGAAAGATAAGGATGTGTACTGTCCTAGGATCTATTTTCTCTCTACAGTGAGAATATTATGAGAGAGAAAGACAAGGATGTGTACTGTCCTCGGATCTATTTTCTCTCAACAGTGAGAATATTATGAGAGAGAAAGATAAGGATGTGTACTGTCCTAGGATCTATTTTCTCTCTACAGTGAGAATATTATGAGAGAGAAAGACAAGGATGTGTACTGTCCTCGGATCTATTTTCTCTCTACAGTGAGAATATTATGAGAGAGAAAGACAAGGATGTGTACTGTCCTCGGATCTATTTTCTCTCAACAATGAGAATATTATGAGAGAGAAAGACAAGAATGCATGCTGTCCCCAGATCTATTTTCTCTCTACAGTGAGAATATTATGAGAAAGAAAGACAAGGATGTGTGCTGTCCTCGGATCTATTTTCTCTCTACATTGAGAATATTATGAGAGAGCAAGACAAGGATGTGTGCTGTCCTCGGATCCATTTTCTCTCAACAGTGAGAATATTATGAGAAAGAAAGACAAGGATGTGTGCTGTCCCCAGATCTATTTTCTCTCTACATTGAGAATATTATGAGAGAGCAAGACAAGGATGTGTGCTGTCCCCAGATCTATTTTCTCTCTACAGTGAGAATATTATGAGAGCCATTACTGACAAGCCTGGAATAAAAGTTGGAGGACATAACAGCAATAACCTGAGATACGCTGACAGCACAGTCCTGATAGCAGACAAGGAAAAAAGATCTACAGGAGCTGCTAGATATAGTAGCAGCAGAAAGTAAATATAAAGGACTGTCACTGAACAGGAAGAAAAAAGAAACGATGGGCGTGTTCAGAAAGAAATCTGTGCCAGAATGCGATGTAAAAATCAAAGAAATAATAACATTAAAACACGTGCACAGATTCAAGTATCTTGGTACGACTATAACATCAGATGGTAGGTGTAGCATGGAATCAGAAACAGACCATGCAAGGCAAAGGTAGCATTTCACAAATCTATTTTGTGCAGTCCATTGCTGTCAACAGATACTAAGACAAGTGTCTTGAAACGCTATATGGAGCCAGTATTACTATATGGAAGCGAATCATGGTCACTAACAAAACAGTAACAAGAGCATCAGAAGCAACTGAAATGCGGTTCCTACGAAGAATGTTAAGAATACCATGGGCAGCCAAAATAACAAATGAAAAATGTTATGACGATCAAAATAATAAATGAAGAATGTTAAGAATACCATGGGCAGCCAAAATAACAAATGAAAAATGTTATGACGATCAAAATAATAAATGAAGAATGTTAAGAATGCCATGGGCAGCCCAAATAACAAATGAAAAATGTTATGACGATCAAAATAATAAATGAAGAATGTTAAGAATGCCATGGGCAGCCCAAATAACAAATGAAGAATCTTAAGAATACCACGGATAGTCAAAATATCGAATGAAGAATTTTAAGAATACCATGGACAGTCAAAATAACAAATGAATTTTAAGAATACAATGGATAGTCAAAATAACAAATGAAGAATGCCTAAGGAAAGCCAATGAGAAACGAACATTAATAAACGCACTATGGGAGAGACAGTCTAGGTCTATTTTTCATATAAAGAGACGAGGATGGATAGAAAAAAATTTTAACAACAGGGAAAATTAGAGGCAGGAAGGGGAAAGGCAGAACAAGAGATAACACCTTAGATGGTTTGACAAAATGGCATGGGAGAAGCACAACAACAGATTTGATAAATAGCATTAATGATCAGAAACTGTGGAGAGACATGGTCCCCGACGCATTCAGACAGGGCACATGATGATGATGATGATGAAAGAATTTCTGATTTACAGATCTTGTGCCACTTAGACTTACACATGTCACTGGTGCAGAGACTTCTGTGCATTCTGTGATGCAGTGATACGGAAAAACTAGAATCAAGACAAGAGAGATCTATATTTCCATATATATATATATATATATAGGTCTATAATGACTTCTTTAAAATCTGTATGTGGGCTAAAAACTTCTTTTGGATCTCTGCCATAATACAGAACTTTCTACCCACTACTTTGTGGGCAAGGCAATAACCTGAGATACGCTGACAGCACAGTCCTGATAGCAGACAATGAAAAAAGATCTACAAGAGCTGCTAGATATAGTAGCTGCAGAAAGTAAATATAAAGGACTGTCACTGAACAGGAAGAAAACAGAAACAATGGGCGTGTTCAGAAAGAAATCTGTGCCAGAATGCGATGTAAAAATCAAAGAAATAATAACATTAAAACACGTGCACAGATTCAAGTATCTTGGTACGACGATAACATCAGATGGTAGGTGTAGCATGGAATCAGAAACAGAGCATGCAAGGCAAAGGTAGCATTTCACAAATCTATTTTGTGCAGTCCATTGCTGTCAACAGATACTAAGACAAGTGTCTTGAAACGCTATATGGAGCCAGTATTACTATATGGAAGCCAATCATGGTCACTAACAAAACAGTAACAAGAGCATCAGAAGCAACTGAAATGTGGTTCCTACGAAGAATGTTAAGAATACCATGGGCAGCCAAAATAACAAATGAAAAATGTTATGACGATCAAAATAATAAATGAAGAATGTTAAGAATGCCATGGGCAGCCAAAATAACAAATGAAAAATGTTATGACGATCAAAATAATAAATGAAGAATGTTAAGAATGCCATGGGCAGCCCAAATAACAAATGAAAAATGTTATGACGATCAAAATAATAAATGAAGAATGTTAAGAATGCCATGGGCAGCCAAAATAACAAATGAAGAATCTTAAGAATACCACGGATAGCCAAAATATCGAATGAAGAATTTTAAGAATACCATGGACAGTCAAAATAACAAATGAATTTTAAGAATACAATGGATAGTCAAAATAACAAATGAATTTTAAGAATACAACGGATAGTCAAAATAACAAATGAAGAATGCCTAAGGAAAGCCAATGAGAAACGAACATTAATAAACGCACTATGGGAGAGACAGTCTAGGTCTATTTTTCATATAAAGAGACGAGGATGGATAGAAAAAAATTTTAACAACAGGGAAAATTAGAGGCAGGAAGGGGAAAGGCAGAACAAGAGATAACACCTTAGATGGTTTGACAAAATGGCATGGGAGAAGCACAACAACAGATTTGATAAATAGCATTAATGATCAGAAACTGTGGAGAGACATGGTCCCCGACGCATTCAGACAGGGCACATGATGATGATGATGATGAAAGAATTTCTGATTTACAGATCTTGTGCCACTTAGACTTACACATGTCATTGGTGCAGAGACTTCTGTGCATTCTGTGATGCAGTGATACGGAAAAACTAGAATCAAGACAAGAGAGATCTATATTTCCATATATATATATATATATATATAGGTCTATAATGACTTCTTTAAAATCTGTATGTGGGCTAAAAACTTCTTTTGGATCTCTGCCATAATACAGAACTTTCTACCCACTACTTTGTGGGCAAGGCAAGAACTTTTTTTTTTAGACCGTTTGGGAACGTCTCTAAATAATGACATTCTGAATGAAATATGTGAAATTCTCTATTGCATTTCGACGAAACAGAATACATACGAACATTATGAAGACGAAAGTTATGTGTGATTCGTTGTGCAGAAGTCTACTTTTTCAAGACACAATTCAGGTCACGTGATTTAGATGTAATGTGAAACTTCTCCATACCTGCTCCGGTCACCATATAGAGGTAGTCTTAGACCATGTAGAGGTAGTCTTAGACCATGTAGAGGCAGTCTTAGACCATGTAGAGGCAGTCTTAGACCATGTAGAGGTAGTCTCAGACCATGTAGAGGTAGTCTTAGACCATATAGAGGTAGTCTTAGACCATGCAGAGGTAGGCTTAGACCATGTAGAGGCAGGCTTAGACAAGCCATCACAGCAAACTATCATGTAGGGGCAGGCTTAGACAAGCCATCACATCAAACTATCATGTAGAGGCAGGCTTAGACAAGCCATCACATCAAACTATCATGTAGAAGCAGGCTTAGATCAGCCATCACATCAAACTATCATGTAGAAGCAGGCTTAGATCAGCCATCACACCAAACTATCATGTAGAAGCAGGCTTAGATCAGCCATCACACCAAACTATCATGTAGAGGCAGGCTTAGATCAGCCATCACATCAAACTATCATGTAGAAGCAGGCTTAGATCAGCCATCACACCAAACTATCATGTAGAAGCAGGCTTAGATCAGCCATCACACCAAACTATAATGTAGGGGCAGGCTTAGACCAGCCATCACACCAAACTATAATGTAGAAGCAGGCTTAGATCAGCCATCACACCAAACTATCATGTAGAAGCAGGCTTAGATCAGCCATCACATCAAACTATCATGTAGGGGCAGGCTTAGATCAGCCATCACACCAAACTATCATGTAGAGGCAGGCTTAGATCAGCCATCACACCAAACTATCATGTAGAAGCAGGCTTAGATCAGCCATCACATCAAACTATCATGTAGGGGCAGGCTTAGATCAGCCATCACATCAAACTATCATGTAGAAGCAGGCTTAGATCAGCCATCACATCAAACTATCATGTAGAAACAGGCTTAGATCAGCCATCACACTAAACTATAATGTAGGGGTAGGCTTAGACCAGCCATCACACCACACTATGATGTAAAGGTAGGCTTAAACCAGCCATCACACCAAACTAACATGTAGAGTTAGGCTTAGACCAGCCATCACTCCAAACTAACATGTAGAGTTAGTCTTAGACCAGCCATCACACCAAACTAACATGTAGAGTTAGTCTTAGACCAGCCATCACTCCAAACTAACATGTAGAGTTAGTCTTAGACCAGCCATCACTCCAAACTAACATGTAGAGTTAGTCTTAGACCAGCCATCACTCCAAACTAACATGTAGAGTTAGTCTTAGACCAGCCATCACTCCAAACTAACATGTAGAGTTAGTCTTAGACCAGCCATCACTCCAAACTAACATGTAGAGTTAGTCTTAGACCAGCCATCACATCAAACTATTATGTAAAGGTAGTCTTAGACCATCCATCTCACTAAACTATAATGTAGGGGTAGGCTTAGACCATCCATCTCACTAAACTATAATATAGGGGTAGGCTTAGACCAGCCATCTCACTAAACTATAATGTAGGGGTAGGCTTAGACCAGCCATCTCACTAAACTATAATGTAGGGGTAGGCTTAGACCAGCCATCACATCAAACTATTATGCAAAGGTAGTCTTAGACCATCCATCTCACTAAACTATAATGTAGGGGTAGGCTTAGACCATCCATCTCACTAAACTATAATGTAGGGGTAGGCTTAGACCAGCCATCTCACTAAACTATAATGTAGGGGTAGGCTTAGACCAGCCATCACATCAAACTATTATGCAAAGGTAGTCTTAGACCATCCATCTCACTAAACTATAATGTAGGGGTAGGCTTAGACCAGCCATCACATCAAACTATCATGTGGGGGCAGGGTTAGACCAACCATCAAACTAAACTGTCACGTAGGGGTAGGCTTAGACCAGCCATCACACCAAACTATCATGTGGGGGCAGGGTTAGACCAACCATCAAACCAAACTATCACGTAGGGGTAGGCTTAGACCAGCCATCGCATCAAACTCTCCTAAGTTTGACCAGGTGTCCGTGAAATTTAAGTTTGATTTTCAATGTATTAATGATATTTAGAATGATTGGTTTCTACTATTTTTAGTGATGTTGTGCTAAGACTGGCCTTCAATGTGTACTGAATTAATACATGCCGCGTATTTCGATTTTTTTCTAAACTTTCATGAAGAGTTAATGCTAAATCTGATATTTACTTCCATTATTACTTCATCTCAACTGTGTTTAGAGAAGACTAGCACATGCATTTTCACTGTACTTTTCAAATATGAGAACAAAGGATGGATCTCTTGGAAGCACAAACTACATAGAAGTAGAGATGACAATATTTTCTGTTCCCTGCAAGAGTGTTTCGTGTGACTAAATTTATCAAATCAAATGTAAAGTTATCTTATAGGACTCTGATGTGTGATAAGATATAAAGTTTATTTTTAGTGGATCTAATATAGCTCTTTACGTTGTCCTGATTTTCAATACATAACCTTTATATCACCTAATCTGCAGTTATCTGTTTTGAATGTTTGTTTATATGTTCATAGATGTCTGCTCACTCGAGATTTATGTATACAGTAAGAGATGTCTACAGGCCTTCGTAATTTAAAGTTATTTCAAATTGCCAAAATCAACTTGTTACATGGAGTTTCTTTCTAACTGGAGTCACTAAAATTTTTGGTTCCTAGCAACGATTCTTGATATTTCAAATCTTTGTTTCTCTTATTATTTCTGTGGTGAGAGCTGAAAGAGATAATGAGTCCGCTTTAGACCACGACAAAATGACCGTATAGGGACAATAGATCAAACAGTACAGAGATAATAGATGAAATAATGTAGGGAAATAGATCATACAGTATAGGGACAATAAGAAGTCTGTCTTAAAAGTTCGGTGAATGGTCCGATATCTAATGGCAACATAGGCCAAGGGCGTGGCTATCCAGCGACACGCCGAGAAGCGCCATCTTGCGTGGAATGTATAAACTAGGAAAAAAGTAGGAACAGCTTTATTACTTAACGACTACAAAGTTGTGACGTTTCGGCGTGAGCCTTAATCATACAAAAACACGCAGGACGAAGAAATAGAGAGAGGAGATGAAGTATAGATTCACATGAATACTATTTTAAAAAATGTTTTAAATTAAAAAGAGTACTTAACTGTAAATTGTAATGTGTGGCTTGTCCGGCGGTGTGTGTCAGGAATGGATTTAGAACGTGGAGACTGTTTAAATGTAGACCAGTGATATGTGGTCGGTGGGTTTGTAACTGGGGGTGGTGGATGGGGAACCGGGGAGGAGAGAGAGATTGATACAGTGATGACCTAGCCAGGAGAAGTTGAAATAGATGACTAGGGAAGAAAGGTTACAAAGTGGAGTACACGTGACCGACAGAGTAAACCCGTTGCGGACAGTCGAACGTATTCAGTATGAGAGGTATGGTCACAATGCAATGGAGCAACAAGTAAACATCTTTTTCTGTTACAAATTGGGAAAAACGGCGACAGAGACGCATGAAATGTTGGTGCAAGTGCACGAGACGGAAGCCGTGAGCACGAGACGGAAGCCGTGAGCAGAACATGTTGGTGCAAGTGCACGGGACAGAAGCCGTGAGCAGAACATGTTGGTGCAAGTGCACGGGACGGAAGCCGTGAGCAGAACATGTTGGTGCAAGTGCACGGGATGGAAGCCGTGAGCAGAACATGTTGGTGCAAGTGCACGGGACGGAAGCCGTGAGCAGAACATGTTGGTGCAAGTGCACGAGACTGAAACCGTGAGCACGAGACTGAAGCCGTGAGCACGAGATGGAAGCCGTGAGCAGAACATGTTGGTGCAAGTGCACGGGACGGAAGCCGTGAGCAGAACATGTTGGTGCAAGTGCACGAGACTGAAACCGTGAGCACGAGACTGAAGCCTGAGCAAGAGACGGAAGCCGTGAGCAGAACATGTTGGTGCAAGTGCACGGGACGGAAGCCGTGAGCACGAGACGGAAGCCGTGAGCAAGAGACGGAAGCCGTGAGCATGAGATGGAAGCCGTGAGCAGAAAATGTGTTTAAAACTGGTTCAAACGCTCTCACGACAGGAAAGAATGAGCCACGTTCTGATCTGCCGTCGACAAACAGAAAAACAGATGATCGAGCGAGTGCAACAAATGCTGGCACGAGGTCGGAGACTGACTCTACGATTGATGACAAAGGAATTGGGCATTACCAAGGATACGATGCGCACCACCATCCGCGAAGATCTGTTCCTAGTTTGTACTGCACAAAATGACAGACAAGCAGAAAGAAAAATGGAAGGAAACCCCGGACACTTCATTACAATGTGTGAGCAGGATCCATCCTTTCTACGAACCATCGTCACAGCGGATGAGATCTGGAAACTTCTTTCTGTTTTCCCGCCTGAAAGGCGTCACTAAAGGCGCACTTTTCGTGGACGTGGCGGCAATTCAAGAACGTGTAGCAGCCGTTCTGCGATCGATTGCTAAGGAGGCCTTTGCTGACAGTTTCTAGAAGCTTTATGAACATTGCCAAAAGTGTGTTGTGAAGGATGACGATTATTTTGAAGTCCAATGAAGATAATTTGTTTCTATCTTCTGTTTTATTTGTTTTCTGATACCATTCACCGAACTTTTTAGATAACACCACGTAGATTAAAAATAATAGGGACAATAGATAAAATAGTATAGGAACAACAGATAATATAGTAAAAGGACAATAGATCAAACACTATAGGGACAATAGATCAAATAATATAATTACAACAGATCAAATAGTATAGGGACAACAGATCAAATAATTCAGTTTCCCAAAGAACTCGCATGTTTCATCTTCTTGAAATCTCCAACAACAACAACACAACAACAACAAATAACCGTTACTTGGTCCACGTCACAACTCTCTACCTCACACAGCCACCACTATGTCCATGTCACAACTCTCTACCTCACACAGCCACTACTTGGTCCATATTACAACTCTCTACCTCACACAGAACTACTTGTTCCATGTCACAACTCTCTACCTCACACAGCCACTACTTGGTCCATATTACAACTCTCTACCTCACACAGAACTACTTGTTCCATGTCACAACTCTCTACCTCACACAGCCACTACTTGGTCCATATTACAACTCTCTACCTCACACAGAACTACTTGTTCCATATCACAACTCTCTACCTCAAACAGCCACTACTTGTTCCATGTCACAACTCTCTACCTCACACGGACACTATCTGGTCCATATCACAACTCTATACCTTACACAGCCACTACTTGGTCCATATCACAACTCTATACCTTACACAGCCACTACTTGGTCCATATCACAACTCTATACCTTACACAGCCACTACTTGTTCCATGTCACAACTCTATACCTCACACGGACACTACTTGTTCCACATCACAACTATCTAACTTGCACAGTCACTACTTGGTCCATGTCACAACTCTCTACCTCGCACAGTCACTACTTGGTCCATGTCACAACTCTCTACCTCACATAGCCACTACTTGGTCTATGTCACAACTATCTACCTTGCGCAGACACTACTTGGTCCATGTCACAACTATCTACCTTGTGCAGACACTACATGGTCCATGTCACAACTCTCTACCTTGCGCAGACACTACTTGGTCCACGTCACAACTCTCTACCTCACATAGCCACTACTTGGTCTATGTCACAACTATCTACCTTGCGCAGACACTACTGGGTCCATGTCACAACTATCTACCTTGCGCAGACACTACTTGGTCCATGTCACAACTATCTACCTCGCACAGTCACTAGTTGGTCCATGTCACAACTCTCAACCTCGCACATTCACTACTTGGTCCATGTCACAACTATCTACCTCGCACAGTCACTACTTGGTCCATGTCACAACTATCTACCTCGCACATTCACTACTTGGTCCATGTTACAACTATCTACCTCGCACAGTCACTACTTGGTCCATGTCACAACTCTCAACCTCGCACATTCACTACTTGGTCCATGTCACAACTATCTACCTCGCACAGTCACTACTTGGTCCATGTCACAACTATCTGCTTCGCACAGAATCTACTTGGTCCATATCACAACTATCTACCTTGTGCAGACACTACTTGGTCCATGTCACAACTCTCTACCTTGCGCAGACACTACTTTGTCCATGTCACAACTCTCTACCTTGCGCAGACACTACTTGGTCCATGTCACAACTCTCTACCTCACTTCACGTCACAGCTCTCTACCTCACTTCACGTAACAACTCTCTACCTTACTTCACGTCACAGCTCTCTACCTCACTTCACGTAACAACTCTCTACCTCACTTCACGTCACAGCTCTCTACCTCACTTCACGTAACAACTCTCTACCTTACTTCACGTCACAACCCGAAACCTCACTCCACGCCACAACTCTCTACCTCACTCCATGTCACAACCCGCAACCTCACACAACAGTTATTTACTGAAATATTTGATACGTAGGAGTACTATGATTGTTCGTGTGTTAAAAACATCGAAATGCCACTACAAAGACTACTTTATTAACAAAATAGAAGTGCCACTACAAAGACTACTTTATTAACAAAATAGAAGTGCCACCATACAGACTACTTTATTAACAAAATAGAAGTGCCACTACAAAGACTACTTTATTAACAAAATAGAAGTGCCACCATACAGACTACTTTATTAACAAAATAGAAGTGGCATTACAAAGACTACTTTATTAACAAAATAGAAGTGGCATTACAAAGACTACTTTATTAACAAAATAGAAGTGGCATTACAAAGACTACTTTATTAACAAAATAGAAGTGCCACTACAAAGACTACATTATTAACAAAATAGAAGTGCCACTATACAGACTACTTTATTAACAAAATAGAAGTGGTACTACAAAGACTACTTTATTAACAAAATAGAAGTGCCACTATACAGACTATTTTGTTAGCAAAATAGAAATGCGGCTACAAATACTATTTTTAGCAAGACAGAAGTGTGAAAAAGTCATGTATTTACGACTTTTAGTCAGTGTAGTCTGTTTAAACAAAAACAACAGACTTTCAGTATAGTGTGTCTAAAAAAAAAAAGGTAACAGATTTTCGGTGTCAGTCATTTGCATGTCCCTTGCGGAACTTTGCCTCCCTAACAGCTTTCTTGTAGGTCTCTCGGTTGTGAGCAAGATGCCCTGCTGCTGATGCATCCATCTGCACATCATCAACAATGTCTTACAGCTATCTTCGCCTTGGTCTTCCTCTCTTTCTTTTTCCTATTTTGTACCCACGCAAGAAGTCTTCTCTAAATTCTTATAACGTTTAATGTGTCCAGCATATTTAAGTTTTCTCTGTTTAATCCTCCTTACCAGCCAGCCTTCTTCAATATTAAGTTCTTGTAGTATGGATATATTTGTTCTTTTTCTTACCATGATATTTGAAGAAGTCTTCTGTAGCTTTTTACATTCAAATGCATTTATGTGTTTCTCAGCTGTTTTGTTAAGTTCCAGTCCTCAGAGGCATATGTTGCTATGGGAAAGATGAATGAAATTTTGGGAAATAATGGGAAAAAATGGAATTTCCAACACATGTGATACAATTAATATCATTGTTGTATCAAGACCAACAAGCAGCAGTAAGAATAAATGGTGAAACAACAATTGGTTTGACATAAAACAAGGGGTCCGTCAGGAGTGCATATTTTTGCCTTACTTATTTAACTTGTATACTGAAA
This sequence comes from Achatina immaculata, assembly GCA_009760885.1. Classification (NCBI taxonomy): domain Eukaryota; kingdom Metazoa; phylum Mollusca; class Gastropoda; order Stylommatophora; family Achatinidae; genus Lissachatina; species Lissachatina immaculata. The sequence goes on along the minus strand of CM019697.1, from coordinate 35,396,667 downwards.
ATATAATGAGGAATGTTAGAGAAGATGTAGACAAAGAATATTACGATGCCATAACAATTGGAGGTTATGAAATACCAGAGATTAGATATGCTGATGACACAGTATTACTGTCCACAACACAAAAAGGAATGGAAAAAATAACTATGTCAATCTGTAAGAACAGTGTAGAGAAAAACCTTTATCTTATTGCAAATAAAGCTAAATTGATGACAGTTCACAAAACAAATAAGGCAGCTGAAACATATATCAATGAGGACAAATTGGAAGAGGTGGAGAGTTTTGAATATCTTGGATCAGTACTAACTAGTAACGGAGATACAATGAGGGAAATTAAAAGAGGCATATCTATCGGTCTTCAAAAATTAAAACAACTAAAGAAGTGTGGAGAGGAACAGAGAGAATTACTTTCAGTGTAGCCTGTCTTAAAAAAACCAACAGACTTTCAGTCAGTATAGTTTGTATAAAAACCAACAACAGACTTTCAGTGTAGTCTGTCCAGAAAAGAACGGACTTTCAGTGTAGCCTGTCTAAAAATACAGACTTGCAGTCAGTCTGTCAAAAAACAACAGACCTCAGTGTCATCATCATCATCAGGTGCCGTGCCGACTGGCGTTGGCTATTATGCTTCTCCAGAGTACCCGACCCTTCATGCAGGCCATCAGTTCAGTTGGTGATCTCCTCTCACACCAACCAGTCAGACTGTCCAGTATCATTTCTCTTGGTCTTCCTCTTGATCTTCTTCCTTCTATTTTTCCTGTTGTTATAATATTTTCAATGCCCCCTCTTCTCATTGCATGTCCTATGAAAGTACATTGTCTCTCTCTTATCTTTCTGACAAGGTTTTTTGTCTCTCCAGCTCTTCTCATACATTCTTCATTAGTTATTTTTGCTGTCCAGGGGATTCGCAACATTCTTTTAATAAACCACATTTCTGCTGCTTCCAACGATTTTTGTGCAGACTTGCCTATTGTCCATGATTCACTTCCATATAACAAGGTAGGTTCAATATAGCATTTTAGGACTCGTTTTCTAACATTCATTGATACAGATGTGTTGGTTAATATGTTTCTCATTCTCTGAAATGCAGTCTTTGCTTGGCCTATTCTTTCCTAATTTCTGTTTTGCATTTCCCATCTGAAGTTATTACTGCTCCAAGGTATTTGAATTTCTGCACCTGCTTCAGAATCGTTCCGTTTAATTTAATACTGCATGCTGGTGGATTCTGTTTCTTAGATATAACCATAGTCTCTGTCTTTTTGATGTTCAAAGTAAGGCCTTTCTGTTCACTTTCTTTGGCGACTTTATCCAAGAGATTTTGCAGGTCTTGTTGGTTCTCCGCTATCAGTACTGTGTCGTCAGCATACCGAAGGTTGTTAATATTGTATCCTCAATTTTTATGCCTGGTTCTGTGATGATTGTTCTTAGAATATTCTCGCTGTACAGAGAAAAAAGGTCTGGAGATAGTACACATCCTTGTCGCACCCCTTGTTTTATAGGTTGATATTTTCCAATTCTATTTTCAACTCGAAATGCTGCTTCTTGCTGCCAGTATAGATGTTTTACAATCCTCAAGTCTTTGCCGTCTATATTGATGTCTTCAAGCATTTTAATAATTTCACTATGTTTCACCTTGTCAAATGCCGTGGTGTAATCAATGAAGCATAAGTAGAGATCTTTCTGTACTTCTAAAGCTCTTTCTGTTAGTGTTCGTAAAGCATAAATGCCTTTCCTTCAACAAATCCAAACTGTTCATCTGCTATTTCCATTTTTATCTTTTTCCTTGTTCTTCTCATAATTATTCTCAGAAGTAGCTTCGTTATGTGACATGAGAGGCTGATAGTCCGGTGGTCGTCACATTCCTTTGCACCTGGTTTCTTTGGTAGTGCTATAAACGTGGATTTAATCAGGTCACTGGGAATATAACCACTGTTTTAAATATCATTCAGTAACTTGGTTATTATTTTTATTCCTGTCTCCTCTAGTGCCTCTATTTCTTCTATTGTTATATTATCAGGCCCAGTCGCTTTTCCTTTCTTCATGTTTGATGGCATCTATGATTTCATCTTCAAGTATTGGCGGTCCATCACAGTTTTTAGTATCTGGTGTTAATTCTGGTCTTTCTCCTCCATATAGCTCACCGATATACTCTGTCCACCTGTCCACAATGTCTTCTTTTCCCATTAACATTTTACCTTCTTTCGATTTCAGGCATCCTGTGGTATATTTTGTTTTCCTGCCTGTGAGTTCATTAATTCGTTTGTGCATGTTTTTGCTGTCTTTATTATGAGCGTCCTCTATCTGTCTGCACTGTTCATTTAACTACACTTCTTTTGCTTCTCTGCATTTGCGTCGTCTTATTTCTTTATTTATCTTGCTATATTTTTCCTCGTTATTTTTACTCCTCCTCCTCTTGTCCATCAGTCTTAAGATGTCGTCTGTCATCCATTTATTTTTAGGGGCTTCTTTTTTCGGTGGTATTATCTCCTTAACAGTTTGGTGGATAGAATCTCTTAACATTTCCCATTGTTCATCTATAATATTTATCTTTGCTATTGCATTGTATCTATTTGTTATAAAAACTTTGTATTGTTCTCGCAGTTCTTGGTCATTTTTAAGAAGTTCTGTATTCAGTTTGATGTTTCTCACTTTTCTGCCTGCTTTCTTTAGCTTTATTCAAACTTTTCCACACAGTGGATCATGGTCACTATTGCAGTCAGCTCCTGGCATGGTTTTTGTTGTCAGTAATGCATTGCGGAATCGTTTGTTGATTAATATGTAGTCTATCTGGTTAAATGTCTTTTAGTCTGGGCTGCACCACGTTGCCAGTCTTCGAGGATGTTGTTTAAACCAGGTGTTTCCTACAACCATGCTATGTATTCTTGCCCATTCAATTAATTTATAACCTCTGTCATTCCTCTCCCCCAGTCCATAGTCACCAACGATGTCCGAAGTTCTTCCTTTACCAACTTTGGCATTAAAATCTCCAATGACTATAGTAACTTCATGTGACTTTGTGTGTTTTAGTGCTTTCTCTATGTCATTATAAAATATCTGTACATCTTCTTCAGAGCTTTCAGATGTTGGAGCGAACACTTGTATAATATTTATGTTTATTGGTTGTCCTTTCAGTTTGGCTAGCAGGACTCTGTCCGAGATGTTCAAATATCCTACAATTGTCCTTGCCGTTTGTTCATCAAATATAATTCCTACTCCTCGTTCATGGTTCTCACTTCCTGGATATATTATTGTATATTTATCTTAGTTTATCTTTCCTGCACCTGTCCATCTAACTTCACTCATTCCTAATATGTTGATCTTCATCCTTTCCATTTCCACCTTTACATTTTCTAATTTTCCAACCTGGAATAAAGTTCTTACATTCCATGTTGCTATTTTGAACTTGTTAGTTTTGCCACCAGTAGTTTGATGACGATCTGGCCTTACCTATGGCTCGTGAGATGCCCTACCGTTCATGATAAATCTATGACTCTGAATAAGCATAATTGTTCTTGGGAGCTACAACAGTGGTTTCCCGTTGCCTTCTGTCGGTTTGTGTACGGACTCTCCGCTAGCCTTTGGACTCCCTGTCCTACCCGCAAGGCAGCGGGAGCGAGAGGTTTTAAGGCGCCTCTGACCCGCCTGGTATTCCCTTCACTGAGCACCTGAGGCACTTTATAGGAGTGTAACCTATCTAAAAGAAACAAGAGACTTGCAGTCAGTGTAGTCTGTCTATAAAACAACAGACTTTTAGTGTAGCCTTTCTAAAAGAACAACAGATTTTCAGTGTAGCCTGTCTAGAAAAGCAACAAACTTTCTGTGTAGTCTATCTAAAAACGGACTTTCAGTATAGCTTGTCTTAAAAACAATAGACTTTCAGTGACTATAGTCTGTCTAACAAACAACAGACTCAACGTAGCTTGTCTAAAACAACAACAGACTTTCAGTGTAGCCTGTCTTAAAAAACAAGAGACTTTTAGTCATTGTAGTCTGCCTAAAAAAAAAAAAACAGACTTTCAGTGTATCGACAAAAATCAACAAACTATCAGTGTAGCATGTCTAAAAAACAACAGACTTAAAAAAGAGTTTCAATGTAGTCTGTCTAAAAAAACAACAGTTAGTTCTAAAAAAGCAGGCAGAAAAGACATAGCAGGTCTGTAGACATATACAGGCACGGACGTGCACTAGATGGAGGTATCATCGCTGAACTGGCAGTCTTCGCTCCCTGGATATGAACGCACCTAATCAATAAACATTTCTACTAAAGAGATGTTCATACTTGTTCTGCTCGATTGTTTTGTTCTTTCCCAAGAATATAATGAGAGAAATGGACGGGCTTTCTGCTTCCAGTATGACGGGTTCTGGGGATATAATTGATCACTTCCGCTTCGGGTGCGTGGTGGAGTTTGAGTTTTACGGCTGAAATGTCGACGGAGCATCCAGAAAATGAGATAATACGATAGATAATGACGTAGATGTTTCTTATTTCTTTGCAATCAGCGAGAACACTTCCCTGCTTGTTCTGAGTAGAGATGCCACTTGTTCAGATACATAAAACCAAGTTAGAGCCACTCATTTACCTTCGTGAAATTATCTGTCTCGCGAACTGAGGCACACGCAGTTTATCTTTCTCTCAGCCTGACCATCATCTTGTTCACTTATCTTTTTCTTCTACAATCACACAGTTTGCTGGCTTTCTTCTACAACCAACAATTTGCTGGCTTTCTTCTACAACCACACAGTTTGCTGGCTTTCTTCTACAACCACACAGTTTGCTGGCTTTCTTCTACAACCACACAGTTTGCTGGCTTTCTTCTACAACCACACAGTTTGTTGACTGCCTTCTACAACCACACAGTATATTGACTGTCTTCTACAACCACACATTTTGCTGCTTTTCTTGTACAACCACATAGTTTTCTGGCTTTCTTGTAGAACCACCCAGTTTGCTGATTTCCTTGTACAATCAGACAGTTTGCTGACTTTTTTGTACAATCACGCAGTTTTTTTTTACTTTCTTATAGAACCACAAACTCTCTTCATTTCTCTATTATTAATCTTATATTGAATATATGATCTCTTGATCCTCTTCCTTGCCTGAAACCAGCTTGGACAATATTGACTTCTTCTATTTTCTTACTAAGACTACCCATTATGTTTTTTAACAGAATTTTACTGGCATGACTAATCAGGGCAACAGTTCTGTAGTTTGTTTGTGCATAATTTCATGTTACTCTTTTTTGGCAGTGGTATGAATACAGTTATTTTCCATTCTTTTTGCCAAATACCTGAATGTCATATCTTTTTATATAGTGCATGATAGATTGTTGCACATTCCTTTCCTCCTGCTTTAATAAATTCAGCTGTTATCTCATCACATCCTGGTGATTTACCATTTTTTCAGATTCTTTATTGCCAATAAAACTTATATTGTCGGTTCGGGTTCTTTCTCCTCCAATAATAATTCACACTGTTAATTCACAGTCAGTCTTTTCATGCATTCCTCTGCAATATTCCTTCCATCTTTCTAGAATTTCCTCTGTCTCTGTCAAGGTATTCCCCATCTCATCACAAATTACATTTAGCTTAGGTGTGACATTTTTCGTCAATGTCTTCCTTTCTTTAAACATTTCACTATCTCTTCCACACTTCTGATGTTCTTCCATTCTTTCACAACAATCTTGTATGTATTGGTTTTTATCTTTTCTTATGCTTCTTCGTACTTTTTTGTTAAAGATTATATTTTTCTTTATTGTTGTTTGTCACTTTCCATTGGGTCTTCATTTCTCTACGTTGTTTTATCAGTTCTAGTGTGTCTGCTGTAATCCATCCATTCTTGTGTGTTTTCTTTACTGGAACCTTGTCTTTCGCTGTTGTTATTACAAACACACTAACACGCAGAAAAAAAAGGAATAAGGAATGACAGAATGTGTGAGGAAGGTTCGTCCTTGCTCTCGAGTTTTCCTAGAAAAGTTTTGACTTCGGCAGAAAAGGTTGACACGCTTGTCTTGGTTAGCGGGTCACACAGCTGTAACTTTCGGCTTACACATTAGTCACACAAAAACATACAGAACAACGAAGTAGGAAAAGAGAAATTCTAAATGTTTTGGATGTTTTTCCACAGTCAACTGGTATAATGTTTTGGATGTTTTCCACAGTCAACCGTTACAATGTTTAAGATGTATTCCATAATCCCATAAAGATGACACTTCAGCTTAGATTTTAAATTAGGGAAGAGGTAGAAAACGCACCGAGCTAGATCTGGGGTGTAGGGAGGCTGTGGAAATGATGTTTTTGTTCTCAAAAACTGTCAAACTGAAAGCGACGTGTGAGCAGGCGCGTTATCGTGTTGCAGCATCCAGGCATCTGTTATCGTGGTGCAGCATCCAGGTATATCTGATCGTGGTGCAGCATCCAGGTATATCTGATCGTGGTGCAGCATCCAGGTATATGGTATCGTGTTGCAGCATCCAGGTACATGTTATCGTGGTGCAGCATCCAGGTATATCTGATCGTGGTGCAGCATCCAGGTATATGTGATCGTGGTGCAGCATCCAGTTTTATGTTATCGTGTTGCAGCATCCAGGCATCTGTTATCGTGGTGCAGCATCAAGGCACCTGTTATCGTGGTGCAACATCCAGGCATCTGTTATCGTGGTGCAACATCCAGGCATCTGTTATCGTGGTGCAGCATCCAGACATCTGTTATCGTGGTGCAGCATCAGGCATCTGTTATCGTGGTGCAACATCCAGGCATCTGTTATCATGGTGCAGCATCCAGACATCTGTTATCGTGGTGCAGCATCCAGACATCTGTTATCGTGGTTCAGCATCCAGGCATCTGTTATCGTGGTGCAGCATCAAGGCATCTGTTATCGTGGTGCAGCATCAAGGCATCTGTTATCGTGGTGCAGCATCAAGGCATCTGTTATCGTGGTGCAGCATCCAGACATCTGTTATCGTGGTGCAGCATCAAGGCATCTGTTATCGTGGTGCAGCATCAAGGCATCTGTTATCGTGGTGCAGCATCAGGCATCTGTTATCGTGGTGCAACAACCAGACATCTGTTATCGTGGTGCAGCATCCAGACATCTGTTATCATGGTGCAACATCCAGGCATCTGTTATGTCTTTTCGGTCTCGAAGCCATTTTTCTATAAAGCCTGATTAACTGTCTGTCTTGGAGGCACAAGCTCCGCGGCTGTCGAAGAAAACGTTTCCACACTGGATGTGATGATAACTGCTTACTTTAGTGGGGAAGAAATTTTGCTGCGCCATTTTTGACTTTGCCATTTGGTCTCGGGATCATACTTGAACACCCATCATTCTTCCCCTAGTCTTTGTATCACGCACTCTAAAACACATGAATCTTCTCCTAGTCTCAGGATTACACACTCTAAAACCCATGATTCTTCTCCTAGTTTCAGGATCACACTCCCTAACACCCATGATTCTTCCCCTAGTCTCAGGATCACACACTCTAAAACCCATCATTCTTCTCCTAGTATCAGGATCACACTCTCTAAAACCCATCATTCTTCTCCTAGCACTCTAAAACCCATCATTCTTCTCCTAGTATCAGGATCACACACTCTAAAACCCATCATTCTTCTTCTAGTCTCAGGATCACACTCCCTAACACCCATCATTCTTCTCCTAGTCTCTGTATCACGCACTCTAAAACCCATGATTCTTCCCATAGTCTCAAGATCACACACTCTAAAACCCATCATTCTTACCCTAGTCTCAGGATCACACACTCTAACACCCATCATTCTTCTCCTAGTCTCAGGATCACACACACTCCAACACTCATCATTCTTCTCCTAGTCTCAGGATCACACACACTCTAACACTCATCATTCTTCTCCTAGTCTCAGGATCACACACACTCTAACACTCATCATTCTTCTCCTAGTCTCAGGATCACACACACTCTAACACTCATGATTCTTCTCCTAGTCTCAGGATCACACACACTCTAACACTCATCATTCTTTTCCTAGTCTCGGGATCACACACTTTAACACTCATGATTCTTCTCCTAGTCTCAGGATCACACACACTCTAACACTCATGATTCTTCTCCTAGTCTCAGGATCACACACACTCTAACACTCATGATTCTTCTCCTAGTCTCAGGATCACACACACTCTAACACTCATGATTCTTCTCCTAGTCTCGGGATCACACACTTTAACACTCATGATTCTTACCCTAGTCTCAGTATCACGCTCTCGGACAACCATGATTCTTCACCTAGTCTCGGGATCACACACTCTAACACTGATGATTCTTTTCCTAGTCTCGGGATCACACACTCTAACACTGATGATTCTTTTCCTAGTCTCGGGATCACACACACTCTAACACTGATGATTCTTTTCCTAGTCTCGGGATCACACACTCTAACACTGATGATTCTTTTCCTAGTCTCGGGATCACACACTCTGACACCCATGATTCATCTCATGTTATAATTGTATCCAACAAATGTGCCTGAATTTCCAATCCTCCCAGCAAGTGCTGATAAATAGTTCTAATTTTCCTCCACAGACAAGTGTTTGGGAGCCAGTTGTGCACAAATTTTTCCAATGCGTAAAAAGTTAAAATTCTGTGAACTGCATTTTTATTCAAGCCCGTTTCTTCTGAAATCATACTAACATACTAACACTCTACCGACGATCTTTTGTCATCACAGTTTACATAACTTTTCATTACAGCTCGCACAATTCGTCATCACAGATCACACAACTCGTCGCCACAGATCGCACAACTCGTCAGTCATCACAGCTCGCACAACTCGTCATCACAGATCACACAACTCGTCATCACAGCTGGCACAACTCGTCAGTCATCACAGCTGGCACAACTCGTCAGTCATCACAGCTCGCACAACTCGTCATCACAGCTGGCACAACTCGTCAGTCATCACAGCTCGCACAACTCGTCATCACAGCTGGCACAACTCGTCAGTCATCACAGTTCGCACAACTCGTTATCACCGCTCACGCAAGTCGTGATCACAGCTCAAACAACTAATCATCTAAGGTCGACAACTCGTCATCCCAACTCACACAACTCGTCATCACAACTCACACAACTCGTCATAACAGCTCGCACAACTCCTCATCACCGTTCGCACAACTCATAATCACAGCTCACACAACTCGTCATAACATCTCGCACAACTTGCCGTCACAGCTCACGCAGCTCGTCATCACAGCTCACACACCCCGTCATAACAGTTCGCACAACTGGTCATCACATCTCACATAACACGTTATTACAGCTCGCACAACTCGTCATCACAGCTCACACAACTCGTCATCACAGCTCGCACAACTCGTCATTACTGCTCAAACAACTAATCATCACAGTTCGCACAACTCGTCATTGTAAACTTAGCCTGCGCTATATCTACATTTTATGGATAGATTGAGAAGAAATAGATCAACCCAGCTGTTTCAGGCATTACCTTGGTATGTACTACCGTACTGCGTGGCTAAGATCTCGAGACCCCCTTGACCGCCAACCCAGATTCTCCCCTCCAAGGATACTGCATGTCAGTTAATTCAGCATCTTACACACATTCATACATCACATCAACATGAAATACATATCACCAAGTCAGCAAATCAATTTACATCCATTTATTAACACTCTCTACATATATCAAGGTGATGCAACCACAGACATTACATACACAGGACATCAACATATATCATCATGATAATAACAAGGCATGACATAAATGCAATGAATTATCTATAACTCTCTCTCTCTCTCTCTCTCTCTCTCTCTGAACCTTAAGTGCCCAGGGCACATGGGGCTTCCGCAAGGGTTTTCCACAAATGCCTGTCCTTCGCCTTTTTTTCTGCTCTTGCCCAGGTGAGCCCTCTATTGCTCAATATCCTTTCTGTTGTTCTTCTCCATGTCTCTTTTGGTCTACCCTTAATTCTGTTCCCCTGTGGTGTCCATCTTAGTGCTATTTTTGGTAGTGAGTTGTCAGTCATAACTAAGTAACAACTAATTCAGTGGACCTGATTGGCCTGGGCTCCTCTGGCCCTACTAAGCAATTATACATATATCTCAATATTGTGCCAACGCACTGCGAAAAACATTCAGCCGCTGCTGTCATGAATTCCCCCTCCCCCTATCTCACATAAGCTCCCCTGTGCCAAAGCACAGACTAACATATTCCACTTGTGCCCATGCACTGATTAAAATATTTCCACTTGTGCCAAATGCACTGAATACATATTTCCATTTGTGCCAGTGCACTGAATAACATATTTCCATTTGTGCCACTGCACTGAAATAAAACATGATGGACCTTGGTGTGTCCATCAAATATGACAAGACTCAACAGAATCAGCGAAATCTTCACCTACGACGACAGTGACGATAATCCAACACCACAGTATGAATTATGATACATCATATAATCCACAGTACATTTCAATCAAACATAGTTAGGTCGGCAGGGCCAACCAGACAAGACGAAATTAGCTACCTGCCATATCTTCTGGTTTTTTGCTCTACCTTTCCGCCACGCATTCATCGGTATTTATAGGTCCTATACTTCCGGATCACGTGAACGACGACGCGTTGCCCACTCCGTGCACCAAAGGGCTTCGAATGGTCGTTCACATCATCACAGCTCAAACAAATCGTCATCACATCTCATACAACTTGTCATCACAGCTCACACAACTCATCATCACAGCTCGCAGAACTCATCAGCATACCTCACACAACTCATCATCATAGCTCACACAACTCATAATTATAGCTCACACAACTCATAAGCATAGCTCACACAACTCATAAGCGTAGCTCACACAACTCATAATCATAGCTCACACAACTCATAAGCATAGCTCACACATCTCATCGTCACATCTCACACAACTTCTACGCTGTGATCATCTATTGACGAGATTGGCCTTCCGGAACGATGCTCATCTTCAATATTTCTCGACCCTCCTTGAAAGTTTTGTGCAACATATAAACCATATTTCTCATCCCTCTTTGAAAGTTTTGTGCAACATATAAACCATATTTCTCGACCCTTTTTGAAAGTTTTGTACCACCTATAAATCATATTTCTCTATAAAGTGGCATCTCCGTAAGTTTCAATTAAATTTTCCAGTGTCTCGATGGCAGATTTCTTGAGTTTCACACAAAATTTAACAACCTGTTGCTGTTCTATATTTCACCCTACTGCAAACGTGGCGAGGTCATAAACTTACACAAACTGCAAATAGCGCGGGAATGACGTGACGGATCTGGTTGAAACTAAAAGCCATCAACGACTTGTTACATTGCATATTCGTACATTGGAAAATCAGTACATTTACTTCTGGGACATATAACAAGAACAAATTGTTACACTTACTTTGGGACATACGAGGGGTGATTGATAAGTTTTCGACATAAGGTACAGCGGATTATTTGTAGACCTTTTTTGGGTTAATTCTTAACAAAATAGTCCCCTTGCAAGTTTATGCACTTAGTCCAGCGATCCTGGAGCATACGGATCCCTTCTTTGTAAAGTCAGCATCTTGTGCCAGTATAAAGTGGTCTACAGCATGAATTACGTCATCATCTGAAGCAAATTTGCGCCTACTGAGCTCTTTTTGAGTTTGGTAAACAGGTAATAGTCAGAAGGGGTCAAATCTGGGGAATAAGGAGGATGCTCAAGAAGCTGGAAGCCGCATTCATGAATGGCAGCCATTGCCACTGCCGACTGGTGAACTGGAGCATTGTCTTGCTGAAAGATGACTCCTCTCGTCAATTTCCTTCGAGGCTTTTCCTTCTTCTGAATCCTAAAAGATAGAAGCCATCACTTTGCCTGAAGACAGAACCACCCTTGGTTTCTTTGGAATACACATTAATTAGTGTATAATTATAGAACTATACACGAAGCACTGCAGTAAAGCTGTGATACCAGAATGTATAAACTAGGAGCAGCTTTATTGCTTAACGATTGCAAAGTTGTGACGTTTCGGCGTGAGCCTTAATCATACAAAAACATACAGAATGAAGAAACAGAGAGAGGAGATAAAGTATAGATCACATGAATGCTATTTTAAAAAGAATTAATAATGAATACAGCACTTAGATGTAACTGTAAGATATGGCTTGTTCGACGCTGTGTGTCAGAAATGAGCATGGTAGGGCGTAGAGAGTGTTTAAATGGAGACCTGTGATGTGTGATAGGTGGGTCGTAACTGGGGGTGGTGGATGGGGAACCGTGGAGGGGAGAGAGACACAATGTTAACCTAGCCAGGAGAAGGTGAAATAGATGATTATAGTTAGGGTGGAGGGGTTGTAATGTGATGCTGTGAGGAAGTTCTGAACTATGTGTAACAAGTGAGAAGGGAGTGAAGCTTAGTGGAGAGGGATTATAATTGTTGAAGAGGAGAATATTAGGTGTAGCTGAATAGAGATTTTAACCCGTGTGGTTCCAGAGTCCCATAATCCTGATTGTAGCGGTTCTCAAGAGCTAGGCGGCTTGTGTCATCTGCGTGACTGTGTTTAATGGCTGTTACCAGAAAATCAGATTTGCCTCTGTGGTTGGGTCATTGAAATGATTTGGGACTGGTTTCGAAGCATGCTGTGTGATGTCGTACAGATGTTTCTGCATGCGGTCCCCTAATCTGAGGCCAATCTCATCAATATACGCTATCCTGCATCTTTTGTATACAATGACATATATCACATTACGGGACTCGCATGTGAATCCTCATGAAGAATGAGGATAGTTTTGGGAAAGGTGATAGTTTTAGTTTCCCAGACTACAGGGCAGGTAACGCAGCGGGGGCGGTTACATTTTCTGGTACCAACATATGTAAAGCTCCGCTTCAAGTGGCTGTGGACAAGGATGTCCTTAAGGTTCGGCTCACGTGACGTCCTCGTCCGCAGCCACTTGAAGCGTAATGTGTCTCATCCATAGTCAGAAATTGCTGAAGAAACTTTTCGGGATCTACAGAAAAATGGTCAAGATTGTCTCTTTGACATGTTGAGACGCTGTCTTTTGTGATCAGCTCCAAGAAGTTTCGGGACCCATCGAGCAGAGACCTTTGTCATTTGAAGATCATTGTGAATAATGGCATGAACACGCTCCTGTGAGATGCCCAACTCAGTAGCAATGCACCGCTCAATTAGTCGTCGATCCTCCATTATCTTGTCATGGATTCTGCCGGTGGTTACCGTTCTTCATCTTCCTGGACGGGGATCATCTTCCAGACTCTCCCTTCCATGTTTGAATTGAGCTGCTCATTTTTCACTGTGCTGTAAGAAGGGGCACTCTCCCTTAGAGTCTCTACCATATCCTCATGGGTCTCCTTCAATGATAAGCTCTTGATGCAGAGGTAGTGAATGACTGCACGATTTGAAATTTTATCCATTTCCTCAATTCTGCCACCCCTTACCACTTCAGTAGCCTGTACAAAAAAAATTGGTTGCAGTTAATTTCTTGAAACTTGGTGTTTAATCTTACATTATCCTGATCAACAAATGCTTATAATATCAACTTCAAGTATTTGTACCTTATGCCGAGAACTTATTAATCACCCTCGTATAACAAGAAGAAACTGTCACACTTACTTTTGGGACATATGATAAGAAGAAATTGTCACACTTACTTGTGGGACATATGACAATAAGAATTGTTACACTTCGCTTTTTGGACATATGATAAGAAGAATCATGGAAAAAAGGAAAGTTATTATATTATTATTATTGTTGTTGTTGTTGTTGTTGTATCTGGAGTATCATCATCATCATCATGTGCCGTGCCGACTGGCGTTGGCTATTATGCTTCTCCAGGGTATCCGATCCTTCATGCAGGCCATCAGCTCAGTTGGTGATCTCCTCTCACACCATCCCGTCAGACTGTCCATTATCATTTCTCTTGGTCTTCCTCTTGATCTTCTTCCTTCTATTTTTCCTGTTGTTATAATATTTTCAATGCCCCCTCCTCTCATTGCATGTCCTATGAAAGTACATTGTCTCTCTCTTATCTTTTTGACAAGGTTTTTTGTCTCTCCAGCTCTTCTCATACATTCTTCACTAGTTATTTTTGCTGTCCAGGGGATTCGCAACATTCTTCTAATAAACCACATTTCTGCTGCTTCCAATGATTTTTGTGCAGACCTGCCTATTGTCCATGATTCACTTCCATATAACAAGATAAGTTCAATATAGCATTTTAGGACTCGTTTTCTAACATTCATTGATAAGGATGTGTTGGTTAATATGTTTCTCATTCTCTGAAATGCAGTCTTTGCTTGGCCTATTCTGTTCCTAATTTCTGTTCTGCATTTCCCATCTGAAGTTATTACTGCTCCAAGGTATTTGAATTTCTGCACCTGCTTTAGAATAGTATCTGGAGTATACAAGTAAAAATATTTCATCAGTAGCAGACCGAGGTATACAATTATTTCTGCATTACTAGATACCGCTAACAAGTGTTTCCTTTAAACACAGGTAGCAGACATTCCAAACGTCACTAACATCTGACGTATTTCCAGCAAATCTAACCATATGCCGACTTGTAATTGATTCCTTGACACTTGTCAAGGCCAGAAATGTCCCAGTTCCGCCTCTGAACAATAAACGTTAGGTCAGGCTGCCCTCATACAGCACTTGAAAAATCTGGTGGATAAGATCCTATAATTAATAGAGCTTTCCCGCCCGGAATGTGAGAGATATATGGCCACATTGGGCAGGGAAGTCACGTGAAGTCAGTTTATGACATGTGTCACGGTGTTAGCATTTCAATTTTATCTTCTTGTTTTTCCTCTTCTTCCTTCTCCTCATCCCTCTCGTCCTCCCCCTCCTTTCTCCTCCTCCTCCTTTTCTTTATTACAAATATAATCATTATCAGCTTGTGGCATATCCCAGGGAAGGTTGGCTGCGATGAATCTTTAACTTATTCTATCCTCTCCTGACCTGGACATAGAGAATAGATTGTTAGCGCTGACCTGGATATAGAGAATAGATTGTTAGCGCTGACCTAGATATAGAGAATAGATTGTTAGCGCTGACCTGGACATAGAGAATAGATTGTTAGCGCTGACTTGGATATAGAGAATAGATTGTTAGCGCTGACCTGGATATAGAGAATAGATTGTTAGGCTGACCTGGATATAGAGAATAGATTGTTAGCGCTGCCCTAGATATAGAGAATAGATTGTTAGCGCTGACCTGGACATAGAAAATAGATTGTTAGCGCTGACCTGGATATAGAGAATAGATTGTTAGCGCTAACCTGGATATAGAGAATAGATTGTTAGCGCTGACTTGGACATAGATAGTAGAGCGTTAGTGCTTACCTGAACATAGATAGTAGAGTGTTAGCGCTGACCTGGACATAGAAAGTAGATTGTTAGCGCTGACCTGGACATAGAAAGTAGATTGTTAGCGCTGTGCAAAACTTGTTAGTTGGTGCAAGTTTTAACTAAGTAAAATGAAATCTTAATGAACAAGAAATATATGAAAGTTAGAAACCAACTCTTGATTTTTTATTGTACAACCGTCGTCGTCGTCATCATCATCATCATCATCATCATCGTCATCGTCGTCGTCGTCATCGTCGTCGTCGTCGTCGCCTTTCACTCCCTTGAGACCATAGGCCACGGATAAAGACCATCCAGTCTAAGAAAACGATGACCAAAGCCTCCTCCATTCTGTGGTCTTCTTATATACTTAATTGTTGTGTAATAACCCTAAAAACTTATATACTTGATGTGTGATAACGCTAACAACTTATATACTTAATTGATGTGTGATAACCCTAACAACTTATATACTTAATTGATGTGTGATAACCCTAAAAACTTATATACTTAATTGTTGTGTAATAACCCTAAAAACTTATATACTTAATTGTTGTGTAATAACCCTAAAAACGTATATACTTAATTGTTGTGTAATAACCCTAAAAACTTATATACTTAATTGTTGTGTAATAACCCTAAAAACTTATATACTTGATGTGTGATAACCCTAAAAACTTATATACTTAATTGTTGTGTAATAACCCTAAAAACTTATATACTTGATGTGTGATAACCCTAAAAACTTATATACTTAATTGATGTGTGATAACCCTAACAACTTATATACTTAATTGATGTGTGATAACCCTAACAACTTATATACTTAATTGATGTGTGATAACCCTAACAACTTATATACTTAATTGATGTATGATAACCCTAACAACTTATATACTTAAATGATGTGTGATAATCCTAACAATACTTAATTGCTGTGTGATAATCCTAACAACTTATGTACTTAATAGCTGTGTGATAACACTAACAACTTATTCTCACAACCCTTTCTGGCAACAAGCGACAGCAGTCTATAATTTCATGTTCAAGTTAATCACATCAAGTTTAATTTACACATGACAGACGACACACATACATGTATGCATTGACCACAACATGAACCACATATAGCAAAATGAGTATGAAGGGTATGCAAGAAATGAAATATGAAATGATTCATATGCAATGCAATAAATAAATAAATAAGTGATGTGACAATGAATATGAACAACGATTCAGTAATGATAAAACGATACATCAAAATTCTCAGGCCACACATTAATAACTACATTTAACATAACTGGCCTTCATGACAACAACAACACGAAAATTCATATCAATATCTAGCCCATGTATCTCATGGCCGCTACAAGCAAATATACTGCATATTACACAACATGTTCACAGTTCCTCCATATAGCCTGAATAGTCTTCGAATGAAGTAATTCATGCAAAATCTTCAACTATGCCGTGCGTAATCTTTTGTGCTAACCAACACAAGCTGAAAGGCAATGATACTCATCAAGGCAAACAATCGTCGGGCTGCTGCACACAAGGCTTCAACATAAGGTAAACAATCGTCGGGCTGCTGCACACAAGGCTTCAACATAAGGTAAACAATCGTCGGGCTGCTGCACACAAGGCTTCAACATAAGGTAACCATGAGCAAAGTAATGCCATATCAAGCATCATTTGATAATCAAGGTGATTGCAAAATAATGTACATGGCATTATCAAACAAGCAAAAATGACATGAAAAATTTCATGACATTAATGATCAATATATAAAAAATTGAACTTCACATTTGTTTTACTTCAACACTTAAAACAGTTCACTTTACGTCACTTACAAGGTTACATTACTGCACAAAACTTACATCAAAGCTTACACCACATGAGAGGCCACAGGTAGTGATCATCACAGAACAGTCTTACAAAAAATATCGATATATATATATATATAAATATAAATTTCACAAAGTACACTCCGTAGTCACTAGAAAAACACGTTCCCTCCAAAACCTGGCCATACCTTGAATGCCACACTGAATGTAATCACACATAGTCAAAGCATAACAACACACTACTCAGTGAATAGTTACCTCCGATGGATCGTACGCCTCCATCAAAGGTAATATTCACATCTGGACACAGAAAGTAGATTGTCAGCACTGACCAGGACACAGAAAGTAGATTATCAGCGCTGACCTGGACAACAGAAACAAGATTGTTAGCACTGACCTGGACAACAGAAAGTAGATAGTTAGCGTTGACTTGGCCAACAGAAAGTAGATTGTTAGCGCAGACCTGGACAACAGAAGAAACATTTGTTACGTCCTTGAATTCCTTGCCGTATATTTCAACCACGGCGTAAACAGCTTCTTATGTGAAAACTGGTGGATGTCTTAGGTCTGCGACAGTTCTCTGATATATTTGATCTAGGCCAGTTCCTTGACATCTTTGATCTGTGCCAGTTCCTTGACATCTTTGATCTGTGCCAATTCATTGACAAATTTGATATTGCCAGTTCCTTGACATCTTTGATCTGTGCCAGTTCCCTGAGATCTTTGAAATGTGTCAGATCCTTATGCCAGTCCTGTGTTATTTATCTCCTGATGTTAGTTCTGTATTATTTATCTCCTGATGTTAGTTCGGTGTTATTTATCTCCTGATGTTAGTTCTGTGTTATTTATCTCCTGATGCTAGTTCTGTGTTGTGTATCTCCTGGTGCCAGTTCCGTGTTATTTATCTCCTGATGTCACGTCTGTGTTATTTATCTCCTGATGTCACTTCTGTGTTATTTATCTCTTGATGTCACTCGTGTTATTTATCTCCTTATGTCACTTCTGTGTTATTTATCTCCTGATGCCAGTTCCGTGTTATTTATCTCCTGATATTAGTTCTGTGTTATTTACCTCTGATTGTAGTTCTGTGTTATTTATCTCCTTATGTCACTTCTGTGTTATTTATCTCCTTATGTCACTTCTGTGTTATTTATCTCCTTATGTCACTTCTGTGTTATTTATCTCCTGATGTCAATTCTGTGTCATTTATCTCCTGATGTCACTTCTGTGTTATCTATCTCCTGATGTTATTTCTGTGTTATTTATCTCTTGATGTCACTTCTGTGTTATTTATCTCCTGATGTTAGTTCTGTGTTGTTTACCTCTGATTGTAGTTCTGTGTTATTTACCTCTGATTGCAGTTCTCTGTTAGTTACCTCTGATTGTAGTTCTGTGTTATTTACTTCTGATTGTAGTTCTGTGTTATTTACATCTGATTGTAGTTCTGTGTTGTCTCCTGATGCTAGTTCTGTGGTAAACGCGGCGGCCATTTCTGACATTATGGTGGGCTATTTCCATGGTTGAAGCTTACTATTTCTTGAGGAAACGCGCAGCGACACAAAAGAAAAGTGGTTGAATTAAACAAGAATTGCAACTATTGTATTGTATTACGTCTACTATACGATGGTGCGTGGTGTTTCACACCAGCTGAACAAGTATTTGACTGACACATCGTTATTTACAGAGCCGTTATTGAACTACTGCTACACAAGTGACAACGAGACGTCACAATGCTATACACCGTGTAACACACGAAAAACTAGGACAAAACATACCACTACAAGTCAGTACACGAACATGACTAGCTTACATAGGTAACAACTCAACACTACTACAACAACTGACACACTCAACATAGATCCAAATAGTACAGGATTCAGCAGTTACAAAAGATAACAAGAGTTTAATGATGAAAATCCAAACTTGTACATGCGTGTTGTAAATGAACGTGATGCCTGAAAAACTGATGGAATCACAATGAACATAGTAAAGGAAAAGATGTCCAGGCGGTTAACATCGCCATGGGACACACACTATCGCACAATGAAAAACATGCTAACTTCATATATACTGAAACTCCAACATACCTTGCTGACAATGAATTCATCCTCGTCCAAAAAAAATGGGCAGTTCAAAGACACAACTCTACATGAAGACTCGTGACAATTGTCCGAAAAAGGACAAATCATTTTACCAAATTACATACCGACAGTTTGTCCTAAAAAGGACAATTCACCCACAAACTTACATTACGAATCAACCCATCCTAGCAAACCTCAGAACAAACTTACATACAACCTATCTCTACAACATCTCGCACAGAACTTCCTTTCGTGCATCCCGCCAGCTCACACCCCGTGAATGAACTAGCCAATCAGAACACGGAGATATCTCTTACTCTGTGCTCGCTTAAACAGCTGAGCCTCGGACAAGAACTTTTGATCACAACAATCGGGTGTCAAGCCCCCATTATGCAACAGAATAAACATTCTGTTACAGAATCTCCTGATAAGAAATGAACATTAAGGTTTGAGAACTTTGGAGGTAAGAGAGAGGTGAGTTAGCCAATAAGATGTTTAACACAGCAATAAAGGTTTTAACTGTCATGAGTCACTGACTAATTCTAGCAAGGCTCAATCTGCCATTTGCTGTGTGTGATGTTGTGTACAATACGTTTGTGGTATTGTGTACACTCAGTCTGTGGAAGGGTGTACATTCCGTCTGTGATATCGTGTACACTCCGTCAATGATACTGTGTACACTACGTCTGTGATATTGTGTACAATTCGTCATAGTGATAGACAATTTATTGTTGACGAAACAATAAAGCTTGCTTGGTGATGTACAATTTATTATTGCACGGCAACCCCATTTGCAGCTTTCTTCACTGGCCGGGAGGAGCCCCACTCCAAGCACGGCAGCTGAAGAATCTCGCCAGCAGCGGTAGATGAGCTACCAAACATGACTCTCATCTACTCGAAACATCTGGTTTTAAGCGCCAGATATTCGCCTTCGCCCCTTCTCCTGTCAATTTAAACAGTTCTGCCACGAGAAGGCCAGGAGCTTGACTTGACTGTCAGAGGCTATTTGAGACGCGCGCCGTTGGAGTGGATGTGGTAGCCGTTTCTCATGCTCCCTCTCCGGAATCGAACCCTGATTCCCCGTTACCCGTTACAAACATGGTAGGCATGTCACGTACCATCGACATTTGATAGGACAGACATTTGAAAGATGCGTCGCCGGCACAGAAGGCCATGCGATCCGCACAAAGTTATCCAGAGTCACCAGCTGGGGCGCCGCGCCCCGCGAAGGGCAACGACGATTGGTTTTGAACTAATAAAAGCGCTCTTTCCACGAGGGTTGGAGCTTGGTAAGCATGTATTAGCTCCAGAATTGCCGCAGTTATTTAAGTAGGATCGTGTCATCTAAGGAACCTTGACTGATTTAATGAGCCATTCGCAGTTTCACCGTGAGACAGTGTGAACTTAGACATGCATGGCTTAATCTTTCAGACAAGTATATGACTACTGGCAGGATCAACCAGATAGCTTTTTTCACCAAACCTTAGTCGGATATCTGCCGACAGACCAACACGGGACAAGGGAGACAGCCTCTGCTCAGAACGGATCCCTTTCGACCCCTGCAGCGTTTCATTTCCTTTAACCGGCGGCCGCCGGCTCTCTCTGATCTAACGAACGAGAAGAAAGCCGGCACCCACAACCAACGCATATTACATACTGCAGACCCGTTTTGAGACCATCGGTCGACAAAACCGTAGTACACCGTTAGCACGAACCTGGCTGGCTAGCTGTTTATAGGCTTCGCTCAACGGACAAACCACTCGCTTCGCATCGAAGCACATTAACTCTCGCCTTCAGGGAAGGAAGCGAAAGTCTTTCTCTCCCCGAACGGAACTCGAGAGCGCTTTTTCGCAAAAAGACTTGATGAGCCAGTGATACTTCGCTCCTTCTTCAATCATAACAGTTCTTGAGTGACACAGGCTTGATGAGCCAGTGATACCTCGCTCCTTCTTCCATCATAACAGTTCTTGAGTGACACAGGCTTGATGAGCCAGTGATACCTCGCTCCTTCTTCCATCATAACAGTTCTTGAGTGACACAGGCTTGATGAGCCAGTGATATCTCGCTCATTCTCCATGAAAACAGTTATTGAGTAATACAGACTTGAGCAACAAGTTGACTTGGATCCTTTACATTGGAAGAAGCTACAGAAGGACAAATAGCCAGATCTGGCTAAGTTAGCTAGAAAATGTTTAGCATCTTCAGACACTACTGTCCTTTCTGAAGGTCAGTTTTATGTATCTGGATATGTTGATAATATCTATTTATCCATCTGAGAGAAATGTAAGATTTAAGCACATCAAGCTTATGAACTATTCCTAGTCAGTACATCAGATATACAGCCTACTTACTACTCCTAGTCAGTACATCAGATATCTAGCCCATTTAATACTCCAAGTCAGTACATCAGATATACAGCCTATTTAATACTCCCAGTCAGTACATCAGATATCTAGCCTACTTAATACTCCTAGTCAGTACATCAAATATCTAGCCTACTTAATACTCCATGTCAATAATCAAATATCTGGCCTACTTAATACTCCTAGTCAATATATCAAATATCTGGCCTACTTAATACTCCTAGTCAATATATCACATATCTAGCCTACTTAATACTCCTAGTCAATATATCAAATATCTGGCCTACTTAATACTCCTAGTCAATATATCAAATATCTAGCCTACTTAATATTCCTAGTCAATATATCAAATATCTAGCCTACTTAATACTCCTAGTCAATATATCAAATATCTGGCCTACTTAATACTCCTAGTCAATATATCAAATATCTAGCCTACTTAATATTCCTAGTCAATATATCAAATATCTGAACTATTTAATACTCCTAGTCAATATATCAAATATCTAGCCTACTTAATACTCCTAGTCAATATATCAAATATCTAGCCTACTTAATACTCCTAGTCAGTACATCAAATATCTGTACTATTTAATACTCCTAGTCAATATATCAAATATCTAGCCTATTTAATACTCCTAGTCAATATATCAAATATCTAGCCTACTTAATACTCCTAGTCAATATATCAAATATCTAGCCTACTTAATACTCCTAGTCAGTACATCAAATATCTGAACTATTTAATACTCCTAGTCAATATATCAAATATCTAGCCTACTTAATACTCCTAGTCAGTACATCATATATTTAGTCTACTTAGCACTTCTTGTCAGTACTCAGATATCTTACTTACTTACTAGACAGTACGTCAGATATTTAGTCTACTTAGCACTTCTTGTCAGTAATCAGATATCTTACTTACTTACTAGACAGTACATCAGATATTTAGTCTACTTAGCACTCCTTGTCAGTAATCAGATATCTTACCTACTTACTAGACAGTACATCATATATTTAGTCTACTTAGCACTTCTTGTCAGTAATCAGATATCTTACCTACTTACTAGACAGTACATCAGATATTTAGTCTACTTAGCACTTCTTGTCAGTAATCAGATATCTTACCTACTTACCAGAGAGTACATCAGATATTTAGTCTACTTAGCACTTCTTGTCAGTAATCAGATATCTTACCTACTTACTAGTCAGTACATCATATATTTAGTCTACTTAGCACTTCTTGTCAGTACTCAGATATCTTACTTACTTACTAGACAGTACGTCAGATATTTAGTCTACTTAGCACTTCTTGTCAGTAATCAGATATCTTACTTACTTACTAGACAGTACATCAGATATTTAGTCTACTTAGCACTCCTTGTCAGTAATCAGATATCTTACCTACTTACTAGACAGTACATCATATATTTAGTCTACTTAGCACTTCTTGTCAGTAATCAGATATCTTACCTACTTACTAGACAGTACATCAGATATTTAGTCTACTTAGCACTTCTTGTCAGTAATCAGATATCTTACCTACTTACCAGAGAGTACATCAGATATTTAGTCTACTTAGCACTTCTTGTCAGTAATCAGATATCTTACCTACTTACTAGACAGTACATCAGATATTTAGTCTACTTAGCACTTCTTGTCAGTAATCAGATATCTTACCTACTTACCAGAGAGTACATCAGATATTTAGTCTACTTAGCACTTCTTGTCAGTAATCAGATATCTTACCTACTTACTAGACAGTACATCAGATATTTAGTCTACTTAGCACTTCTTGTCAGTAATCAGATATCTTACCTACTTACTAGACAGTACATCAGATATTTAGTCTACTTAGCACTTCTTGTCAGAAATCAGATATCTTACCTACTTACCAGAGAGTACATCAGATATTTAGTCTACTTAGCACTTCTGTCAGTAATCAGATATCTTACCTACTTACTAGTCAGTACATCAGATTTCTGGCCTACTTACTAGTCCTAGTCAGTGCATCAAATATCTAGTCTACTTTGTGCTCCTAGACGTTACATCAAATACATGGCACACTTAGTACTCCTAGTAAGTATATCAGATATTTAGCCTACTTACGACTCCTAGTTATTACATCAGATATGTAGTTTACTTACTATTCCTAGTCAGAACATCAGATATATAACTTACTACTCCTAGTCAGCATATCATATATCTAGTCTGCTAACTACTCCTACTAAGCATATCAGATATCTAGTCTACATACTACTCCTAGACAACATATCAGATATCTTGCCTATCTACTATTCCTAGTCAGTACATCAGATGTCTAGCTTTGTTATAATACTCTGAGTCCGTACATCAAATATCTAGCCTATTTACTACTCATCAGTTATCTAGCCTACTTAATACTCCTAGTCAGCATATGAAATATTAAGCCTACTTAGTACTCCTAGTCAGCATATGAAATATTAAGCCTACTTAGTACTCCTAGTCAGCATATCAGATATTTAGTCTACATACTACTCCTGGTGAGCATATCAGATATCTATTCTACTTACTACTCCTGGTGAGCATATCAGATATCTAGTCTACTTACTACTCCTGGTGAGCATATCAGATATCTAGTCTACTTACTACTCCTAGTCAGCATATGAGATATCTATTCTACTTACTACTCCTAGTCAGCATATGAGATATCTAGTCTACATACTAGTCCTGGTGAGCATATCAGATATCTAGTCTACTTACTACTCCTAGTCAGTACATCAGATATCTAGTCTATCTTCTACTTCTTCTTCTTATATCTTTATCGTGCCGTTAAATACCACATAAGACTCGCAATGTAGCTGGCCGATCTCTCCTGTTTTCAACGAGTTTTTCAACATCATCAAGCGATTTTATACCTATTAATTTGGCCTCGCCTCTTTAGAGTTTCACGAATCTGCCTCTTTTCCTTTTGGCTTTTGTGTTCCACTTGATAGCTTGTTTTGGGATTCTCTGATCATTTCTTCTCATCACGTAAACAACATATGTCCATCTCCTTTTCCTGATCACCCGTGAGACTGGTTGTTGTTCACTCATCTGTCTTATCTCAGCATTGTTCTTGAATTCATTCCACTTGATGCCGAGTATTTTCCTTAGGCATTTGTTTTCAAACGAGTCTAACTTCTTGTCTATTTCTTTAGTTGTTTTCCAGCTTTCGCATGCATAAATGAGAGTGGATATTACATTTGAATTGAATAGTCTTAACTTGGTTTTTGTGCTTATAACTTTTGAATGCCATATGTTCTAAAAATTCTTGAAGATCGATGCTGCTTTTGCAATTCTGATTCTAACTTCCTTTCTAGTGTCACCATCCTGGTCTATGTAGCTGCCAATGTATGCAAATTGATTGACTTCTTCAATATCTGTCCCTTCTACGTGTATTTTTCCATTTTATTAATGGGAGGTTTCATTATTTTTGTTTTTTTTTTCTTCGTTAATTTCAAGTCCTATTTTGCTATCCAGTGAAGACAGGAAATCTGTTTTTTTCTATCATTTAATTCATATAGTTACTGATAAGAGTTATGTCATCAGCAAAATCAAGATCTTTCAGCTGGATACTATGTACCCAATCAATAACTGTGTTACCTGTGCACCATTTTTTTCATTAGTAGTATTATTGTAATTCCAAAAAGTAAAGGAGACAGTATACATCCTTGTTTCACGCCTGTTTCAATCTGGAACCATTCACTCACCCCTTCTTCTGTTTTGACTACACAAACATATTCATTGTAGAGGTCCTTAATGATGTTGACAGTTTTAGATGGTGTTCCATATAGACTTAACATTCTCCACAGTGAATCTCTGTGTATGCTACCAAATGTCTTTTTAAAGTCTATGAAGTGCAGTATTAATGGCTTCTGCTTTTCAATACGTTCTTCAAGTATTATTCTTAGAGTAAAGATCTGGTCGAGACAGCTTCTCCCTTTTCGAAATCCTGCTTGTTCTTCTCTCATTGCAGTATTCAATATATCTTTAAGTCTATCCAAAATGACCTTGCAAAATACTTTTGACACAACTGATACTAAAGTTACTCCTCTCCAATTGTTACAGTCACTAAGATTGCCCCTTTTTTGTGGGTATTTTAACGATTCCTTTTTTCCATTTAGAAGGGACTTTTCTTCTTTCCAAATCTTATTAAACATTCTCTGTAGCTGTCTCATGTTGTCACTATTGATAGTTTTTAGCATTTCAGGTGTTATTTCATCTTCACCTCAGCTTTTTTGTTAGCCATTAAATTCACTGCTGTTTCAAATTCATGCAATTTAATATCATCTAGGTTGACATTTAGTTGTGGGGCTGGTAAGTCGGTTTGAAGGTTTATCAATTCTTTTGAGTGTGGTCGATTAAGTATTTCTTGGAAGTGTTCAGCCCATCTTTGCTTTTGGTCTTTACTTGATGTTAATAGAGTTCCAGTTTTGCTAAGGATTGGTCTTTCTTAGATGTAATAGTACCTATTAGCCTGTGACAGATAAAAGTGATGGCGACTACAGTAAAACTGGTTTAAATAAATAAGGTAGATAGAGGTGTATGGTGCAGTTTTACAAAGTGAGGGAGGGAGTGAGTAAGGTGAGAAAAAAACAATTAGAAAGTATGAGAATGTATAAATGAAAAACATACAACATCCGATATTTCGGAGTGAGCCTTATTCGAGGATACATACACAACGAAACAAAAACACGAAGAACTTATCTGAATGTGTCTTCCTCCAAGTCGAAAACAGAAATATGTGTGATTGAAGGGAGAAGGAAAAAACACGCTGCCTCCAAACAAAAGATGCCCGATAGAGCCAATCGTAAAGAAGAGGTGGAGAGAGAGGAGGAGAAAAAGTGGGAGAAAGGGGTGGGGGGAAGGCAATAGAAACATGATAGCCGCTAGAGGTGTCGGGGGGGGGGGGGAAGAGGGGAGGGAAAAGGGGACGCGGAGAGATAATGAATGAAGAACATAAACACCTGCAGGGAGAAAATGTGAAACTGGTGAATAGGACAAGCCAGTATGTTGGCAGAGAAGAAAAAAATATTGTGGTGGTAGGGAGGGGTAGCATAGAGAAAGAAAGTAGAGTTTAAAAAAAAGTGGAAAAATAAAAAAGTTACAGAAAGCTGAAGACATTGTTAATTCCAGCTGGGTGGAGACAGCCAGTCTGGAAAATAAGGCGCTGTTCTAGGACCCTCCGAGATCGTACATCAGTAGAACAAGAGCGGATCGCACTAACAGAAATGTCCTGTTTACCCCTATGGTTGCCAAGGCAAAAATGTTTAGCCACAGGTGTCCAGGCCCTCTTAGAAATGTCATTGAGATGCTGGCGAAATCGATCTCCTAACCGTAACCCAGTTTCCCCTATGTAATTCAAACCGCAACGTTTGCACATGATAGCATAAATGACATTTCTTGAAGTACAGGTGAAACCCTCCTGAACTGATAACGCGGACTTAGGGAAGGAGATCTGGCTAGCCTCGGCAACAAACGGACAAGTATTACATCTACGGCGTCCGCAACGTCTGGTACCATAAAATGTGGCATCTGTCTTAAGATGTCTACGAATTAAAAGGTCCCTGAGGTTCTTGTCCCGTCTGTAGGCCACCAATGGGGGTTCCCCAAAAAGTTCACGTGTCTCAGGCTCGGTCTGGAGGAGATGGATATGGCGAAACAGTATGTTTTTAACTGCCAAGCTATGAGGGTGGTACGTGAGTACTAGTTTCACTCTGTCCGAGCTACAGTGTAGTTTAGGGGTGAGGGCTTGTTGCCGCGATATGTGGCTAATGTGGTTCCAAGATGACGAGAGAACGTGTTCTGGATAGCCACGTTGACGGAAGAAATCTAGCACTTTATGGCCTTGATCCTCCAGACCGAGCCTGAGACACGTGAACTTTTTGAGGAACCCCCATTGGTGGCCTACAGACAGGACAAGAACCTCAGGGACCTTTTAATTCGTAGTCACCTTAAGACAGATGACACTTTTTATGGTACCAGACGTTGCGGACGCCGTAGATGTAATACTTGTCCGTTTGTTGTCGAGGCCAGCCAGATCTCCTTCCCTAAGTCCACGTTATCAGTTCAGGAGGGTTTCACCTGTACTTCACGAAATGTCATTTATGTTATCATGTGCAAACGTTGCGGTTTGAAGTACATAGGGGAGATTGGCTTACGGTTAGGTGATCGATTTCGCCAGCATCTCAATGATATTTCTAAGAGGGCCTGGACACCTGTGGCTAAACATTTTTGCCTTGGCAACCACAGGGGTAAACATGACATTTCTGTTAGTGCGATCCGCTCTTGTTCTGCTGATGTACGATCTCGGAGGGTCCTAGAACAGCGCCTTATTTTCCAGACTGGCTGTCTCCACCCAGCTGGAATTAACAGTGTCTTCAGCTTTCTGTAACTTTTTTATTTTTCCACTTTTTTAAAACTCTACTTTCCTTCTCTATGCTACCCCTCCCTACCACCACCCTATTTTCTTCTATGCCAACATATTGGTGTCTTTAGGGTCTTGTCCCATTCACCAGTTTCACATTTTCTCCCTGCAGGTGTTTATGTTCTTCATTCATTATCTCTCCGCGTCCCTTTTCCCTCTCCTCTCCCCCCCCCCCCCGACACCTCTAGCGGCCATCATGTTTCTATTGCCTTCCCCCCACCCCTTTCTCCCACTTTTTCTCCTCCTCTCTCTCCACCTCTTCTTTACGATTGGCTCTATCGGGCATCTTTTGTTTGGAGGCAGCGTGGTTTTTCCTTCTCCCTTCTACCACACACACTTCTGTTTCCTACTTGGAGGAAGACACATTCAGATAAGTTCTTCGTGTTTTTGTTTCGTTGTGTATGTATCCTCGAATAAGGCTCACTCCGAAATATCGGATGTTGTATGTTTTTCATTTATGCATTCTCATACTTTCTAATCTTTTTTTTCACACCTTACTCACTCCCTCCCTCACTTTGTAAAACTGCACCATACACCTCTATCTACCTTACCCATTAGACTCTTTTGTATGTTATATAAATTTTGCTGTCCGTTTTTTCTGCTTTCTCTGCCACTTTCGCCACATTGTTTATGTATTCTCTTTTATTCTTTCTAGCTGAACTTTTTACTTTCTTGTCTATTTCTTTGTATGTCACTTTCGCCAGATCTTTTCCAAGATCTGTCTTTACTAGTACTACTAGTAATGAGCATATGAGATATCTAGCTTACTTACTACACCTAGTCAGTACATCAGATATCTGGCCTACTTACTACTCCTAGTCAGCATAGCAGTCATTTAGCCTACTTACTACTCCTATAGCAGTGATTTTCACAGGTGTGACAGGTGGCTACCAGCAGAGCAATTTCAAATCTAAGAGGAGGGTAGGCATTTCTTTTGTCCAGATACATCAACAACTACAAACATGAAGTCCAAATATTTTCTAACTGATGGTTTACCTTATTAGTGTAAATAAACTGGTGTGCAAAAACATTTGTCAGCTGAGTTTTAAAAAATATTCAATCAGAGAATCAGTTTGATCTTCTAAAGACAGAAATATTGCACTGTTACAAAGCTTACTCTGAGCTGTTGACTGATTAGTGTTTCTTACTTTCAGCTGTTGACTAATTAGTGTTTCTTACTTTCAGCTGTTGACTAATTAGTGTTTCTTATTTTCAGCTGTTGACTAATTAGTGTTTTTTACTTTGAGCTGTTGACTGATTAGTATTTTTTTTATCTTAGCTGTTGTATGGATAATGTTTCTTTCTCTCAGCTGTTGACTTATTAGTGATTATTACTCTGAGCTGTTGACTTACTAGTGATTATTACTCTCAGCTGTTGACTTATTAGTGATTATTACTCTGAGCTGTTGACTTATTAGTGTTTCTTACTCTCAGCTGTTGAGTGTTTAGTGCTTCACTGTTTTTTCAAATATTTATGCTACACAAAAATGTTATTGAACTAATTGAAATTATTTAATATGTGCAGGAAAGTGGTTTTAAAACTTTTTTATATAGAAAAGTATCACTGGGCTATTTTTGCTTCACTTAATAATGTTATAAAATGCTTAAAAGAAAGGCCTATAATGTTGATTAATATGCAGTAATTTGCATATATAAGGATCTAAAAAGATGTATATCTATTTCAACATAATACAGGCCATATGAATGATGTAATACTAAATTTATACATACATAAACAGATGAATATACTCACTTTAGATTTCAAGAATTACAAGAGATGCTGATAGTGGTTTCCAAGAATATCTAAACATTTCTGAGTATGGCTAACTACTGCTTGAGCAAAGTTAACTAAAGTTTCTAATGGGATTAATGTGCTTGAGAAAGGTTACCTGAAGCTTCTAATTGGATTAATGTGCTTGAGAAAGGTTACCTGAAGCTTCTAATTGGATTAATGTGCTTGAGAAAGGTTACCTGAAGTTTCTAATTGGATTAATGTGCTTGAGAAAGGTTACCTGAAGTTTCTAATTGGATTAATGTGCTTGAGAAAGGTTACCTGAAGTTTCTAATTGGATTAATGTGCTTGAGAAAGGTTACCTGAAGTTTCTAATTGGTTTAATGTGCTTGAGAAAGGTTACCTAAAGCTTCTAATGGGATTAATGTACTTTGCCACCTCAATTTCCTCCTTAGTGCTGCCAGCGAAATTGTTAGAAGATCTGTACTGACAATAAAGTAAGAGAAGACATTTTTGTAGGATTAGACCTCGAAAAAATCGCAGACAAAGTACTTTAGTGAGACGTGAGAGAAAGACAAATCACAAGAGAATTACCTGGGATTCGAACACGGACTCCAGTAGGACGAGCAGCCGACTAGCGTATACCTGGAACTAACTTCATGTAATAAGTATTCGTTGGTTTGTTATTGTTGCTCAAGTTTACACCAGACATGGCAGGAGACGGTGTGTATGTTTGTCTAGTTGGTACCTGCCAGAGAGACTGAATCTAAGCTACGGAATTTCGTGTCACGACCTCGTTTCTTTCCGGGTGTCACGATCTCTCATGTCTGCTGAGCAGTTAATAAAGACTATGTCAACAAAACATCTTTTTTTTTTGGGGGGGGGGGTTCTAGTTGACTAAGTTGATAGTACGCTGTTCTCTCGTGGCTAGACGGCAGCTCGTCCTTCCGGAGTCCGTGTTCGAATCCCAGGTAATTCTCTTGTGATTTTTCTTTCTCTTACGTCCCACTAAAGTGCTTTGTCTACGATTTTTTCGAGGTCTCATCCTACAAAACTGTGTTCTCTTACTTTACCGTACCAAAGCCTCGTAGTTTCCTATTTATAAAAAAAAATTGTTCCTGTACTGACAATGTCTTTTTGATTATGTATATGTCTGTGTGTGCACGTATGTGTGTGTGTGTGTGAGTGACTGCTATTTTATTAGTTTAATTACTTCTTCTCTTTTACTTTGAATGTAATAGTTTAATCTTACTCTCTTTTGATATGTTTTTTTCCTAATGTAATTTGTATACTTGTATTAAATCGAGTGTGTGGGAAGAATGAAAAATGGAGTGATGAAGGGCAGAATGTAAGACGGGCCTGCGTGCTCAATTCTTTATCCTTAAAAAATAAAGATTAATTCACTCATTCATTCATTCATAGTGTGGTGGTAGTGTGGTGATAGTGTGCTGGTAGTGTGATGATAGTATAGTGGTAGTGTGGTGATAGTGTGGTAGTAGTGTGGTGGTAATGTGGATTATAGTATGGTGGTGGTACTGTGGTGATAGTGTGGTGGTAGTAGTGTGGTGGTATTGTGATGATAGTGTGGTGGTAGTAGTGTGGTGGTATTGTGGTGATAGTGTGGTGGTAGTAGTATGGTGGTATTATAGTGACAGTGTGGTGGTCATGTAGTGGTGATAGTGTGGCGATAGTATGGTGGTATTGTGGTGATAGTGTGGTGGTAGTGTGGTTGTTATAGTTTGGTTGTAGTGTGGTGATAGTGTGGTGGTAATGTGGTGGTGATAGCGTTCTGGTATTGTGGTGGTAGTGTGGTGGTAATGTGGTGGTGATAGCGTTCTGGTATTGTGGTGGTAGTGTGGTGGTAATGTGGTGGTGATAGCGTTCTGGTATTGTGGTGGTAGTGTGGTGGTAATGTGGTGGTGATAGCGTTCTGGTATTGTGGTGGTAGTGTGGTGGTAATGTGGTGGTGATAGCGTTCTGGTATTGTGGTGGTAGTGTGACTAGACCAGACCATTTTCCCCTTAATCTTCATGTACCACGTGCTGAAATCAGTCAGAAAACTGCATTCTTCTGTCGTGATCGTCCTCATGAAGTGCATGTAATAAATGTGGGATGCATACTTTCTATTTTGCTGATGTATATGTTGTCTGCTTGTTCTGTTAACTCCTGGCTCACGCTTTGTGTGGAGAGCGTGTAAACTGTTCCTATAAAATAGCCCAGGAAACAGGACTTGACAAAAACTGCTTGCTTTTATCTCGTATAGAGTACATCGTTTAGGTCATCTTCCACCACACCATCCATGAAGGTTTATAGTACACTGAGACAGTAAGTCCTGATTGTTTATAGTAGAAGGAAGTGGTAAGTTCTGAAGGTTTATAGTAGACTGAAGTGGTAAGTCGTGAAGGTTTATAGTAGACTGAAGTGGTAAGTCGTGAAGGTTTATAGAAGACAAAAATGGTAAGTCATGAAGTTAGATAGTAGGCTGAAGGTTTATAGTAGACGTCTCTAGTAAGCCCTGAAAATTTAAAGTAGACTTCTCTAGTATACCCTGAAGATTTATAGTAGACTTCTCTAGTATGCCCTGAAAATCTAGAGTAGACTTCTCTAGTAAGACATGGAAAATCTATAGTAGACTTCTAAAGTAAGACATGGAAAATTATAGTAGACTTCTCTAGTAAGACCTGAAGATTTATAGTAGACTGCTCTAGTAAGTCCTGAAAATTTATAGTAGACTACTCTAGTAAGACATGAAAAAACATTATAGTAGACTTATCTAGTAAGACCTGAAGATTTATAGTAGACTGCTCTAGTAAGAAATCAAGATTTATATTAGACTGCTCCAGCAAGCCCTGAAGGTTTATAGTAGACTGCTCCATATACATCAGCAAAATAGAAAGTGTGCATAGTAGACTGCTCTAGTAAGAACTCAATATTTATAGTAGACTGCTCTAGTAAGACATGAAGGTTTATAGTAGACTTCTCTAGTAAGCCCTGAAGATTTATAGTAGACTTTTCTAGTAAGCCCTGAAGATTTATAGTAGATTGCTCTAGTAAGCCCTGAAGATTTATCGTAGACTGCTCTAGTAAGACCTGAAGATTTATAGTAGACTGCTCTAGTAAGCCCTGAAGATTTATAGTAAAGTTCTTCAGTAAGAAGTCAAGATTTATAGTAGACTGCTCCAGTAGGCCCTGAAGATTTATAGTAGACTTCTGTAGTATGCCCTGAAGATTTATAGTAGACTTCTCTAGTAAGCCCTGAAGATTTATAGTAGATTTCTCTAGTAAGCCCTGAAGATTTATAGTAGACTTCTATAGTAAGCACTGAAGATTTATAGTAGACTTCTGTAGTAAGCCCTGAAAATTTATAGTAGACTTCTCTAGTAAGCCCTGAAGATTTATAATAGACAAAAGTGTTAAGTTCTGAAGTTTTATAGAAGACAGAAGTATTAAATCCACAAACCAGGTAACCCTGGACGCCCCATTGTATCAGCGTGTTCATGCCCCACTGAGCACATTTCTGATTTTTTAGATAGCATTTTCCAGCCTTTTGTACACATACTACCCTCCTTTTTGAAAGACACCAACCACGCATTAACAATTTTTGATACAATCACACTCTCTCAACACCACATCTATCACATCTTTCTCCTTGATGTCTGCTCTCTTTACACTTCTATCCCCCATGAGGATGGACTCTTAGCACTCCGCCATTTTCTCGACAAAGACCCTCACCCCACAACTAACACTGACACCATAATCAGACTTACAGAGCTAGTACTAAACCAAAATTCTTTCGAATTCAACGGCGAATACTTCGAGCAAATCAGTGGTGTTGCTATGGGAACGAAAATGGGTCCCAGTTATGCATGTGTATTTATGGGCTTTATGGAAGTCAAATTATGGGAAACCTACACTGGCAGATTTCCAGAATTCTATAAAAGGTACATCGATGATGGCATTGGAATTACAAGTATGCCACATGAAGACCTTAAAAAATTTATTGAATTCGCCAATACACTCAATAAGAACATAAAATTCACTTATGAAATCTCTGACAAGTCTGTTAATTTTTTAGACATTAAAATTTCTATTGGCACAAACAGGCTTGTCACCTCTGTATTTTACAAGCCCACCGATAGCCACACCTATTTGCTTTACACCTCCTCCCATCCTGAGGCCTGTAAGAACTCCATCCCATATTCCCAACTCCTCCGTCTTCGCAGCATATGTCAGGATAATTTGGACTTTTTAGATCAGTCCAACAAGTTATTAGAATTTTTCCGTCATCGCCACTACCCAGAAAAGGTCCTTCATAAAGCCTTCAACCGTATCCAACTAGTGAGCCGCAAAGAAGTATTCAGGAAAAAGCCTGTTACTCCATCTGACAGAGTTAAGTTAGTACTGCCTTTCCACCCGCACGGTCAGATGGTTAAGAAAATCCTTTATCGTCATCTGCCGATAATCCAACTCGACTCCGACACTCGTGACATTTTCTCTGAAGCACCCCTATTGGCATACAAACGTGAGCCAAACCTTAAGGACATCCTCGTCCACAGCCACTTGAAGCAGAGCCTTACGTATGTTGGCACCAGAAAATGTAACCGCCCCCGCTGTGTTACCTGCCCTGTAGTTTGGGAAACGAAAACAATCACCTTTCCCAAAACTATCCTCACTCTTCATGAGGGATTCACATGCGCGTCCCGAAATGTGATATATGTCATCGTGTGCAAAAGATGCAGGATAACATATATCGGTGAGACTGGCCTCAGATTAGGGGACCGCATGCAAAAACATCTGTACGACATCGCCCAGCATGCTTCGAAACCAGCCCCAAATCATTTCAATGGCCCCAACCACAGAGGCAAATCTGATTTTCTGGTAACAGCCATTAAACAATGTCACGCAGATGACACAAGCCGCCTGGCACTTGAGAACCGCTGCATTCAAAACTATGGGACGCGGGAACCACATGGGTTAAACTCGCTGTTTAGTTACACGTAACATCATCTTCTTCAATCATTATAGTACCTCTCCACTAAATCCACCCCTTCTTACTTTTCAAACTTCCTCACAGCATCACTCTGCAACCCCGCTATTTTCTCTGCAACCCCTCTTCTCTGCAACACCTCTTCCCCAATCACCTGTTTCAAATTCTCCCAGCTAGGCCAGTAGTGCGTCACTCTCTCTCCCCTCCCCGGTTCCCCATCCACCACTCCCAGTTACAACCCACCGACCACATGTCACAGGTCTCTATTTAAACAATTTCCACGTCCTACCAGATCCATTCCTGACACACACCGCCAGACAAGCCACACCTTGCAATTTACAGCTAAGTACTCCTTTTAAAAAAAAAAATTTTAAACAGTATTCATATAAATCTATACTTTATCTCCTCTCCCTATTTCTTCGTCCTGTATGTTTTTGTATGATTAAGGCTCACGCCGAAACGTCACAACTTTGTAATCGTTAAGTAATAAAGCTGCTCCTACTTTTTTCCAATTTTATACAGAAGTATTAAGTTCTGAAGGTTTATAGTAGACAGAAGTGTTAAGTTCTTAAGGTTTATAGTAGACAGAAGTGTTAAGTTCTGAAGGTTTATAGTAGACTGCTCTAGTAAGCACTGAAGGTTTATAGTCGACAGAAGTGGTAAGTCCTGATGCTTTATAGTAGAATGAAGTAATAAGTCCTAAAGGTTTATAATAGAATGAAGTGATAAGTCGTGAAGGCTTATAGTAGACAGAAGCGTTAAACCCTGAAAGTTTATAGTAGACAGAAGCGTTAAACCCTGAAAGTTTATAGTAGACAGAAGTGTTAAACCTTGAAAGTTTATAGTAGACAGAAGTGTTAAACCCTGAAAGTTTATAGTAGACAGAAGCGTTAAACCCTGAAAGTTTATAGTAGACTGAAGTGGTAAGTCCTGAAGGACCCTGTAGTGATGGCAATGTTGAGAACGTTTATAAAAGTTGTAAAGACATGGGAAGTGAACGAAATCACAATATTAGACTTCGTAACGAAACTGATAAAGTTGTCAAGGTTCTTCTCTGACATGATGTGACGCCGATGCTGTCTATAGAAAGCTGGAAAATGTCATCTATAAAATTTCCAAGAACTTGTGTTCGAAATTACCTACGAACAGACATGCACATCTAGGACCCATTTGGTGCCGAAGCCACGTCGCTGATCTGGTCGAAATATAGGCCGTTGAACTGAACTCGTTTGAGTTCAAGGACAAGTTATGTAAGGCGAATAAGAGTAGAAGTGAAGACAGAAAGTTGGTGCCTTTTGTTTAGAAAGAACTCGAAAGTCTGAAGTCCTTAACCATGAGGGATGTGTGTGTACAAGTAAACTACATCCAGGGGGAAGATACGGCAAGAATGACCAGTCAAGAAGGTAAGAGTCTAACGTAGTAAGTGTGTGATCAATGTCCTTCAGATAAGAGATCTAATTAGTCACAAGAGGTTGAAAGACAATGTCCTTCAGATAAGTGGGCTAGTTAGTCACAAGAGGTTGAAAGACAATGTTCTTCAAATAAGTGGGCTAGTTAGTCACAAGAGGTTGAAATACAATGTTCTTCAGATAAATGGGCTAGTTAGTCACAAGAGGTTGAAAGACAATGTTCTTCCGATAAGTGGGCTAGTTAGTCACAAGAGGTTTGAAAGACAATGTCCAGAAAGTCAGAAATCTGCTGCGCAAGACAGGAGCGAGCTGAAACTATAGGCCTCCCTGGATTGCTCGATTTTTACCTTCTTAGGAAGAAGATAAAAGGATGACTTCCCTAAACAACTGTCATGGATACGTAGATGAGTAACAGAGGAAGAAAGACCAGCCTCGCTGATGAGTTCGTTGAATGTATAAAATTGGAAAAAAGTAGGAGCAGCTTTATTACTTAACGATTACAAAGTTGTGACGTTTCGGTGTGAGCCTTAATACAAAAACATACAGGACGAAGAAGTAGAGAGAGGAGATAAAGTATAGATTCACATGAATACTGTTTAAAAAAAATTGTTAAAGGAGTACTTAGCTGTAAATTGCAAAGTGTGGCTTGTCCGGTGGTGTGTGTCAGGAATGGATCTGGTAGGACGTGGAAATTGTTTAAATAGAGACCTGTGACATGTGGTCGGTGGGTTGTAACTGGGGGTGGTGGATGGGGAACCGGGGATAATTTGGACTTTATAGATCAGTCCAACAAGTTATTAGAATTTTTTCCGTCATCGCCACTACACATAAAAGGTCCTTCGTAAAGCCTTCAACCGTATCCAACTAGTGAGCCGCAAAGAAGTATTCAGGAAAAAGCCTGTTACTCCATCTGACAGAGTTAAGTTAGTACTGCCTTTCCACCCGCACGGTCAGATGGTTAAGAAAATCCTTTATCGTCATCTGCCGATAATCCAACTCGACTCCGACACTCGTGACATTTTCTCTGAAGCACCCCTATTGGCATACAAACGTGAGCCAAACCTTAAGGACATCCTCGTCCACAGCCACTTGAAGCAGAGCCTTACATATGTTGGCACCAGAAAATGTAACCGCCCCCGCTGTGTTACCTGCCCTGTAGTTTGGGAAAATGAAAACAATCACCTTTCCCAAAACTATCCTCACTCTTCATGAGGGATTCACATGCGCGTCCCGAAATATGATATATGTCATCGTGTGCAAAAGATGCAGGATAACATATATCGGTGAGACTGGCCTCAGATTAGGGGACCGCATGCAAAAACATCTGTACGACATCGCCCAGCATGCTTCGAAACCAGCCCCAAATCATTTCAATGGCCCCAACCACAGAGGCAAATCTGATTTTCTGGTAACAGCCATTAAACAATGTCACGCAGATGACACAAGCCGCCTGGCACTTGAGAACCGCTGCATTCAAAATTATGGGACGCGGGAACCACATGGGTTAAACTCGCTGTTTAGTTACACGTAACATCATCTTCTTCAATCATTATAGTACCTCTCCACTAAATCCACCCCTTCTTACTTTTCAAACTTCCTCACAGCATCACTCTGCAACCCCGCTATTTTCTCTGCAACCCCTCTTCTCTGCAACACCTCTTCCCCAATCACCCGTTTCAATTTCTCCTAGCTAGGCCAGTAATGCGTCACTCTCTCTCCCCTCCCCGGTTCCCCATCCACCACCCCCAGTTACAACTCACCGACCACATGTCACAGGTCTCTATTTAAACAATTTCCACGTCCTACCAGATCCATTCCTGACACACACCACCGGACAAGCCACACCTTGCAATTTACAGCTAAGTACTCCTTTAACAAATTTTTTTTAAACAGTATTCATGTGAATCTATACTTTATCTCCTCTCCCTATTTCTTCGTCCTGTATGTTTTTGTATGATTAAGGCTCACTCCGAAACGTCACAACTTTGTAATCGTTAAGTAATAAAGCTGCTCCTACTTTTTTCCGATTTTATACATTATAGTATCACAGCTTTACTGCAATGCTTCGTGTATAGTTGTATACATATATACACCAATTATTGTGTTGATGAGTTCGTTGATCGTGTCTCTAGACCTGATGGTTGTTGGCCAGAGTACGATCTTGAGGGTGAGGGGCATAGAACTTTCGGTTGCTCACCCAAGTCATAGACTCCTGAATGTATGATTCTCTTTTCTCAGATGAGTCATAGACTCGTGAATGTATGATTCTCTTTTCTCAGATGAGTCACAGACTCGTGAATGTATGATTTTCTTTTCTCAGATGAGTCACAGACTCGTGAATGTATGATTCTCTTATCCAACAAACGACGGCACCACTGCTTTCTGTACCTTTGATGACGAAATCTCCTTAACGCTGAAGTTGTGAAAGTGCACGTTGCTCTTCTAGGGTCAGGTTGGAGCGTCGTGCATGGGGAAGTCGAAGCTTGTAGATTTCACGAAGGCTGTGATCATGTAAAGGTCTTGGGATCGAGACGTCCGGCACATGGTGTCCAGTTGGATTACTACTGGGAGAAACGAGAGAAAAGGTCATCATCAGAAGTAGGCTGAGATATTGAAGACTGAGCTAGGTCTTGAAAATAGAACGAAATCGAGGTCAAGAGGACTGCAGGCAACCTTGGTGGGAGCAGAGACGGTCGTGGATCCAGAAGAGGCTGGAGTAGAGCGGATAGCTGAAAGCTTCTGCTTTCTGAGACAATTAACTACCTGTTCGTGGAGAGAATAATCTCTCGGATCAGGCGATAAACCAGATAATTATCAAATGTGATCTGGCGAAGCTGGAGAGACAGCTAAAGATATGCTTATCAAGGTCCAAAAGAAGTATGGCGTGTCTCACGACAACACTGCGCATGCGCTGAAAAACATAGCTTGTGTTATTACAATAACATTCGAGGGTGATCCATATGAGAGTATTAAAATATTTTCCCATAATTTATTGATATACAAATGTCATATAAGTGCATAATGTTTCTACATAGTCTCCAGTACGTTAGATGCACGTCCCCCATCGCTTACAAAGTGCATGCATTTCTGTACTAAACAAAAGCTTTTCATCCAGCACGTAATCACTCATGCATTGCCTATTGTAGCTCTTCTAAGCTGAAAATCTTTCTACAAAGTCTCTATAAGTGGATGATGTGATGTTTTGAGCCATGTTTTGAGTAGATGATGTGATGTTTTGAGCCATGATTTGAGTAGATGATGTGATGTTTTGAGACATGATTTGAGTAGATGATGTGATGTGTTGAACCATGATTTGATTAGATGATGTGATGTGGTGAACCATGATTTGAGTAGATGATGTGATGTGTTGAACCATGATTTGAGTAGATGATGTGATGTGTTGAACAATGATTTCAGTGAATTATGTGATGTGCTGAAGTAAGATTTGATTAGATGATGTGATGTGTTGAACAATGATTTGAGTAGATGATATGATGTGTTGAACCTTGATTTGAGTAGATGATGTGATGTGGTGAATCATGATTTGAGTGAATTATGTGATGTGCTGAAGCATGATTAGATTAGATGATTTGATGTGTTGAACCATGATTTGATTAGATGATGTGATGTGTTGAACCAGGATTTGAGTAGATGACGTGATGTTTTGAGCCATGATTTGAGTAGATGATGTGATTTATTGAACCATGATTTGAGTACATGATGTGATGTGTTGAACCTTGATTTGATTAGATGATGTGATGTGGTGAACCATGATTTGAGTGAATTATGTGATGTGCTGAAGCATGATTTGATAAGACGATTTGATGTGTTGAACATGATTTTATTAGATGATGTGATGTGTTGAACCAGGATTTGAGTAGATGATGTGATGTGTTGAACCATGATTTGAATAGATGATGTGATGTGGTGAACCATGATTTGAGTAGATAATGTGATGTGATGAACCATGATTTCAGTAGATGATATGATGTGCTGAACCACAATTTGAGTAGATTACATGATGTGCTGAACCATAATGTGAGTAGATTACATGATGTGCTGAACCATAATGTGAGTAGATTACATGATGTGCTGAACCATAATGTGAGTAGATTATATGATGTGCTGAACCATAATTTGAGTAGATTATATGATGTGCTGAACCAAAATTTGAGTAGATTATGTGATGTGTTGAACCATAATTTGAGTAGATTATATGATATGCTGAACCATAATTTGAGTAGATTATATGATGTGTTGAACCATAATTTGAGTAGATTATATGATATGCTGAACCATTATTTGAGTAGATGATATGATGTGCTGAACCATAATTTGAGTATATGATGTGATGTGTTGAACCATGATTTGAGTGTATGATATGATGTGTTGAACCATGATTTGAGTGGTTGATATGATGTGCTGAACCATGATTTGATTTGATTATGTGATGTGCTAAACCATTATTTGAGTAGATGATATAATGTGCTGATCCATGATTTGAGTAGATGATGTGATTGTTGAAACGCCAGTGATAGAACTCGAAGATCTTCCATCACAACGCTTTCAATTTCTGCAGTCCACTCTGGTGTCACTGTTTAGAGTGCCTGACTTAGTTGAAGGGAATCAGAACTCAGGCCAGTTCGAAGCTTACTACTCCTCTCATAAACTTGCTACAATGACAAACTTGCAACACCTTACTCAACCTTTATTTACCTGTGAGTTTCGTTAGGTTTCACACATTCACAACCCAAGAAAGGATGGCAGAATGCTAAAACATTTTCGGGTTTGTCTCTATTTTTACACAGCTACTATGACATAATGTAGCTCACTGATACGTGCTACCACTTGAAGAACGTTCTTTACCTCACTAATAACGATGCTGTCAACTTACATAACCACAAGACGGTGCTGTCAACTTATATAACCATAAGACGGTGGTGTCAACTTACATAACCACAAGACGGTGCTGTCAACTTACATAACCACAAGACGGTGGTGTCAACTTACTTAACCACAAGACGGTGCTGTCAACTTACTTAACCACAAGACGGTGCTGTCAACTTACTTAACCACAAGACGGTGCTGTCAACTTACTTAACCACAAGACGGTGCTGTCAAGTTACATAACCACAAGACGGTGCTGTCAACTTACTAAACCACTAGATGATGCAGTCAGCTTACTTAACCACGAGACGATTCTGTCAACGTATTTAACCACGAGACGATGCTGTCAACGTATTTAACCACAAGACGATGCTGTCAACGTATTTAACCATAAAACGATGCTGTCAACGTATTTAACCTCAAGACGGTGCTGTGAACTTACTTAACCATAAGACGGTGGTGTCAACTTACTTAACCACAAGACGGTGCTGTCAACTTACATAACCACAAGACGGTGCTGTCAACTTACTTAACTACAAGACGGTACTGTCAACTTACTTAACCACAGGACGGTGCTGTCAACTTACTTAACCATAAGACAGTGCTGTCAACTTACTTAACCACAAGACGGTGCTGTCAACTTACTTAACCACAAGACGTTGCTGTCAACTTACTTAACCACAAAACGGTGCTGTCAGCTTACATAACCAAAAAACAGTGGTATCAGCTGATATGGCAATGGGCTGTTCTTACAATTTCTATTGCATTTTTACGGTTTTAATTAGGATCACTCTGGTATATGACAAACAAGTGAAACATTTTAGTTTCCTATGCGATATTTCTTCCTCACACTAAGCTCTTACACCTCACACCAATAACTCAGCAACACAGTTAAGCTAAATTACACATCACAACAATAACTCAGCAACACAGTTAAGCTAAATTACACATCACACCAATAACTCAGCAACACAGTTAAGCTAACGTACACATCACACCAATAATTCAGCAACACAGTTAAGCTAACGTACATATCATACCAATAACTCAGCAACACAGTTAAGCTAAATTACACGTCACACCAATAACTCAACAACGCAGTCAAGCTAAATTACACATCACACCAGTAATCAACAACGCAGTCAAGCTAAATTACACGTCACACAAATAACTCAACAACGCAATCAAGCTAAATTACACGTCACGCCAATAACTCAACAACACAATCAAGCCAAATTACACATCACACCAATAACTCAACAACACAATCAAGCTAAATTACACGTCACACCAATAACTCAACAACGCAGTCAAGCTAAATCACTCGCAACACCAATAAGTCAACAACGCAGTCAAGCTAAATTACACGTCACACCACTAACTCAGCAACAAAGTCAAGCTAAATTACACGTCACACCAATAACTCAATAACACAGTCAAGCTAAATCGCTCGTCACACCAATAACTCAATAACACAGTCAAGCTAATGTACACATCACACGCCCTTCCGCGAGTCCAAGAGAGGTGGATTATTCAAAAGAGTTCCTTTGCTCTCTGTTATCTCTATTGCATGACTCTTCTAATGCGCACAGTCGACTTGGTGGTCCATACGTCGACATCTTGAAAAGACATTTTCAGTTTTTAAATGAAAACTTCCAAGTTAATTCTTCATCATCGGAGCTGCTTATGCCCTTCTGCCTATAGGCTCCAACCTGCACAAATGGGGTGCATCAGAAAACACAAAGTGCCCTCTCTGCAACGAAAGGCAAACATTGGAGCACATGGTGTCAGCTATGGCAGTATAATATCTAAAGGATATAAACCATGATAACTTTAATATTTTGACCAAATGATTAAAGTCCTTACTTTATTATGACGTAGAGGGTCAGGAAAAGGTCAGTTACGGACCTTGAAAAATCACTGGATATCATGAACTCTATCCAGACATGTTTTATGAAAGTTAAATTTGGAATGTCCAGTTAGTCTTTCACTGAAGGTCATTTTTGGACGTTGACATCCCGAGATTCTGATGACTTTTATTGAACTTTCTCTGGACAAGTTTTTATAGCTAGCTAAAATTAGGTTGTTTTTCAGAGACTAGCTCAAGGTATGTAAACAGGCGATTTCACGAAGTTTAGACTTTCTCGTGACGGAATGTTCACGAACAAAAGAAAGTAGCAATGGTAGACCATATTTAAGCACCGAAGTTTTAGATAACGGGGTTCATTATATAAGATGATTATGTGATTGTCGTTAAGAGAATTTTATCATTGAAGTCGAATAGGATGAGTTTATGAGTTATTAGCTGAAGTTGTGATAGCATTAGAATGATGTAAACGTTGAGCTAGTTTTTTTTCATGGATCCGTGTAGCGTTTTTGATGTTGCTACAGTTGTCTAAAGTAGAGATGTAAACTTAAGAATGTGAAATAGTTCTCTTTTGAGATTTAGTAGGACTTATAAAGTCCGATATTTTGTGATGTGATG
This sequence comes from Achatina immaculata, assembly GCA_009760885.1. NCBI lineage: Eukaryota > Metazoa > Mollusca > Gastropoda > Stylommatophora > Achatinidae > Lissachatina > Lissachatina immaculata. The sequence goes on along the minus strand of CM019697.1, from coordinate 35,353,087 downwards.
TTTTTCCTGTGGATCCATGGAATCTTTCATTGAGACTGTAAGTGAAGTCTTTGTTGCATCATGTTGAATATTTTGCTTATCTATTTGTGAGTGAGAGTGATACACTCCCTCCCTCTACGGCAAACCTAGCTCTTGCCCGGGGAGTGGAGCTGTCTGTTCATTCATTATATGCTAGTTGTTCTCATCCTCATTTATCACCACCTTTTCTCTACGTAATAAACATGTGTTTTTCCTGGTACCAAATTTGGTGTCCAGTAGTTCTCAAACTGTTGAAATGTGTCTGTTATTATTTACACATTACATTTTCTGAGATTTAATCAGTTGAGATGGATAAAACAAATTAATCCAGTTCCTACCTGGATCAGCGGTTCTCACAATGGCGAAGTACTTTTTCAGCAGTTACTGCTTAGTGTTGCGTGTAGCACACTAGTCAAGCAGCATACTACTTTAATTGGTGCCGTGACCAGCCCTTGCTTTCACGGTCGGTACTACTTTACAGCGTGCAGAGAATCATCAGCCTGAGGATTCTACACCTGGCGGCACAGAAGAATGCTGCAGGAACTAGTAGCCATTGTGGACTGTGAAAAAGATAAAGCAAACAACAGCAAAAGAGTTGAGCCCCCACCTAAATACTTCATAGGTGCTGATACGATATTGAATATTGAAATCAGGGACATTCCCTTACCATAGCTGCCAGATGATGGAAACGATTGGGATGTGATAGCGGACCTACCAGGAAGAAGAGAGTACTTGACTGCCATCAAGAACACAGGAATATGACCGAAGATTGTAGTCCGGAAACTGCAAAACGAACTAATAATGATTGAGCTTACAGTTCCATACGAAACAAGAATAGAGGAGCAGCATTTATTTAAATGTGAGAAGTATAATGATCTGGTCAAACAACTAAGGCAGGGGATAGGAGTCAAGGCAAAGGTGATAGCTGTAGAAGTGGGAGTGAGAGGATTCATAACAACATCAGCATACAAGCTATGTAAGCGACTGGCCATAAAGAGACAAGCAAGAGCAAGGCCATTGAAAAGTCTTTCAGAAACAGCAGAAAAAGATTCACTGACTGTGGAGCATGCGAAACAAGCATAGAGAACTTAAATAATTTTTCGTTTTCCTAACCAATACCAGCCCTCCATAGCTAAATTGTTAAGATGCACTTCAAAGTGTAGAGCCAATTGGAAGATCACAGGTTCAACTCCGGGAAAAAAAAAGCAACAACTCACAAGAGACATAACTCCAAGGGGCCCATCCTTTAGAGTCTCGGGAGTTTAATAGAGCAGAAACAATTGTCGGGGGTGGGGGTACCTCCTCTGATGATCTGAAGGAGTTGTGACACACAACAATTAGTGTATAAGTATATAACTATACACGAACTACTGCAGTAAAACTGTAATACCAGAATGTGGAAACTAGAAAAAATGTAGGAACAGCTTTATTACTTAACAACTACAAAGTTGTGACGCTTCGGCGTGAGCCTTAATCATACAAAAAACATACAGGACGAAGAAATAGAGAGGGGAGATAAAGTATAGATTCATATGAATACTATTTTGTAAAAATTTAAAATTAAATAGAGTACTTAGCTGTAAATTGTAAGATATGGCTTGTCCGACGGTGTGTGTCAGGAATGAATTTAGTAGAACGTGGAGAATGTTAAATGGAGACCTGTGACATGTGTTCGGTGGGTTGTAACTGGGGGTGGTGGATTGGGAACCGGGGAGGGGAGAGAGAGTGATACAATGTTGACCTAGCCAGGAGAAGTTGAAATAGATGATTAGGGAAGGGGGGTTGCAAATGGATGCTGTGAGTATGTTTGACAAGTAAGAAGGGGTGGAGCTTAGTGGAGAGGTACTATAATGGTTGAAGAGAATGTTAAGTGTAGCTGAACAGCGAGTTTAACCCTTGTGGCTCCAGCGTCCCATAATCTTGAATGCAGCGGTTCTCAAGTGCCAGGCGGCTTGTGTCATCTGCGTGACGGTGTTTGATGGCTGTTACCAGAAAATCAGATTTGCCTCTGTGGTTGGGGCCATTGAAATGATTTGGGACTGGTTTCGAAGCATACTGGGCGATGTCGTACAGATGTTTTTGCATGCAGTCCCTTAATCTGAGGTCAGTTTCACCAATATACGTTATCCTGCATCTTTTGCAAACGATGACATATATCACATTACGGGACTCGCATGTGAATCCCTCATGAAGAGTGAGGATAGTTTTGGGAAAGGTGATTGTTTTCGTTTCCCAGACTACCGAGCAGGTAACGCAGCGGGGGCGGTTACATTTTCTGGTGCCAACATATGTAAGGCTCTGCTTCAAGTGGCTGTGGACGAGGATGTCCTTAAGGTTTGGCTCACGTTTGTATGCCAATAGGGGTGGATCAGAGAAAATGTCACGAGTGTCGGAGTCGAGTTGGATTAGCTGCAGATGACGATAAAGAATTTCCTTAACCATCTGACCATGTGGCTGGAAAGGCAGTGCATGGATGATGGCATTGGAATGACAAGTATGCCACAGGAAGAGGTAAAAAAGTTAATGAATTCGCCAGCTCACTCAATAACAGTATAAAATTCACTTATGAAATTTCTGACAAGTCTGTCAACTTTTTAGACATTAAAATTTCTATTGGCACAAACAGGCTTGTCACCTCTGTATTTTACAAGCCCACCGACAGCCACACATATTTGCTTTACACCTCCTCCCATCCTGAAGCCTGTAAGAACTCCATCCCATACACCCAACTCCTCCGTCTTCGCCGCATATGTCAGGATAATTTGGACAATATAGATCAGTCCAACAAGTTATTAGAATTTTTCCCGTCATCGCCACTACCCAGAAAAGGTCCTTCGTGAAGCCCTCAACCGTATCCAACCAGTGAGCAGCAAAGAAGAATTCAGGAAAAAGCCTGTTACTTCATCTGACAGAGTTAAGTTAGTACAGCAGGGTTGACAAGGGAGGATTGGAGCGCAGACAGGGTTGACAAGGGAGGATTGGAGCGCAGACAGGGTTGACAAGACAGGATTGGAGCGCAGACAGGGTTGACAAGAGAGGATTGGAGCTCAGACAGGGTTGACAAGAGAGGATTGGAGCTCAGACAGGGTTGACAAGAGAGGATTGGAGCGCAGACAGGGTTGACAAGAGACGACTGGAACCTGAAACCTAGAGAACGTGTGGCCTAGTGACTATCTCATAGTGCAGACTCAGGTATGTTCACAAACATAATTCTTCCTTGATTGTGTCAAACTCTGCAACTAGAAACACTGGCGGTCAGATTTCACATTACTATTGTCCTTTAGCCAGAGACTCCACATTACTATTGTCCTTTAGCCAGAGACTCCACATTACTATTGTCCTTTAGCCAGAGATTACACATTACTATTGTTCTTTAGCCAGAGATCCCACATTAATATTGTCCTTTAGCCAGAGATTACACATTACTATTGTTCTTTAGCCAGAGATCCCACATTACTATTGTTCTTTAGCCAGAGATTACACATTACTATTGTTCTTTAGCCAGAGATCCCACATTAATATTGTCCTTTAGCCAGAGATTACACATTACTATTGTTCTTTAGCCAGAGATTACACATTACTATTGTTCTTTAGCCAGAGATTAGAAACAGTGGAAACGTTTGTTTCTGTCTCTCTCTCTCTCTCTCTCTCTCTCTCTCTCTCTCTCTCTCTCCCCACCCCCACCCCTCCTATACTGGGCACATAACATAAACCTCATCTCTATCAATCAAATTTAACCATATGACATATCCTTCTAGCGTAATCTGAGCGGTTATCTTCCCGGCACGTCCAGTCTGATAAATGTGAACAATAGAAAGGAACTTGTGGGCCAGGCTTGCACTGTAATCAATTCAATATTTCAGTAATTGAAAGAGAGACATACAGCAGGGGGAGACAAATACTGACATGTGTGTATGTATGTATATGCGCGCGTGTATGTGTATGTGTGTTTGTCTGTGTGTCTGTGTGTATGTATGTATGTATGAATGTGTGTATGTGTGTATGTATATATATATGTATGTATAAATGTATGTATGTGTGTATGCATATGTGTATATGTCTGTGTGTATGTATGTATGTATGTATGTATGTGTGTGTATGTATGTATGTATGTGTATGTGTGTATGTATGTATGTATATGTGTGTATGTATGAGAGAAATGAACGAAGTGTATTTCGAAAGATAAAGAATTGTGCACACCGGCCCATGTAATATTCTGCACCTCATTTCACACACTTTCATTGAAACCCAGTCATTCAACATCAGTTTAGTACTAACAATACAGATATATAAAACATCAGTACTACTTACAAATAGGAAACTATTACATATATTATTTTATCCACATATTTAACAATAATGTAGATAAAACTTACATTGAAGTTATTTCACATTCTCTGATTAAGTTATTTCACTTTCTCTAATTACGTTATTTCAGATACTGATTAAATTATTTCACATTCTCACACTTTATAGTAATAACAATTGATCTAAACATGACCACTACAATAATTTTTCACCTGTTTTATACTACTATATTCATTTCTTACTTTATGCTAATACATTCATTTCTTACTTTATACTACTACATTCATTTCTTACTTTATGATAATACATTCATTTCTTACTTTGTACTACTACATTCATTTCTTACTTTATGCTATTACATTCTTTTATGACTTTATGCTACTATATTTGATTACATTCATTGCTAAGTAAGCAAATCTATAATGAAAGTAAATCTGTGGGAAGGCATGACCGAAAGAAGAAATAGATGAACAAACTATACTTTTAAGGAGTAAAGAATTTGGCAGGTAGACTCGTCTGTTATTCGGTCCTTCATTTTTCAATTTTCAATCAACTTTCAAACATCTAGTTCAGTACACGAAGTAATATATATATATATATATATATATATATATATATATATATATAGTGTGAAAATAGTGTGAAATGATCCAAAACCCCCACATTTGACATGTAATCCAAACATTAACTGATATAAAAAAGAAAACACTAAAGGCGTAATGGTGTACATGCGATCATATTTACACATACTACGAGTTATCAAAATGATTATAGGCTGTGTAAACATACTCTATTTATTAGACATACAAAGCTGCCAGGAAAGTACACATCTTAAGGAGACATATAATGAAATTCAAGGAGAGTGAACACTACTTAATACGATCTGGGTGTCATGGAAGGGTATTATAAAAATGAGCGTCAGAGTAAGAAAGGCTTTTCTTGTACAGATTGAGTCTAGCTTTAAAGAGAAGACACTTGTTTAGATGTTGGGCATGTTCTGGATTAAACACTGGTCACAAATATGGCAGTGCACTCTGCGATAGAATTTTATGAATTATTATGACTTTAAAAAATGAGTCTACTTTTGATAGATAGAATTCTGAGCTGTTTGTGCCGTAAGTCTACGCTGGACACCTGTCACTAGTAAGATGTACTGCTCACTTCTGAAGTGGGTAAAGTGTTTTTGAGTTAGAAACTGAGCTAGCGCCCCAGAGTCTAAGTCTGCTTGTGATGTACAACATGCCTTCCTTGTGTCTTGATTGATAAAATGTTTATTTTTGCCGAACTGGTCAACTTTTTGTGGTACGCGCTTGATCGGAATTTGAGTATTCGAGTTCCAAGTTAGGTGTTTCTCAATAGTAAGACCTAGAGCGCGCGTCGCACCTGTCTTGTTCTTCTTCTTCCTGGAGTTCCCAGCCCCTTCTTTATTACCCGTCACACATCGCAAGTCTCCGTCCTAACACACGCACTCCTGGACCTAGCTTCTCACAAGCTAAGTGCCCCATTTATTATATTTTTTTCCAATTCCTACTTGTTATATGCCAAATTAACAGGCATAAAATCCCTTGATGGGTTGAAAAATTCGCCGAAGACAGGAAGAATTGGCGAACTACTTTGCGAGCCCTATGTGACGTTTAACGGCACGGGAAGGATATAAGATATAAGATAAGACTTGTTATATACCATTCATATTTTATCTTCCTTCCCCATTTCTGTATCCTGTATGATTAAGATGCAAACCGAAACGTCACAACTGTGTTCTTGTTAAGAAAAGCTGTTCCTGGTTGTTTGTTTGTTTTCCTTAACCAGCTTTAGCACTTTGTTATTACAACTTTACTGCAGCGTCTCTGCGTGTAGCTATATACTTAGTTTTACGTTCATATACAGTCTATCTTCTCATTCATTAGCACCATACTGTAGTGACACGCAAGTATTCATTTCCAATACGTGAGCCGAACAATGAACCCATGGTTTATATGTTCCACTGAAAGCGGAAAACACTGAACCAGTGGTTTATATGTTCCATTGACAGCGGAAAACACTGAATCCATGGTTTTTATGTTCTACTGCTAGAAGAGAACACTGAACCCATGGTTTATATGTTCTATTGCTAGAACAATGCAAACTTGATTTTATTCTTTCTGTTGATATAACCAGACTGTCTGCTGTTAAATGTGTGCCACCTCTCCTTTCATTCATTCATTTCTTTGCATGTCCCTTGCGGAACTTTGCCTCCCAAACAGCACTCCTGTAGGCCTCTCGGTTGTCAGCAAGATGGCCCGCTGCTGCTGCATCCATTTCCAGATCGTCAACGATCGTCTCCTTTCATATACATCTACAAAGTCACTTCTTACTTTTACACACAATTCTCACCTACTCATGTCACACACATCTATAAAGTCACTCCCCACCTCTACACACAATTCTCACACACATATATAAAGTCACTCCCCACCTCTACACACAATTTTCACACACATATATAAAGTCACTCCCCACCTCTACACACAATTCTCACACACATATATAAAGTCACTCCCCACCTCTACACACAATTCTCACACACATATATAAAGTCACTCCCCACCTCTACACACAATTCTCACACACATCTATAAAGTCACTCCCCATCTTTACACAGAGTTCTCACCTACTCATGTCATACACATCTGTAAATCACTCCCCACTTCTACACACAATTCTCACACACATCTATAAAGTCATTGCCCACTTCTACATACAATTCTTACCTACTCATGTCATACACATCTATAATGTCACTCCCTACCTCTACACAAAATTCTCAAACACATCTATAAAATCACTCCTTATCTCTATATACAATTCTCGCCTACTCGTGTCACACACATCTATAAAATCACTCCTCTCCTCTACACACAATTCTAACACACATCTATAAAATCACTCCTCTCCTCTACACACAATTCTAACACACATCTATAAAATCACTCCTCTCCTCTACACACAATTCTAACACACATCTATAAAATCACTCCTCTCTTCTATACACAATTCTAACACACATCTATAAAATCACTCCTCTCCTCTACACACAATTCTAACACACATCTATAAAATCACTCCTCTCTTCTATACACAATTCTAACACACATCTATAAAATCACTCCTCTCCTCTACACACAATTCTAACACACATCTATAAAATCACTCCTCTCTTCTACACACAGTTCTCGCTTACTCATGTCACACACATCTATAAAATCACTCCCCATCTCTATATACAATTCTCGCTTACTCATGTCACACACATCTATAAAATCACTCCCCATCTCTATATACAATTCTCGCTTACTCATGTCACACACATCTATAAAATCACTCCCCATCTCTATATACAATTCTCGCTTACTCATGTCACACACATCTATAAAATCACTCCTCTCCTCTACACACAATCCTCGCCTGCATCTACCGTGTAACGTTACACGAATACATGAGGAATAAAAAGATGTAGAAGAAGTAAAAAGCTGAAGTTTTTAAAAAATGAACAAGAACTGGGATTGTTCACTTCCTCACAAGGGAGAAGAGAATTCCGTGTTTGTACGAGATAGCAAGAACAATTTGTCAGTTGTTGGGTATGTCCCATCTGTAAGTCCCAGATATGGGAGGGGTCAGGCGCTGTCACGTGTGTTCATGATAATAATTTTGTTCAATACTTGCCCGTGATTGGAGATGGGCCGTGGAACATGTATATGGCACACAGAAGAAATAGTCTTATCCTAGAAATGAACCAACTTTTTGTCAAGTTCATGTTCAAGATTCAGACGCACAGATTCTCATGTTTGTTTACAAACATTTAATCGTCCTCAGATATGTTACCGAAATGTGAGTGTTCCAAAAGTTTTTTTTTAACTGTTTAGAACTATCATGGTTAATTTTCTAACAGCCTGAGTGTCATTTATATTTTCTAACAGCCTTGGGTGTCATTTATATTTTCTAACAGCCTGAGTGTCATTTATATTTTCTAACAGCCTTGGGTGTCATTTATATTTTCTAACAGCCTAAGTGTCATTTATATATTTTAGCAGTGTGAGTGCCATTTATGAATACTTTCTAACAGTCTGAGTGTTATTTATTAATATTTTCTAACAGTCTGAGTGTTAATTATTAACATTTTATAACAGTCTGAGTGTTATTTATTAATATTTTCTAACGGTCTGAGTGTTATTTATTAACATTTTCTAACAGTCTGAGGGTTAATTATTAATATATTCTAACAGTCTGAGGGTTAATTATTAATATTTTATAACAGTCTGAGTGTTAATTATTAATATTTTCTAATAGTCTGAGTGTTATTTATTAATATTTTCTAATAGTCTGAGTGTTATTTATTAATATTTTCTAACATTCTGCGGGTTAATTATTAATATTTTCTAACAGTCTCATCATCATCATGTGCCGTGCCGACTGGCGTTGGCTATTATGCTTCTCCAGAGTACGCGATCCTTCATGCAGGCCATCAGCTCAGTTGGTGATCTCCTCTCACACCATCCCGTCAGACTGTCCAGTATCATTTCTCTTGGTCTTCCTCTTGAATCTTCTTCCTTCTATTTTTCCTGTTGTTATAATATTTTCAATGCCCCCTCTTCTCATTGCATGTCCTATGAAAGTACATTGTCTCTCTCTTATCTTTTTGACAAGGTTTTTTGTCTCTCCAGCTCTTCTCATACATTCTTCATTAGTTATTTTTGCTGTCCAGGGGATTCGCAACATTCTTCGAATAAACCACATTTCTGCTGCTTCCAATGATTTTTGTGCAGACTTGCCTATTGTCCATGATTCACTTCCATATAACAAGATAGGTTCAATATAGCATTTTAGGACTCGTTTTCTAACATTCATTGATAAGGATGTGTTGGTCAATATGTTTCTCATTCTCTGAAATGCAGTCTTTGCTTGGCCTATTCTGTTCCTAATTTATGTTCTGCATTTCCCATCTGAAGTTATTACTGCTCCAAGATATTTGAATTTCTGCACCTGCTTTAGAACAGTTCCGTTTAATTTAATACTGCATGCTGGTGGATTCTGTTTCTTAGATATAACCATAGTCTCTGTCTTTTTGATGTTCAAAGTAAGGCCTTTCTGTTCACTTTCTTTGGCGACTCTATCCAAGAGATTTTGCAGGTCTTGTTGGTTCTCAGCTATCAGTACTGTGTCGTCAGCATACCGAAGGTTGTTAATATTTCTAACAGTCTGGGTGTTATTATTAATATTTTCTAACAGTCTCAGTGTTATTTATAAATGGAGACATGGACAAGGCTTTGAGACACAGCTCTCTGTCTCTGTCCATTTCTTTCCAGCCTCAAATACTTGTGTATAAGACTGTCATTTCTTCTGTCTTAGTTATTTTTAAGTGATCAGATAGTTACTTTCACCGTTGCAATTGTCACTTTCACTATCACTTTTACTATGGTGTCAATCTCACCATACATATAGTCACACTCACCATCACATATGGTCACACTCATCATCACATATAGCCACTCACCATCACATATAGTCACACTCACCATCACATATAGCCACTCACCATCACATAAAGTCACACTCATCATCACATATAGTCACACTTATCATCACATATAGACACATTCATCATCATATATAATCATTTTCACCATCAGAGCGAGTCAATCTCATTTCCTCTGGGAGTCATTCTTACTATCACAGTAAGTCATTCATTTTCATTTGAGTCATTCTCACCATCAGACAAAGTCACTTCCACCATAAGAAATAGTCATACCATCACAAATATCACTCTCCTCATTACAGATATTAACTGCCTCTGTCCCAATATACCACTCTAGCCATAACCAGGAGTCACTCTAGCCACAACAATTAGTCATTCAATCACCACAAATGTTTACCTTCACAATCATAGTCACTTTCGCCATCACACATACTCACTCTCATATCTGTGAATAATTAACATTACCATCACACATACTCACTCTCACTTCTGTGAATAATTAACATTACCATCACACATACTCACTCTCACTTTTGTGAATAATTAACATTACCATCACACATACTCACTCTCACTTCTGTGAATAATTAACATTACCATCACACATACTCACTCTCATATCTGTGAATAATTAACATTACCATCACACATACTCACTCTCATATCTGTGAATAATTAACATTACCATCACACATACTCACTCTCATATCTGTGAATAATTAACATTACCATCACACATACTCACTCTCATATCTGTGAATAATTAACATTACCATCACACATACTCACTCTCACGTCTGTGAATAATTAACACTACCATCACACATACTCACTCTCACTTTTATGAATAATCACCTTCACCATCACACATACTCATTCTCACTTTTGTGAATAATTACCTTCACCATCACACATACTCTCACCACCACATAATCATCATCATCATGTGCAAAATTTATGTGATAATTGATCACAATTCAGTATTTTTAGCAGAAGGATTATACATTTCAACTTCTGGGATCTGTCTATCATAGCTAATACATATCACATACACATTTGGCATTTATTTTGAAGTTATATACATCAGGACATTTGGCACTTATTTTGATGTTATATACATCAGGACATTTGACATTTATTTTGATGTTATATACATCAGGACATTTGGCACTTATTTTGATGTTATATACATCAAGACATTTGACATTTATTTTGATGTTATATACATCAGGACATTTGGCATTTATTTTGAACATATATACCAGAAGGGAAGAGAAATTATGAGAGTGCTCAGAGACAAGGGATACACGTGGAAGGAAGCAGAGAATAATTCCAAGAACAAGGATGACCGGAGAGCCTTTATCTGTGGCCTGTGCTCTCAAGGGAGTGAAAGACGACAACGATGATGATGATGATGATATACATGATTATATACACCAGGAAATTTGGCATTTATTTTGAAGATATATACACAAGGACATTTGGCATTTATTTTGATGTTATGTGAACCAGGACATTTAGCATTTATTTTGAAGTTATATACACAAGACATTTGAAATGTATGAAGAAGTAAGATACGCCTAGGGATTTAACAACTGGATATTGACACCTACCTTGACGTTAGTTATACCTACACGTGTAACTCCTAAGCTAAACAACACCTGGACATTCGATATCTAACCTGAAGATAAAGTACACCTGGACGTGGATACTTCAGTCATGTACATCAAGGCGGTGATACTTTAGTTATGTATCCTGGACTGTGATACTTTAGTTATGTATCCTGGACTGTGATACTTTAGTTATGTATCCTGGACTGTGATACTTTAGTCATGTACACCTGGACTGTGATACTTTAGTTATGTATCCTGGACTGTGATACTTTAGTTATGTATCCTGGACTGTGATACTTTAGTTATGTATCCTGGACTGTGATACTTTAGTTATGTATCCTGGACTGTGATACTTTAGTTATGTATCCTGGACTGTGATACTTTAGTCATGTATCCTGGACTGTGATACTTTAGTTATGTATCCTGGACTGTGATACTTTAGTTATGTATCCTGGACTGTGATACTTTAGTCATGTACACCTGGACTGTGATACTTTAGTTATGTATCCTGGACTGTGATACTTTAGTTATGTATCCTGGACTGTGATACTTTAGTTATGTATCCTGGACTGTGATACTTTAGTTATGTATCCTGGACTGTGATACTTTAGTTATGTATCCTGGACTGTGATACTTTAGTTATGTATCCTGGACTGTGCTACTTTAGTTATGTATCCTGGACTGTGATACTTTAGTCATGTACACCTGGACTGTGATACTTTAGTTATATATCCTGGACTGTGATACTTTAGTTATGTATCCTGGACTGTGATACTTTAGTCATGTACACCTGGACTGTGATACTTTAGTTATGTATCCTGGACTGTGATACTTTAGTAATGTATACCTGGACGGTGATACTTTAGTTATGTATCCTGGACTGTGATACTTTAGTAATGTATACCTGGACGGTGATACTTTAGTTATGTATCCTGGACTGTGATACTTTAGTTATGTATCCTGGACTGTGATACTTTAGTTATGTATCCTGGACTGTGATACTTTAGTCATGTATACCTGGACGTTGATACTTTAGTTATGTATCCTGGACTGTGATACTTTAGTCATGTATACCTGGACGTTGATACCTCAGTCAGTTATGCACTCCTGGACACTGGTGTAGAAAAATACAAGTAGTCACGTGACTACTGGACTTAACATTGTACGTGAGAGGTCATAGGCACCTTGCAGGTATGCTTCTGGGAGTGGGGAAGACAGGTGACCCCGACTCCCTGAATGTAGGAGACGATTGTTTCCGATTTTTTCCAAATTAATTATAGTGTTCTGTTGTAGGCGTTAATTATTTAGCGTTCTGTTGTAGGCGTTAATTATTTAGCGTTCTGTTGTAGGCGTTAATTATTTAGCGTTCTGTTGTAGGCGTTAATTATTTAGCGTTCTGTTGTAGGCATTAATTATTTAGTGTTCTGCTCTTGATACTGTTTAATTATGTGGTCTCCTGTTGCTGATGTAAATAAGTCGGTGTTCAAAGTGAGAGATCAGAGAAATGACGACTGTGCTAAAACTAGCTCTAGTAATGCCAGTGTTTGGTTTTACAAAAAGATTGAGAAAAATGGGTAGAAACAAGAATGGCAGAAAGTAAGATCTTATAACTTATATTCTATATGTTATATCTTTCCCGTGCCGTTAAACGTCACATAGGGCTCGAAAAGTAGTTCGCCATGTTTTCAACCTCATCAAGGGATTTTATTCCCACTAAACTGGACTTTCTCAACAATGTTCTCTTTAGAGTTTCAATGGTCGACCTCTCTTTCTTCGGTCTGTTGTTTTCCATTTGATAGCTTGTTTTGGGATATTCTGACTTTTTTTCTCATCACGTGACCTCCATATGGCCATGTTATGGACTTGTTATGCAAGCTCGCAACAAAGCCAACCAAAAGTAGTGCTCGTCTGAATGAAGAACATACAACAATCCAATATTTCGGCAACAGCAGTTTTCACATACTAATAAACAACAAGTGGAAACGGTCAATACAAGACGTGCAAGCAAGGAAAGGAGCAGATGTAGGAAGTGATCACAACTTTCTGGTAGCAAAAAAAAACTAAAATTAAGGAAAGCGGAAATCGGAGAACACATAAAGATGCGTTTTGATACATGAAAGCTGAAAAACCACCAAATAAGGAATGAATTCTCAATAGTACTTAAGAATTGCTTCAGTGTCCTACAAGACGAAGCAGTAATGTCCATACTAGAGTTCAATAAAACACTACAGGAAACAGCAAAAGAGGTGCTGGGATATCGGAAACGGAGAAAAGAGGAATGGATAATCAAGACCACATGGGAAAAGATAGAGCAAAGAAAATGAAACAAGAAAAAAATTACTGAACACCAAATCACAAAGGCTAAAAGAACAAGTTTTAAGTAATTGTGCACAAAAAGACAAAGAATTGAAGGAATCATGCCGTCAAGATAAACGTCAATATTATGACAAATTAGCAGAAGCAGCAGAGAAAGCAGCATATACAAATGACATGAAAACCATATATAAAATCACAAAGCAGATGACAGGTAACTTCAGTACAAGATATGAGAGTGCAATAAGGACACATAAGAGACAACTGGCCAGTGAAGAAAGAGAAAAAACAGAAAGATGGAGGGAACACTTTAACACCCTACTAAACAGAACACAAGCAGTACAAACAATAGAAATACCTGAAGCAAAAACGGAAATACAAACAATAGAAATACCTGAAGCAAAAACGGAACTAAACATCAATACAGGACCAATAACAATAAGTGAAGTGAAGGAGGCGATAAAGAAGCTAAAATCAGACAGGGCACCAGGTGAAGATGAAGTGACTGCTGAGATGTTGAAAGCAGAAGAAACAGAAACACCAAAACAACTTTGCCGGATACTACAACAAATTTGGGATCTAGAAAAAGCTCCAGAGGAGTGGAAAACTGGCCTTATAGTAAAACTATCAAAGAAGGGTGACCTCAGAGATTGCGGGAACTGGAGAGGCATTACCCTACTGCCACTCACCAGTAAAGTATTTTGCAGAATAATCATCAACAGAATTGTACCAACACTTGAAGGAAAACTTCGGAAAGAGCAGGCAGGATTTAGGAAAGGAAGATCATGTATTTAGACAAATATTAGAAGAGGCAAATGAGTGGCAGAGCACAACATATGCATTGTTTATAGATTTTGAGAAAGCCTTTGACAGTGTCAACAGAGACGCACTGTGGAAAATCCTAAGATTGCATGGCCTCCTCAATAAGATATTAAATGTAATCAAAGCTCTATACGAGGGTTTTCAGTGCAAAGTGATCTGTGGAGAACACACCTCCAGCAGCTTTAGGGTACAAACAGGAGTGAAGCAAGAATGTGTACTTCATTCATTCATTCATTTGCATGTCCCTTGCGGAACTTGGCCTCCCAAACAGCACTCCTGTAGGCCTCTCGGTTGTGAGCAAGATGGCCTGCTGCTGCTGCATCCATTTGTAGATCGTCAACGATTTCTTGAAGCCATCTTCGTTTTGGTCGTCCTCTTTTTCTTTTTCCCATTATGTATCCTTCCAATACGGTCTTCTCTAAATTATCATGACGTTTAATGTGTCCAAAATATTTAAGTTTTCTCTCTCTAATCCTCTTACTAGCCAGCCTTCTTCAATATTAAGCTCTTGTAGTATAGATATATTTGTTCTTTTTGTGTCCATGATATTTGGAGAACTCTTCTGTAGCATTTTTCAAAGGCATTTATGTGTTTCTCAGCTGTTTTGTAAAGTGTCCAGGTCTCACATGCATATGTTGCGATGGGAAAGATGCATGCCCTTAAAAATCTTATTTTTGTAGTTCTGTCTGCTCCTCTCCACAGATTCTTTATTTGTTTTACTTTCCATTATTTCCCAAATTTTCTGGTGTTGTACACAATCAAATGCCTTTGAGTAGTCTATAAAGGATAAATATAGATTCACATTAAACTCTCTGCATTTCTCTATTATTAATCTTATATTGAATATATGACCTCTTGATCCTCTTCCTTGCCTGAAACCAGCTTGGACCATATTGACTTCTTCTTCTATTTTCTTACGAAGTTTACCCATTATGATTTTTAACAGAATTTTACTGGCATGACTAATCAGGGCAACAGTTCTGTAGTTTGTGCATAATTTCAGGTTACCCTTTTTGTTGGCAGTGGTATGAATACATTTCTTTTCTATTCTTTTGGCCAAATACCTGAATGCCATATCTTTTTACACAGTGCATGATAGATTGTTGGACATTCCTTTCCTCCTGCTTTAATAAATTCAGCTGTTATCACATCACATCCTGGTGATTTACCATTTTTCAGATTCTTTATTGCCCATAAAACTTCTTCAATTGTTGATTTGGGTTCTTTCTCCTCCAATAATAATTCACACTGTTGATATCTGTTTCCACAGTCGGTTGTTTCATATATTCCTTTGCAATATTCCTTCCATCTTTATAGAATTTCCTCTGTCTCTGTCAAGGTATTCCCCATCTCATCACAAATTACATTTAGCTTAGGTGTGACATTTCTCGTCAATGTCTTCATTTCTTTAAACATTTCACTATCTCTTCCACACTTCTGATGTTCTTCTATTCTTTAACAACAATCTTGTATGTATTGTTTTTTGTCTTTTCTTATGTTTCTTCGTACTTCTTTTGTTAAAGTTTTATATTTCTCTTTGTTGTTGTTTGTCACTTTCCATTGCGTCTTCATTTTTCTACGTTGTTTTATCAGTTCTAGTGTACCTGCTGTAATCCATCCATTCTTTTGTGTTTTCTTTACTGGAACCATGTCTTTAGCTGTTGTTATTAAGATATCTTTGGCCTGTGTAGCCAATTCATCTGGTGTCATCTCCTCCTATACAGCCATCAGGATTTCGAAACGGTTCTTCACTTCTATACTGTATTGTTCTGGTATATTTATAAGATCAAAGTGTACTATCACCAACATTATTTATCTTGGCAGTAGATTGGTTAATGAAGGATGCAACATTAGACAAACGCAGAGGATTACAATGGACCCTTGACACAGTGCTGGAGAACCTTGACTTTGGGGATGACATTTGTCTACTATCAAGCAGCCACAAAGATATTCAAGATAAAATATACAAGCTAACTCACAATACAAACAACATAGGACTAAAGATCAGTGTAGGAGAGACAAAGTTAATGAAGCAAAATGTGAACAACAGAAATGTACTCAGAGTAGATAACAAGTTAGTGGAGGAGGTCAACGAATTTGTATACCTTGGCAGCAGAGTAGTTGAAAATGGAGACAGCACAGAGAACATCAACAGCAGACTTACTAGAGCAAACCAGGCTTTTGTAATGCTGCAGATTATATAGAAATCTAAAAAACTAAGCATGAATACGAAAATCAGGATATTTAAGAGTAATGTTCTAAGTGTACTACTCTATGGAAGTGAATGCTGGAAAATCACCAAAACCATAGAAAACAAGTTGAATTCTTTCCAGACTAAATGTTTACGAAGAATTAGACAAATATTTTGGCCAAACACCATAAGAAATAACATCTTGTTGGCAAAAATGCAGATGAAGCCACTGACAACAATTGTTGAGGAAAGACGCTGGCGATGGTTGGGACATGTGCTCCGAATGAATGACAACTCACTACCAAAAATAGCAGTAAGATGGACACCACAGGGGAACAGAAGTAAGAGTAGACCAAAAGAAACATGGAGAAGAACAACAGAAAGGATGTTGAGCAATAGATGGCTCACCTGGGCAAGAGCAGAAAAAAGGCAAAGGACAGGCATTTGTGGAAAACCCTTGCGGAAGCCCCATGTGCCCTGGGCACTTAAGGTTCAGAGAGAGAGAGAGAGAGAGAGAGAGAGAGAGAGAGAGAGAGAGTTTTCAAAAACAATATAACAGATACAAATAGGCAAAAATAGATGAATCATTCAAACCCTTAGCTTTTTAGGCCTTCTCCTTGTAAGATAAACAGGCACAAAATGCACCAAGATAGACCTTTTTAAGCAGAAAAGCTAAAGAATGCAGGCAGAAAAATGAGAAACATCAAACTGAATACAGAACTTCTTAAAAATGACCAAGAACTGCGAGAACAATACAAATTTATTATAACAAATAGATACAATGCAATAGCAAAGATAAACATTATAGATGAACAATGGGAAATGTTAAGAGATTCTATCCACCAAACTGTTAAGGAGATAATACCACCAAAAAAGAAGCCTCTAAAAATAAATGGATGACAGACGACATCTTAGGATTGATGGACAAGAGGAGGAGGAGTAAAAATAACGAGGAAAAATATAGCAAGATAAATAAAGAAATAAGACGACGCAAATGCAGAGAAGGAAAGAAGTGTGGTTAAATGAACAGTGCAGACAGAAAGAGGACTCTCATAATAAAGACAGCAAAAACATGCACAAACGAATTAATGAACTCACAGGCAGGAAAACAAAATATACCACAGGATGCCTGAAATCGAAAGAAGGTAAAATGTTAATGGGAAAAGAAGACATTGTGGACAGGTGGACAGAGTATATCGGTGAGCTATATGGAGGAGAAAGACCAGAATTAACACCAGATACTGAAAACTGTGAGGGACCACCAATACTTCAAGATGAAATCATAGATGCCATCAAACATATGAAGAAAGGAAAAGCGACTGGGCCTGATAATATAACAATAGAAGAAATAGAGGCACTAGAGGAGACAGGAATAAAAATAATAACCAAGTTACTGAATGCCATTTACAACAGTGGTTATATTCCCAGTGACCTGATTAAATCCACGTTTATAGCACTACCAAAGAAACCAGGTGCAAAGGAATGTGACGACCACCGGACTATCAGCCTCTCATGTCACATAACGAAGCTACTTCTGAGAATCATTATGAGAAGAACAAGGAAAAAGATAAAAATGGAAATAGCAGATGAACAGTTTGGATTTGTTGAAGGAAAGGGAACACACAATGCCATTTATGCTTTACGAACACTAAAAGAAAGAGCTTTAGAAGTACAGAAAGATCTCTACTTATGCTTCATTGATTACTTACACCAAGGCATTTGACAAGGTGAAACATAATGAAATTATTAAAATGCTTGAAGACATCAATATAGACGGCAAAGACATGAGGATTGTAAAACATCTATACTGGCAGCAAGAAGCAACAGTTCGAGTTGAAAATAGAATTGGAAAATGTCAACCTATAAAACAAGAATGTATAAAATTGGAAAAAAGTAGGAGCAGCTTTATTACTTAACGATTACAAAGTTGTGACGTTTCGGCGTGAGCCTTAATCATACAAAAACATACAGGACGAAGAAATAGGGAGAGGAGATAAAGTATAGATTTACATGAATACTGTTTAAAAAAAATTTTTTTTTTAAAAGGAGTACTTAGCTGTAAATTGCAAGGTGTGGCTTGTCTGGCGGTGTGTGTCAGGAATGGATCTGGTAGGACGTGGAAATTGTTTAAATAGAGACTTGTGACATGTGGTCGGTGGATTGTAACTGGGAGTGGTGGATGGGGAACCGAGGAGGGGAGAGAGAGTGACGCACTACTGGCCTAGTTGGGAGAATTTGAAACAGGTGATTGGGGAAGAGGTGTTGCAGAGAAACACAAAAATAAGATTTTTAAGGGCATGCATCTTTCCCATCGCAACATATGCATGTGAGACCTGGACACTTAACAAAACAGCTGAGAAACACATAAATGCCTTTGAATGTAAATGCTACAGAAGAGTTCTCCAAATATCGTGGACACAAAAAAGAACAAATATATCTATACTACAAGAGCTTAATATTGAAGAAGGCTGGCTAGTAAAGAGGATTAAAGAGAGAAAACTTAAATATTTTGGACACATTAAACGTCATGATAATTTAGAGAAGACCATATTGGAAGGATACATAATGGGAAAAAGAAAAAGAGGAAGACCGAAACGAAGATGGCTGCAAGACATCGTTGACGATCTGGAAATGGATGCAGCAGCAGCAGGCCATCTTGCTCACAACCGAGAGGCCTACAGGAGTGCTGTTTGGGAGGCAAAGTTCCGCAAGGGGCATGCAAAGGAATGAATGATTCATGTAAATCTATACTTTATCTTCTCTCCCTATTTCTTCGTCCTGTATGTTTTTGTATGATTAAGGCTCACGCTGAAACGTCACAACTTTGTAATAGTTAAGTAATAAAGCTGCTCCTACTTTTTTCCAATTTTATACATTCTAGTATCACAGCAAAAATAGCACTAAGATGGACACCACAGGGGAGCAGAAGTAAGGGTAGACCAAAAGAGACATGGAGAAGAACAACAGAAAGGATGTTGAGCAATAGAGGGCTCACCTGGGCAAGAGCAGAAAAAAAGGCGAAAGACAGGCATTTGTGGAAAACCCTTGCGGAAGCCCCATGTGCCCTGGGCACTTAAGGTTCAGAGAGAGAGAGAGAGTATCACAGCTTTACTGCAGTGTTTAGTGTATAGTTGTATACTTATACACCAATTATTGTGTTACCTATAAAACAAGGGGTGCGACAAGGATGTGTACTATCTCCAGACCTTTTTTCTCTGTATAGTGAGAATATTCTAAGAGCAATCATCACAGAACCAGGCATAAAAATTGGAAGATACAATATTAACAACCTTCAGTATGCTGACGACACAGTACTGAGAGCTGAGAACCAACAAGACCTGCAACATCTCTTGGATAAAGTCGCCAAAGAAAGTGAACAGAAAGGCCTTACTTTGAACATCAAAAAGACAGAGACTATGGTTATATCTAAGAAACAGAATCCACCAGCATGCAGTATTAAATTAAACGGAACTATTCTAAAGCAGGTGCAGAAATTCAAATATCTTGGAGCAGTAATAACTTCAGATGGGAAATGCAGAACATAAATTAGGAACAGAATAGGCCAAGCAAAGACTGCATTTCAGAGAATGAGAAACATATTAGCTAACACATCTTTATCAATGAATGTTAGAAAACGAGTCCTAAAATGCTATATTGAACCTATCTTGTTATATGGAAGTGAATCATGGACAATAGGCAAGTCTGCACAAAAATCATTGGAAGCAGCAGAAATGTGGTTCATTAGAAGAATGTTGCGAATCCCCTGGACAGCAAAAATAACTAATGAAGAATGTATGAGAAGAGCCGGAGAGACAAAAAAACCTTGTCAAAAAGATAAGAGAGAGACAATGTACTTTCATAGGACATGCAATGAGAAGAGGGGGCATTGAAAATATTATAACAACAAGAAAAATAGAAGGAAGAAGATCAAGAGGAAGACCAAGAGAAATGATACTGGACAGTCTGACGGGATGGTGTGAGAGGAGATCACCAACTGAATTGATGGCCTGCATGAAGGATCGGGTACTCTGGAGAAGCATAATAGCCAACGCCAGTCGGCACGGCACCTGATGATGATGATGATGATGAAGCAGAAAATCATCCATACAAACCTAAGTAGGCTAAAAATGCACCCAGATAGACATAGGAAGGTACAAAATGCAGATAGACGTAGGTAGGTACAAAATATGTCCAGATAGACCGTCTTATATCTTATATCTTATATCTTTCCCGTGCTGTTAAACGTCACATAGGAGTTGCAAGGTACTTCGCCAAATTTTTCCTGTTTTCGGTGAGATTTTCAACCTCATATAAGAATTTTATGCATTATTAGTTTGCCCTCTCTTAACAATGTCCTCTTTAGAGTTTCAAGTGGTCGACCTCTTTTCCTTCGGCCTGCTGTGTTCCACTTGATAGCTTGTTTTGGGATTCTTTGATCATTTCTTCTCATCAAGTGACCAACATATGTCCATCTGCTTTTCCTGATCACCCATGAGACTGGTTGTTGTTCAGTCATCTGTCTTATCTCTGCATTGTTTTTGAATTCGTTCCACTTGATGCCGAGTATTTTCCTTATGCATTTATTTTCAAAAGAGTCTAATTTCTTGTCTATTTCTTTAGTTTTTTCCAACTTTCGCTTACATAAATGAGAGTGGATATTACATTTGAACTGAGTAGTCTTAACTTGGTTTTTGTGCTTATAACTTTTGAATTCCATATGTTCTCAAGATTCTTGAAGATCGATGCTGCTTTTGCAATTCTAACTTCTTTTCTGATGTCACCATCCTGGTCTATGTAGCTGCCAAGGTAAGCAAACTGATTGACTTCTTCAACATCTGTCTCTTCTACATGTATATTTCCATTTTGAATAATAGGAAGTTTCATTATTTTTGTTTTGTCCTTGTTAAATTCAAGTCCTATTTTGCTAGCCAGTGAAGTCAGGATTTCCGTTTTTTCTTGCATGGAATTCACATTGTTACTATTAAGAGTTATGTCATCAGCAAAGTCAAGATCTTCCCTATATGGCTTACATTGTTCAGAAATGTTCTGTATTGCTTTATAATAAAAAAATGATCTATCTGATTTCTAGTTCTATCATCTGGAGATATTCACGTTGTTTTATCTATCTGTTTGTGTGGAAATATTGTGCCTCCAATGACCATAATCTCTGTTAGATATATTTCAAACAATCTTTTTCCGTTGTGATTAACCATGTCAATTCCTTCTTTCCCCATTACTTTTTTCGACGTCGGTGTTATCTTTCCCTACCTTAGTGTTGAAGTCCCCCACAGTAATTATGATGTCGTGTTTAGGGGCTTTGTTAATGATTTGTTGTAATTGGTCATAGAAATCGTATTTCACCTCATCATCTGCATCGTTCGTGAGTGCATAACACTGTATTATTGTCATTCTTCCGCGTCTTAGATTGTATCTTGCTCTTATTAACGACTGTTCACTGGCTCCCAAAGGCTGTTTGCTGCTATATTTGACATAATTATACCTACCACCTCTTGGCGTTTCTCGTTGTCTCTGCCTGAATGTATTATTAACTTACCATTTCCGCCGATCTTTTCCCTTCTTCTGGCCATCGTATTTCACTGATGCCCAGTACGTCTAGGTGGTATCTCTCCATTTCTCTGAGTACATACGTAGTTTTTGTTGGTGCTGCCATTGTTCTTACGTTAAAAAAATCTTATCTTTGTCTTTTTTGGGGCCGACGAATGTATTCTTTCGATCTTTGCCTGAGCTCTTCGAAGTAGTCATCCATGGTGCTCGGTTGATTTTATTGGGTATTTCCATAACAAGTTCTTTTTTCCCCCTCTAGATTCGCCTCTAGATAGCTCTCAGGATAAGGTTGTTACATTTATGCCCAACTCCCGATACAGGATATGTGACAGATAGACCTAGGTATGTACAAAATGTGCCCAGATAGACCTAGGTATGTACAAAATGTGCCCAGATAGACCTAGGTAGACACTTAATGTGCCCAGACAGACCTAGGTATGTACAAAATGTGCCCAGATAGACCTAGGTATGTACAAAATGTGCCCAGATAGACCTAGGTATGTACAAAATGTGCCCAGACAGACCTAGATATGTACAAAATGTGCCCAGATAGACCTAGGTATGTACAAAATGTGCCCAGATAGACCTAGGTAGACACTTAATGTGCCCAGACAGACCTAGGTATGTACAAAATGTGCCCAGATAGACCTAGGTATGTACAAAATGTGCCCAGATACTCGTAGTAGTAGGTGGGTTCACAATTCTAGAAGGTGAGTGGCCAAGAAATGAGGTAAACAACATGACGTTATAGAACCAGCTTTATCCCGTTGGATACTTATGGCCTAAACAAAAGGCGCCTAGATGGCGCAGATGACAGAGTGAGAAGACAATAATGGGGACTGGTTGAAGAAGGAAGATTCAGAAAGAACAGAGAACACTGAGGTATCAAAACTGATCGCTTAGGATGCATCAGGTTAGGCGACGTGTTGCCAACATCTGAACGACATATCCAAGATGGCAGGAACATCGATCGCCAACCACTTTTGCCAAATAGATCACGATGGAAAACAGGACATTTCTGTAACTGCAATCCACAGACGACTGGGAAAGTTCTGGAACAGTGCCATGTTTTCCAAGTAGGATATTCTCCCCCCCCACCCCCACCGGCTGGAATTAATAATAGTCCCAGCATTCTATCTGGTAGGTACCTCTAATTCTGTTGTTTAGGCACAACCTTCTCATTCTAGCTTGGGCTATTTAAGATTAATTTCCAGCCCTTTCTATCCTTCTTCTGTAGTCAGTATAGGGCTTTGGTAGCTCCCTTGTCTGGGCATCCTAATCGAGCAATCTTTTCACCTCATTGTTCGCCATTCTTTTCTTAAGTATCAGTCTTTTCATCTTAATGTTCGCCATTCTTTTCTTAAGTATCAGTCTTTTCATCTCAGTGTTCGCCATTCTTTTCTTAGGTATCAGTCTTTTCATCTTAATGTTCGCCATTCTTTTCTTAAGTATCAGTCTTTTCATCTCAGTGTTCGCCATTCTTTTCTTAGGTATCAGTCTTTTCATCTCAGTTTTCGCCATTCTTTTCTTAAGTATCAGTCTTTTCATCTCAGTGTTCGCCATTCTTTCTGGACCTTCCAGCTGACGGTATACAATGTATCTTCCCACCTTTACTTCTTTGACATGTGCTAAACGTGTCTGGTGAGAACTGTTGTCTAGGAAAGAGATGCTGGGAGTTGTCTGCTCTGCTAGTGGAATATTTTATCATGCTTTCTTTTGCTTATCTGTGATGTCATTTTTGTATGTTGGTGAACTGTCGTGACATATTATCATGCTTTCTTTTGCTTATCTGTGATGTCATTTTGCTATGTTGGTGGAACTGTCCTGACATACAATCATGCTTTCTTTTGGTTGTCTGTGATGTCATTGTCCATGTTGGTTGAACTGTCGTGACATATTTTATTGAATTGTTAAATTTCTCGTGCTCTTGATACTGACCATTAACTTAAAGTCGGTGGTTTGTGTTGACAGTATGAAAGGCCCCAACTTAAAATCAATAGTTTGTGTTGACAATATGAAAGGCCCCAACTTAAAATCGATAGTTGTGTTTATGAAAGGCCCCAACTTAAAATCGATAATTGTGTTTATGAAAGGGCCCAACTTAAAATCGATAGTTTGTGTTTATGAAAGAGCTCAACTTGTATGCATAGAGCGCGACTAACGAAACATCAGACAGTGGATTTATGTACAGTGTCAAAATTCTACTAATTTTTCAAGAGGAGTTGCTATCCTGATGAGAGAGACAGAGTGAGGAATGACAGAATGGATTTATGTAAAGTGTCAAAATTCTACTAACTTTACAAGAGGAGTTGCTGTCCTGATGAGAGGGACTGAGGAATGACCGAGTGGATTTATGTAAAGTGTCAAAATTCTACTAACTTTATAAAAGGAGTTGCTGTCCTGATGAGAGGGACTGAGGAATGACCGAGTGGATTTATGTAAAGTGTGTTCTTTTGGCGAAAAAGCGCTCTCGAGTTCCGTGCGTGGGGAGACAGGCTTTCGCTCCCTTCCCGGACGGCGAGAGTTAAGGTGTTTCGATGCAGAAGCAAGTCGTTTGTCCGTCGAGCGAAGCATGTAAACGGCTAGCCAGCCAGGTTCGTGATAACGATGTAGTACGGTTTTGTCGACCGATGGTCTCGAAATTGGCCCATCTCTCGCAAAGAGTATCGGGTCTGCAGTATGTAACGTGTGTTGTTTGTGGGTGGCCAGGCTTTCTTTTCCGCTCGTTAGAGCAGAGAGAGCCGCCCCCGCCGGTTAAAGGAAATGAAACGCCGCCGGGGTCGAAAGGGATCCGCTCTGAGCAGAGCGCTGTCTCCCTTGCCCCGCGTCGGTCTGTCGGCAGATATCCGACAAAGGTTCGGTGAAGAAAGCTATCTGGTTGATCCTGCCAGTAGTCATATGCTTGTCTCAAAGATTAAGCCATGCATGTCTAAGTTCACACTGTCTCACGGTGAAACCGCGAATGGCTCATTAAATCAGTCGAGGTTCCTTAGATGACACGATCCTACTTGGATAACTGTGGCCGCTGTTGGCGAGATCTTCAGCTGCCGTGCGTGGAGCGGTGCTCTTCCCGGCCAATGAAGAAATTTGCAAATGAGGTTGCCGCGCAGCATCACTGCGGAAAAGGTGGTTGAAAGGATAAATCGAAGCAAACAGTCAAATCACGGCACCTCTGGTCTGGAGGTCGGCCACGTCCTGAGTGCAGTCATATCGGGTGAAATGCATGAACCGGCTTGTCCCAGAGGTTAAGTCACTGCTGGCTTGACTCTTCAAATGCCGCGCGTGGAGTGAAGCTCCTCCCGGTTAAGGAAGTAAATGCGGAAATAAAGGTTGCTGTGCGGCGCCGATGGGAAAAGGTGGTGGAAAGTGAAGTTTACCTGGTATGTCCAGTAGTATCGCTACGAGAGCTATACCACGGCGCCTCTGCCCTAGAGGCCGCCTACGTCCGAAATACACCTACACTGGTGAAATATGCCTAAACCGGCACACACCAGGGGTGGAACTCGATGGCTAGACATGTCATGCCACCTCCGCTCTAGAGGTCGGTAACGCCTGATAAACACCCATACTGGTGAATTTTGCCTAAACCGGCTCATACCAGGGGTGAATCTTGAAGGCTATGAATGTCACAGTACCTCTGCCCCAGAGGTCGGTCCCATCCCAAACACGCCCATACTGGGAAATGCCTAAACCGGCTCAACCCAGGGGTAGAAGTCACTAGTGGCGAGGATTCGTCCTCCTGGACAAAAGCTCCATCCTGGTCACAACTAGGAAGGGTAGCGGCCACGACCGCAAAATGCTGAAGTCGGAGACACTGGACCAGGGAAGTCTAGATAGGCAACCACCTCTCACCCGGCGGGGATGTCTGCGTATCCTAATCACGCTGAGGTTTTCCGGTGAGAAAGTCCAACCCTGGACTGGATGGGCAACCACCTCTCACCCGGCGGTGATACACGGGTATCTCAAAACACGTCGAGGTTTTCCGGTGAGAAAGTCCAACTCTGGCCTGGGTGGGCTTACGCCTCTCACCCAGCGGGGATGCACTGATATTCCAAACACGTCGAGGTCTTCCGGTGAGAAAGTCCAACCCTAGACCAAACTGGTGCAATGAAAACCACGGTGTCACGCAATCCCGCTTCCGAGACCCACCAAGAATACAGGCTAAAGCACTGTGATACTCTGAACCCCTTGTGGTCCTTTCGTGGAACTCGTGTGGTCTATTTTGGACCACACAGGGGACCACGGGACCTAACGAGGACCACATGCGTGAATTCAGTAGGTTCACAGTGCGGTTTTTGGTGGTAGAAGTGAACGAAGAAGAAGAAGAAGAAGAAGATGTAAAGTGTCAAAATTTTACTAACTTTACAAGAGGAGTTGCTGTCCTGATGAGAGGGACTGAGGAATGACAGAGGTGATAATCTCCAGTCATGACACCGGCAGTGAACCATGAGAACAAACAGGCGTCCATGCATGACCAGTGGAGTGATCAAGAAAGTTAAGAGATTAAGAACTTATAACTTGCCTAAAGCTGACATTTAACTTGAACTTAGGTAGATCTACAAGTTCAGCACACTGTAGTACACCTGGCTTAGGTACATCTACACGTTTAACACATTTTAGTACACTTGAACTTAGGTACATCTACAAGTTTAACACACTGTAGTACACTTGAACTTAGGTACATCTACAAGTTTAACACACTGTAGTACACTTGAACTTAGGTACATCTACAAGTTTAACACACTGTAGTACACTTGAACTTAGGTACATCTACACGTTTAACACATTTTAGTACACTTGAACTTAGGTACATTTACAAGTTCAGCACACTGTAGTACACTTGAACTTAGGTACATCTACAATATTAAAATCTAAACTGTAGTTAAATGCACCCTGGCATTGGCACTCTATCTGAAGATAGATACACCTGAATGTTAACCTGAACGTTACCTGAACGTTAACCTCGGTACACCTGGATATTTGACATGCAATTTGATTTTTCCCGAACCTGTATGTTATATTTTGTCAATCGCGGTTGAAGTGTTTTATAAGACAACCTGCTTTTTGTAAGAAAACAAGTATGAGAAAAAAATATTTAAAAAATCAGTGATCTCCTCAGCACCTGATGATACATGAAGCAGCGTGTGGAAAACAATTTGACATGACGGACTAAGATTGTTTTGTAGATGGTTACCTTGAGATGGTGTTACATCTATCTTTTGTAGATGGTTACATTGAGATGGTGTTACATCTATCTTTTGTAGATGGTTACATTGAGATGGTGTTACATCTATCTTTTGTAGATGGTTACATTGAGATGGTGTTACATCTATCTTTTGTAGATGGTTATCTTGAGGTATTAATACATTTTGAGATGTTAAAACATCTACTTCTCATAAATTGTTACTTTGAGACTTAGGTACATCTACAATATTAAAATCTAAACTGTAGTTAAATGCACCCTGGCATTGGCACTCTATCTGAAGATAGATACACCTGAATGTTAACCTGAACGTTACCTGAACGTTAACCTCGGTACACCTGGATATTTGACATGCAATTTGATTTTTCCCGAACCTGTATGTTATATTTTGTCAATCGCGGTTGAAGTGTTTTATAAGACAACCTGCTTTTTGTAAGAAAACAAGTATGAGAAAAAAATATTTAAAAAATCAGTGATCTCCTCAGCACCTGATGATACATGAAGCAGCGTGTGGAAAACAATTTGACATGACGGACTAAGATTGTTTTGTAGATGGTTACCTTGAGATGGTGTTACATCTATCTTTTGTAGATGGTTACATTGAGATGGTGTTACATCTATCTTTTGTAGATGGTTACATTGAGATGGTGTTACATCTATCTTTTGTAGATGGTTACATTGAGATGGTGTTACATCTATCTTTTGTAGATGGTTATCTTGAGGTATTAATACATTTTGAGATGTTAAAACATCTACTTCTCATAAATTGTTACTTTGAGATTTTGTTACATCTAATTCTTGTAGATTGAGATTTAAATAATCTAAATCATGGCAGGTTTTTGCCCGATAGAAATATTTGTATAAGCTGAGTTTTTAAATCTTCACAATACAAACTCTTTAAAGACTACAAGAATACATTCAGAACTACTCGTAGTTTGTTTTTCCTGTGAATACTTGTTTACGTAACGAAACAATTATCTTGTAGGAATATATGCATGTGTGTGTGTGTGTGTGTGTGTTATCACTTACATGTATAAGCTATAATTCTATTAAGTGTGGCTGTGGTTTCTTCAAATTTCAGTCAAAAAGAAAACACTTAAGCAACGTTATCTGACGGGGTGTACTCTAGCATAACCTGCAAAACATTCATTGTCTGTGTCGAACGCTGGAAACTCCGTCAGCCGAAAATCATGACACGAGTGGCTGCCCCACCATCTCCACTTACTCTGATGACATGAACATTGTTGGCATCATCAGCAGGGGCAAAACAACATGGGAAACAGCATGGGAAACAGCAAACTTAGAACAGAATCTTCAACTAACAGCACAGGAACAGAAAATCACGTGATCACTTCACAGGTTACAGCCTACTGTGAAAATATGGTAAGTACATCAATACACACTCATGTGTGAGAGTACATCAATACAAACTCATGTGTGAGAGTACATCAATACACATTCATGTGTGAAAGTATAATGACACCAATACAAACTAATATGCATAAGCTAGGGAAAAAAACTAGGAACAGTTTTATTACTTAACGAATACACATTTGTGACTTTTCGGCATGAGCCTTAATCATACAGAAAAATACAGGACAAAGAAACAGAGAGAGGAGATAAAATATAAATTCACATGAATACTGTGTTTAAAAAAAGCAAATGAAATGAACAGAGAGCTTAGCTGTAACTTGTAAGAAGCTGTAAATTGTCCGACACTGTGTGTCAGAAATGTGCATGGTGAAGTGTAGAGAGTATTTAAATGGAGACTTGGTATATATGATAGGTGGATCGTAACTGAGGGTGGAGGCTGGGGAAACCGTGGAGGGGAGAGGGAGCGATACATTGGTAATCTAGCCAGAAGAAGGTGAAATGTGTGATTATAACTGGGGTAGAGGGGTCGTAATGTGAAGGCGTGAAGAGATTCTGAGTTATGTGCAACAGGTGAGAAGGGAATGTAACTTAGTGGAGAGGGATTATGATTGTGGAAGAGGAGAATGTTAGGTGTAGCTAAATAACGATCTCAAACCATGTGGTTTCAGAGTCCCATATTCCTGACTGCAGCGGATCACAAGCGCTATGCGACTTGAGTCATCTGCGTAAAATGAGCACAATGACACCAGAGCAAATTAATGTGTGAGAGTATAATGACGCAAACTAATGTATGAGAGAAAAATAACACCAACATAAACTAATGTGTGAGATTATAACGACATTAATAAAAACCAATGTGTGAGAGTATAATGAAATCAACACAAACTAATGTGAGAGAGTATGATAACACAAATTAACGTGTGAGAGTATAATGACGCAAACTAATGTGTGAGAGAAAAATAACACCAACATAAACTAATGTGTGAAATTATAACGACATTAATAAAAACTAATGTGTGAGAGTATAATGACATCAACACAAACTAATGTGAGAGAGTATGATGACACAAATTAACGTGTGAGAGTATAATTACACAAACTAAATTGTGAGAGTAAAAATATACAAACCAAAGTCTGAGAGTAGAATGACACAAACTAACGTGTGAGAGTATAATGACAGAAACCAATGTGTGGGAATATAATGACAGAAAATAATTATGAGAGTACAATGACACCAACATAAACTGTTGTGTGAGAGTATAATGACACTAAAGTAAACTGATGTGTGAGACTAAATCCAACACACAATAATGTATGAGAACATAATGATTCAAACTTATGTGTGAGAGTATAATGTCAAAAATTAACGTGTGAGAGTATAACAACACAAATTAATATGTGAAAGCATAAAGACACAAACATAAACTACAGTGTGAGAGTACAATGACACCAACATAAACTAATGTTTGGGAGCATATTGACGCCAACAGAAACAAAATGATGTGTGAGAGTATAATGACACCAACATAAACTAATGTATGAGAGTATAATGACATCAGCACAAACTAATGTGTGAGAATAAAACGGCACCACCATAAACTAATGTGTGAGAATATGACACAAATTAATGTGTGAGAGTATAGCGACATCAAAACAAACTAAATATGTCAGAGTATAATGATACCAACAAAAACTAATGTGTGAGAGTAAAATAACACAAATGCAAACTAATGTGTAAGAGTATAATGACAGCAACACAAACTAATGTGTGAGAGAGTATACTGACACCAATACAAACTAATGCGTGAATATAATAACACCAACACAAATTAAATGTGTGAGAGTATAGTGACACAAACTAATGTGTGAGAATATAATGACATCAAAAAAACTAATGTGTGAGAGTATAATAATACCACCAAAAAATTAATGTGTGAGAGTATAATGATGCAAACTAATGTATGAGAGAAAAATAACACCAACATAAACTAATGTGTGAGATTATAACGACATTAATAAAAACCAGTGTGTAAGAGTATAATGAAATCAACACAAACTAATGTGAGAGAGTATGATAACACAAATTAACGTGTGAGAGTATAATGACGCAAACTAATGTGTGAGAGAAAAATAACACCAACATAAACTAATGTGTGAAATTATAACAACATTAATAAAAACTAATGTGTGAGAGTATAATGACATCAACACAAACTAATGTGAGAGAGTATGATGACACAAATTAATGTGTGAGAGTATAATTACACAAACTAAATTGTGAGAGTAAAAATATACAAACCAAAGTCTGAGAGTAGAATGACACAAACTAACGTGTGAGAGTATAATGACAGAAACCAATGTGTGGGAATATAATGACAGAAAATAATTATGAGAGTACAATGACACCAACATAAACTGTTGTGTGAGAGTATAATGACACTGAAGTAAACTGATGTGTGAGACTAAATCCAACACACAATAATGTATGAGAACATAATGATTCAAACTTATGTGTGAGAGTATAATGTCAAAAATTAACGTGTGAGAGTATAACAACACAAATTAATATGTGAAAGCATAAAGACACAAACATAAACTACAGTGTGAGAGTACAATGACACCAACATAAACTAATGTTTGGGAGCATATTGACGCCAACAGAAACAAAATGATGTGTGAGAGTATAATGACACCAACATAAACTAATGTATGAGAGTATAATGACATCAGCACAAACTAATGTGTGAGAATAAAACGGCACCACCATAAACTAATGTGTGAGAATATGACACAAATTAATGTGTGAGAGTATAGCGACATCAAAACAAAC
Source organism: Achatina immaculata (assembly GCA_009760885.1). Classification (NCBI taxonomy): domain Eukaryota; kingdom Metazoa; phylum Mollusca; class Gastropoda; order Stylommatophora; family Achatinidae; genus Lissachatina; species Lissachatina immaculata. The sequence continues at coordinate 35,321,338 of CM019697.1, read as the reverse complement.
TAAATATGTCAGAGTATAATGATACCAACAAAAACTAATGTGTGAGAGTAAAATAACACAAATGCAAACTAATGTGTAAGAGTATAATGACAGCAACACAAACTAATGTGTGAGAGAGTATACTGACACCAATACAAACTAATGCGTGAATATAATAACACCAACACAAATTAAATGTGTGAGAGTATAGTGACACAAACTAATGTGTGAGAATATAATGACATCAACAAAAACTAATGTGTGAGAGTATAATAATACCACCAAAAACTAAATATGTGAGAGTATAATGATGCAAAGTAATGTGTGAGAGTATAATGACACCAACATAAAATGATGTGTGAGAGTATAATGACACAAACTAATGTGTAAGAGTATAATGACGCCAACATAAACTGATCAACGAGAGTATAATGACACCAACATTAACTAATATGTCAGTGTATAATGACACATTCTAATGTGTGAGAGTATAATGACACCAACATAAACTAATGTGTGATAGTATAATGACATATAATAATGCATGAGAGTATAATGACACAAACACAAACTAATGTGTGAGAGAGTGTAATGACACCAACTCAAACTAACATGTGAGAGTATAGACACCAACATAAACTAGTGTATGAAACTATAATGATACCATAACAAAATAATCTGTAAGAGTATAATGACACCAACATAAATTAATATTTGAAAGAATAATGATACAAACTAATGTACGAGAGTATAATCACACCAACACAAAGTAATGTTTGAGAGTATAAGGAAATAAACATAAGCTAATCTGTGAGATTATGACACTAACATAAACTAAGTGCAGAGATTTTAATGACACCAACACAAATTAATGTGTGAGAGTATACTGACACAAACGTACACTAATGTGTGAGATTATAATGACACCAAGAGAAAATAATTTGTGATATTATAATAACACCAACACAAATTAATGTATGAGACTATAATAACACCAACACAAAACTAAGTATGTGAGAGTAGAATGAGACAAATGTTTTAGAGTATAATAACATAAATATAAACTGATTTGTGAGAGCATGATGACACTAACATAAACTAATGTGTGAGAGTATAATGACATAAAGTAATGTGTGAGAATATAATGAGACCAACATGAACTAATGTGTGAAAGTATAATGACACCGACATAAAATTATGTGTGCGAGTAAAATGACACCAATATAAAATAATGTGTTAGAGTAAAATTACACAATAGTGAGTGAGAGTATAATGACATAAACATACACTAATGTATGGTTTTATAATGACTGAAAAACAAATTAATGTGTGATAGCATAATGACACCAAAATAAACTAAATGTGTGACAGTATAATGATATAAACACAAAGTAATTTGTGAGATTATAATGGCACCAAAACAAATTAATATGTGAGAGTATAATGACACCAACGCAAACTAAATGTTTTCGAATATAATGACAAAAACTTATGTGTGAGAGTATATTGACATTCATTCATGTGCATGTCCCTTGCAGAACTTTGCCTCCCTAACAGCACTCCTGTAGGCCGCTCAGTTGTGAGCAAGATGGCCTGCCGCTGATGCATCCATTTACAGACCATCAATGATGTCTTGCAGCCATTTTCACCTTGGTCTTCCTCTCTTTCTTTTTCCAATTATGTACCCTTCCAAGACAGTTTTCTCTAGATTATCATGACGTTTAATGTCCAAAATATTTAAGTTTTCTCTTTTTAATCCTCTTTACTAGCCAGCCTTCTTCAATATTAAGTTCTTGTAGTAAGGACATATTTGTTCTTTTTTGTGTCCATGGTATTTGAAGAACCCTTCTGTAGCATTTACATTCAAAGGCATTTATGTGTTTCTCAGCTGTTTTGTTAAGTGTCCAGGTCTCACAGGCATATGTTGCGATGGGAAAGATGCATGCCCTTAAAAATCTTATTTTTGTAGTTCTGTCTGTTCCTCTCCGCAGATTCTTTATTTGTTTTACTTTCTGAAGAGCGATAGATGTCCCCCTTTTAGTTTACCTCATCGTATCTCCATTATTAGTTAGTAGTGATCCAAGATATTCAAAACTCTCCACTTCTTCCAGTTTTTCCTCATTGATACATATATCAGCTGCCTTGTTTGTTTTTTCTGTTGTCATCAATTTAGTATTCTTCGCAATAAGATAGAAGTTTTGCTCTTCACTATTCTTACGGACTGACATAATTAGTTTTTCCATTCCTTTTTGTGTTGTGGATAGTAATACTGTGTCATCAGCATATCTAATCTCTAGTGTTTCATAACCTCCAAATTTTATGGCAATGCAATATTCTTTGTCTACATCTTCTCTAACATTTCTCACTATATTTCCAGTATACAAGTTAAATAAGTAAGGTGACAATATGCATCCCTGACAGATCCCTTGTTTTATGTCAAACCAAGTTGTTGTTTCACCATTTATTCTTACTGCTGCTTGTTGGTCTAGATACAGCAGTGATGTTAATTGTATCAAAAGTATTGGAAATCCCATTTTTCCGTTATTTCCCAAAGTTTCTGGTGTTGTACACAATCAAATGCCTTTGAGTAGTCTATAAAAAATAAATATAGATTCATGTTAAGCTCTCTTCATTTCTTTATTATTAATCTTATATTGAATATATGATCTCTTGATCCTCTTCCTTGCCTGAAACCAGCTTGGACTGTAATGACTTCTTCTTCTATTTTATTACAAAGTCTACCCATTATGATTTTTAACAGAATTTTACTGGCATGACTAATAGGGCAACAGTTTTGTAGTTTGTGCATAATTTCAGGTTACCCTTTTTTGGCAGTGGTATGATTACAGTTCTTTTCCATTCTTTTGGCCAAATACCTGAATGCCACATCCTTTTATATAGTGCATGATAGATTGTTGCACATTCTTTCCTCCTGTTTTGTTAAGTGTCCAGGTCTCACAGGCATATGTTGCGATGGGAAAGATGCATGCCCTTAAAAATCTTATTTTTGTAGTTCTGTCTGTTCCTCTCCGCAGATTCTTTATTTGTTTTACTTTCTGAAGAGCGATAGATGTCCCCCTTTTAGTTTACCTCATCGTATCTCCATTATTAGTTAGTAGTGATCCAAGATATTCAAAACTCTCCACTTCTTCCAGTTTTTCCTCATTGATACATATATCAGCTGCCTTGTTTGTTTTTTCTGTTGTCATCAATTTAGTATTCTTCGCAATAAGATAGAAGTTTTGCTCTTCACTATTCTTACGGACTGACATAATTAGTTTTTCCATTCCTTTTTGTGTTGTGGATAGTAATACTGTGTCATCAGCATATCTAATCTCTAGTGTTTCATAACCTCCAAATTTTATGGCAATGCAATATTCTTTGTCTACATCTTCTCTAACATTTCTCACTATATTTCCAGTATACAAGTTAAATAAGTAAGGTGACAATATGCATCCCTGACAGACCCCTTGTTTTATGTCAAACCAAGTTGTTGTTTCACCATTTATTCTTACTGCTGCTTGTTGGTCTAGATACAGCAGTGATGTTAATTGTATCAAAAGTATTGGAAATCCCATTTTTCCGTTATTTCCCAAAGTTTCTGGTGTTGTACACAATCAAATGCCTTTGAGTAGTCTATAAAAAATAAATATAGATTCATGTTAAGCTCTCTTCATTTCTTTATTATTAATCTTATATTGAATATATGATCTCTTGATCCTCTTCCTTGCCTGAAACCAGCTTGGACTGTAATGACTTCTTCTTCTATTTTATTACAAAGTCTACCCATTATGATTTTTAACAGAATTTTACTGGCATGACTAATAGGGCAACAGTTTTGTAGTTTGTGCATAATTTCAGGTTACCCTTTTTTGGCAGTGGTATGATTACAGTTCTTTTCCATTCTTTTGGCCAAATACCTGAATGCCACATCCTTTTATATAGTGCATGATAGATTGTTGCACATTCTTTCCTCCTGCTTTAATAAGTTCAGCTGTTATCTCAACACATCCGGGTTATTTACCATTTTTCAGATTCTTTATTGCCCATAAAACTTCTTCAATTGTTGATTTGGGTTCTTTCTCCTCCAATAATAATTTATACTGTTAATTCACAGTCAGTTGTTTCATACATTCCTCTGCAATATTCCTTCCATCTTTCTAGAATTTCCTCTGTCTCTGTCAAGGTATTCCCCAACTTGTCACAGATTACATTTAGTATAAAGACACCAAAATAAATTAATATGTGTGAGTATAATACAATAACATAAACTAATGTGTGAGAGTATAATGACACAATCTAATGTGTGAGAGTATAATTACATCAGCATAAGTCTATAAGCTAATATATAAGTTTATAAGCTAATGTGTGACAGTATAATAACACAAAGTAACGTGTGAGATTATAATGACACCAACCCAAAATACTATGTGAGAGTATAAAAACACCAACAGAAACTAGTGTGTAAGAGTATAATGACAAAAAACAAACTAATGTGTGAGATTATAATGACACCAAAATAATTAATTTGTCAGATTATAATGACACAAACTAATATGTGAGAGTATAATGACATCAACACAACCTAATATGTGAGAGTATAACCACATAAACTAATGTGTTGGGTTATAATGACACCAACACAAATTAATGTGTGAGAGTATACTTATACCAACGTAAAATAAAGTGTGAGGATATAATGACACCAGAACAAACTAATGTGTGAGATTATAGTGCCACCAAGTGAAATTAATGTGTAGTATTATAATGACACATACACAAACTAAGGTGTGAGAGTATAATGACACTAATGCAAACTACTATGTGCAAGTATAATGACACTAGCATAAACTAAAGTGTTAGAGAATAATGACACCAAGACAAACTAATGTGTGAGATTATAATGCCACCATCGCAAAATAATCTGAGAGAGTATAATGACACTAATATAGATTAATGTGTAAGATTATAATGATACAAATACACATAGAGATGGAGAGTGCAGTGACATCAACAGAAAATAATGTGTGAGATTGTAACGAAACCAACACAAATTAATCTGTGAGAATATAATGACACCAATATAGAACTAATTTGTAAGAGTATAATGAAACAAACTAATGTGTGAGAGTATAATGCCATAAAGTAATGTTTAAGACTACAATTACAGCAAAATAAACTAATGTATGATAGTATAATGACACCAACATACACTAATGAATTAGAGTATAAATACACCAACATAAATTAATATGTGAGACTGTAATGACACCAAAACAAATTAATTTGAGATAGTATACTGACATCAACGTAAATTAATGTGTGAGATTATAGTAACACCAAATGAAACTTATATGTGATATTATAATGACACCAACATAGACTAATGTGTGAGATTATTGTGACAACGAAAGAAACTAATGTGTGATATTATAATGACACCTACACAAACTAATGTGTAAGAGTATAAAGACACTAACACTAACAAACGTGTGAGATTATAATGACAGAAATGCAAACTAATATGTGAAAGTACAATGACACTGACATAAACAAATCTGTAAGATTATAATAACACTGACCTAAACTAATGTGTGAGATTATAGTGACATGGACACAAAGTATTGTTTGAGAGTACAGTGACATCAACACAAACTAATGTGTGAGATTATAACTACATCAACACAATTTAATGTTTGAGAGTACAATAACGCCAGTACAAACTATTGTGTGAAATTATAATGACACTAATGCAAAATAATCTGTATAATGACACCAATATAAACTAATGTGTGAGAGTATAACCGCACAAATACACACTAATGTGTTAGAGTATAATGACTCAAGCTAATGTATGAGATTATAGTGACACAGTCTAATGTGTGAGAGTATAATGACACAAACTAGTGTGTGAGAGTATAATGTAACCAAAACAAACTAATGTGTGAGAGTTCTAAAGTGTGAGTGTATATTGACACAATGGAATGTGTGAGAGTATAACTGAACAAACTAATGTATGAGTGTATAATGGCAAAACACAAAATAATGTGTGAGACTATAATGAAACAATCTAATGTGAGAGAGTATAATGACACAAACTAATATGTGAGAGCATAATTATACAAATTAGTGTGTGAAAGTGTAATGACACAAACTAATGTGTGAGAGTATAATGACACAGATTAATCCATTACACTATTATGATGCAAACTAATGTGTGAGAGTATATTGACTCAAACTAATGTGTTATAGTATTATGACACAAACTAATGTTTTAGCTTATAATGACAAGAACATAAACTAATGTGTTAGAGTATAATGACACTAACATAAAATAATTAGTGAGACTATAAGTACACCAACCTAAACTAATGTGTGAGAGTATAATAGCTCAAACATAAAATAATGTGTGAGAGTAGAATGACTCAAACTAATGTGTGAGAGTATACTGCCACCAATGCAACATAATATGTGAGAGAATAATGACATAGACATAAACTAAATGTGTGAGAGTATAATGAAAGCAACACAAAATAATGTTTGGGAGCATATTGATGCCAACAGAAACAAAATTTGTGAGTATTTAATAGTATTATACTCTTAGTATAATATATATTAAATATCTGAGAGTATAATGACATAAACATAAACTGATAAGAGAGAGCATAATGACACCAATATAAACTAATGTGTGTGAGTATAATGACATCAACATAAAATAATATGTGATAATATAATGACACTGTTATAAAATAATGTTTGAGAGTATAATTACATGAACATAAACTAATGTGTTAGAGTATAATAACAGTAACATAAACTAAAGTGTGAGAGTATAATTCCACCAACATAAAATAATGTGTTAGAGTATAATGTCACAAAAAATACACTAATGTGTAGGATTATAATAAGAGAAACAAAATTATTGTGTGAGAGTATAATGAAACCAACACAAACTAAACATGTGAAAGTGTATTAACACAAATACAAACTAAAGTCTGATACTATATTGACACAAACACAAACTAATGTGTGAGATTATAATGACACCAACACAAAACAAATGTGTGAGACTACAATTACACAAAATAATGTGCAAGAGTGTAACAACACCAACATTAACTGATGTGTGATAGTATAATGACACCAACATAAACTAATGTGTGAAAGTATACTGACACAAACTAATCTGTGAGAGAATAATGACACCAGCATAAACTGAATTTTTGAGAGCATACTAATAGCAACACAAACTAATGTGTGAGAGTAAAATTACATAAAGTAATGTGTAAGAGTAAAATGACACCAGCATAAACTAATGTGTGAAAGTAAAATTACATCAACACAAATTAATATGTGAGAGTATAATGACACCAATATCACCTAATGTTTCAGAATATAATAACACAAACATAAACTAATGCATGAGAGTGTAATGACAAAAATTAATGTATGATTGTACAAATACACAAACATACACTAATGTCTGAGATTATAATGAAAGAAACTCAATATAATGTGTGAAAGTATAATGACACAAACACAAACTAAATTTCTGAGAATATAATAACAGCAATACAAAGTAATGTGTGAGTGTATAATGACACCAATATAATCTAACGTGTGAGAGTATAATGACACCAACACAAACAAAATGTGTGAGATTATAGTGACACCAACATAAACTAATATGTGAAATTAAAAAGACAAAAACTCAGGCTAATATATGATACCATAATGATACTAATACAAACTAAATCTTTGAGAGTATATGAGGGTAACTAATGTGTCAAAGTATAATGGCACCTACACAAACTAATATCTGAGAGCATAATGACACAAACTAATGTCTGAGAGTATAACTGCAGAAAAACAATTTAATATTTTAGAATATAATGAACCACACTAATGTGGCAGTATAATGACGTCAACAGAAAGTAATGTGTGATACTAAAATGACACAAACGATTGTGTGAATGGCCAATGACATTAACATAAACTAACATGTGAGATTATAATGACATCAACATAAATTGTGTGAGAGTATAATAACACCAACCCAATCTAATCTATAAGACGACACCAACATAAACTAATGTGTGATGTTATAATGACACCAACGCACACTAATATGTGAGAGAATAATGACACTAATACAAACTAATGTATGAGAGCATAATGGCACACACAAATATGTGAGAGTGTAATAACAAAAACTAATGTGCAAGAGTATAATCTCTCTCTCTCTCTGAACCTTAAGTGCCCAGGGCACATGGGGCTTCCGCAAGGGTTTTCCACGAATGCCTGTCCTTCGCCTTTTTTTCTGCTCTTGCCCAGGTGAGCCCTCTATTGCTCAACATCCTTTCTGTTGTTCTTCTCCATGTCTCTTTTGGTCTACCCTTACTTCTGCTCCCCTGTGGTGTCCATCTTAGTGCTATTTTTGGTAGTGAGTTGTCAGTCATTCGGAGCACATGTCCCAACCATCGCCAGCGTCTTTCCTCAATAATTGTTGTCAGTGGTTTCATCTGCATTTCTGCTAATAAAATGTTATTTCTTATGGTGTTTGGCCAAAATATTTTTTTAATTCTTCGTAAACATTTAGTCTGGAATAAATTCAACTTGTTTTCTATGGTTTTGGTGATTTTCCAGCATTCACTTCCATAGAGTAGTACACTTAGAACATTACTCTTAAATATCCTGATTTTCATATTTATGCTTAGTTTTTTTGATTTCCATATATTCTGTAGCATTGCAAAAAAGCCTGGTTTGCTCTAGTAAGTCTGCTGTTGATGTCCTCTGTGCTGTCTCCATTTTCAACTACTCTGCTGCCAAGGTATACAAATTCGTTGACCTCCTCCACTAACTTGTTATCTACTCTGAGTACATTTCTGTTGTTCACATTTTGCTTCATTAACTTTGTCTTTCCTACGTTGATCTTTAGTCCTATGTTGTTTGCATTCTGAGTTAGCTTGTTTATTTTATCTTGCATATCTTTGTGACTGCTTGATAATAGACAAATGTCGTCCGCAAAGTCAAGGTCCTCCAGCACTGTGTCAAGGGTCCATTGTAATCCTCTGCGTTTGTCTGATGTTGCCTCCTTCATTAACCAGTCTACTGCCAAGATAAATAATGTTGGTGATAGTACACATCCCTGTTTCACTCCTGTTTGTACCCTAAAGCTGCTGGAGGTATGTTCTCCACAGATAACTTTGCACTGAAAACCCTCGTATAGGGCTTTGATTACATTAACTATTTTATGGGGGAGGCCATGCCATCTTAGGATTTTCCACAGTGCATCTCTGTTGACACTGTCAAAGGCTTTCTCAAAATCTATGAATAATGCATATGTTGTGCTATGCCACTCATTTGCCTGTTCTAATATTTGTCTAAGTACAAATATGTGGTCTATGCATGATCGTCCTTTCCTAAATCTTGCCTGCTCTTTCCGAAGTTTTTCCTCAAGTGTTGGTACAATTCTGTTGATGATTATTCTGCAAAATACTTTACTGGTGAGTGGCAGTAGGGTAATGCCTCTCCAGTTCCCGCAATCTCTGAGGTCACCCTTCTTTGGTAGTTTTACTATAAGACCAGTTTTCCACTCATCTGGGGCTTTTTCTAGATCCCAAATTTGTTGTAATATTCGGCAAAGTTGTTTTGGTGTTTCTGTTTCTTCTGCTTTCAACATCTCAGCAGTCACTTCATCTTCACCTGGTGCCCTGTCTGATTTTAGCTTCTTTATCGCCTCCTTTACTTCATTTATTGTTATTGGTCCTGTATTGATGTTTAGTTCCATTTTTGCTTCAGGTATGTTTATTGTTTGTGCTGCTTGTGTTCTGTTTAGTAGGGTGTTAAAGTGTTCCCTCCATCTTTCAATTTTTTTCTCTTTCTCCACTGACCAGTTATCCATTTTGTGTTCTTACTGCACTTTCACATCTTGATTTTATATATGGTTTTCATGTCATTTGTATATGCTGCTTTCTCTGCTGCTTCTGCTAAGTTGTCATAATATTGACGTTTATCTTGACGGCGTGATTTCTTCACTTCTTTGTCTTTTTGTGCATAATTACTTAAAACTCGTTCTTTAAGCCGTTGTGATTTGGTGTTCAGTAATTTTTTCTTGATTTCTTTTCTTTGCTCTATCTTTTCCCATGTGGTCTCACTTATCCATTCCTCTTTTCTCCTTTTCCGATATCCCAGCACCTCTTTTGCTGTTTCCTGTAGTGTTTTATTGAACTCTAATATGGACGTTTCTGCTTCGTCTTGTAGGACACTGAAGCGGTTCTTAAGTATTATTGAGAATTCATTTCTTGTTTGCTGGTCTATCAGTTTTCTACTATCAAAATGTATCTTTCTGTGTTCTCCGATTTTGGCTTTCCTTAATTTTAGTTTTATTTTTGCTACCAGAAGGTTGTGATCACTTCCTACATCTGCTCCTTTCCTTGCTCGCACATCTTGTAGTGACCGTTTCCACTTGTTGTTTATTAGTATGTGATCGATTTGGTTTTCTGTGGTTTTATCTGGTGACCTCCAAGTCACCTTATGGATGTTTTTGTGTTGGAAAATTGTCCCTCCGATGGTCATCATGTTTTCTTCAAAGAAACTACACAGTCTTTCTCCATTTTCATTTATTTCTCCGATTCCTTCTCTTCCCATGATTCTTCTTCTATCTTCATTTCCTTCACCTACTTTTGCATTGAAGTCGCCCAAGATACTTATAAGAGTATAATGACACAACAGAATGTGTCAAAGTATAATGACACAAACTAATGTGATAGAGCACAATGGCAGAAACTAATATGTGAGAGTATAATGACACTAACAGAAAGTAATGTGTGAGAGTATAATGGCACCAGTACAAACTAATATGTGATAGTAGAATGACACCAATTCAAAATAATGTGTGAGAGTATAATGACACAACCTACTGTAGTAGAGTATAATGATACCAACATAAACTAAATGTGTGAAAGTATAACAAATAGAAACTAATGACTGAGATTATTATGACACAAACTAATCTGTGAGACTATAACGACATCAATACAAACTAAATGTGTGAGGGTATAATGATACCAACACAAACTAATGAGTGAGTGTATAATGACACAAACACAAATTAACGGTTGAGAGTTTAATGACACCAACACAAATTAATGTGTGAGAGTATAATGGCACATACATAAAATAACGTGTAAGAGTATAAAGACATCAACACAAACAAATGTGTCAGAGGATAATAAGACCAACACAAACAAATGTGTCAGAGGATAATAAGACCAACACAAACAAATGTGTCAGAGGATAATAAGACCAACACAAACTAATGTGTCAGAGGATAATAAGACCAACACAAACAAATGTGTCAGAGGATAATAAGACCAACACAAACTAATGTGTCAGAGGATAATAAGACCAACACAAACTAATGTGTCAGAGGATAATAAGACCAACACAAACTAATGTGTCAGAGGATAATAAGACCAACACAAACTAATGTGTCAGAGGATAATAAGACCAACACAAACTAATGTGTCAGAGGATAATAAGACCAACACAAACTAATGTGTCAGAGGATAATAAAACCAACACAAACTAATGTGTCAGAGGATAATAAGACCAACACAAACTAATGTGTCAGAGGATAATAAGACCAACACAAACAAATGTGTCAGAGGATAATAAGACCAACACAAACTAATGTGTCAGAGGATAATAAGACCAACACAAACTAAATGTGTGAGAGTGTAATGACACCAACACAAAATAATGTGTGAGAGTATAATAAATGAATACAAATTATTGGGTGAGAGTATAATAAAAATAACACAAACGTAATGTGTGAGAGTATAATGATTTCAACACAAAATAATGTGTGAGAGTATGATGACAAGAACATAAACTAAAGTGTGAGTGTATAATGACACAAACATAAACTAATATGCTAGAGTATAATGACATCAACACAAACTAAATGTACAAGAGTATAATGACACAAACTAATGTTTGAAAGTAAATGACACAAGATAAACTAATGTGTGAGAGTTTAAATACACCAACATAAACTAATGTGTGAGAGTATGACACAAACTAATGTGTGAGACTATAATGATAGTAACATAAACTAATGTCTGAGAGTATAATGATACAAACTAATGTGTGAAAATATAATGACACCAACAGAATCTAATGTAGAAGAGAATAATGACACCAACATTAACTTCTGAGTGAGAATATAATAACACCAACAAAAAAATTTCTGAGGGTATAAAGACACCAATATAAACTAACATGTGAGAATGTGTTGACACACTCTAATTGTGAGAGTGTAATGATGACAGCATAAAATGATATTTGAGAATATAATGCTATCAACACACACTAATGTATGAGAGTATAATGAAACCAACACAAACTAAATGTATGAGATTTTAATGACACCAACAAAAACTAAATGTGTGAGATTATAATGACACCAACACAAACTAGTTTGTGAGAGTAATCTGACACCAACATAAACTAATGTGTGATATTATAATGACACCACCACAAAATCATGAGTAAGAATGTAATGATACCAAGAAAAACTATTGTGTGAGAGTATAATAACACAACAAACTAATGTATGAGTATAATTACTTCAACACAAACTAAATGTGTGATAGTATAATGACACAAACTAATGTTAGAGAATAATGACATCAACATAAACTAATGTGTGACAATATAATGAAACGAATATAAACTAATGTTTGAGAGTAATATGACACCAACACAAACTAATGTGTTCGAGTATAATGATACAAACTAATGTGTGAGAGTATAATGACACCACCATAAGCTAATGTGGGAGAGTATAATGATAGCAACATAAACTAATGTGTGAGAGTATAATAATCCCAATACAAACTAAATATATGAGAGTATAATGACACCAACAACATACTAAAGTGTGAGAGTATAATGGCACCAACACAAACCAACATGTGAGAGTATATGACACCAACAGAAAAGAATGTATGAGATTATAATAATACTAACATAAAGTAATGTGTGTGATTATAATGACACCCACATGACCTAATGTGTGGGAGTAAAATGACATCAACATAAACTGATGTGTGAGAGTATAATGACACCAACACAAACTAATGTGTACACTGACATCAACATAAAGTAATGTGTATAAAGACATCAACACAAACTAATGTGTACAATGACATTAACACAAATGCTACTTTTTTGATATAGTTGAATACTAGCAAGTCTGTCATCACGTTATAAATAACAGTTTGCTACAATAATACTTGCTATATAACAGCACTGCTTCAGTTTTAATTCATTACAACAATAATAACTCTCTAAAATATTAATTCATATGAGGATAACAGAGGCATAACAATTGGAGGATACAATATTAACAACCTTCGGTATGCTGATGACACAGTACTCATAGCTGAGAACCAACAAAGACCTGCAAAATCTCTTGGATAAAGTAGCCAAACAAAGTGAACAAAAAGGCCTTACTTTGAACATCAAAAAGACAGAGACTATGGTTATATCTAAGAAACAGAATCCATCAACATGCAGTATTAAATTAAACGGAAATATTCTAAAGCAGGTGCAGAAATTCAAATACCTTGGAGCAGTAATAACTTCAGATGGGAAATCTTATATATCTTATATCCTTCCCGTGCCGTTAGATGTCACATAGGGCTCGCAAAGTAGTTCGCCAATTTTTCCTGTCTTCGACGAGTCTTTCAACCTCATCAAAGGATTTTATGCCTGTTAACTTGGCCTCTCTTAATAATGTTCTCTTCAGAGTTTCACGCGGTCTGCCCCTTTTTCTTCGGCCTGTTGTGTTCCACTTGATAGCTTGTTTTGGGATTCTCTGCTCATTTCTTCTCATCAAGTGGCCAACATATGTCCATCTCCTTTTCCTGATCACCCGTGAGACTGGTTGTTGTTCAGTCATCTGTCTTATCTCTGCATTGTTCTTGAATTCATTCCACTTGATGCCGAGTATTTTCCTTAGGCATTTGTTTTCAAAAGAGTCTAATTTCTTTTCTATTTCTTTAGTTGTTTTCCAGCTTTCACATGCATAAATGAGGGTGGATATTACATTTGAATTGAATAGTCTTAACTTGGTTTTTGTGCTTATAACTTTTGAATTCCATATGTTCTCAAGATGGGAAATGCAGAACAGAAATTTTGAACAGAATAGGCCAAGCAAAGACTGCATTTCAGAGAATGAGAAACATATTAGCTAACACATCTTTATCAATGAATGTTAGAAAACGAGTCCTAAAATGCTATATTGAACCTATCTTGTTATATGGATGTGAATCATGGACAATAGGCAAGTCTGCACAAAAATCATTGGAAGCAGCAGAAATGTAGTTTATTAGAAGAATGTTGCGAATCCCCTGGACAGCAAAAATAACTAATGAAGAATGTATGAGAAGAGCTGGAGAGACAAAAAACCTTGTCAAAAAGATAAGAGAGAGACAATGTACTTTCATAGTACATGCAATGAGAAGAGGAGGCATTGAAAATATTATAACAGGAAAAATAGAAGGAATAAGATCAAGAGGAAGACCAAGAGAAATGATACTGGACAGTCTGACGGGATGGTGTGAGAGGAGATCACCAACTGAACTGATGGCCTGCATGAAGGATCGGGTACTCTGGAGAAGCATAATAGCCAACGCCAGTTGGCACAGCACTTGATGATGATGATGATGATGATGATGATAACAGACAACGCAACATACACTATAAAATGTTATCCCATGTCATATTCTAGGTGAATAACATAAAATGCACTATGAACTGTTATCTCTGACCACGTACTAGATAAAGAAGATAAAATATACTATAAACTGTTATCTCTGATCACGTACTAGATACAGAATATAAAATACATAATAAACTGTTATCTCTGATCACGTACTAGATAAAGAAGATAAAATACATAATAAACTGTTATCTCTGATCACGTAGTAGATACAGAGGATAAAAAGTATAATAAACTGTTATCTCTCTTCACGTACTAGATACAGAAGATAAAATACATAATAAACTGTTATCTCTGATCACATACTAGATAAAGAAGATAAAATATACTATAAACTGTTATCTCTGATCATGTAGTAGATACAGATGATAAAATATACTATAAACTGTTATCCCTGATCACATACTAGATAAAGAAGATAAAATACAATATAAACTGTTATCTCTGATTACGTAGTAGATACAGAAGATAAAATACATAATAAACTGTTATCTCTGATCACGTAGTAGATACAGAAGATAAAATATACTATAAACTGTTATCTCTGATCACGTACTAGATAAAAAAATAAAATACATAATAAACTGTTATCTCTGATCACGTAATAGATACAGAAGATAAAATATACTATAAACTGTTATCTCTGATCATGTACTAGATACAAAAAATAAAATACATTATAAACTGTTATTTCTAATCATGTACCAGATACAGAAGATAAAATACATAATAGACTGTTATCTCTGATCACGTAGTAGATACAGAAGATAAAATACATAATAAAATGTTATCTCTGATCACGTAGTAGATACATAAGATAAAATATATAATAAACTGTTATCTCTGATCACATACTAGATATAAAAGATAAAATACACTATAAACTGTTATCTCTAACCACATATCAGATAAAGAGGATAAAATACACTAGGAGTGCCAGTAATCATTTTCTGTATCACTCAGTGTAAAATCTTATCGTTAAAATTACCTCTGTTTCGGCCAGAATTGAGATGTCAGCAAAGAAAAGGTAAATGTGGATAGAACCGGTGTTTTATACTCTGTGTCATAGATGATATTTAGGGAAAGTTAAATTTTTCAATGCCGCTACCATCTGAGGCTATGAAAATTTCCTTTGTGGTGTTGCCTTGTCTTGTTGTCTCTCTCCTGTCATCTGTTTACGTGTATCTGTG
The DNA here is from genome assembly GCA_009760885.1 of Achatina immaculata. Lineage (NCBI taxonomy): Eukaryota > Metazoa > Mollusca > Gastropoda > Stylommatophora > Achatinidae > Lissachatina > Lissachatina immaculata. Next base: position 35,305,375 of record CM019697.1, on the reverse strand, counting down.
GTGTTGTCTGGTCTTGGTATCTCTCCTCTGCCATCTGTTTATGTGTATCTGTGGTGTTGTCTGGTCTTGGTATATCATTACTATGATCTAAGTGTATGTATGATGACTGGTCTTTGTATATCATTTTTATATATCTTATGTCCTTCCCATGCCGTTAAAAGTCACATAGGGCTCGCAAAGTAGTTCGCCAATTTTTTCTGTCTTCGGCGAGTCTTTCAACCTCATCAAGGGATTTTATGCCTGTTAACTTGGCCTCTCGTAATAATGTCCTCTTCAGAGTTTCACGAGGTCTGCCTCTTTTTCTTTGGCCTGTTGTGTTCCACTTGATAGCCTGTTTTGGGATTCTCTGATCATTTCTTCTCATCAAGTGACCAACATATGTCCATCTCCTTTTCCTGATCACCCATGAGACTGGTTGTTGTTCAGTCATCTGTCTTATCTCTGCATTGTTCTTGAATTCGTTCCACTTGATGCCAAGTATTTTCCTTAGGCATTTGTTTTCAAAAGAGTCTAATTTCTTGTCTATTTCTTTAGTTGTTTTCCAGCTTTCGCATGCATAAATGAGGGTGGATATTACATTTGAACTGAATAGTCTTAATTTGGTTTTTGTGCTTATAACTTTTGAATGCCATATGTTCTCATGATTCTTGAAGACTGATGCTGCTTTTGCAATTCTGATTCTAACTTCCTTTCTAGTGTCACAATCCTGGTCTATGTAGCTGCCAAGGTATGCAAATTGATTGACTTCTTCAATATCTGTCCCTTCTATGTGTGTTTTTCCATTTTGATTAAGGGGAATTTTCATTATTTTTGTTTTGTCCTTGTTAATTTCAAGTCCTATTTTGCTAGCCAGTGAAGATAGCCTATCTGTTTTTTCTTGCATGGAATTCACATTGTTACTGATAAGAGTTATGTCATCCACAAAATCAAGATCTTCTAGTTGGGTTCCATGTACCCAGTCAATATCTGTGTTACCTGTGCAGCATTTTTTCATTATGAAGTCTATTGTAATTCCAAAAAACAAAGGAGACAGTATATATCCTTGTTTCACACCTATTTCAATCTGGAACCATTCACTCATCCCTTCTTCTGTCTTGACTGCACAAACATATCCATTGTAGAAGTACTATGATATTGACAATTTTAGATGGTATTCCATATAGACTTAAAATAATTCTCCATAATGAATCTCTGTGTATGCTATCAAATGCCTTTTTAAAGTCTATGAAGTTCAGTATTAGTGGTTTCTGCTTTCAATATGTTCTTCAAGTATTATTCTTAAAGTAAAGATCTGGTCGAGACAGCTTCTCCCTTTTCGAAATCCTGCTTGTTCTTCTCTCATTGCAGTATCCACTATATCTTTAAGTCTATTCAAAATGACCTTGCAAAATACTTTTGACACAACTGATATTAAGGTGACTCCTCTCCAATTGTTACAGTCACTAAGGTTGCCTTTTTTTGTGTATTTTAACAATGATTCCTTTTTTCCATTTAGAAGGGACCTTTTCTTCTTTCCAAATCTTGTTAAACATTCTCTGTAGTTGTCTCATGTTGTCAGTATTGATATCATTCATTCATTTATTTTATTCATGTTATTTCATCTTCACCTGCAGCTCTTTAGTTAGTCATTAAATTCACTGCTGTTTCAATTTCATGCAATTTAACTTCATCTAGGTTGACATTTAGTTGTGGTGCTGTTAATACGTTTCAAGGTCTATCAATTCTTTCGGGTGTGGTCGATTAAGTATTTCTTGGAAGTGTTCTGCCCATCTTTGCTTTTGGTCTTTATGTGATGTTAATAGGGATTCAGTTTTCCTAAGAATTGATCTTTCTTTAGATGTAATAGTACCTGTTAGCCTCTTTTGTATGTTATATAAAGTTTTGCTGTCGCCTGTTTTTGCTGCTTTTTCTGCCTCTTTCGCCATATTGTCTATGTATTCTATTTTTATCCTTTCTAGCTGAACTTTTTACTTTCTTGTCTAGTTCTTTGTATATTCCTTTCACAAGATCTTTTCCAAGATCTGTTTTTACATTCAATATGTCTAATTTGACTGCTCGTCTTTCATGTATATACTTCCATGTGTTTTCTGATATCCATGCTTTTTCTATTTGGTTTTTTCAGTCCAGCGATTGCTTTTGCTGATGTAATTATGGCTGTGCTGTAAGAATTCCATAATTCATGTATATCTCCTCAACTTCATTGGGTGTTTTGGAATGATTGGCAAGTTCCTGATTGAAATTACTGTTAGTATTCTCTTCTTGTAGGTTGTGGCTGTTTATCTTTTTGTGTACTGATTTCTTGTGTTGGCTTTTCAATTTTAGTTTTATTTTCCCTATGCACAGGTTGTGATCACTGTTAACATCTGCACCCCTATAAGTCCTTACATCTATGAGAGATGTTCTTTATTGCTTTCTAATGCAAAAATGATCTATCTGGTTTCTAGTTCTATCATCTGGAGATATCCACGTTGTTTTATGTATCTCTTTGTGTGGAAATATTGTGCCTCCAATGACCATGCCCTCTGTTAGACATATTTCAATTAATCTTTCTCCTTTCTGATTAACCATGTCAGTTCCTTCCTTCTCCATCACTTCTTCGACGTCGGTGTTATCTTTCCCTACCTTAGCGTTGAAGTCCCCCAAATCAGTTAGGATGTCGTATATCTTTACTGTGATCTAAATGTATGTGTGATGTCTGGCTGTAAAAAATTATTATTATATGCAAATGTTTCTTTCTTGAGACTGATGTTTGATTTCTTTCTGTTATCGTGTGCAGTTGTATTATTAATCCTTTCTGTTATTGTGTACAGCTGAACTATCAATTCTTCCTGTTATTGTGTACAGTTGTACTATTAGTTCATCCTGTTATCATGTACAACTGTACTATTAATCCTTTCCGATATTGTGTACAGCTCTACTATTAATTTTTTCTGTTATGTGTACAGCTGTACTATTAATTATTTCTGTTATTGTGTACAGCTGTACTATTAATTATTTCTGTTATTATGTACGACTGTATTATTAATTCTTTGTGTTATCATGTACAGCTGTACTATTAATTCTTCCTGTTATTATGTACAGTTGTACTATCAATTCTTCTTGTTACTGTGTATATTTGTATTATCAAACCCGCTCTCCTGTTCTTACTCTTATGTCATCATGATCCAGGTGTTTGTGGCATCGAAGGGAAATGTCAGTTTCCAATGATGTGTCTCTGACTAGCTAAGTTGTTTCTTTGTTTTCACACTGCAAACAAACAACTACTCTCAAAACACAATTCTTGACTATCAACCATCGACATACTTAAAACATTTATTAACATCAGCAGCCTTTTCTTAAGTTTGACACACACACACACACACACACAACAACAGAAAATATTTGATCAGGAACCCACCACTTGTGATATTAGAATATTACAATGAAATTACTAGAATATTAGAGTGATGATACTAGAAAATTAGGGTGATAATACTAGAATATTAGTATGAAGATTGTAGAATATTAGGGTGATGATACTATAATATTAGAGTAAAGATATTACGATAATGATACTAGAAAATTAGAAAGATGATAATAAAATATTGGAGTGAAGATAGTAGAATGTTACAATGATGATACTAGAATATTAGAGTTATGACAGTAGAATATTATGTTGATGGTACTAGTAATATGGGATGATGATAATAGAATATTAAGGTAATTATACTAGACAATTAGGGCGATGGTACTGGAATATTAAGGTGATGCTACTACAATATTAGAGTGCTGATAATGAATATTAGGCCGATGACATTAGAAAATTGATAATAGAATATTAGGATGATGATACTAGAATATTATGAGTATGATACTGACATTCTTAGTTGGTGATCTCCTCTCACACCATCCCGTCAGGCAGTTCAGTATCATTTCTCTTTGTCTTCCTCTTGAGGGAAGATCTACTTCTGTTGTCCAGAGTCAGGGGTCTACTTCTATTGGCTAGGGTGGGGAGGGAAGGACTACTTCTGTGGTCTAGAGTCAGGGGTCTACTTCTATTGGCTAGGGTGGGGAGGGAAGGTCTATTTCTGTTGCCTAGAGTCGGGGGTCTACTTCTATTGGCTAGGGTCGGGAGGGAAGATCTACTTCTGTTGCCTAGAGTCGGGGGTCTACTTCTATTGGCTAGGGTGGGGAGGGAAAGTCTACTTCTGTTGTCTAGAGTGTGGGGTCTACTTTATGTTGCCTATAGTGGGGGGAGGGGGTTGGGTCTATTCTTGTTGCCTAGAGTAGGTGGGATGTCTACTTCTGTTGTCTTGACTGGGGGGGGGGGTGTCTACTTTTGTTGCCTAGATGGGTGGGGGTTATTTCTGTTGCCTATATGGAGGGTTCTACTTCTGTTTCCTAGAGTGGGGGATCTACTTCTGTTGTCTAGAGTTGGGGTCTACTTCTGTTGTCTAGAGTGGGGGCCTACTTCTGTTGTCTAGAGTGGGGGTCTACTTCTGTTGTCTAGAGTGCAGGAAGGTCTACTTTTGTTGTCTAGAGTGCGGGGAGGTCTACTTGTGCTGTGTAGAGTAGGCAAGTCTACTTCTATTGCCTATGGTGGGGGGGGGGAGTGGTCTACTTCTGTTGCCTATAGTGTGGGAGGCCTACTTCTGTTGTCTAGATCTGTGAGGGGGGGGGGGGGGGAATAGGGTCTAATTCTGTTGCGTATAGTTGGGAAGGGTTGGTCTACTTCCGTAGTTTTGAGTAGGGGAGGTCTATTTCTGGTGCTAGAGTGGGGATTTGGGGACTACTTATTTTGCCTAGAGTGTGTGAGGTCTACTTCTGTTGCCTATAGTGGGGGGGGGGGGGAAGGTCTATTTCTGGTACTTAGAGTGGGAGGGAGGTCTACTTCTGTTGCGTATAGTGCAGGGGGGTCTACTTCTATCGCCAAAATTGGGGGGGGGGGGTACTTCTGTTACCTAAAGTGAGTCTTCTACTTCTGTTTCCTAGTGTGGGAGGAGGGATACTTCTGTTGCCTAAAGTGAGGCTTTTACTTCTGTTTCTAGTGTGTGGGGGGGGGGGGAGATACTTCTGATGCCTAAAGTGAAGCTTCTACTTCTGTTTCCTAGTGTGGGGGGGGGGATACTTCTGTTGCTAAAGTGAGGCTTCTGCTTATGTTTCTTAGGTTGGGGGGGGGGGGGTAGGGATACTTCTGTTGCCTAAAGTGAGGCTTCTGCTTATGTTTCTTAGGTTGGGGGGAGGGATACTTCTGTTGCCTAAAGTGAGGTTTCTACTTCTGTTGTCTTTAGTGTGGGGGGAGGGGGCGAGATACATCTATTGCCTAAAGTGAGGCTTCTACTTCTGTTGTCTTTAGTGTGGGGGGGGGGGGGGCGAGATACTTCTGATGCCTAAAGTGAGGCTTCTACTTATGTTTCCTAGTGTGTGTGGGGGGGGGGGATACTTCTGTTGCCTAAACTGAGGCTTCTACTTCTGTTTCCTAGTGTGGGGGGGGGGGGGATACTTCTGTTGCCTAAAGTGAGGCTTCTATTTCTGTTTCCTAGTGTGGGGGGGGGGATACTTCTGTTGCCTAAAGTGAGGCTTCTACTTCTGTTTCTTAGGTTGGGGGGGGGGGGGGGGAAGGGATACTTCTGTTGCCTAAAGTGAGGCTTTTACTTCTGTTTCCTAGTGTGTGGGGGGGGGGGATACTTCTGATGCCTAAAGTGAGGCTTCTACTTATGTTTCCTAGTGTGGGGGGGGGGGGGATATGTCTGATGCCTAAAGTGAGGCTTCTACTTCTGTTGTCTTTAGTGTGGGGGGAGGATACTTCTGATGCCTAAAGTGAGGCTTTACTTCTGTTGTCTTTAGTGTGGAGGGGGGGGGGAATACTTCTGTTGCTAAAGTGAGGCTTCTGTTTCTGTTGTCTTTAGTGTGTGTGTGGGGGGGGGATACTTCTGATGCCTAAATTGAGGCTTATACTTCTGTTTCCTAGGTTGGGGGGGGGGGGATACTTCTGTTGCCTAAAGTGAGGCTTCTACTTCTGTTTCCTAGTATGGGGAGGTGATACTTCTGAAGCCTAGAGTGGGGGATCTACTTCTGTTGTCTAGAGTTGGGGTCTACTTCTGTTGTCTAGAGTGGGGGCCTACTTCTGTTGTCTAGAGTGGGGGTCTACTTCTGTTGTCTAGAGTGCAGGAAGGTCTACTTTTGTTGTCTAGAGTGCGGGGAGGTCTACTTGTGCTGTGTAGAGTAGGCAAGTCTACTTCTATTGCCTATGGTGGGGGGGGGGGGAAGGGATACTTCTGATGCCTAAAGTGAGGCTTCTACTTATGTTTCCTAGTGTGGGAGGGGAGATATACGTCTGGTGCCTAAAGTGAGGCTTCTACTTATGTTTTCTAGTGTGGGCTGAGGATACTTCTGATGCCTAAAGTGAGGCTTCTACTTCTATTGTCTTAGTGTGAGGGGGGGGGAATAGGGTCTAATTCTGTTGCGTATAGTTGGGAAGGGTTGGTCTACTTCCGTAGTTTTGAGTAGGGGAGGTCTATTTCTGGTGCTAGAGTGGGGATTTGGGGACTACTTATTTTGCCTAGAGTGTGTGAGGTCTACTTCTGTTGCCTGTAGTGGGGTGGAGGAGGTCTACTTCTATTGGCTAGGGTGGGGGAGGGAAGGTCTACTTCTGTTGCCTAGAGTCGGGGGTCTACTTCTATCGCCAAAATTGGGGGGGGGGGGTACTTCTGTTGCCTAAACTGAGGCTTCTACTTCTGTTTCCTAGTGTGGGGGGGGGATACTTCTGTTGCCTAAAGTGAGGCTTTACTTCTGTTTCCTAGTGTGTGGGGGGGGGGGAGATACTTCTGATGCCTAAAGTGAGGCTTCTACTTATGTTTCCTAGTGTGGGAGGGGAGATATACGTCTGGTGCCTAAAGTGAGGCTTCTACTTATGTTTTCTAGTGTGGGCTGAGGATACTTCTGATGCCTAAAGTGAGGCTTCTACTTCTATTGTCTTTAGTGTGAGGGGGGGGGAATACTTCTGTTGCCTAAAGTGAGGCTTCTGTTTCTGTTGTCTTTAGTGTGTGTGTGGGGGGATATTCTGTTGCCTAAAGTGAGGCTTCTACTTCTGTTTCCTAGTGTTAGGGGGGGGGATACTTCTGTTGCCTAAAGTGAGTCTTCTACTTCGTTGTCTTTAGTGTGGGGGGGGGGGGGGGTGGAATACTTATGTTGCCTAAAGTGAGGCTTCTACTTCTGTTTCCTAGTGGGGGGGGGGGGATACTTATGTTGCCTAAAGTGAGGCTTCTACTTCTGTTTCCTAATGTGGGAGGGGGAATACTTCTGTTGCCTAAATTGAGATTTCTACTTCTGTTTCCTAATGTGGGAAGGGGGAATACTTCTGTTGCCTAAAGTGAGGTTTCTACTTCTGTTTCCTAATGTGGGAGGGGGGATACTTCTGTTGCCTAAAGTGAGGCTTCTACTTCTGTTCCTAGTGTGGGGGGGGGGAGATACTTCTGTTGCTCTGAGTGAGATGTCTACTTCTGTGCCTAGTGTGGGGGTTCAGGACTATTTCTGTTGCTCTATACTGGCGGGCTGGGGGTCTATTTATTTTACCTAGAATCTGGTCGGAGTTCTACTTCTGTAGCCTTTAGTGGGGGATCTACTTCTGGTTCCTAGAGTGGGGCGGGTCTTCTTCTGTTACCTTGAGTGAGGGATTCTTCTTCTGTTTCCTAGAGTGGTTGGTTTACTTCTGTTGCCATAAGTCGATGTTCTACTTCTGTTTTCTAGAGATAAGGGGTCTACTTCTGTTTCCTAGAGTGGGGGGTCTACTTCTGTTTCTTAAAGTGGGGGGTCTACTTTAGTTTCTAAACTTGAGGGTCTACTTCTATTTCCTAGAGTGGGGGTTCTACTTCTGTTGCCCTGAGTGGAGGGTGTACTTGTTTCTTAGAGTGTGGGACTATTCTGTTTCCTATAATGGGGGATTTACTCTTTTGTCCAGAGTGGAGGGAGGTCTACTTCTGTTTTCTATAATGGGGGATTTACTTCTTTTGTCCAGAGTGGAGGGAGGTCTATTTCTGTTTTCTAGTGTAGGGGCGTTTCTACTTCTGTTGTCTTTAGTGGGGGGGGGGGGGTGGAATACTTATGTTGCCTAAAGTGAGGCTTCTACTTCTGTTTCCTAGTGTGGGGGGGGGGGGATACTTATGTTGCCTAAAGTGAGGCTTCTACTTCTGTTTCCTAATGTGGGAGGGGGAATACTTCTGTTGCCTAAATTGAGATTTCTACTTCTGTTTCCTAATGTGGGAAGGGGGAATACTTCTGTTGCCTAAAGTGAGATTTCTACTTCTGTTTCCTAATGTGGGAGGGGGGATACTTCTGTTGCCTAAAGTGAGGCTTCTACTTCTGTTCCTAGTGTGGGGGGGGGGAGATACTTCTGTTGCTCTGAGTGAGATGTCTACTTCTGTAGTGTGGGGGTTCAGGACTATTTCTGTTGCTCTATACTGGCGGGCTGGGGGTCTATTTATTTTACCTAGAATCTGGTCGGAGTTCTACTTCTGTAGCCTTTAGTGGGGGATCTACTTCTGGTTCCTAGAGTGGGGCGGGTCTTCTTCTGTTACCTTGAGTGAGGGATTCTTCTTCTGTTTCCTAGAGTGGTTGGTTTACTTCTGTTGCCATAAGTCGATGTTCTACTTCTGTTTTCTAGAGATAAGGGGTCTACTTCTGTTTCCTAGAGTGGGGGGTCTACTTCTGTTTCTTAAAGTGGGGGGTCTACTTTAGTTTTCTAAACTTGAGGGTCTACTTCTATTTCCTAGAGTGGGGGTTCTACTTCTGTTGCCCTGAGTGGAGGGTGTACTTGTTTCTTAGAGTGTGGGACTACTTCTGTTTCCTATAATGGGGGATTTACTTCTTTTGTCCAGAGTGGAGGGAGGTCTACTTCTGTTTTCTATAATGGGGGATTTACTTCTTTTGTCCAGAGTGGAGGGAGGTCTATTTCTGTTTTCTAGTGTAGGGGCGTTTATACTTCTTTTGTCTATAGCGGGGGGGGGGGGGGGGGAGGTCTTACTTCTGTCGACTAGAGATAGGGAGGGGGGGGGGGGGCTATTTCTCTTGCCTATAGTGGATGGGTCTATTTCTGTTGTCTATAGTTTTTTTAGATTTTTTTTCGGGGGGGGGGGGATTGTCTATTTCTGTTGCTCGAGTGGCAGGAAGTCTACTTATGTTGCCTATAGTGGAGTTGAGGTATATTTCTGTCGACTAGATCAGGAAAAGGAGATGGACATATGTTGGTCACTTGATGAGAAGAAATGATCAGAGAATCCCAAAACAAGCTATCAAGTGGAACACAACAGGCCGAAGAAAAAGGGGCAGACCGCGTGAAACTCTGAAGAGGACATTAGTAAGAGAGGCCAAGTTAACAGGCATAAAATCCTTTGTTGAGGTTGAAAGACTCGCCGAAGACAGGAAAAATTGGCGAACTACTTTGCGAGCCCTATGTGACGTCTAACGGCACGGGAAGGATATAAGATATAAGATAAGAGTGGGGGGGGGGGGGTTTACTTCTTTTTTCTAGAGTGGGGTGTCTACTTCTTTTTCCTAGAGTAGAAGGTCTATTTTTTGTCTAGAGTAAGGGTGGGTATACTTCTTTTGCTTAGAAATGGGGTTCTAATTCTATTGCTTATATTGGGGGGTGGAGGTGTACTTCTATTGCCTAGAATGTGAGGGGGCGGAGGTCTAATTCTATTGCATGTAGTGGGGTGGAGGAGGTCGAATTCTATTGCCTGTAGTGGGGTGGAGGATGTCTACTTCTGATGACTATAGTGGGGTGGAGGAGGTCTACTTATTTTGCCTGTAGTGGGGTGGAGGATGTCTACTTTTGTTGCCTGTAGTGGGGTAGAGGATGTCTACTTCTGTTGAGTATAGTGGCGTGGAGGAGGTCTACTTCTATTGCCTGTCGTGGTGTGGAGAATGTATACTTCTGTTGCCTGTAGTTGGGTGGAGGATGTCTACTTCTGTTGAGAATAGTGGCGTGGAGGAGGTCTACTTCCATTGCCTGTAGTGGGATGGAGGAGGTCTACTTCTATTGCCTGTAGCTGGGTGGAGGAGGTCTACTTCTGTTGCCTGTAGTGGGATGGAGGAGGTCTACTTCTGTTGCCTGTAGCTGGGTGGAGGAGGTCTACTTCTATTGCCTGTAGTGGGGTGGAGGAGGCCTACTTTTATTGCCTGTTGTGGGATGGAGGATGTCTACTTCTGTTGACTATAGTGGGGTGGAGGAGGCCTACTTTTATTGCCTGTTGTGGGGTGGAAGATGTCTACTTCTGTTGGCTGTAGTTGGGTGGAGGATGTCTACTTCTGTTGACTATAGTAGGGTGGAGGAGGTCTACTTCTATTGCCTGTAGTGGAGGGGAGAAGGGTAGGTCTACTTCTATTGCCTGTAGTGCAGTGGAGGAGGTCTAATTCTAATACCTGTTGTGCGGTGGAGGAGGTCTACCTCTGTTGCCTGTATTGGAGGGAGGGGGAGGTCTGCTTCTATTGCCTGTAGTGGGGGAGGGTAAGGTCTACTTCTGTTGCCTGTAGTGCGATCTAAGAAGTCTACTTCTATTACCTGTAGTGAGGTGGAGGAGGTCTACTTCTATTGCCTGTAGTGCGGAGGAGGAGGTTTACTTCTATTACCTGTAGTGCGTTGGAGGAGTTTACTTCTATTACCTGTAGTGCGATGGAGGAGGTCTACTTCTGTTGTCTGTAGTGGGGTGAAGGAGGTCTACTTCTGTTGCTTGTAGTGGGGTGGAGGATGTCTACTTCTGTTGCTTGTAGTGGGGTGGAGGATGTCTACTTCTGTTCCTTGTAGTGGGGTGGATTAGGTCTAATTCTAATAAAGAATCTTACTCAGAATGCAAACAACATAGGACTAAAGATCAACGTAGGAAAGACAAAGTTAATGAAGCAAAATGTGAACAACAGCAATGTACTCAGAGTAGATACCAAGTTAGTGGAGGAGGTCAACGAATTTGTATACCTTGGCAGCAGAGTAGTAGAAAATGGAGACAGCACAGAGAACATCAACAGCAAACTTACTAGAGCAAACCAGGCTTTTTTGCAATGCTGCAGACTCTATGGAAATAAAAAAAAACTAAGCATAAATATGAAAATCAGGATATGTAAGAGTAATGTTCTAAGTGTACTACTCTATGGAAGTGAATGCTGGAAAATCACCAAAACCATAGAAAGCAAGTTGATTTCTTTCCAGACTAAATGTTTACGAAGAATTAGAAAAATATTTTGGCCAAACACCATAAGACATAACATCTTATTGGCAGAAATGCAGATGAAACCACTGACAACAATTATTGAGGAAAGACGCTGGCGATGGTTGGGACATGTGCTCCGAATGACTGACAACTCACTACCAAAAATAGCACTAAGATGGACACCACAGGGGAGCAGAAGTAAGGGTAGACCAAAAGAGACATGGAGAAGAACAACAGAAAGGATGTTGAGTAATAGAGGGCTCACCTGGGAAAGAGCAGAAAAAAAGGCGAAGGACAGGCATTTGTGGAAAACCCCTTGCGGAAGTTCCATATGCCCTGGGCACTTAAGGTTCAGAGAGAGAGAGAGAGAGAGAAAGAGAGAAAGAGAGAGAGTGGGGTAGAGGAGATCTACTTCTATTACTTGTAGTGCGGTGGAGGAGGTCTACTTCTATTTGCCTATAATGGGGTGGAAGAGGTCTACTTCTATTTGCATTAGTGGGGTGGAGGAGGTCTTCTTTTATTTGCCTGTAGTGGGGTGGAAGAGGTCTACTTCTATTTTCCTGTAGTGGGGGTGGAGAAGGTCTTCTTCTATTTGCCTGTAGTGGGGTGGGCGAGGTCTACTTTTATTTGCGATAGTGGTGTGGAGGAGGTCTTCTTCAATTTACCTGTAGTGGGGTGGAGGAGGTCTACGTCTATTTGCCTGTAGTGGGGTGGAGGAGATCTAATTCTATTTGACTGTATTGCGGTAGAGGATGTCTACTTCTATTTGCCTGCAGTGGAGTGGAGGAGGTCTATTTCTATTTTCCTGTAGTGGGGTGGAGGAGGTCTACATATGTTGACTATAGTGGGGTGGAGGAGGTCTACTTCTATTGCCTGTAGTGGGGTGGAGGATGTCTATTTATGTTTACTATAGTGGAGTGGAGGAGGTCAACTACTATTGCATGTAGTGGGGTGGAGGATGTCTACTTCTGCTGACTATAGTGGAGTGGAGGAGGTCAACTTATATTGCTTGTAGTGGGGTGGAGGAGGTCTACTTCTATTTGTCTGTAGTGGTGAGGAGGAGGTCTACTTCTATTTGTCTGTAGTGGGGTGGAGGAGGTCTACTTCTATTTGTCTGTAGTGGAGTGGAGGAGGTCTACTTCTATTGACTATAGTCGGGAGGAGGAGGTCTACTTCTATTGCCTGTAGTGGGGTGAATGATGTCTACTTCTGCTGACTATAGTGAGGTAGAGGAGGTCTACTTCTATTGCCTGTAGCGGGGTGGAGGATGTCTACTTCAGTTGACTATAGTGGAGTGGGGAAGGTCACATTCTATTGCCTTTAGTGGGGTGGAGGAGGTCTACTTCTATTGACTGTAGTAAGGTGGAAGAGTCCTATTTTTATTGCTTGTAGTGGGATGGAGGAGGTCTACTTCTGTCGACTATAGTTGGGTGGAGGAGGTCTAATTCTGATGCCTGTAGTGCGGTGGAGGAGGTCTACTTCTGTTGCCTGTAATGGGGTGGAGGAGGTCTACTACTATTGCCTGTAATGCGGTGGAGTATGTCTAATTCTGTTGTCTATAGTGGGATGGAGGAGTTCTACTTCAATTATCTGTAGTGGGGTGGAGGATGTCTACTTCTATTTGCGTGTACTGGAGTGGAGGATGTCTAGTTCTATTTGCCTGTAGTGGGGTGGAGGAGGTCTACTTCTATTACATGTAGTGCGGTGGAGGATGTCTAATTCTGTTGCCTGTAGTGGTGTGGAGGAGGTCTAATTTTGTTGCATGCAGTGGGTTGAAGGAGGTCTACTTCTATTACCTGTAGTGCGGTGGAGGAGGTCTACTTCTATTGCCTGTAGTGGGGTGGAGGAGGTCTACTTCTATTACATGTAGTGCGGCAGAGGAGTTCTAATTCTGTTGCCTGTAATGGGGTGGAGGAGGTCTACTTCTGTTGTCTGTAGTGCGGTTGAGGAAGTCTACTTCTATTGCCTGTAGTGTGGTGGAGGAGGTCTACTTCTGGTGCCTGTAGTGCGGTGGAGGAGGTCTAATTCTGTTGCCTGTAGTGTGGTCGAGGATGTCTACTTCTTCTGCCTGTAATGCGGTGGAGAGGTTTAATTCTGTTGCCTGCAGTGGGGTGAATGATGTCTGCTTCTATTACCTGTAGTACGGTGGAGGAGGTCTACTTCTATTTGCCTGTAGTGAAGTGGAGGAGGTCTACTTCTATTTACCTATAGTGGGGTGGAGGAGGTCTACTTCTAATTGCCTGTAGTGGGGTGGAGGAGGTCTACTTCTATTTGCCTGTAGTGGGAGTGGAGGAGGTCTACTTCTCTTTGCCTGTAGTTGGGTGGAGGAGGTCTACTTCTTCTGACTATTGTGGAGTGGGAGGTCTACTTCTGTTTCCTGTAATGGGATGGAGGGCGTCTACTTCTATTGCCTGTAGTGGGGTGGAGGAGGTCTACTTCGGTTGCTTGTAGTGGAGTGAAGGAGGTCTAATTCTGTTTCTTGTTGTGGGGTGGATGAGGTCTACTTCTGTTGCTTGTAGTGGAGTGGAGGATGTCTACTTCTGTTGCTTGTAGTAGGGTGGAGGAGGTCTAAATCTATTTCCTGTAGTGGGGTGGAGGAGGTCTACTTCTATTGCCTGTAGTGGGGTGGAGGAGGTCTACTTCTATTGCCAGTAGTGGTGTGGAGGAGGTCTAATTCTATTGCCTGTAGTGGGGTGGAGGAGGTCTAATTCTATTGCCTGTAGTGGGGTGGAGGAGGTTTAATTCTGTTGCCTGTAGTGGGGTGGATGATGTCTGCTTCCATTATCTGTAGTACGGTGGAGGAGGTCTACTTCTGTTGCCTGTAGTGCGGTGGAGGAAGTCTACTTCTATTACCTGTAATGAAGTGGAGGAGGTCTACTTCTATTGCTTGTAATTGGGTGGAGGAGGTTTAATTCTGTTGCCTGTAGTGCGGTGGAGGAGGTTTAATTCTGTTGGCTGTAGTGGGGTGGATGATGTCTGCTTCTATTATCTGTAGTACGGTGGAGGAGGTCTAATTCTGTTGTCTGTAGTGCGGTGGAGGAGGTCTACTTCTATTACCTCTAATATGGTGGAGGAGGTCTACCTCTATTGCCTGTAATTGGGTAGAGGAGATTTAATTCTGTTGCCTGTAGTGCGGTGGAGGAGGTCTAATTCTGATGCCTGTAGTGCGGTGGAAGAGGTCTACTTCTGTTGCCTGTAATGGGGTGGAGGAGGTCTACTTCTATTGCCTGTAATGCGGTGGAGGATGTCTAATTCTGTTGCCTGTAGTGGTGTGGAGGAGTTCTACTTCTATTATCTGTAGTGGGGTGGAGGATGTCTACTTCTATTTGCGTGTACTGGAGTGGAGGATGTCTAGTTCTATTTGCCTGTAGTGGGGTGGAGGAGGTCTACTTCTATTACCTGTAGTGGGGTGGAGGAGGTCTACTTCTGTTGTCTGTAGTGCGGTTGAGGAAGTCTACTTCTATTGCCTGTAGTGTGGTGGAGGAGGTCTACTTCTGGTGCCTGTAGTGCGGTGGAGGAGGTCTAATTCTGTTGCCTGTAGTGTGGTCGAGGATGTCTACTTCTTTTGCCTATAATGCGGTGGAGAGGTTTAATTCTGTTGCCTGCAGTGGGGTGAATGATGTCTGCTTCTATTACCTGTAGTACGGTGGAGGAGGTCTACTTCTATTTGCCTGTAATGAGGTGGAGGAGGTCTACTTCTATTTACCTATAGTGGGGTGGAGGAGGTCTACTTCTAATTGCCTGTTGTGGGGTGGAGGAGTTCTACTTCTATTTTCCTGTAGGGGGGGGTGGAGGAGGTCTACTTCTCTTTGCCTGTAGTTGGGTGGAGGAGGTCTACTTCTTTTGACTATTGTGGAGTGGGAGGTCTACTTCTCTTGCCTGTAGTGGGGTGGAGGAGGTCTACTTCGGTTGCTTGTAGTGGAGTGAAGGAGGTCTAATTCTGTTGCTTGTTGTGGGGTGGATGAGGTCTACTTCTGTTGCTTGTAGTGGAGTGGAGGATGTTTAATTCTGTTGCCTGCAGTGGGGTGAATGATGTCTGCTTCTATTACCTGTAGTACGGTGGAGGAGGTCTACTTCTATTTGCCTGTAATGAGGTGGAGGAGGTCTACTTCTATTTACCTATAGTGGGGTGGAGGAGGTCTACTTCTAATTGCCTGTTGTGGGGTGGAGGAGTTCTACTTCTATTTTCCTGTAGGGGGGGGTGGAGGAGGTCTACTTCTCTTTGCCTGTAGTTGGGTGGAGGAGGTCTACTTCTTTTGACTATTGTGGAGTGGGAGGTCTACTTCTCTTGCCTGTAGTGGGGTGGAGGAGGTCTACTTCGGTTGCTTGTAGTGGAGTGAAGGAGGTCTAATTCTGTTGCTTGTTGTGGGGTGGATGAGGTCTACTTCTGTTGCTTGTAGTGGAGTGGAGGATGTCTACTTCTGTTGCTTGTAGTGGGGTGGAGGATGTCTACTTCTGTTGCTTGTAGTGGGGTGGAGGAGGTCTACTTCTTCTGACTATAGTGGAGGGGGAGGTCTGCTTCTGATACTTGTAGTGGAGTGGAAGAGGTCTACTTCTGTTGCTTGTAGTGGAGTGGAGTATGTCTACTTCTGTTGCTTTTAGTGGGGTGGAGGAGGTCTACTTCGGTTGCTTGTAGTGGGTTGGAGGATGTCTATTTCTGTTGCTTGTAGTGGTTTGGAGGATGTCTACTTCTTTTGCTTGTACTGGGGTGGAGGATGTCTACTTCTGTAGCTTTTAGTCTGGTGGTGAATGTCTACTCTTTTGCTTGTAGTGGGGTGGAGGATGTCTACTTCTGGTGCTTGTAGTAGGGTAGAGGATGTCTACTTCTATTGCTTGTAGTATGGTGGAGGAGGTCTACTTCTGTTGACTGGAGGGGGGGGGGGGGGGTATCTATTTCTGCTTTCTAGAGTGCGGAATCTACTTCTTCTGTTGCATGTAGTGGGGTGAAGGATGTCTACTTCTGTTGACTAGAGTTTGGAGTGAGGTCTATTTCTGCTTTCTAGAGTGTGGGATCTACTTCTGTTGCTTGTAATGGCGTGGTGGATGTTTCTTCTTGTGACTAGAGTGGGGGTCTACTTCTGTTGACTAGGGTGGGGGGGTCTACTTCTGTTGTCTAGAGTGGGGGTCTACTTCTGTTGACTAGAATGGGGGCTCTACATCTGTTGACTAGAGTGCGGGTTCTACTTCTTTTGTCTAGAGTGCGGGGTCTACTTCTTTTGCCTATAGTGGGGGGTGGGGGATCTACTTCTTTTGCCTATAGTGGAGGGTGCTAGGTCTACTTCTGATGCCTATAGTTGGGGATTGGTTGTCTACTTCTGTTGACTATAGTGGGGTGGAGGAGGTCTACTTCGGTTGCTTGTAGTGGGGTGGAGGATGTCTATTTCTGTTGCTTGTAGTGGTTTGGAGGATGTCTACTTCTTTTGCTTGTACTGGGGTGGAGGATGTCTACTTCTGTAGCTTTTAGTCTGGTGGTGAATGTCTACTCTTTTGCTTGTAGTGGGGTGGAGGATGTCTACTTCTGGTGCTTGTAGTAGGGTAGAGGATGTCTACTTCTATTGCTTGTAGTATGGTGGAGGAGGTCTACTTCTGTTGACTGGAGTGGGGGGGGGGGGGGTATCTATTTCTGCTTTCTAGAGTGCGGAATCTACTTCTTCTGTTGCATGTAGTGGGGTGAAGGATGTCTACTTCTGTTGACTAGAGTTTGGAGTGAGGTCTATTTCTGCTTTCTAGAGTGTGGGATCTACTTCTGTTGCTTGTAATGGCGTGGTGGATGTTTCTTCTTGTGACTAGAGTGGGGGTCTACTTCTGTTGACTAGGGTGGGGGGGTCTACTTCTGTTGTCTAGAGTGGGGGTCTACTTCTGTTGACTAGAATGGGGGCTCTACATCTGTTGACTAGAGTGCGGGTTCTACTTCTTTTGCCTATAGTGGGGGGTGGGGGATCTACTTCTTTTGCCTATAGTGGAGGGTGCTAGGTCTACTTCTGATGCCTATAGTTGGGGATTGGTTGTCTACTTCTGTTGACTATAGTGGGGTGGAGGAGGTCTACTTCTATTGCCTGTAGTGGGGTGTAGGAGGTCTAATTCTATTGCCTGTAGTGGGGTGGAGGTGGTCTAATTCTATTGCCTGTAGTGGGGGTGGAGGAGGTCTACTTCTATTGCCTGTAATGAGGTGGAAGAGGTCTACTTCTATTGCCTGTAATTGGGTGGAGGAGGTTTAATTCTGTTGCCTGTAGTGCGGTGGAGGAGGTCTAATTCTGTTGTCTGTAATGGGGTGGAGGAGGTCTACTTCTATTGCCTGTAATGCGGTGGAGTAGGTCTAATTCTGTTGTCTATAGTGGGGTGACGGAGTTCTACTTCTATTACCTGTAGTGGGGTGGAGGATGTCTACTTCTATTTGCCTGTACTGGAGTGGAAGATGTCTGGTTCTATTTGCCTGTAGTGGGGTGGAGGAGGTCTACTTCTATTACCTGTAGTACGTTGGAGGAGGTCTAATTCTGATGCCTGTAATGGTGTGGAGGATGTCTAATTTTGATACATGCAATGGGTTGAAGGAGGTCTACATCTATTACCTGTAGTGCTGTGAAGGAGATCCACTTCTATTAACTGTAGTGCGGTGGAGGAGGTCTAATTCTGTCGCGTGTAGAGGGGTGGAGGAGATCTACTTCTGTTGCCTGTAGTGGGGTGGAGTAGGTCTACTTCTATTACCTGTAGTGCGTTGAAGGAGGTCTACTTCTATTACCTGTAGTGCGGTGGGGGAGGTCTACTTCTGTTGCCTGTGGTGCGGTGTAGGAGGTCTAATTCTGTTTCCTGTAGTGCGGTGGAGGAGATCTACTTCTGTTGCCTGTAATGGGGTGGACGAGGTCTACTTCTATTGCCTGTAATTGGGTGGAGGAGGTTTAATTCTGTTGCCTGTGGTGGGGTGGATGATGTCTGCTTCTATTATCTGTAGTACGGTGGAGGATGTCTACTTCTGTTGCCTGTAGTGCGATGGAGGAGGTCTACTTCTATTACCTGTAATAGGGTGGAGGAGGTCTACTTCTATTGCCTGTAATTGGGTGGAGGAGGTTTAATTCTGTTGCCTGTAGTGCGGTTTAGGAGGTCTAATTCTGATGCCTGTATTGCGGTGGAGGATCTCTACTTCTGTTGCCTGTAATGGGGTGGAGGAGGTCTACTTCTGTTGCCTGTAGTGGGGTTTAGTAGGTCTACATCTATTACATGTAGTGCGGTGGAGGAGGTCTACTTCTAATTCCTGTATTACAGTGGAGGAGTTCTAATTCTGTTGCCTGTAATGGGGTGGAGGAGGTCTAATTCTGTTGCTTGTAGTGCGATCGAGGATGTCTACTTCTGGTGCCTGTAGTGCGGTGGAGGAGGTCTAATTCTGTTGCCTGTAGTGCGGTGGAGGAGGTCTACTTCTGGTGCCTGTAGTGCGGTCGAGGATGTCTACTTCTGGTGCCTGTAGTGCGGTGGAGGAGGTCTAATTCTGTTGCCTGTAATGCGGTGGAGGAGGTTTAATTCTGTTGCTTGCAGTGGGGTGGATTATGTCTGCTTCTATTACCTATAGTACGGTGGAGGAGGTCTACTTCTATTTGCCTGAAATGGGGTGGAGGAAGTCTACTTCTATTTGCCTGTAGTGAGGTGGAGGAGGTCTACTTCTAATTGCCTGTAGTGGGGTGGAGGTCTACTTCTATTTGCCTGTAGTGGGGTGGAGGAGGTCTACTTCTATTTGCCTGTAGTTGGGTGGAGGAGGTCTACTTCTTCTGACTATTGTGGAGTTGGAGGTCTACTTCTGTTTCCTGTAATGGGGTGGAGGGCGTCTACTTCTGTTGCCTGTAGGGGGTGGAGGAGGTCTACTTCAGTTGCTTGTAGTGGAGTGAAGGATGTCTAATTCTGTTGCTTGTTGTCGGGTGGATGAGGTCTACTTCTGTTGCTTGTAGTGGAGTGGAGGATGTCTACTTCTTTTGCTTGTAGTGGGGTGGAGGATGTCTACTTCTGTTGCTTGTAGTGGGGTGGAGTAGGTCTACTTCTTCTGACTATAGTGGAGGGGGAGGTCTGCTTCTGATACTTGTAGTGGAGTAGAAGAGTTCTACTTCTGTTGCTTGTAGTGGAGTGGAGTATGTCTACTTCTGTTGCTTTTAGTGGGGTGGAGGATGTCTACTTCTATTGCTTGTTGTGGGGTGTAGGAGGTCTACTTCGGTTGGTTGTAGTGGGGTGGAGGATGTCTACTTCTGTTGCTTGTAGTGGGGTGGAGGATGTCTATTTCTGTTGCTTGTAGTGGTTTGGAGGATGTCTACTTCTTTTGCTTGTACTGGGGTGGAGGATATCTACTTCTGTTGCTTTTAGTGGGATGGTGAATGTCTACTCTTTTGCTTGTAGTGGGGTGGAGGATGTCTATTTCTGTTGCTTGTAGTGGTTTGGAGGATGTCTACTTCTTTTGCTTGTACTGGGGTGGAGAATGTCTACTTCTGTTGCTTTTAGTGGGATGGTGAATGTCTACTCTTTTGCTTGTAGTGGGGTGGAGGATGTCTACTTCTGTTGCTTCTAGTGGTGTGGAGGATGTCTACTTCTATTGCTTGTAGTATGGTGGAGGATGTCCACTTCTGGTGACTATAGTTTGGAGGGGGTCTATTTCTGCTTTCTAGAGTGTGGGATCTACTTCTGTTGCTTGTAGTGGCGTGGTGGATGTTTCTTCTGGTGACTAGAGTGGGGGTCTACTGCTGTTGACTAGGGTGGGGGGGTCTACTTCTGTTGACTAGAATGGGGGTCTACTTCTGTTGCCTAGAATGGGGGCGTCTACCTCTGTTGCCTATAGTGGGGGGTCTACTTCTGTTGCCTATAGTGGGGGTCTACTTCTGTTGCCTATATTTGGGGGTCTACTTCTGTTTCCTATAGTGGGGGTGGTGGGTCTACTTCTGTTGCCTATAGTGGGGGGTCGGGGGTCTACTTCTGTTGCCTGTAGTGGGGGTTGGGGGGGTACTTCTGTTGCCTATAGTCTGGGGTGGGGGATCTACTTCTGTTTCCTAGAATGGGAAGGGTCTAGTTCTGTTGACTAGAGTGAGGAGAGTCTAGTTCTGGTGACTAGAGTAGGGAGGGTCTAGTTCTGTTGACTAGAGCGGGGATGGTCTAGTTCTGTTGACTAGAGTGGGGAGGGTCTAGTTCTGTTGACTAGAGTGGAAGGGTGTAGTTCTGTTGACTAGAGTTGGGAGGGTCTAGTTCTGTTGACTAGAGTGGGGAGGGTCTAGTTCTGTTGCCTATAGTGAGGGGTGGGGGGGTTTACTTCTGTTGCCCTGCGTGGGAGTTCTACTTCTGTTTCCTGAAGTGAGGGGTATTTTTTGATTTCCCTGATTGGGTGGTCCACTTCATTTTCCTAGAGTGGGGGGGGGGGGGGTTCTACTTGTTTTTCCTAGAGTGGGGTGTCTACTTCTGTTGCCTTCAGTAGGAGGTCCACTTCTGTTGCCTAGAGTAGGAGGTCCACTTCTGTTGCCTAGGGTGGAGGAGGTATACATCTTTTGCCTAGAATGGGGTGTCTTATTATGCTCGCTAGAGTCGGAGGTCTACTTCTTTTGCCTAAAGTGGGGGGAGGGGTGTCTACTTCTGATGTCTAGAGTAGGAGGTCTACATCTGTTGCCTAGAGTGGGGAGGGATATACTTTTTTGCCGAGAATGGGTATCTACTTCTGTTGCCTGGAATGAGTTGTCTACTTCTGTTTTCTAGAGTGGGGGGGGGGGGGGATGGTCCACTTCCTTTAGCTAGAGTGAGGCGCTGTACTTCTATTGTTTAGGGTGGTGGGAGAATCTACTTCTGTTGTCTAGAGTGGGGTGAGGGGGATCTACTTCTGTTGCCTTTAGTGGGGGTGGCGTCTGCTTCTTTTGCCTAGATGATGACGAAGATATATAATGCGTGTCTGCAGATGTTTGACCTTGACTAGCTGTCTGGCTAAGGTAGAAGTCACGATCGTCCGCTCTCCACCATATAAATAGTAAACAACAATGAAGATCAACAAAGTTTGGTTCACAGTCCGGAGATAGCAAGTTTATTGCTTCCTGTTTCTGCAGGGGCTCTGGCTAATGTAGCAACAGCAGAACTTGCACGAACGAATATAAATAGTAATACACGTAAGACGCCCAAAACAAGGCTCGTGCAATATGTAGTAAACATAGAACACCATCCAAAAAAAGACTCGTGCAATATGTAGCAAACATAGATCACCATCCAAAACAAGGCTTGTGTAATATGTAGCAAAAATAGAACACCATCTAAAACAAGACTCGTGTAATATGTAGCATACATAGAACACTATCAAAAACAAGACTCGTGCAATATGTAGCAAACATAGATCACCATCCAAAACAAGACTCGTGCAATATGTAGCATACATAGATCACCATCCAAAACAAGACTCGTGCAATATGTAGCATACATAGATCGCCATCCAAAACAAGACTCGTGTAATATGTAGCAAACATAGATCACCATCCAAAACAAGACTCGTGCAATATGTAGCAAACATAGATCACCATCCAAAACAAGACTCGTGTAATATGTAGCATACATAGATCACCATCCAAAACAAGACTCGTGTAATATGTAGCATACATAGATCACCATCCAAAACAAGACTCGTGTAATATGTAGCAAACATAGAACACCATCCAAAACAAGACTCGTGTAATATGTAGCATACATAGATCACCATCCAAAACAAGACTCATGTAGGAAGTAGGAGTAGTATGTAGTATCTCTAGAGGTAGTATTTAGTGTATGCTCTGCCACATGAGAAAATCATCAGATTATTATCTAAACTAGAGACTATATAAATTTACAACCTGTCTCACCCACTCCAGCACTTATCCCCTTCAGCCCCACCTCTTAACCTCTTACATTCTTCCACTCTCTTCCTTTCTCCATCAAGTCCACTCTCTTCCTTTCTCCATCCAGTCCACTCTCTTCCTTTCTCCATCCAGTCCACTCTCTTCCTTTCTCCATCCAGTCCACTCTCAAAAGACAACGGTCTCAGGACCATTGGTATCCCCGCTTGTACACACTTTGTTGAACCAATCACTGCTGGTGTTGAGTTCACATTTGACTCCGGGCTTTGGGCCGTCATCACAGGTTAGCTACACTCCTCCTGACCTACCTACCTTGTAGGTATTTACTCCAGCTAGATGCTGTAGTTTATGTACAAATATATCAGATCTAGAACATCTACTGGACATCAGTCAAAGCAGGCTAATTATATACATACACAAATGATAATCGTAATGAAAAACTACAGTACTTCCTAAACAAATTCAATCCAATTAAGTAACATCAACTAACAGATGCATAATATGGGAAATCGAAGTTATAATCCTAATCACGAATCATCCTTACTTTTTTCCCAGTTTATACAACACAAAAAGGAATGGAAAAACGAATTATGTCAGTCCGTAAGAATAGTGAAGAGTAAAACCTCTATCTTAATGCGAAGAAAACTAAATTGATGACAACTGACAAAACAAATAAGGCAGATTAAATATGTATCAATGAGGAAAAATTAGAAAAGCTGGAGAGTTTTGAATATCTTGGATCACTAATAACTAATAATGGAGATACAATGAGGGAAATTAAAAGGAGGACATCTGTCGTTCTTCAAAAAGTAAAACAACTAAAAAATCTGTGGAGAGGAACAGACAGAACCACAAAAATAAGATTTTTAAGGGCATGCATCTTTCCCATCGCAACATATGCCTGTGAGACCTGGACACTTAACAAAACAGCTGAGAAACACATAAATGCCTTTGAATGTAAATGCTACAGAAGAGTTCTTCAAGTACCATGGACACAAACAGAACAAATATATCCATACTACAAGAACTTAACATTGAAGAAGGCTGGCTAGTAAGGAAGAAACGTTTTGGACACATTAAGCGTCATGAGAACTTATAGAAGACATAATGGAGAAAAGAAAGAGAGGAAGACCAATGCGAAGATGGGTGCAAGACATCGTTGATAATCTATGAATGGATGCATCAGCAGCGGGGTATCTTGCTTACAACTGAGAGGCCTACAGGAGAGCTGTTAAGGAGGCAAAGTTCCTCAAGGGACATGCAAATAACTGACTGACTGACTGGTATTTACATTTGTCTTGTTTAATTTCTTTATTTTATCTCAGCTAATTTCTTCATTTTATGTCAGCTAATTTCTTTTTTTTTTTTTTTTGTCTGCATATTTCCTTATTTTATGTCAGCTAATATGGTTATTTTAAGTTCGCTAATTTGTTTATTTTATGCCCACTAATTTGTTCTTTTCGTGTCAGCTAGTTTCTTTTTTTTTATGTCCGCTAATTTCTTTATTTTATTTTTTTATTATTTTTGTTTAAATTTTTTTTTATTTGCCCGCATGGGCTTGCTAGATAATTTTACCATGTGTGTGGTGAGGGTTGTTGATTAAAATAGCCAAAAGGCCGAGAAGCGATTTCTTTATTTTAAGTCCGTATATTTCTTTATTTTATGTCCGCTAATTTGTTTATATTTTGTCCGCCAATTTGTTTAATTTATGTCCGCTAATCTGTTTATTTTATGTCCGCTAATTTTATTACTTTATATCTGCTAATTCGTTTATTTTATGTCGGATAATTTGTTTATTTTATATCCGCTAACTTCTTTATTTTATGTCTGCTGATTTGTTTATTAAATCTGCTAATTTTTTTTATTTTATCTCCCTTAATTTCTTTAAATTATGTCCACTAAATGCTTATTTTATATCAGCTAATTTGTGTGTTTTATGTCTACTAATTTGTTTATTTTATGTCAGCTAATTCCCTTTTATTCGTCAGTTAATTTGTTTATTTTATGTCCGCTAATTTGTTTATTTTATGTCCACTAATTTGTTTATTTTATGTCCACTAATTTGTTTATTTTATGTCCACTAATTTGTTTATTGATGTCCACTAATTTGTTTATTTTATGTCCACTAATTTGTTTATTGTATGTGACAACGGTCTCAGGACCATTGGTATCCCCGCTTGTACACACTTTGTTGAACCAATCACTGCTGGTGTTGAGTTCACATTTGACTCCGGGCTTTGGGCCGTCATCACAGGTTAGCTACACTCCTCCTGACCTACCTACCTTGTAGGTATTTACTCCAGCTAGATGCTGTAGTTTATGTACAAATATATCAGATCTAGAACATCTACTGGACATCAGTCAAAGCAGGCTAATTATATACATACACAAATGATAATCGTAATGAAAAACTACAGTACTTCCTAAACAAATTCAATCCAATTAAGTAACATCAACTAACAGATGCATAATATGGGAAATCGAAGTTATAATCCTAATCACGAATCATCCTTACTTTTTTCCCAGTTTATACAACACAAAAAGGAATGGAAAAACGAATTATGTCAGTCCGTAAGAATAGTGAAGAGTAAAACCTCTATCTTAATGCGAAGAAAACTAAATTGATGACAACTGACAAAACAAATAAGGCAGATTAAATATGTATCAATGAGGAAAAATTAGAAAAGCTGGAGAGTTTTGAATATCTTGGATCACTAATAACTAATAATGGAGATACAATGAGGGAAATTAAAAGGAGGACATCTGTCGTTCTTCAAAAAGTAAAACAACTAAAAAATCTGTGGAGAGGAACAGACAGAACCACAAAAATAAGATTTTTAACGGCATGCATCTTTCCCATCGCAACATATGCCTGTGAGACCTGGACACTTAACAAAACAGCTGAGAAACACATAAATGCCTTTGAATGTAAATGCTACAGAAGAGTTCTTCAAGTACCATGGACACAAACAGAACAAATATATCCATACTAGAAGAACTTAACATTGAAGAAAGCTGGCTAGTAAGGAAGAAACGTTTTGGACACATTAAGCGTCATGAGAACTTATAGAAGACATAATGGAGAAAAGAAAGAGAGGAAGACCAATGCGAAGATGGGTGCAAGACATCGTTGATAATCTACGAATGGATGCATCAGCAGCGGGGTATCTTGCTTACAACTGAGAGGCCTACAGGAGAGCTGTTAAGGAGGCAAAGTTCCTCAAGGGATTTGCAAATAACTGACTGACTGACTGATATTTACATTTGTCTTGTTTAATTTCTTTATTTTATCTCAGCTAATTTCTTCATTTTATGTCAGCTAATTTCTTTTTTTTTTTTGTCTGCATATTTCCTTATTTTATGTCAGCTAATATGGTTATTTTAAGTTCGCTAATTTGTTTATTTTATGCCCACTAATTTGTTCTTTTCGTGTCAGCTAGTTTCTTTTTTTTTATGTCCGCTAATTTCTTTATTTTTTTTTTATTATTTTTTTTAAAATTTTTTTTTATTTGCCCGCATGGGCTTGCTAGATAATTTTACCATGTGTGTGGTGAGGGTTGTTGATTAAAATAGCCAAAAGGCCGAGAAGCGATTTCTTTATTTTAAGTCCGTATATTTCTTTATTTTATGTCCGCTAATTTGTTTATATTTTGTCCGCCAATTTGTTTAATTTATGTCCGCTAATCTGTTTATTTTATGTCCGCTAATTTTATTACTTTATATCTGCTAATTCGTTTATTTTATGTCGGATAATTTGTTTATTTTATATCCGCTAACTTCTTTATTTTATGTCTGCTGATTTGTTTATTAAATCTGCTAATTTTTTTTTATTTTATCTCCCTTAATTTCTTTAAATTATGTCCACTAAATGCTTATTTTATATCAGCTAATTTGTGTTTTATGTCTACTAATTTGTTTATTTTATGTCAGCTAATTCCCTTTTATTCGTCAGTTAATTTGTTTATTTTATGTCCACTAATTTGTTTATTTTATGTCCACTAATTTGTTTATTTTATGTCCACTAATTTGTTTATTTGATGTCCACTAATTTGTTTATTTGATGTCCACTAATTTGTTTATTTATGTCCACTAATTTGTTTATTGTATGTCCACTAATTTGTTTATTTTATGTCCACTAATTTGTTTATTTTATGTCCACTAATTTGTTTATTTTATGTCCACTAATTTGTTTATTTGATGTCCACTAATTTGTTTATTTATGTCCACTAATTTGTTTATTGTATGTCCACTAATTTGTTTATTTTATGTCCACTAATTTGCTTATTTTATGTCCGCAAATGAACTTTATATTTGTCCGTTAATTTGTTTTTTTTTTATGTCCGCTAATTTGTTTATTTTGTGTCAGCTAATTTCTTTTTTATACGTTCAGTAATTTGTGTATTTCATGTCCACTAATTTCTTGTTTTTTATGTCAGCTAATTTCTTGTATTTTATGTCAGCTAATTTCTTGTATTTTATGTCACCTAATTTCTTGTATTTTATGTCCACTAATTATATACATACACAAATGATAATCGTAATGAAAAACTACAGTACTTCCTAAACAAATTCAATCCAATTAAGTAACATCAACTAACAGATGCATAATATGGGAAATCGAAGTTATAATCCTAATCACGAATCATCCTTACTTTTTTCCCAGTTTATACAACACAAAAAGGAATGGAAAAACGAATTATGTCAGTCCGTAAGAATAGTGAAGAGTAAAACCTCTATCTTAATGCGAAGAAAACTAAATTGATGACAACTGACAAAACAAATAAGGCAGATTAAATATGTATCAATGAGGAAAAATTAGAAAAGCTGGAGAGTTTTGAATATCTTGGATCACTAATAACTAATAATGGAGATACAATGAGGGAAATTAAAAGGAGGACATCTGTCGTTCTTCAAAAAGTAAAACAACTAAAAAATCTGTGGAGAGGAACAGACAGAACCACAAAAATAAGATTTTTAACGGCATGCATCTTTCCCATCGCAACATATGCCTGTGAGACCTGGACACTTAACAAAACAGCTGAGAAACACATAAATGCCTTTGAATGTAAATGCTACAGAAGAGTTCTTCAAGTACCATGGACACAAACAGAACAAATATATCCATACTAGAAGAACTTAACATTGAAGAAAGCTGGCTAGTAAGGAAGAAACGTTTTGGACACATTAAGCGTCATGAGAACTTATAGAAGACATAATGGAGAAAAGAAAGAGAGGAAGACCAATGCGAAGATGGGTGCAAGACATCGTTGATAATCTACGAATGGATGCATCAGCAGCGGGGTATCTTGCTTACAACTGAGAGGCCTACAGGAGAGCTGTTAAGGAGGCAAAGTTCCTCAAGGGATTTGCAAATAACTGACTGACTGACTGATATTTACATTTGTCTTGTTTAATTTCTTTTATTTTATCTCAGCTAATTTCTTCATTTTATGTCAGCTAATTTCTTTTTTTTTTGTCTGCATATTTCCTTATTTTATGTCAGCTAATATGGTTATTTTAAGTTCGCTAATTTGTTTATTTTATGCCCACTAATTTGTTCTTTTCGTGTCAGCTAGTTTCTTTTTTTTATGTCCGCTAATTTCTTTTATTTTTTTTTTATTATTTTTTTTAAAATTTTTTTTTATTTGCCCGCATGGGCTTGCTAGATAATTTTACCATGTGTGTGGTGAGGGTTGTTGATTAAAATAGCCAAAAGGCCGAGAAGCGATTTCTTTTATTTTAAGTCCGTATATTTCTTTTATTTTATGTCCGCTAATTTGTTTATATTTGTCCGCCAATTTGTTTAATTTATGTCCGCTAATCTGTTTATTTTATGTCCGCTAATTTTATTACTTTATATCTGCTAATTCGTTTATTTTATGTCGGATAATTGTTTATTTTATATCCGCTAACTTCTTTATTTTATGTCTGCTGATTGTTTATTAAATCTGCTAATTTTTTTTATTTTATCTCCCTTAATTTCTTTAAATTATGTCCACTAAATGCTTATTTTATATCAGCTAATTTGTGTGTTTTATGTCTACTAATTTGTTTATTTTATGTCAGCTAATTCCCTTTTATTCGTCAGTTAATTTGTTTATTTTATGTCCACTAATTTGTTTATTTTATGTCCACTAATTTGTTTATTTTATGTCCACTAATTTGTTTATTTGATGTCCACTAATTTGTTTATTTGATGTCCACTAATTTGTTTATTTATGTCCACTAATTTGTTTATTGTATGTCCACTAATTTGTTTATTTTATGTCCACTAATTTGTTTATTTTATGTCCACTAATTTGTTTATTTTATGTCCACTAATTTGTTTATTTGATGTCCACTAATTTGTTTATTTATGTCCACTAATTTGTTTATTGTATGTCCACTAATTTGTTTATTTTATGTCCACTAATTTGCTTATTTTATGTCCGCAAATGAACTTTATATTTGTCCGTTAATTTGTTTTTTTTTATGTCCGCTAATTTGTTTATTTTGTGTCAGCTAATTTCTTTTTTATACGTTCAGTAATTTGTGTATTTCATGTCCACTAATTTCTTGTTTTTTATGTCAGCTAATTTCTTGTATTTTATGTCAGCTAATTTCTTGTATTTTATGTCACCTAATTTCTTGTATTTTATGTCAGCTAATTTCTTTTATTTTATGTCAGTTAATTTCTTTTATTTTATGTCAGCTAATTTCTTGTATTTTATGTCAGCTAATTTCTTTTATTTTATGTCCGCTAATTTCTTTTATTTTATGTCACCTAATTTCTTGTATTTTATGTCAGCTAATTTCTTTTATTTTATGTCAGTTAATTTCTTGTATTTTATGTCAGCTAATTTCTTGTATTTTATGTCCGCTAATTTCTTTTATTTTATGTCAGCTAATTTATGTCTGCCTATTCCTGTCCCAGCAGACCAGTACATTATGGAGCTGGATGAAGAAGATAGTCGAGAAATATCAGCTGAGCCTGTACAACAAGGTTCTGAATTCACACTAAAAGTTTCAGTAGATAAAGTAAAGTAAAAAAGTAAAGGTAATCCTGCCATGCCTTAGAGGCACATAGGAATATATTTTCAGTAGATAAAGTAAAGTAAAAAAGTAAAGGTAATCCTGTCATGCCTTAGAGGCACATAGGGATATATTTTCAGTAGATAAAGTAAAGTAAAAAAGTAAAGGTAATCCTGTCATGCCTTAGAGGCACATAGGGATATATTTTCAATAGATAAAGTAAAGTAAAAAAGTAAAAGTAATCCTGTCATGCCTTAGAGGCACATGTAACAGAATGTTATTTTGTACAGATTGTTTTGTGAGAAACCCTGTTGTTATGGTCTAATAGACCACAACTCATCTGTTTATGCTAAGTACGAAGAAAGAAATCTATTTTACACATAGGGATATATTTTCATTGGATACGCTACACATAATTTCCCATAATGAACTGAGTGATCTAATCTGAGATCTTGATATACCCCAAAAAAAAGTTGAACTTCTTGCATCAAGACTTCAGCAGTGCAATCTCCTGGAGGAAAATGTAAAAGTGCCAATGTTTAGGGATTTACAGAAAAACTTATCTCCTGGAGAAAAATGTAAAAGTGTCAATGTATAGAGATTTACAGAAAAACTTCCTGGAGGAAAATGTAAAAGTGTCAATGTTTAGGGATCTACATAAAAACTTATCTCCTGGAGGAAAATGTAAAAGTATCAGTGTATAGGGATTTACAGAAAAACTGATCTCCATTTTTCAAAATGGAAAACAACATTGTTGCCTGCCGTGACGTTAATGGACGTAGGACAAATTTGAAAATGGAACATAAACCACAAGATTGGAGGTCTTTCACAGACTCATCAAAGTTCAGCTTGAAAGCTGTGTTGTTACACAATGGCAATTCATTACCGTCTATTTCTATAGGTCACGCTGTGCACACCAAGGAGACCTATGAAAATATGAAATTGCTTCTCGAAGCAATACAATATGACAACCATCAGTGGCAGATTTGTGCAGATTTGAATGTTATTGCAGTTTTACTTGGAATACTGTTGGGATACACTAAGTATTGTTGTTTTCTCTGCGAGTGAGATAGTGGACAGAGATCTTCCCATTACATAAGACTAACTGCTGAAATGTGGCAAGAGATGCCGAAGAAGTGGGGTACAAGAGAAAAAGAAAACAATAAGGAAGGTTTTTATTCTTTATACTAAATAAATTAACAGGGTATATAATACAAACTGTGACATTTAAATGTCTCCAAACTAGAGCTAATAAAATTTTTTCTGATGTCGTACTCGTTTTTCTCATCCCATTTTCAGTAGGAAGTGACAAATTTTAAACAGTAAACAGAAAAAAGTGGGGTTTTGTTGTTGCACAGTGTAATCAGACATAAATAATGTATATGAAATGAGTGTTGTTCACTAATCCGTGCAGTTAAAAGTAGGTCGCAATATTCATGGGGAGATCATCATAGCTAAAGAGAAATCACGTGCAGAGACCTACGGGTGAAATGAGCACAGAAAAAAAGGGAGGTAAGCGTGTAGCTCTAATCTAAAAACGTAATCATTGAAAGACAGAGCACTAAAAATCCAATAAAAACATCTAAAATATTTTCTTTTTTTTTCACATGCAACATCAGCGAGCACTAGCTACAGGGATTTATCCAAGAGACAGGACTGCAGGTATAGACAGACAATGCGAACGAAGAAGAAGAAGAAGACTAGCTACAGGGATTTAGATGCTGGACCAAAGGTATCGGCTGCATCTCAACACTTCAATGTTCACAGGAGCACTATATCAGGAGCATCTGAACACTTCAATGTCCACAGGAGCACTATATCAGCAGCATGTCAGTATTTCAATGTCCACAGGAACACTATATCAGCAGCATCTAAACACTTCAATATTTACAGAAAAACTGATCTCCATTTTTCAAAATGGAAAACAACATTGTTGCCTGCCGTGACGTTAATGGACGTAGGACAAATTTGAAAATGGAACATAAACCACAAGATTGGAGGTCTTTCACAGACTCATCAAAGTTCAGCTTGAAAGCTGTGTTGTTACACAATGGCAATTCATTACCGTCTATTTCTATAGGTCACGCTGTGCACACCAAGGAGACCTATGAAAATATGAAATTGCTTCTCGAAGCAATACAATATGACAACCATCAGTGGCAGATTTGTGCAGATTTGAATGTTATTGCAGTTTTACTTGGAATACTGTTGGGATACACTAAGTATTGTTGTTTTCTCTGCGAGTGAGATAGTGGACAGAGATCTTCCCATTACATAAGACTAACTGCTGAAATGTGGCAAGAGATGCCGAAGAAGTGGGGTACAAGAGAAAAAGAAAACAATAAGGAAGGTTTTTATTCTTTATACTAAATAAATTAACAGGGTATATAATACAAACTGTGACATTTAAATGTCTCCAAACTAGAGCTAATAAAATTTTTTCTGATGTCGTACTCGTTTTTCTCATCCCATTTTCAGTAGGAAGTGACAAATTTTAAACAGTAAACAGAAAAAAGTGGGGTTTTGTTGTTGCACAGTGTAATCAGACATAAATAATGTATATGAAATGAGTGTTGTTCACTAATCCGTGCAGTTAAAAGTAGGTCGCAATATTCATGGGGAGATCATCATAGCTAAAGAGAAATCACGTGCAGAGACCTACGGGTGAAATGAGCACAGAAAAAAAGGGAGGTAAGCGTGTAGCTCTAATCTAAAAACGTAATCATTGAAAGACAGAGCACTAAAAATCCAATAAAAACATCTAAAATATTTTCTTTTTTTTTCACATGCAACATCAGCGAGCACTAGCTACAGGGATTTATCCAAGAGACAGGACTGCAGGTATAGACAGACAATGCGAACGAAGAAGAAGAAGAAGACTAGCTACAGGGATTTAGATGCTGGACCAAAGGTATCGGCTGCATCTCAACACTTCAATGTTCACAGGAGCACTATATCAGGAGCATCTGAACACTTCAATGTCCACAGGAGCACTATATCAGCAGCATGTCAGTATTTCAATGTCCACAGGAACACTATATCAGCAGCATCTAAACACTTCAATATTCACAGAAACACTATATCAGCAGCATCTAACACTTCAATATTCACAGAAACGCTATATCAGCAGCATCTAACACTTCAATGTTCATAAGAACACTATATCGGCAGCATCTCAACACTTCAATGTTCATAAGAACATTATATCAGCAGCATCTCAAAACTTCAATGTTCACAGGAACACTATATCAGCAGTATCTCAACACTTCAGTGTTCACAGGAACACTATATCAGCAGTATCTCAAAACTTCGATGTTCACAGGAACACTATATAAGCAGTATCTCAACACTTCAATGTTCACAGGAACACTGTATCACGCAGTCAAGCCCCTTTCAACCAAAATGGAACCCCGAAGAACGCCACAGAAGCGGTCGGCCACGAGTTTCCACTACTGGAGAAAACATCCGCCTTATGCACCTTCGTAACAGGCTTCTCCGGGCAACTTGGACTGCCAGGGACATTCCAGGTTTAAGACGTGTGTCAGGCAGGACAGTGCGGAACAAGCTGAGGGAGGTAAATCTCTCACCTCACAGACCTGCAATTTACTGACAGTTTGCTACAGACGAGCTCGCTTGGCTTTGGCCAGACATCTTGGCATGGCCACATTCTTTCCTAAGATGATTCTAAATTTGCAAGGCAATGATGGGCGTGGTTTGGTGTACGTTTGTCACGGAGAACGTTTTGCGGGTGGTTGTGTGCTACATAGAGACAGGATGAGAGGAGGCAGTGTAATGGCTTGGGACGGAATTTCATATACAACCAGAACGAACCTTATAATCACCAATGATAACCTGACGGGTTTCTTCAAAGAAGAAAGCATAACAGCCCACGTACAGACTTTCCTCAGTCCAGATGTACCAAGCATGATACTGCAGCAAGACAATGCTGTGGCACGTGTGCTTAGGGGCCAGTTTCAGCAACAGTAGAATGATGTCTTACCACGACCAGCTGTTTCCCCAGACCTGTCTCATCAGGGGCCACTTTCAGCAACAATAGATTGATGTCTTACCACGACCAGCTGTTTCCCCAGACCTGTCTCATCAGGGGCCACTTTCAGCAACAATAGATTGATGTCTTACCATGGTTAGCTGTTTCCCCAGACCTGTCTCATCAGGGGCCACTTTCGCAACAATAGATTGATGTCTTACCATGGTTAGCTGTTTCCCCAGACCTGTCTCATCAGGGGCCACTTTCAGCAACAATAGATTGATGTCTTACCATGGTTAGCTGTTTCCCCAGACCTGTCTCATCAGGGGCCACTTTCAGCAACAATAGATTGGTGTCTTACCATGGTTAGCTGTTTCCCCAGACCTATCTCATCAGGGGCCACTTTCGCAACAATAGATTGGTGTCTTACCATGGTTAGCTGTTTCCCCATAAAATAGTGTTAGTGTCCATTTAAAAGTTTGTAGAGTTATTTATACGCTATTCTACTGTCCACCTTATTTTTAATATGCTTGCTACTTATAATGCCTACTATTTTCGCTAGTGTTCTGAACTTCATAACTTGAGCTTCCACTTCTACTATGTCTAAGACTCTGCAGCACTGTTTAGTATTACAACGATAGACAGTCGAGACTTCACTCTTTCCAAACACTCGAGGTCCGTTTCTTTCATCGTTGTAGATGTCGGCTTGATGCCTGCTTGGAGTCTGCTGGTGTTTGTTGGTATATGTCGGCTTGATGCCTGCTTGGAGTCTGCTGGTGTTTGTTGGTAGATGTCGGCTTGATGCCTGCTTGGAGTCTGCTGGTGATTGTTGGTAGATGTCGGCTTGATGCCTGCTTGGAGTCTGCTGGTGTTTGTTGGTAGATGTCGGCTTGATGCCTGCTTGGAGTCTGCTGGTGATTGTTGGTAGATGTCGGCTTGATGCCTGCTTGGAGTCTGCTGGTGTTTGTTGGTAGATGTCGGCTTGATGCCTGCTTGGAGTCTGCTGGTGTTTGTTAGTAGATGTCGGCTTGATGCCTGCTTGGAGTCTGCTGGTGTTTGTTGGTAGATGTCGGCTTGATGCCTGCTTGGAGTCTGCTGGTGTTTGTTGGTGTCTGCTTACTACTCGCTGGCAGACTAACTCTCCCAGGAACAGCTTTCACTCAGTGGCAAACAAAAGAAGCAGTTTTATAGATCATTATGCCTTTATTGGTGCAAATGGTTATATAATGGCAATGACGATGAGTTGAAACAAATCAGTGACACGTCCATTAAGAGGTAAAACCTCCAGGTATTTCTCTTAAAAAGACTTCCCAACCATCATCCAAATTTTGACACTTTCGAGTGAAACAAATCAGGCATTTCCACAGATCAGACCAGTCTTCAGTTTGACCAAAGCGTAAAGCGTATACGCCAAGTGT
Source organism: Achatina immaculata (assembly GCA_009760885.1). Classification (NCBI taxonomy): domain Eukaryota; kingdom Metazoa; phylum Mollusca; class Gastropoda; order Stylommatophora; family Achatinidae; genus Lissachatina; species Lissachatina immaculata. The sequence continues at coordinate 35,270,949 of CM019697.1, read as the reverse complement.
CTGTATCAAGTATAGATGCTAAGTATAGGTAGCATCATCATCATCATGTGCCGTGCCGACTGGCGTTGGCTATTATGCTTCTCCAGAGTACACGATCCTTCATGCAGGCCATCAGCTCAGTTGGTGATCTCCTCTCACACCATCCCGTCAGACTGTCCAGTATCATTTCTCTTGGTCTTCCTCTTGATCTTCTTCCTTCTATTTTTCCTGTTGTTATAATATTTTCAATGCCCCCTCTTCTCATTGCATGTCCTATGAAAGTACATTGTCTCTCTCTTATCTTTTTGACAAGGTTTTTTGTCTCTCCAGCTCTTCTCATACATTCTTCATTAGTTATTTTTGCTGTCCAGGGGATTCGCAACATTCTTCTAATAAACCACATTTCTGCTGCTTCCAATGATTTTTGTGCAGACTTGCCTATTGTCCATGATTCACTTCCATATAACAAGATAGGTTCAATATAGCATTTTAGGACTCGTTTTCTAACATTCATTGATAAGGATGTGTTGGTTAATATGTTTCTCATTCTCTGAAATGCAGTCTTTGCTTGGCCTATTCTGTTCCTAATTTCTGTTCTGCATTTCCCATCTGAAGTTATTACTGCTCCAAGGTATTTGAATTTCTGCACCTGCTTTAGAATATTTCCGTTTAATTTAATACTGCATGCTGGTGGATTCTGTTTCTTAGATATAACCATAGTCTCTGTCTTTTTGATGTTCAAAGTAAGGCCTTTCTGTTCACTTTCTTTGGCGACTTTATCCAAGAGATTTTGCAGGTCTTGTTGGTTCTCAGCTATCAGTACTGTGTCGTCAGCATACCGAAGGTTGTTAATATTGTATCCTCCAATTTTTATGCCTGGTTCTGTGATGATTGTTCTTAGAATATTCTCACTATACAGAGAAAAAAGGTCTGGGGATAGTACACATCCTTGTCGTACCCCTTGTTTTATAGGTTGATATTTTCCAATTCTATTTTCAACTCGAACTGCTGCTTCTTGCTGCCAGTATAGATGTTTTACAATTCTCAGGTCTTTGCCGTCTATATTGATATCTTCAAGCATTTTAATAATTTCATTATGTTTCACCTTGTCAAATGCCTTGGTGTAATCAATGAAGCATAAGTAGAGATCTTTCTGTACTTCTAAAGCTCTTTCTATTAGTGTTCGTAAAGTATAAATGGTATTGTGTGTTCCCTTTCCTTCAACAAATCCAAACTGTTCATCTGCTATTTCCATTTTTATCTTTTTCCTTGTTCTTCTCATAATTATTCTCAGAAGTAGCTTCGTTATGTGACATGAGAGGCTGATAGTCAAGTATAGGTAGGTTGATCGGATATCAAATATAGATGCCAAGTATAGGTAGGTCGATCGGATATCAAATATAGATGCCAAGTATAGGTGGGTTGATCGGATATCAAGTTTAGATGCCAATTATAGGTGGTTTGATCGGATTATGAAGTATAGATGCCAGTTATAGGTGGGTTGATCGGATATCAAGTATAGATGCCAAGTATATGTGGTTTGATCCAAATATCGGATATCAAGTTCTGTCCGATCTGGTAAAGATGTACTTATATGTGTGGATGTGAACAAAGCATATTTACTATTTTTTTCTCTCTAAACGTGAACTGGCTAATCAATTACCTGCTGACAGACGCCCCTGTTAAATCTCAGGCCTGAGGCGCAATCATAACATGATAAACATGAAACTTGAGGCAAAATGACCGCGCCGTGACGGGCTGGCCGGTGGGTGAATGAAGCCCATGCGCAGATAATCAAAATCCCGCCTCTAGTGTGAGTTATCGTTGCTGATAAAAGCGTAGTCTGTGTTGATTATTTATTTGATGAAAATGGATGAGAGATTTTCTCTATTTATCCTCATGGATTGCGTCATCAATCATCTTTTCTGCCCTGATTGTGAGAATGTTTTTTTCAGTCATCAAACATGGGTTATTGCAGTGTGTCGATGGTGTTCATGATTAGAGAATATAGAAGCTGTTAGTTCGTTGTGAGCGATCCATTTGTTAACAAGAAAGTTCTCCACATTTGTTAACTTGTTAAAGTCTTACTGAAGACAGACATGTATCCTATGTGTGTGTATATATATATATATATATATATATATACATGGGGCTTCTGCAAGGGTTTTCCACAAAATGCCTATCCTTTGCCTTTTTTCCTGTTCTTGCCCAGGTGAGCCCTCTATTGCTCAACATCCTTTTATATATATATGAGCAGTATGTACACTGCCCCTCTTTTAAAAGTTTGTCTCTTTTATTTTAAAGTTTTGTAATAAATAGCTGACAATACTGTGTCATAATGATGATAATTTTCTCTTGTACTGTTGGAGAATTTGTTTAGTATGTTGTTTAGTATGTTGTTGAGCAGATTTTGAATGTGACCGTCTATGAATTCTAGTCGTGGTCTGTTATGGTGTAACGCTGATGTGAGGGTTAACATGATCTCATCTCACTTTTTTTTATCAACGTTCAATGTTGGCATCACTTGTCCACTACCAGGACAAATCACGTGTCTCCTAATCATTTAGTTCATGGTTTCTCCATAAAGTTCCCAGCCCCCGGGTAAATCTCAGGAATTTTATAGAAATCACAAATTTAAAACACACTTTTACAAAAATCATTAAAGAGAAATGTGAAAGCTGAGATTCTCCCTCATGTAATATAAACCTGACGACAACCTGTAATAAAATAAAGGAAACAAATCCAATTTCCTTTCATATTTTTCCTGGGGACATTTTGGATGACATTATTCTTACAGTTTTTCCCTCAAATGTCGATCCAGGATTCGCCACAGCAAGCAGCAACTACAAGGTTCTCAGTGGTCTTTTGTTGCTGATGTCAAACTTATTTCAGTAAAATAAATCATCTGTTCTTTGTTTTAACTAGTTCATACATTCATATCAGTCTGCATATATTCATATCAGTGTGCATATATTCATATCAGTGTGTATATGTTCATATCAGTGTGTATATGTTCATATCAGTCTGCTATATTCATATCAGTGCATATATTCATATAAGTGTGCATATGTTCATATCAGTGTGTATATGTTCATATCAGTGTGCATATATTCATATCAGTCTGCATATGTTCATATCAGTGTGCATATGTTCATATCAGGCTGCATATATTCATATCAGTCTGCATATATTCATATCAGTCTGCATATATTCATACCAATCTGCATATATTCATATCAGTCTGCATATATTCATATCAGTGTGCATATGTTCATATCAGTTTGCATATATTCATATCAGTCTGCATATATTCATATCAGTCTGCATATTCATATCAGTGTGCATATGTTCATATCAGTGTGCATATATTCATATCAGTGTGCATATATTCATATCAGTGTGCATATATTCATATCAGTGTGCATATTCATATCAGTGTGCATATATTCATATCAGTCTGCATATATTCATATCAGTCTGCATATATTCATATCAGTGTGCATATATTCATATCAGTGTGCATATGTTCATATCAGTGTGCATATATTCATATCAGTCTGCATATATTCATATCAGTCTGCATATGTTCATATCAGTCTGCATATATTCATATCAGTCTGCATATATTCATATCAGTCTGCATATATTCATATCAGTGTGCATATGTTCTAGATATTCACAGCAGTAACGGAAAAACAAAAGTGGATAACCTTGTGCAATAACAGAAAGAGCAGCAACAGAACACTAAACATGATCTCAGATAATACCAGGAAAAACAGAAAACACCACCGTGCCCATAAACTCAAATAATTCACGGAACAGAAAACACCACTGTGCTAATAAACTCAGATAATACCAGGAAAAACAGAAAACACCACTGTGCCCATAAACTCAAATAATTCACGGAACAGAAAACACCACTGTGCTAATAAACTCAGATAATACCAGGAAAAACAGAAAACACCACCGAGCCCATAAACTGAAATAATTCACGGAACGACAGAAAACGCCACTATGCCCATAAACTCAAATAATTCACGGAACGACAGAAAACGCCACTGTGTCCATAAACTCAAATAATTCACGGAACGACAGAAAACGCCACTGTGTCCATAAACTCAAATAATTCACGGAACGACAGAAAACGCCACTGTGTCCATAAACTCAAATAATTCACGGAACGACAGAAAACGCCACTGTGTCCATAAACTCAAATAATTCACGGAACGACAGAAAACGCCACTGTGCCCATAAACTCAAATAATTCACGGAACGACAGAAAACGCCACTGTGTCCATAAACTCAAATAATTTACGGAACGACAGAAAACGCCACTGTGTCCATAAACTCAAATAATTCACGGAACGACAGAAAACACCACTGTGTCCATAAACTCAAATAATTCACGGAACGACAGAAAACGCCACTGTGTCCATAAACTCAAATAATTCACGGAACGACAGAAAACGCCACTGTGTCCATAAACTCAAATAATTCACGGAACGACAGAAAACGCCACTGTGTCCATAAACTCAAATAATTCATGGAACGACAGAAAACACCACTGTGCCCATAAACTCAAATAATTCACGGAACGACAGAAAACGCCACTGTGTGCAGATTTTGAATGTGACCGTCTATGAATTCTAGTCGTGGTCTGTTATGGTGTAACGCTGATGTGAGGGTTAACATGATCTCATCTCACTTTTTTTATCAACGTTCAATGTTGGCATCACTTGTCCACTACCAGGACAAATCACGTGTCTCCTAATCATTTAGTTCAGGTTTCTCCATAAAGTTCCCAGCCCCCGGGTAAATCTCAGGAATTTTATAGAAATCACAAATTTAAAACACACTTTTACAAAAATCATTAAAGAGAAATGTGAAAGCTGAGATTCTCCCTCATGTAATATAAACCTGACGACAACCTGTAATAAAATAAAGGAAACAAATCCAATTTCCTTTCATATTTTTCCTGGGGACATTTTGGATGACATTATTCTTACAGTTTTTCCCTCAAATGTCGATCCAGGATTCGCCACAGCAAGCAGCAACTACAAAGGTTCTCAGTGGTCTTTTGTTGCTGATGTCAAACTTATTTCAGTAAAATAAATCATCTGTTCTTTGTTTTAACTAGTTCATACATTCATATCAGTCTGCATATATTCATATCAGTGTGCATATATTCATATCAGTGTGTATATGTTCATATCAGTGTGTATATGTTCATATCAGTCTGCATATATTCATATCAGTGTGCATATATTCATATAAGTGTGCATATGTTCATATCAGTCTGCATATATTCATATCAGTCTGCATATATTCATATCAGTCTGCATATGTTCATATCAGTGTGCATATGTTCATATCAGGCTGCATATATTCATATCAGTCTGCATATATTCATATCAGTTTGCATATATTCATATCAGTCTGCATATATTCATATCAGTCTGCATATATTCATATCAGTGTGCATATGTTCATATCAGTTTGCATATATTCATATCAGTCTGCATATATTCATATCAGTCTGCATATATTCATATCAGTGTGCATATGTTCATATCAGTGTGCATATATTCATATCAGTGTGCATATATTCATATCAGTGTGCATATATTCATATCAGTGTGCATATATTCATATCAGTGTGCATATATTCATATCAGTCTGCATATATTCATATCAGTCTGCATATATTCATATCAGTGTGCATATATTCATATCAGTGTGCATATGTTCATATCAGTGTGCATATATTCATATCAGTCTGCATATATTCATATCAGTCTGCATATATTCATATCAGTCTGCATATATTCATATCAGTGTGCATATATTCATATCAGTCTGCATATATTCATAGCAGTGTGCATATGTTCTAGATATTCACAGCAGTAATGGAAAAACAAAAGTGGATAACCTTGTGCAATAACAGAAAGAGCAGCAACAGAACACTAAACATGATCTCAGATAATACCAGGAAAAACAGAAAACACCACTGTGCCCATAAACTCAAATAATTCACGGAACAGAAAACACCACTGTGCTAATAAACTCAGATAATACCAGGAAAAACAAAAAACACCACCGTGCCCATAAACTCAAATAATTCACGGAACAGAAAACACCACTGTGCTAATAAACTCAGATAATACCAGGAAAAAACAGAAAACACCACCGTGCCCATAAACTCAAATAATTCACGGAACCGAAAACACCACTGTGCTAATAAACTCAGATAATACCAGGAAAAACAGAAAACACCACCGAGCCCATAAACTGAAATAATTCACGGAACGACAGAAAACGCCACTATGCCCATAAACTCAAATAATTCACGGAACGACAGAAAACGCCACTGTGTCCATAAACTCAAATAATTCACGGAACGACAGAAAACGCCACTGTGTCCATAAACTCAAATAATTCACGGAACGACAGAAAACGCCACTGTGTCCATAAACTCAAATAATTCACGGAACGACAGAAAACGCCACTGTGTCCATAAACTCAAATAATTCACGGAACGACAGAAAACGCCACTGTGCCCATAAACTCAAATAATTCACGGAACGACAGAAAACGCCACTGTGTCCATAAACTCAAATAATTTACGGAACGACAGAAAACGCCACTGTGTCCATAAACTCAAATAATTCACGGAACGACAGAAAACACCACTGTGTCCATAAACTCAAATAATTCACGGAACGACAGAAAACGCCACTGTGTCCATAAACTCAAATAATTCACGGAACGACAGAAAACGCCACTGTGTCCATAAACTCAAATAATTCACGGAACGACAGAAAACGCCACTGTGTCCATAAACTCAAATAATTCATGGAAAAACAGAAAACACCACCGTGCCCATAAACTCAAATAATTCACGGAACCGAAAACACCACTGTGCTAATAAACTCAGATAATACCAGGAAAAACAGAAAACACCACCGAGCCCATAAACTGAAATAATTCACGGAACGACAGAAAACGCCACTATGCCCATAAACTCAAATAATTCACGGAACGACAGAAAACGCCACTGTGTCCATAAACTCAAATAATTCACGGAACGACAGAAAACGCCACTGTGTCCATAAACTCAAATAATTCACGGAACGACAGAAAACGCCACTGTGTCCATAAACTCAAATAATTCACGGAACGACAGAAAACGCCACTGTGTCCATAAACTCAAATAATTCACGGAACGACAGAAAACGCCACTGTGCCCATAAACTCAAATAATTCACGGAACGACAGAAAACGCCACTGTGTCCATAAACTCAAATAATTTACGGAACGACAGAAAACGCCACTGTGTCCATAAACTCAAATAATTCACGGAACGACAGAAAACACCACTGTGTCCATAAACTCAAATAATTCACGGAACGACAGAAAACGCCACTGTGTCCATAAACTCAAATAATTCACGGAACGACAGAAAACGCCACTGTGTCCATAAACTCAAATAATTCACGGAACGACAGAAAACGCCACTGTGTCCATAAACTCAAATAATTCATGGAACGACAGAAAACACCACTGTGCCCATAAACTCAAATAATTCACGGAACGACAGAAAACGCCACTGTGTGTGAGACCTCAAAAAATCACCGGAAAGAGTGAATTAGAAATCATTTCTTACATCGTTCTGCTTCCCCCGTGCGCCTTCTTCTTCACGAAAAAACCGGCAGAAGTTCTCGGTCCCCTTAGTAGTAACACTTGAGTTAAATGAGTTCCTGTTCTCTGAACCAGCGTAAAGAATCAATCAATCAATCAAGTGCCATGCCGTGTGGCGTAGGCGATCAATCTCTCCACAATTCCCTGTCTTTAGACTTGATTATGAGATCAGTCGATGACTTTCTTCCCAGCCACACTGACAGCCTATCCAGTAACTTCTCTCTCTGTCTTCCTCTGTCTCTTCTTCCCTCAGTTTTTCCAGTTGCCACACTGCGTTCCAATTTTCCTATTCTCAGAAAATTTCCTACAAATCTCGCTTGTCTGCCTCTGATCTTTGATGTAATTTGCCTTTTAACTCCAGCCTCTCTTAAGACTTCTTCGTTTGTTTTCTTAGCTGTCAATGGAATCTTCAATATCTTTCTTATGAACCACATTTCCGTGGCCTCCATTTCTCGCTGTACTCTCTTATTCATGGACCATGCTTCACACCCATAAAACAAAATTGGCACGATGTAACATTTAAGTACTTGGAATTTTGTTTCCATTGATATGGATCTGCTGCACAAGATGTGTCTCATTTTCTGGAATGCTGACTTGGCCTGAGCACGTCTGCTTTTTATTTCGTTGTGACATAGACAAGTAATATCAATTGGCGGGTACAACTGTAACAACTTAAGATATGCAGACGACACAGTTCAGATTGCTAAAAGTGAAGGAGAGCTACAGGCTCTTATGGACATCGTGGTTCGTGAATGTAAAAGTAAAGTTCAGCTACAGGCTCTTATGGACATCGTGGTTCGTGAAAGTAAAAGTAAAGTTCTCAGCCTGAATAAAAAAGAAGACTGAAGTGATGGTCATCAAGAATGAGATCATTATAATCATGGAAGACTTTATTTAAACACTTCTGTTGTAAATTACACTGCCCAACGTCCTGTCCCACAACTCTCTTATCAAGATGGCACTTCTCATTGCCCAACGCCCTGTCACACATCTCTCTTATCAATATGGCACTTTTCATTTCCCATCGTCCTGTCACACAACTCTCTTATCAAGATGGCCCTTTAAATTGCCCAACGTCCCGTCCCACAATTCTCTTATCAAGACGGCTCTTTACACTGCCCAACGTCTTGTCCTACAATTCTCTTATCAAGATGGCTCTTTACATTGTCCAACGTCCTGTCACACAACTCTCTTATCAAGATGGCTCTTTACACTACCCAACGTCCTGTCCCACAATTCTCTTATCAAGATGGCTCTTTACACTACCCAACGTCCTGTCCCACAATTCTCTTATCAAGATGGCTCTTTACATTGCCCAACGTCCTGTCCCACAATTCTCTTATCAAGATGGCTCTTTACACTACCCAACGTCCTGTCCCACAATTCTCTTATCAAGATGGCTCTTTACATTGCCCAACGTCCTGTCCCACAATTCTCTTATCAAGATGGTACTTTTCACAGTGTCGTTACTAGATGCGGCGTCAAATTGTTCAACATTCATGGCCTGTGCTCCATCATTTCATACATTACACGGCTTGTGCTCCATCATTTCATACATTACATAGCCTGTGCTCCATCATTTCATACATTACACGGCTTGTGCTCCATCATTTCATACATTACACGGCCTATGCTCCATCATTTCATACATTACACGGCTTGTGCTTGAACTTTATCCTTTCGATTTCAAAGGTGAATAGTATGACCAATCAGCGGTGGGCACTAAATAGGTCCTAGCTACCGGAGTCTTTTAATGGAACACTTCATGAAGTCCTCTGGAAGTCATTTTCCTGTGATGTATAGCCGACACATTGATTTTTAAAATCTTCTTACTTGTTCTGTTTCTGTTGTTGAGTGTGACTTTGATATAAGCTTTGCTGTTGTTGAGTTTGACTTCAGATATTTTAAGCTTGAAAATCTTTCATAAAAATGTCAGGGCAATGTCTCTAAACACGACATCCTAATTGCTTTGGGGGACTTCAACGCTAAGGTAGGGAAAGATAACACCGATGTTGAAAAAGTAATGAGGAAAGAAGGAACTTACATGGGAAATCAGAACGGAGAAAGAGAACAGGACACTCTGAACCGACACAGTGTGTACTAGAGAGATGGAGACAATACTTGGACAAACTACTCAATATACCATCTGAGGGTTGTCATTTGACAGCTGACCATACAGAACTGGAACCAAACAGACTACAACCTTAAATCAAAGAAGCCATCAGAAAGGCCCCCAATGAGCAAGGTCCAGGGTATAATGGAATACCCAACGAGTTGATCAAATGTGCGAAAGAAACTGGAATAGCTTGGCTTCACAGACTTTAACTTTGTATGGGAAAAACAAGAAACACCACAGGACTGGAAAAACGCTGTAATTATTCCAATACAGAAAAAAAGGCAGTAAAAGGAACTGACCCGTTATACAGGCATCTCACTGTTAAACCATACTGGAAAAAATATTCTGCGCGACACTAGAGAAAAGACTAAGGCCAGTGATTGAACCACAATTAAAAGAACTCAGATAAGGTATAGGAGAAATTGAAGCTAGAACATACCATCTCCTCCCTAAGACAACTAAGAGAAAAATCAAACTATCACACATATACACACAAAACATACAAACATTCATACAAAACATAAGTAAGAGGGTCGCTTGATAAGTAAAGTAAATCTACATGAGGTGGCACCACAATTCTGTTACTGACGTCATTGCTGGCAAGTATCACTACTCAAACTACGTCACGCAAAATTTCAGCCAATAGCGATGCGTTGTTAACATTCAGTTGCCGTTTGAACTTAGAAGGGTAGCAGTAGCTTCAAAAAGATGGACCCAAGCCAGTTCCGTATAGCGATAAAACATTTTTATTTGAAGATGTTGACGGTCTCACAAATCAAAGCAGAGCTGGATGGAGTTCGTGGGCACTCTGCAAGTTTGTCAGGGAAATGTTGGGAGATGGTAACAAGTTTGTCAGGAGAATGTTGGAAGATGGTAACAATTTTGTCAGGGAAATGTTGGGAGATGGTAACAAGTTTGTCAGTGAAATGTTTGGAGATGGTAACAAGTTTGTCAGGGAAATGTTGGGAGATGGTAACAAGTTTGTCAGGGAAATGTTGGGAGATGGTAACAAGTTTGTCAGGGAAATGTTGGGAGATGGTAACAAGTTTGTCAGGGAAATGTTGGGAGATGGTAACAAGTTTGTCAGTTAGTCAGCCCCTGGGGACAACTCCTTGGTATCTGCCCCCGACTGACCATGGCCAAGTGCACTGACGCATTGTCCACAACAAATTCAAAGGAGCAAACCTCCAGTGGCATGTTATTATGGCTTATTTCAACATGAATTCTTTCCATCTTCGGACAACAGAACATCTTCTATGCGGTAATTGAACTCTTGACATCTACAACAATAAACCATGGATAATATTGTACTCCTCACATCATGAACTTAACACATCCCTTTGGGCAGTACTAATAATTCATCACACTTCTGTTGGGCAATGCTATCAGTCATCACACCTTTGTTGAGTCTTATTTATTGCATAGGATTGTCCCCAGACTGACACGCAGATTGTCCCCAAACTGGCACGCAGATTGTCCTCAGACTGGCAGGCAGATTGTCCCCAGACTGGCACGTAGTCTCTAACTTATTTTCTTGGCTGTGTTACTGTTTGACAATTTAAGTACTGACACATTATAATGAGTTTTCCATCATGTGTGTTCAAAACTAGGTCCAACAACAATCATCACGATGGCTTGTTTGAACTTACACTACCTGGTTCTCTTACTAATCTTGCCCTGTGGATTATTTCCCAGCTCTACTTCCGTAATAAAAGGGGACTTTTTGGAAGAGTTAAACCTCTCACCACATGTATCTATTAATAGCAACCGTGAAGTTCGTGTACGAAGCACTATATTACTCGCTTTCTATTGGCCTATCCTCTGTTGCCGGGCAACCTACTTCCTCATTGACATCCATGACGCAGCGTCCGGGTTATCTGTCAACCAACCCGGCTTCATTATGAAAGACTACCGAGTGAAATTGTGCGAGATGGCAAAGATTGTAGGCATCTGAGCGAGTTCATAACACCCTGCATGAAAAATTGCACATCAAAAAGGTTTGTGCTCGACGGGTTTGTGACTGTCGCCAAAAATACAAGCGAAATGACATCTCAAGGCAGAGTTTGTCGATGTTTAACTGGAATCCGCCGGACTTTTCTTTTTTGCGTTGATTCGTGACTAAACATGGATCCACCGCTACACACCTGAATGTAAGCAGCAGTCTAAGCAGTGGACAATGATAAAACAGCATCACTGCACTACTAAAACAGTGTCACCAAGACACTATTACAAGATTCTTCCTTCGTCTACTGTGTACTTTTACTTTGACATTTACATGAGCATTAGGCTCTGAGACTCCACGGACGTTACATTGATATACACTGTGTAACATGACAACCCAGGTAACAATAACTCAACTACTCATCAATACACGACATGACCAGTTACATGTAAGTCAACAAACTCTACAACACAGTTGACAGTTAACATGAATCCAATTATCGCAGGATTCATCAGACACAATTCAAAAAAATATTTAATGATGAAAACCAATTTGTTAGATGTGTGTTGCACTGATGTGAAGTGTAGACTTGATGAGAATAATACAAATGATTACAAGAAATATGTCCGGGCGACTAACATCGCCACGGGACTAAGTCAGACATTCAAATCTTGTCCATAACGGGACAATCAACACACAATCTACATGCTACTAGGACCTTTTTCCTAAAAGGAACAATACATCCACTACAATACATTGTCCTAACAAGGACAATCCAACAAAACTTACATACTGAACTCAAAAATAACTACATTCCTACTAGAACTGAACATCTCGACCTATCCCTACAACATTCTAACACAGACTCTCTCTCAACTCGTTCACACATCCAGCCTAACCTACAACATTCTAACACAGACTCCTCTCTCAACTCGTTCACACATCCCGCCTAACCTACAACATTCTAACACAGACTCCTCTCTCAACTCGTTTACACATCCCGCCTAACCTAATTCATGTGACTCAGTTGTGCCACAGAAGCATGTGATACATTCACCGTGCTTCACATAAACAGAATGAGTTGTGGTCTATTTGACCACAACAACAGGGTTTGTGACTGTCGCCAAAAATACAAGCGAAATGACATCTCAAGGCAGAGTTTGTCGATGTTTAACTGGAATCCGCCGGACTTTTCTTTTTTGCGTTGATTCGTGACTAAACATGGATCCACCGCTACACACCTGAATGTAAGCAGCAGTCTAAGCAGTGGACAATGATAAAACAGCATCACTGCACTACTAAAACAGTGTCACCAAGACACTATTACAAGATTCTTCCTTCGTCTACTGTGTACTTTTACTTTGACATTTACATGAGCATTAGGCTCTGAGACTCCACGGACGTTACATTGATATACACTGTGTAACATGACAACCCAGGTAACAATAACTCAACTACTCATCAATACACGACATGACCAGTTACATGTAAGTCAACAAACTCTACAACACAGTTGACAGTTAACATGAATCCAATTATCGCAGGATTCATCAGACACAATTCAAAAAAATATTTAATGATGAAAACCAATTTGTTAGATGTGTGTTGCACTGATGTGAAGTGTAACTTGATGAGAATAATACAAATGATTACAAGAAATATGTCCGGGCGACTAACATCGCCACGGGACTAAGTCAGACATTCAAATCTTGTCCATAACGGGACAATCAACACACAATCTACATGCTACTAGGACCTTTTTCCTAAAAGGAACAATACATCCACTACAATACATTGTCCTAACAAGGACAATCCAACAAAACTTACATACTGAACTCAAAAATAACTACATTCCTACTAGAACTGAACATCTCGACCTATCCCTACAACATTCTAACACAGACTCCTCTCTCAACTCGTTCACACATCCCGCCTAACCTACAACATTCTAACACAGACTCCTCTCTCAACTCGTTCACACATCCCGCCTAACCTACAACATTCTAACACAGACTCCTCTCTCAACTCGTTTACACATCCCGCCTAACCTAATTCATGTGACTCAGTTGTGCCACAGAAGCATGTGATACATTCACCGTGCTTCACATAAACAGAATGAGTTGTGGTCTATTTGACCACAACAACAGGGTTTCTCACAACAATCTGTTACAGAACAACATTCTGTTACAATGAACGATGAAAGTGCACCGAAAAAGGAGGAGACCGTTCCATCTGCTGGTATTTGGAGAAAGGTAAAACCATAACAGGAGACTATTATGCAACATTTTTTGACTGTTTGAAAGAAGAGCTGATATAGAAACGGTCAAGATTGGCGCGCATGAAAGTGCTCTTTCACCACGACACCTTGCCATCCTCCGAACAACCATGGCTGTGGCATGAGTTAGGCTTCCAAACGATTTCTTATCTACCATATTGTCCAGGACTGGCCACATGTGGCTTTTCCTTTTCATAAACTTGAAAATGTGGCTCAGTGGGAAGCAGTTCACATCAAATGTGGCTCAGTAGGAAGCAGTTCACATCAAATGTGGCTAAGTGGGAAGCAGTTCACATCAAATGTGGCTAAGTGGGAAGCAGTTCACATCAAATGTGGCTAAGTGGGAAGCAGTTCACATCAAATGTGGCTAAGTGGGAAGCAGTTCACATCAAATGTGGTTTAGTGGGAAGCAGTTCACATCAAATGAAGATGTCATCGCCGCCGTAATCTTGTATTTTGCAGCCTGTGAGGAAAAAAAAAAAGCTACTTTGCTGACTGGAAGAAAAGTTGGAAACTCGCTGGAGCAACTATGCGGCCATCAGAGGAGACTGTTGAGAAATAGCATCGATTTTTCTCTCTCCTCCACCCCACCCCGGTGTTTATCTACCTATTTCATCCTGCTTATGAAATGAGCCTCGTAAACAGAAACATACAACCTGGCTACTCCGCAACATACACATATGTAAACATACATGAATCAAACTTCAACTATCCCAGCAACTCTTTGTTCTTCTGGAAGAATAACAATCATGAACAGTTTTAACCTGCTCATGCTCTACCGCAGGCCGCATGTAGCAGGCCGCATTACATGTTGCAATAGCAGACCGGATGTTAACTGTTGAGTATGTTATTTATAGTCTGGGGGCAAACATACATGGTAGTGTGATACTCTTGATATACATAATACTGTGGTATTGATATGTGATACTTTGATACATGATACTTTGATATATGATACTTTGATATATGATACTTTGATATATGACACTGTGTTATTCTGATACGTGAAAGCAGACGACGGAAGTGCAGACTTCTGTTGATTTGGGGGTGGGAGTGGAGGGGAGGAGTGGAAAAAAGGAGGGGGGTGAGGCGGGATAATGTAAACCAGGCAAGTCTAAAGAAAGAAATTACCATGTGGATAGAAAGATTGAGGGAATGGATAGAAAGATTGAGGGAATTGATAGAAAGATTGAGGGAATGAATAAAAAGATTGAGGGAAGGATAGAAAGATTGAGGGAATGGATAGAAAGAATGAGGGAATGGATAGTAAGACTGAGGGAATGGGAAGACTGCCAAAAGCCAGAACAAACAGAGACATAGACACAAATAGATCTTGCATTTTTTCTACAAACAATACACCAAGAAGACTCTTTATTTCACAGCTACAGTTAAGACTTAATACACTTTAAGATCAAATGAAGAATACACGACACACTTTTTTGGAAGAAAACTAGAACAAAGAAAACAAACATCTTATAGAACCAAACACAAACAATGAATACAAATTAATAAAGACAAAAATTGGAACATTCAACAAAAGTATAAAAAAGAATACGTAAAATTATTTAATCCTGCAGATAATTGGAGATACATGAATGATAATTATCTTAAGAATATTTGTGAACACGCCACTAGTTTTGTTGAGATAACTGTTTTATTGTCACAACTTTTTTTATATAATTGTCATTCATGGCACCAGTAACCACAATACCGTTAGAGGTTTATTGTGAAACGCTGAATCAGCTTCAGAGTACGGTCAGCAAGAGCAAGCCCAGAATATTCACCAAGGGGGTCTTCTCCAGCACGAAGAGCCACCTCCTCAAACTGTGGCTCGAATAAAGGCTTTACTCAAGCAGTTCAGCTCAGAGATTTTCCATAACTCTCCCACACCCCCCCCCCCAACAGCCCGAACTTGGCGTCAAGCGATTACCATGATACCATTTATTTAGCAAAATGAAGAACCAGCGTTTCGAAACCAACAACCAGTTCACGGATGGAGTAAACAACTGATTGGATACCTTGGCGGTGCCACTGTTTGTCGAGAAGTTGTAAACACTAGTACTATGGTACGAGTGCCTACATTTAGATGCCGACTATATGGAAAAGTAATACAGATATGTACATAAGTTTTGTATGAACAAGAAAAAAAAATGTTCTCTCTCTCTCTCTCTCTCTCTCTCTCTCTCTCTCTCTCTTTTTTAACTTTTTAAACCAATCAATCGAAAGTTGATTTTGGAATAACCTTCATATAACCAACATCTGAACAAATGTCTTCTGGCGAAACGTAGGCTTCACTTATACAAAAAGAAAAGCCTTCTTTTCTCTGCTGCTCACTTCTGAAATACTTTTACATGTCACTCCTAACTAATATTTCTTCGTTAACTTTTTAAAAATTATCTACCTGGATTTGACTATATGCCCTTTTAAGGCTTTTCCTATTCTCCTCGCTGCTTTGGGCTTGTCTAACTATTCATGTGTGTTTTTGTTTGTTTGCTTGTTTTTGTTTTTGCAGAGTGTCTGCAGTGGTTATAATAACATGTGTACTAACATGTAGAGATTTTACTTCATTGAATGTATACAGTAGCAGCAACAAGACCGAAATATGATCATACTAAATAATGTAAATGTACCAAAGTGAAAGGGAGATAATGACTTTTGACTGGCTTCTGTTAAGTTTTCGGTCTGTCTTAATATAATGCCTGCGGCACTGGAAAAGTTGAGAAACAAAGGGCAGGCGTGCCTGGCTGTCCAGTACGTCATCATCATCATCATCATGTGCCGTGCCGACTGGCGTTGGCTATTATGCTTCTCCAGAGTACACGATCCTTCATGCAGGCCATCAGCTCAGTTGGTGATCTCCTCTCACACCATCCCGTCAGACTGTCCAGTATCATTTCTCTTGGTCTTCCTCTTGATCTTCTTCCTTCTATTTTTCCTGTTGTTATAATATTTTCAATGCCCCCTCTTCTCATTGCATGTCCTATGAAAGTACATTGTCTCTCTCTTATCTTTTTGACTAGGTTTTTTGTCTCTCCATCTCTTCTCATACATTCTTCATTAGTTATGTTTGCTGTCCAGGGGATTCGCAACATTCTTCTAATAAACCACATTTCTGCTGCTTCCAATGATTTTTGTGCAGACTTGCCTATTGTCCATGATTCACTTCCATATAACAAGATAGGTTCAATATAGTATTTTAGGACTCGTTTTCTAACATTCATTGATAAGGATGTGTTGGTTAATATGTTTCTCATTCTCTGAAATGCAGTCTTTGCTTGTCACAACTTTTTTTATATAATTGTCATTCATGGCACCAGTAACCACAATACCGTTAGAGGTTTATTGTGAAACGCTGAATCAGCTTCAGAGTACGGTCAGCAAGAGCAAGCCCAGAATATTCACCAAGGGGGTCTTCTCCAGCACGAAGAGCCACCTCCTCAAACTGTGGCTCGAATAAAGGCTTTACTCAAGCAGTTCAGCTCAGAGATTTTCCATAACTCTCCCACACCCCCCCCCCCCAACAGCCCGAACTTGGCGTCAAGCGATTACCATGATACCATTTATTTAGCAAAATGAAGAACCAGCGTTTCGAAACCAACAACCAGTTCACGGATGGAGTAAACAACTGATTGGATACCTTGGCGGTGCCACTGTTTGTCGAGAAGTTGTAAACACTAATACTATGGTACGAGTGCCTACATTTAGATGCCGACTATATGGAAAAGTAATACAGATATGTACATAAGTTTTGTATGAACAAGAAAAAAAAATGTTCTCTCTCTCTCTCTCTCTCTCTTTTTTTTTTTTTACTTTTTAAACCAATCAATCGAAAGTTGATTTTGGAATAACCTTCATATAACCAACATCTGAACAAATGTCTTCTGGCGAAACGTAGGCTTCACTTATACAAAAAGAAAAGCCTTCTTTTCTCTGCTGCTCACTTCTGAAATACTTTTACATGTCACTCCTAACTAATATTTCTTCGTTCAAATTTAACTTTTTAAAAATTATCTACCCGGATTTGACTATATGCCCTTTTAAGGCTTTTCCTATTCTCCTCGCTGCTTTGGGCTTGTCTAACTATTCATGCGTGTTTTTGTTTGTTTGTTTGTTTTTTTTTTTTGCAGAGTGCCTGCAGTGGTTATAATAACATGTATACTAACATGTAGAGATTTTACTTCATTGAATGTATACAGTAGCAGCAACAAGACCGAAATATGATCATACTAAATAATGTAAATGTACCAAAGTGAAAGGGAGATAATGACTTTTGACTGGCTTCTGTTAAGTTTTCGGTCTGTCTAAATATAATGCCTGCGGCACTGGAAAAGTTGAGAAACAAAGGGCAGGCGTGCCTGGCTGTCCAGTACGTCATCATCATCATCATCATGTGCCGTGCCGACTGGCGTTGGCTATTATGCTTCTCCAGAGTACACGATCCTTCATGCAGGCCATCAGCTCAGTTGGTGATCTCCTCTCACACCATCCCGTCAGACTGTCCAGTATCATTTCTCTTGGTCTTCCTCTTGATCTTCTTCCTTCTATTTTTCCTGTTGTTATAATATTTTCAATGCCCCCTCTTCTCATTGCATGTCCTATGAACGTACATTGTCTCTCTCTTATCTTTTTGAGTAGGTTTTTTGTCTCTCCAGCTTTTCTCCTACATTCTTCATTAGTTATTTTTGCTGTCCAGGGGATTCGCAACATTCTTCTAATAAACCACATTTCTGCTGCTTCCAATGATTTTTGTGCAGACTTGCCTATTGTCCATGATTCACTTCCATATAACAACATAGGTTCAATATAGCATTTTAGGACTCGTTTTCTAACATTCATTGATAAGGATGTGTTGGTTAATATGTTTCTCATTCTCTGAAATGCAGTCTTTGCTTGGTCTATTCTGTTCCTAATTTCTGTTCTGCATTTCCCATCTGAAGTTATTACTGCTCCAAGGTATTTGAATTTCTGCACCTGCTTTAGAATATTTCCGTTTAATTTAATACTGCATGCTGGTGGATTCTATTTCTTAGATATAACCATAGTCTCTGTCTTTTTGATGTTCAAAGTAAGGCCTTTCTGTTCACTTTCTTTGGCGACTTTATCCAAGAGATTTTGCAGGTCCTGTTGGTTCTCAGCTATCAGTACTGTGTCGTCAGCATACCGAAGGTTGTTAATATTGTATCCTCCAATTTGTATACCTGGTTCTGTGATGATTGTTCTTAGAATATTCTCACTATACAGAGAAAAAAGGTCTGGAGATAGTACACATCCTTGTCGCACCCCTTGTTTTATAGGTTGATATTTTCCAATTCTATTTTCAACTCGAACTACTACTTCTTGCTGCCAGTATAGATGTTTTACAATCCTCAGGTCTTTGCCGTCTATATTGATGTCTTCAAGCATTTTAATAATTTCATTATGTTTCACCTTGTCAAATGCCGTGGTGTAATCAATGAAGCATAAGTAGAGATCTTTCTGTACTTCTAAAGCTCTTTCTGTTAGTGTTCGTAAAGCATAAATGGCATTATACTCCTCCTCTTGTCCATCAGTCCTAAGATGTCGTCTGTCATCCATTTATTTTTAGGGGCTTCTTTTTTTTGTGGTATTATCTCCTTAACAGTTTGGTGGATAGAATCTCTTAACATTTCCCATTGTTCATCTATACTATTTATCTTTGCTATTGCATTGTATCTATTTGTTATAATAACTTTGTATTGTTCTCTCAGTTCTTGGTCATTTTTAAGAAGTTCTGTATTCAGTTTGATGTTTCTCACTTTTCTGCCTGCTTTCTTTAGTTTTATTCTAACTTTTCCACAGAGTGGATCATGGTCACTATTGCAGTCAGCTCCTGGCATGGTTTTTGTTGTCAGTAACGCATTGCGGAATCGTTTTTGATTAATATGTAGTCTATCTGGTTAAAAGTCTTTTGTCTGGACTGCACCACGTTGCCAGTCTTCGAGGATGTTATTTAAACCAGGTGTTTCCTACAACCATGCTGTGTATTCTTGCCCATTCAATTAATTTATAACCTCTGTCATTCCTCTACCCCAGTCCATAGTCACCAATGATGTCTGAAGTTCTTCCTTTACCAACTTTGGCATTAAAATCTCCCATGACTATGGTAACTTCATGTGACTTTGTGTGTTTTAGTGCTGTCTCTATGTCGTTATAAAATAGCTGTACATCTTCTTCAGAGCTTTCAGATGTTGGAGCGTACACTTGTATAATATTTATGTTTATTGGTTGTCCTTTCAGTTGGGCTAGCAGGACTCGGTCAGAGATGTTCAAATATCCTACAAGTGTTCTTGCCGTTTGTTCATCAAATATAATTCCTACTCCTCGTTCATGCTTCTCACTTCCTGAATATAGTATTGTATATTTATCTGAGTTTATCTTCCCTGCACCTGTCCATCTAACTTCACTCATTCCTAATATGTTGATCTTCATCCTTTCCATTTCCATCTTTACATTTTCTAATTTTCCAGCCTGGAATAAAGTTCTAACATTCCATGTTGCTATTTTGAACTTGTTAGTTTGCCACCAGTAGCTTGATGACGATCTGGCCTCACCTGTGGCTCGTGAGCTGCCCTACCGGACGAGGCTGTTCCAGAGGAACATCCATTAACGTTGTTCATGATGAATCGATTATTCTGTTTAAGCGTAACTGTTCTTGGGAATTACAACAGTGGTTTCCCGTTGGATTCTGTCGGTTTGTGTACGGACTCTCCGCTAGCCTTTGGACTCCCTGTTCTACCCACAAGGCAGCGGGAGCGAGAGGTTTTAAGGCGCCTCTGACCCGCCTGGTATTCCCTTCACTGAGCACCTGAGGCACTTTATAGGAGTAGTAGAGCCACCTACTACCCCACCTCGCTCTCTGAGTCTACCGCCAGTTGGTCCGCGCCTGCTTATTTGGATAACTCCTTATTCACAGGGATCCTCCATATCTGGAGGACTTTCACCATCCGGCACCTGTGACGCGCTTGGTTGGGGATGGTCGCCCTACATTCCAGTACGTCGCCCTGTGAAAATATAGTTTCTTCAGTCATTCTTACATTTTATCTGATATTGCATATACTATTGTTGTGTTTTACTACATATAACATTGTTGTGTGACACTACATGTAATATTGTTGTGCTTTACTACATATAACATTGTTGTGTAATACTACATATGCTATTGTTGTGTGACACTATATGTAATATTGTTGTGTGACACTACATGACATTTTGTTGTGTAATACTACATATAATATTGCTGTGTGATACTACATATATTAAACATCATGATAATCTTCTTGGAAGGGTACATAATGGGAAAAAGAAAGAGAGGAAGACCAAGGCGAAGATGGCTGCAAGACATCGTTGATGATCTGCAAATGAATGCATCAGCAGCAGGGCATCTTGCTCACAACCGAGAGGCCTACAGGAGAGCTGTTAGGGAGGCAAAGTTCCACAAGGAACATGCAAATGAATGAATGAATGATACTACATATAATATTGTTGTGTGATACTACATATAATATTGCGGTGTGATACTACATATATGTGAGAACAATGGCAGAACCAACAAAAATTACTCAGGTCATCAAAGAAATGGAGTGATACCACTTAGACGTACTGGGCATCAGTGAAATGCGATAGCCAAAAGCAAGTAAAAGATCGGCGGAAAACGGAAAACATTCAGGCAGAAACGACGATAAACATCGAGAAGGAGTAGGTATTATTATGTCAAATGTAACAGCAAAGTGCCTTGTAGAATTGGAACCAGTGAACAGTCGTATAATAAGAGCACGATACAACCTAAGACACGGAAGAATGACATTAATACAGTGTTATTCAAACACGAACGATGTAGATGATGAGGTGAAAGACTATTTCTATCACCAATTGCAACAAATCATTAACAAAGTCCCTAAACACGACATCCTATTTGCTTTGGGGAACTTCAACGCTAAGGTAGGGAAAGATAACACCGACGTTGAAAAAGTAATGAGGAAAGAAGGAATTGACATGGTAAATCAGAACGGAGAAAGATTAATTGAAATATGTCTAACAGAGGGCATGGTCGTTGGAGGCACAATATTTCCACAGAGAGATACATAAAACAACGTGGATATCTCCAGATGATAGAACTAGAAACCAGATAGATCATTTTTGTATTAGAAAGCAATACAGAACATCTCTCATAGATGTTAGGGCTTATAGGGGTACAGATGTTAACAGTGATCACAACCCATGTATAGCGAAAATAAAACTAAAACTGAACAGCTAACACAAGAAATCAGTAAACAGAAAGATAAATAGCCACAGCCTACAAGAAGAGAATACTAACAGTAATTTCAATCAGGAACTTGCCAATCATTCCACAACACCCAGTGAAGTAGAGGAGGTAGGTATAGATGAATTATGGACTTCTTACAGCACAGCCATAATTACAGCAGCAAAAGCAAGCGCTGGACTAAAAAAAAAACCAAATAGACAAGCATGGATCTCAGAAAACACATGGAAGTACATACATGAAAGACGAGCAGCCACATTAGACATGTTGAATGTAAAAACAGATCTTGGAAAAAATCTGGCGAAAGCAACATACAAAGAACTAGACAAGAAAGTAAAATGTTCAGCTAGAAGGTATAAAATAAGAGTACATAGACAATATGGCGAAAGAGGCAGAGAAAGCAGCAAAAACATGAGACAGCAAAGCTTTATATAACATACAAAAGAGACTGACAGGTACTATTACATCTAAAGAAAGACCAATCCTAAGCAAAACTGAAACCCTATTAACATCAAGTAAAGACTAAAAGCAAAGATGGGCTGAACACTTCCAAGAAATACTTAATCGACCACACCCAAAAGAATTGTTAAACCTTGAAACCGACTTACTAGCCCCACAACTAAATGTCAACCTAGATGAAATTACATTGCATGAAATTGAAACAGCAGTGAATCTAATGGCTAACAACAAAGCTGCAGGTGAAGATGAAATAACACCCGAAATGTTAAAAGTTAATTGTGACAACATGAGACAGCTACAGAGAATGTTTAATAAGATTTGGAAAGAAGAAAAGGTTCCTTCTAAATAGAAAAAGGAATCATTATTCATTCATTCATTTGCATGTCCTTCGCGGAACTATGCCTCCCTAACAGCACTCCTGAAGGCCTCTCGGTTGTGAGCAAGATGGCCTGCTGCTGATGCATTCATTTGCAGATCATCAAAGATGTCTTGCAGTCATCTTCGCATTGGTCTTCCTCTTTTTCTTTTTCCCATTATGTACCCGTTTTCTCTAGATTATCATGACGTTTAATGTGTCCAAAATATTTAAGTTAATCATTGTTAAAATACCAAAAAAAAAAAAGGCAACCTTAGCGACTGTAACAATTGGAGAGGAGTAACCTTAATATCAGTTGTGTCAAAAGTATTTTGCAAGGTAGTTTTGAATAGACTTAAAGATATAGTGGATACAGCGATGAGAGAAAAACAAGCAGGATTTCGAAAAGGGAGAAACTGTCTCGACCAGATCTTTACTTTAAGAGTAATACTTGGAGAACATATTGAAAAGCAGAAACCACAAATACTGAACTTCATAGACTTTAAAAAGGCATTTGATAGCATATAAAGAGATTCATTGAAGAGAATTTTAAGTATATATGGAATACCATCTAAAACTGTCAACATCATTAAGGATTTCTACAGTGGATATGTTTGTGCAGTCAAAACAAAAGAAGGGATGAGTGTATGGTTCCAGATTGAAACAGGTATGAAACAAGGATGTATACTGTCTCCTTTGCTTTTTGGAATTACAATAGACTTCATAATGAAAAAATGCTGCACAGGTAACATAGGTACTGGCTGGGTACATGAGACCCAACTAGAAGATTTTGATTTTGCTGATGACATAACTCTTATCAGTAACAATGTTAATTCCATGCAAAAAAAAAAAAAACAGATATCCTGTCTTCACTGGCTAACAAAATATGACTTGAAATTAACAAGGACAAAACAAAAATAATGAAAATTCACATTAATCGAAATGGAAAAATTCACATAGAAGGGACACATGTTGAAGAAGTCAATCAATTTGCATACCTTGGCAGCTACATAGACCAAGATGGTGACATCAGAAAGGAAGTTAGAATTAGAATTGCAAAAGCAGCATCGATCTTCAAGAATCTTGAGAACATATGGAATTCAAAAATTATAAGCACGAAAACCAAGTTATATTCTATTCAAATGTAATATTCACCTTCATTTATGCATGTGAAAGCTGGAAAACAACTAAAGAAATAGGCAAAAAATTAAACTCTTTTGAAAACAAATGCCTAAGGAAAATACTCGGCATAAAGTGGAGCGAATTCAAGAACAATGCAGAGATAAGACAGATGACTGACCAACAACCAGTCTCATGGGTGATCAGGAAAAGGAGATGGACATATGTTGGTCACTTGATGAGAAGAAATGATCAGAGAATCCCAATACAAGCTATAAAATGTAACACAACAGGCCAAATAAAAAGAGGCAGACCGCGTGAAACTCTAAA
This sequence comes from Achatina immaculata, assembly GCA_009760885.1. Classification (NCBI taxonomy): domain Eukaryota; kingdom Metazoa; phylum Mollusca; class Gastropoda; order Stylommatophora; family Achatinidae; genus Lissachatina; species Lissachatina immaculata. Next base: position 35,246,398 of record CM019697.1, on the reverse strand, counting down.
GAGGACATTGTTATGAGAGGCCAAATTAATAGGCATAAAATCCTTTGATGAGGTTGAAAGACTCGCCGAAGACAGGAAAAACTGGCGAACTACCTTGTGAGTCCTATGTGACGTTTAACGGCATGGAAAGGATATAAGATATATAAGATACCAAATATAATATTGTTGTGTGATACTACACGTAGTATTATTATCTGACACTACAAATTATATTATCGTGTGATACTACATATAGTATTGGCAGTAATCATAAAATCCACAAAGGTATAGCGCACACACAGAAACAGAACCAAACACATACATACTTGCACAAACATACATGAACACGCACATAAAGCACTCACATAAAGATATGGAGAAATTAACAATCCTGAAACATTCACACTTCACAACAGTGAATTTTACATGTAAACTTTTTCTATAACAAAACTCTAGACTAAGTGAGAACTCTTATATCAATGATAATCACGTAAATCGCTGGCAACTGAAGCGTGTCAAGTTCAAGGGAAACAAAAATCTCAATGCCAGGACTATTATGGTTTACACATTCACCGGAATTCTTGATTTCGAACTTTGAACTCTAACCTTGTAATTTAGTAGTCATTTTTGTTAAAACTCCAGACAGGTATGGTTACCCATCAAAATGTTTCTGAAATTGCAAAAATTAAATTAAAAAAAAACAAACAAACACAGAGCTACTCACAATCGTATAGCATGAAATCATTTCTAGTATATTTCTGTCTACTGCGAGCTGGTATCAATCATCTTCAAGCTTTCTGTTCTGTATTGTAATAAGTGGCTTTCTGTTCGGGTATGTGTATGTGGGTGTATGTTGTAATAAGTGACTTTCTGTTCTGGTATGTGTATGTGAGTGTATGTTGTAATAAGTGGCTTTCTGTTCGGGTATGTGTATGTGGGTGTATGTTGTAATAAGTGACTTTCTGTTCTGGTATGTGTATGTGGGTGTATGTTGTAATAAGTGGCTTTCTGTTCTGGTATGTGTATGTAGGTGTATGTTGTAATAAGTGGCTTTCTGTTCTGGTATGTGTATGTGGGTGTATGTTGTAATAAGTGGCTTTCTGTTCTGGTATGTGTATGTGGGTGTATGTTTAATAAGTGGCTTTCTGTTCTGGTATGTGTATCTGGGTGTATGTAATGGTAAGTTAATTCCTGTTCTGGTATGTTTATGTGGGTGTATGTTATTGGTAAGTGGCTTTATGTTCTGGTATGTTTATGTGGATGTATGTAAATGACTTTCTGTTCTGGTATGTTTATGTGGGTGTACGTTGTGATAAATAGTTTTCTGTTCTGGTAAGTATATGGGTGTATGTTGTGGTGCGAGATCAATGAAATGTGACATATTATATTTATGCATGACATTGTAAGCTTAAAAAATAAGTTAACAAACACGCAAAAACATTTTCCCAATTTTGCTTGACCAAAATACAGAGAAAAATATCAAGTTTGTAATAGAATAAAAATGCAGAGAAAAATATCAAGTTTGTAATAGAATAAAAATGCAGAGAAAAGTATGTTGGATTTAAAAAAAAAATTAAAAATAAAAAGGATAGGACCAGCTTTATTCAGACAGAGCACTCAGTTGTAAAGTTTTCGTTTATTCATCCAGTGATGTACGTAATGAAGGTGTTTGGCAGGAAAAGAAAGTATAAAGTAATATGTGTGATTAAAAACATTAAGAGAAAATATAAGACTGTCATATAACTACTATGAGGCGTACAGAAGACTAGGATATAACAGCTATGAGGCATACAAGAGACTAGGATATAACTACTATGAGACATACAGAAGACTAGGATAAAACTACTATGGGACATACAGAAGACTAGGATAAAACTACTATGAGACATACAGAAGACTAGGATAAAACTACTATGAGACATACAGAAGGCTAGGATAAAACTACTATGAGACATACAGAAGACTAGGATAAAACTACTATGAGACATACAGAAGACTAGGATAAAACTACTATGAGACATACAGAAGACTAGGATAAAACTACTATGAGACATACAGAAGACTAGGATAAAACTACTATGAGACATACAGAAGACTAGGATAAAACTACTATAAGACATACAGAAGACTAGGATATAACTACTATGAGACATACAGAAGACTAGGATATAACAACTATGAGGCATACAAGAGACTAGGATATAACTACTATGAGACATACAGAAGACTAGGATAAAACTACTATAAGACATACAGAAGACTAGGATAAAACTACTATAAGACATACAGAAGACTAGGATAAAACTACTATAAGACATACAGAAGACTAGGATATAACTACTATGAGACATACAGAAGACTAGGATAAAACTACTATAAGACATACAGAAGACTAGGATAAAACTACTATAAGACATACAGAAGACTAGGATAAAACTACTATAAGACATACAGAAGACTGGGATAAAACTACTATGAGACATACAGAAGACTAGGATAAAACTACTATAAGGCATACAGAAGACTGGGATATAGCTGCGTCCAAACATCAAGAAAAATATGTAAAAAACCGCACTTTTGTCAGGTATGAATTAAAAGTATGAAATAGCTGATAAGGGAATCAGGTGGATAAGAATGTTTTCATATTCTTGTTGTACTTTTTCTGGTTTTGCTGTAATCCAATGTTTCCCTGTTATTATTCTACAATACCCAGTGTTTTCCTGCTGTTATTCTACAAATCCAGTGTTTTCTGGCTCTTACAGTCTTAAATGTCCAGTTGTTATTGTTATGATGTCTAAAATGTTTCCTGTTCTTCTTGTACAATCCAAAAATGTTTATTGTTCATGTTTACAGTCTACTGCGGTATCCTGTTGTTTACAATCTACAATTGTTTCTTGTTGTTACTGTTGTTGTTGTACAGTCTACAGCTGTTTCTGCAGAAACATCTGTATGATATCATCCGGCATTCTTCGAAACCACTTCTGAAACATTTCAATGGGACCAACCACAGAGGAAAATCTGATTTTCTGGTAAAAGCCATCAAACAATGTCACGCTGATGACAGCAGCCGCCAAGCGCTCGAGAACCGCTACATCCAGGAATAGGGGATGGTAGAACAACACGGTTTGAACTCACAATTCAGCTACACCTAATACTCGCCTCTTCCACAATCACTAAGTTCCACTCCTTTCTCACATGTAATACATAGTTCAGAACCTCCTCACAGCAAGAGATGACAATCCCTCTACCCCAACCATAATTCCACTTTCTCCAGGCTAGATTGTATCACCCCTCCCCATTTTCACGGCTCCCCCTCCCCACTTATGACCCATCTATCACACATTACAAGTCTCCATTTAAACATTCTCTACACTCCACCATGCGCACTTCTGAACACAGCCTCTTACAAGTCACAGCTAAGTTCTCCATTCACTTTATTTTATTATATATTTCACATTCCTGTTTTTTTACATAGCATTCATGTGAATTCATTTTTTTAAAATCTTCTTTGTCTGTTTCTTCGCCCTGTGTGTTTTTGTATGATTAAGGTTCACACCGAAATGTCAGAACAGTGTGCTCGTTAAGTTATATATTTAGTTTTATATTTTGTACATTAATTATCCGTGTATCAAAGAGGTGATGAGTATTTAAAAAAGAACAGTTTTCAAATTCTGTTCTCTTCCAGCAGATGTAGCGCAGGTCAAACCTTGACCCAGAACTAACGAATGTTTCCATCCAGATACACACACACTACAGATCCTTGTGTGTTGTCTCACTGACTAGTTTATCACACACACACACACTACAGATCCTTGTGTGTTGTCTCACTGACTAGTTTATCACACACACACACACTACAGATCCTTGTGTGTTGTCTCACTGACTAGTTTATCACACACACACACACTCCAAATCCTTGTTTGCTGTCTCACTGACTAGTTTATCACACACACACACACACATACTACAGATCCTTGTGTGTTGTCTCACTGACTAGTTTATCACACACACACACTCCAAATCCTTGTTTGCTGTCTCACTGACTAGTTTATCACACACACACACACTACAGATCCTTGTGTGTTGTCTCACTGACTAGTTTATCACACACACACACTACAGATCCTTGTGTGTTGTCTCACTGACTAGTTTATCACACACACACACACACACACTCCAAATCCTTGTTTGCTGTCTCACTGAGTAGTTTATCACACACACACCACAGATCCTTGTGTGCTTTCTCACTGACTTGTTTATCATTCAGACAAACACATTACAGATCCCTGTGTGCTTTCTCATTGACTAGTTTATCACACACACATACACACACAATAAAGATCCTTGTATGTTGTCTCACTGAGTAGTTTATCATACACACACACTACAGATCCTTGCATGCTGTCTCACTGAGTAGTTTATCATACACACACACTACAGATCCTTGCATGCTGTCTCACTGACTAGTTTATCACACACACACATACACTACAGATCCTTGCATGCTGTCTCACTGACTAGTTTATCACACACACACACACACTACAGATTCTTGCATGCTGTCTCACTGACTAGTTTATCATACGTACACTTACACACAGTACAAATCCTTGTGTGCTGTCTCACTGACTAGGTTATCACACACACACTACAGATCTTGGGTCTGCTGTCTAACTGAATACTTTATTACATATAAACACATTGCAGATCCTTGTGTGCTGTCTCACTTACAAGTTTAACACACACACACACCACACTGAAATTCTTTGTGTGCTGTCTCAATGACTAGTTTATCACACACACACTACAGATCCTTGTGTGCGGTCTCACAGACTAGTTTATAACACACATTCTCCAAATCTTTGTGTGCTTTCTCACTGATTAGTTTATAAAACACACACGCATCCACTACAGATTCTTGCATACTGTCTCACTGACTAGTTTATCAAACACACACACTGCAGATTACTGTGTGCTGTCTCATTGACTTGTTTATCAAACAGAGACACACACTACAAATCCTTGTATGGTGTCTAAAAGATTTGTTGATCACACACACAGATTGTTAGCTGTCTCAAAGACTTGTTGATATCACACACAAAATGCAGATCCTTCTGTGCTGTCTCACTGAATTGTTTATCACAGATACACACACTACAGATCTTTGTGTTCTGTCTCACTGACTTGTTTTTCACACACACACATACACACTCACTACAGATACTAGTGTGCTGTCTAGCTGACATTTTTATCACACACACACACTACAGATCACTGTATACTGTCTCACAAACTTGTTTAGCACACAAATACCGCAGATCCTTATATGCTGTCTCACTGAATTGTTTCTCACACATGCACACTACAGATACGTGTGTGCTGTCTCACTAACTTGTATATCAGACACACGCACACACTGTAGATCATTGTGCCCTTCGTCGCTGATTTGTTTACCACACACACACACTACAGATCCTTGTGTGCTGTCTCATCGACTTATTTGTCACACACACACACACACTTCAGATACTTGTGTGCTGTATCATTGACTTCTTTATCACACACTCATACACTACAGTTCTTTGTGTTCTGTCTCACTGATTTGTTTATTACACGCAAACACTATAGATCCTTCTGTTCTGTCTCACTTACTTGTTTATCATACACACTACAGATCCTTGTATGCTGTCTCACTAACTTGTTTATCACACACACTATAGATCGTTGTATGCTGCCTCATTGACTTGTTTATCACACACACTACAGATCCGTGTATGCTGCCTCACTGACTTGTTTATCACACACACTATAGATCGTTGTATGCTGCCTCACTAACTTTTTTATCACACACACTACAATCCTTACGCTGCTGGCGATGTTCTTCAGCTGCCGTGCGTGGGGCACTTCTCTTGGCCTATGAAGAAAAATGCGATTAAGGTTGGCGCCCGGCGCCTCTTTTGAAAAAGATGAAGGAAAGAATTAAGTGAAGTAACCAGTAGTATCGGGGTCCTGGCTACAGAAATCACGGCACCTCTGTTTTAGAGGCAGGTCACGTCCTATAGACACCCATACTGGGGCAGATTGCCTAAACCCTGGGGTTAAACTAAGACACTGCTGGCGAGATTCATCGGCTGCCGCGCGTGAGGTTAAACTCCTCTGGCCAATAAACAAAATGTGAAAATGCGATTAGGGTTGCGTGCGGCGCCGCTGTGAAAAAAGTGATAGAAAGAATAAAGTGAAATTTAATCACTGTGTCCAGTAGTCTTGCGGCGAGAGCTACTCATACCACGGTACCTCTGCTCTGGAGGCCGGCCATGTCTTATATACACCCATACTGGGGCAATATGCCTAAACAGGCTTAACCCAGTGGTGAACCTTGATGGCTACGCATACCACGGTGCCTCCGCTCTAGAGGCCGGTCATGTCTTATATATACTCATAATGGGATAATACGCCTAAACTAGCTTAACCCAGTAATGAAACTCACTAGTGGCGAGGATTCGTCCTCCTCGACAAAAGCTCCATCCTGGTCACCACCAGAAAGGGTAGCGGCCACGACCACAAAATGCTGAAGTCAGAGACACTGGACCAGTGCAGTCTAGATAGGCAACCACCTATCACTCGACGGGGATACATTATATCTTAAGCACGCTGAGGTTTTCCGGTGAGAAAGTCCAACTCTGGACTGGATGGGCAAACACGTCTCACCCGGCGGGGATATACTGATATTCAAAACACGTCGAGGTTTTCCGGTGAGAAAGTCCAACTCTAGACTAAACTGGTATTAACGAAAACCACAGTATCACGCAATGCCTCTTCTGTGACCCACCGAGAATATAGGCCCAAGCCCTGCGATGCTCTGAGCCTCCATCCTAAATGAGACTATCGCGAGAACCACAGGAATACATTCAGTAGGATCACTAGGCGATCTTGGTGGCAGAAGTGAACGAAGAAGAAGAAGAAGACTACAGATCCTTGTATGCTTTCTCATCAAGTTGTTTATCATACACACTACAGATCCTTGTATGCTGTCTCACTGACTTATTTATCACACACACATTACATATCCTTGTATGCTGTCTCACTGACTTATTTATCACACACACACACATTACATTTCCTTATATGCTGTCTCACTGACTTGTTTATCACACACACACACATTACAGATCCTTCTCTGCTTTCTCACAGACTTACTTATCACATACACACACAACAACAACTACAGATCCTTGTGTGCTTCCTCACTAATTTGTTTATCACACACATGCACTACAGATCCTTGTGTGCTTCCTCACTAATTTGTTTATCACACACATGCACTACAGATCCTTGTGTGCTTCCTCACTAATTTGTTTATCACACACATGCACTACAGATCCTTGTGTGCTGTCTCAATAACTTCTTTATTACACAAACACACCACAGATCTTTGTGTGCTGTCTCACTGACTTGTTTATCACACACACACTACAAATCCTTGTATGCTGTCTCACTAACTTGTTTATCACACACATATACAGTACAGATCCTCGTATGCTGTCTCATTGACTTGTTTACCACACACACACTACAGATCCTTGTGTGCTGTCTCACTGACTTCCTATTAACACACACACTCTCTATAGATCCTTGTGTGCTATCTCACTGACCTGTTTATAACACACACACACACACTAAAAATCCTTCTATATTGTCTCAATAATGTGTCTATCAGACACACACACACATACTACAGATCATTGTGTGTTGTCTCATTGCCTTGTTTATAACACACACACACTACAGATCCTTGTATTCTGTCTCATTGACTCATTTATCACACACACACACACTACGGATTCTTGTGTACTGTCTCACTGTCCTCTTTATCACACACACATTCAAATTCTTGTGTGCTGTCTCACTGTCCTCTTTATCACACACACATTCAAATTCTTGTGTACTGTCTCACTGTCCTCTTTATCACACACACATTCAAATTCTTGTGTGCTGTCTCCCTGTCCTCTTTATCACACACACATTCACATTCTTCTGTGCCGTCTCACTGTCCTCTTTATCACACACACATTCAAATTCTTGTGTGCTGTCTCACTGACTTATTTATTATACACACAATGCAGGTCTTTGTGTGCTGTCTCACTGACTTATTTATTATACACACAATGCAGGTCTTTTTGTGCTGTCTCACTGACATGTTTACACACAGACACACACACTACAGATCTTTGTGTGCTGTCTCACTGACATGTTTACACACAGACACACACACTACAGATCTTTGTGTGCTGTCTCACTGACATGTTTACACACAGACACACACACTACAGATCCTCGTATGCTGTCTCACTAACTTGTTTATCCCACACATACACACTGCAGATCCTTGAATGGAAACTAGGAAAAAAGCAACAGCTTTATTACTTAACGATTACAAAGTTGTGACGTTTTGGCGTGACGTAATCATACAAAAACATACAGGACGAAGAAATAGAGACAGGAGATAAATGATAGATTCACATGAACACTACTAAAAATAAATAAATAAAAATTAAATAGAGTACTTACCTGTAAATTGTAAGATGTAGCTTGTCCGGCGGTGTGTGATTTAGTAGAACGTGAAGACTGTTTAAATAGAGACCTGTGATATGTGGTCGGTGGGTTGTAACTGGGGGTGGTGGATGGGGAACCGTGGAGGGGAGAGAGAGTGATACAATGTTGAGCTAGCCAGGAGAAGTTGAAATAGATTATTAGGGAAGAAGGGTTGCAAGGTGATGCTATGAGGAGGTTTTGAACTATGTGTGACAAGTAAGAAGGGGTTGGAGCTTAGTGGAGAAGAACTATGATGATTGAAAAGAAAATGTTAAGTATAGCTGAACAGCGAGTTTAACCCGTGTGGCTCCAGCGTCCCATAATTTTGAATGCAGCGGTTCTCAAGCGCCAGGTGGCTTGTGTCATCTGCGTGACAGTGTGTGATGGCTGTTACCAGAAAATCAGATTTGCCTCTGTGGTTGGGGCCATTGAAATATTTTGGGACTGGTTTCGAAACATGGTGGGCGATGTCGTACAGATGTTTTTGCATGCGGTCCCCTAATCTGAGGCCAGTCTCACCAATATACGTTAGCCTACATGTTTTACAAACGATGACATATATCACATTACGAGACTCGCATGTGAATCCCTCATGAAGAGTGAAGATAGTTTTGGGAAAGGTGATTGTTTTCGTTTCCCAGACTACCGGGCAGGTAACGCAGCGGGGACGGTTACATTTTCTGGTGCCAACATATGTAAGGCTCTGCTTCAAGTGGCTGTGGGCGAGGTTGTCCTTAAGGTTTGGCTCACGTTTGTATGCCAATAGGGGTGGATCAGAGAAAATGTCGCTAGTGTCGGGGTCGAGTTGGATTAACGGCAGATGACGATAAAGAATTTTCTTAACCATCTGACCGTGCGGGTGGAAAGGCAGTACTAACTTAACTCTGTCAGGTGGAGTAACAGGCTTTTCCCTGAATACTTCTTTGCGACTCACTAGGTGAATACGGTTGAAGGCTTCACGAAGGACCTTTTCTGGGTAGTGGCGATGATGGAAAAATTCTAATAACTTGTTGGACTAATCTATAAAGTCCAAATTATCCTGACATATGCGGCGAAGGCGGAGGAGTTGGGAATATGGGATGGAGTTATTACAGGATGGGAGGAGTGTAAAGCAAATAGGTGTGGCTGTCGGTGGGGTTGTAAAATACAGAGGTGACAAGCCTGTTTGTGCCAATAGAAATTTTAATATTTAAAAAAGTTGACAGACTTGTCAGAAATTTCATAAGTGAATTTTATGTTATTGTTGAGTGAGTTGGCGAATTCAATAAATTTTTTAGCTCTTCCTGTGGCATACTTGTGACTCCAATGCCGTCATCGATGTACCTTTTATAGAATTCTGCATGTCTGCCAGTGTAGGTTTCCCATAATTTGTCTTCCAGAAAACCCAAAATAGACATGCATAACTGGGACCCATTTTCGTTCCCATGGCAACACCACTGATTTGCTAAAAATATTCGTCGTTGTGTTCGAAAGAATTTAGGTTTAGTACTAGCTGTGTAAGTCTGGTTATGGTGTCAGTGTTAGTGGTAGATCTGTGTGTGCTGTCTCACTGCTTTGTTTATCTCTCACACACACGCACACACACTACACATCCTTGTGTGCTTTCTCTCTGACTTGTTTATCACAAACACACATACACACAACAGATCCTTCTGTACTGTCTCACTGACTTGTTTATCACATACACACATACACACAACAGATCCTTCTATACTGTCTCACTGACTTGTTTATCACATACACACATACACACAACAGATCCTTCTGTACTGTCTCACTGACTTGTTTATCCATGAAAACATCTAACCCTGGCACAAAAAAGGTGTGAAATCATTTGATGTTTTCTCTGGCATTCATCTAATACCTTCCAGAAACTTGTGTCCCCCACGAACTCGGCCTATAGCTACACTTCTGATAAACGCAATACGCAATTGCATGACGTCAATGGCTATCGGACTTGCCAGTTAGCGTTAGAAGGAAGCAGGGAGGGGCAGTGAAAGGTAAGAAGGTGGTTTAGCTGTAAACATATGGATAACTGGAAGCAAGGAAGGCAAATACTGGGTGTTAACAAGCGCAAGAAACACTGTTACAAAGTTCTGCAGCAAGTCACGTGTCAAATATCACAGATGCCCCATGTAGATAAAGAGCAGTTACTCATAATCTTCCTCCATATGAATAGGCCGCAGTTGGAAAGAACCCACGAACAGAAGCCTCCAGAAGAACACGCGATCAGTTTGGCTGGGATTATTTCAAGTTTCTGAGCAGTTAGTTATTTCACGTGTGGACCTTACATACCTGCTGTTGCTGTTTGTGTGTACTTGGACATGGGAAAAACATCGGACTGCCAGTTCTCACCTGGAAAGGTACATACATACATTACATACATACACTACATACAGACATCCATGCATGCATTACATACATTCATACATACATTACATACATAACATACATACATAACATACATACATACAATCCATTCATATATTACATACATACATACATACATACATACATACATACATACATACATACATACATACATTCATACATACATTACATACATACATACATTACATTCATACATTAAATACATACATACATACATTGCATTCATACATTAAATACACATACACACATACATACATACATTACACACATACCTACATACATACATACATTACATACATACATATATTACATTCATACATTACATACATACCTACATAATTCTTACATATATTACATACATACATACATGCATACATACATACATTACATACATACGTTACATACATACACAAATTACACAAATTACACACATACATACACACATATACTCTCACATACATACACACATGGATACTCTCACATACATACACACATACATACATACATACATACACATCTACATAGAAATTTTAATATTTAAAAAGTTGACAGACTTGTCAGAAATTTCATAAGTGAATTTTATGTTATTGTTGAGTGAGTTGGCGAATTCAATAAATTTTTTAGCTCTTCCTGTGGCATACTTGTGACTCCAATGCCGTCATCGATGTACCTTTTATAGAATTCTGCATGTCTGCCAGTGTAGGTTTCCCATAATTTGTCTTCCAGAAAACCCAAAATAGACATGCATAACTGGGACCCATTTTCGTTCCCATGGCAACACCACTGATTTGCTAAAAATATTCGTCGTTGTGTTCGAAAGAATTTAGGTTTAGTACTAGCTGTGTAAGTCTGGTTATAGTGTCAGTGTTAGTGGTAGATCTGTGTGTGCTGTCTCACTGCTTTGTTTATCTCTCACACACACACGCACACACACACTACACATCCTTGTGTGCTTTCTCTCTGACTTGTTTATCACATACACACATACACACAACAGATCCTTCTGTACTGTCTCACTGACTTGTTTATCACATACACACGTACACACAACAGATCCTTCTATACTGTCTCACTGACTTGTTTATCACATACACACATACACACAACAGATCCTTCTGTACTGTCTCACTGACTTGTTTATCCATGAAAACATCTAACCCTGGCACAAAAAAGGTGTGAAATCATTTGATGTTTTCTCTGGCATTCATCTAATACCTTCCAGAAACTTGTGTCCCCCACGAACTCGGCCTATAGCTACACTTCTGATAAACGCAATACGCAATTGCATGACGTCAATGGCTATCGGACTTGCCAGTTAGCGTTAGAAGGAAGCAGGGAGGGGCAGTGAAAGGTAAGAAGGTGGTTTAGCTGTAAACATATGGATAACTGGAAGCAAGGAAGGCAAATACTGGGTGTTAACAAGCGCAAGAAACACTGTTACAAAGTTCTGCAGCAAGTCACGTGTCAAATATCACAGATGCCCCATGTAGATAAAGAGCAGTTACTCATAATCTTCCTCCATATGAATAGGCCGCAGTTGGAAAGAACCCACGAACAGAAGCCTCCAGAAGAACACGCGATCAGTTTGGCTGGGATTATTTCAAGTTTCTGAGCAGTTAGTTATTTCACGTGTGGACCTTACATACCTGCTGTTGCTGTTTGTGTGTACTTGGACATGGGAAAAACATCGGACTGCCAGTTCTCACCTGGAAAGGTACATACATACATTACATACATACACTACATACAGACATCCATGCATGCATTACATACATTCATACATACATTACATACATAACATACATACATAACATACATACATACAATCCATTCATATATTACATACATACATACATACATACTACATACATACATACATACATACATATTACATTCATACATACATTACATACATACATACATTACATTCATACATTAAATACATACATACATACATTGCATTCATACATTAAATACACATACACACATACATACATACATTACACACATACCTACATACATACATACATTACATACATACATATATACATACATTACATACATACATATATTACATTCATACATTACATACATACCTACATAATTCTTACATATATTACATACATACATTACAAACATGCATACATACATACATTACATACATACGTTACATACATACACAAATTACACAAATTACACACATACATACACACATATACACATACACACATGGATACTCTCACATACATACACACATACATACACATCTACATACACACCTACATACATACATACATACAAACACACACATACACACATACATACATACACACATACATACACACATATACACATACACACATATACACATACATACACACATACACACACACATGGATACTCTCACATACATACACACATACATACACATCTACATACACACCTACATACATACATACATACAAACACACACATACACACATACATACATACACACATACATACACACATATACACATACACACATATACACATACATACACATATACACATACACACGCACATTATCGTATACAATCGAAATGATAAAAACCTGTACATAACAGCACATATATAACTAACTATACCTATATATTATCACATAATAACCACAAATGTAAAACATCAGATATCACACAAACACACACAGAGATGATTCTTCTTCTTCTTCTTCTTCTTCTATCTCCCTGAAACTGTGAGCACAATATTCTCTGCAGCCGATGCGGTGCAGGTTATGAGACATATCTTCTTACCGGACTGGGTGAAGGTTATGAGACGTATCTTCGTACCGGACTGTGCGAAGGTTATGAGACATATCTTCTTACCGGACTGGGTGAAGGTTATGAGACGTATCTTCGTACCGGACTGTGCGAAGGTTATGAGACATATCTTTATACCGGACTGGGCGAAGGTTATGAGACATATCTTCGTATCGGACTGGGAGAAGGTTATGAGACATATCTTTATACCGGACTGGGCGAAAGTTATGAGACATATCTTCGTACCAGACTGGGTGAAGGTTATGAGACATATCTTTGTACCGGACTGGGTGAAGGTTATGAGACATATCTTCGTACCGGACTGGGTGAAGGTTATGAGACATATCTTCATACCAGACTGGGTGAAGGTTATGAGACATATCTTTGTACCGGACTGGGTGAAGGTTATGAGACATATCTTCGTACCGGACTGGGTGAAGGTTATGAGACGTATCTTCGTACCCGACTGGGTGAAGGTTATGAGACATATTTTCGTACCGGACTGGGTGAAGGTTATGAGACATATCTTCGTACCGGACTGGGTGAAGGTTATGAGACGTATCTTCGTACCGGACTGGGCGAAGGTTATGAGACATATCTTCGTACCAGATTGGGTGAAGGTTATGGGACATATCTTTTTACCGGACTGGGTGAAGGTTATGAGATATATCTTCGTACCGGACTGGGTGAAGGTTATGAGACATATCTATGTACCGGACTGGGTGAAGGTTATGAGACACAGCAACGTATCAGATTGGGTGAAGGTTAGGAGACACAGCTACGTATCTCCCGTTTCATCACTGTTATTATCACCTCCGCCTCTCCACTATTGGTATCACCTCCTGCCCTCACCACTGTTAGTATTAACTCTCCCCTCACCTCTGTTATTATCACCTCCCCCTTACCACTGTTAGTATAACCTCTCAGCTTCACCACTGTTAGTATCACCAACCCCCCCCCCTTCGCCACTGTTATTATCACCTCCCCCATCACCACTGTGTGTGTGACTCCTCTCTGACCATTGTTAATATCACCTCCCTCCTCACCACTGTTAGTATCACCTCCCCTCCTTCAACATTGCTAGGATCACCTCCCCCCACTACTCAGCACTATTACTATCCCCTCACCTTTCACCACCGTTAGTATCACCTCCCACCTTCGCTGCTGTTAGTATCACCTCCGCCCTTCACCACGGTTAGTATCACCTCCCACCTTCACCACTGTTAGTATCACCACTCCCTTTCACAACTGATATTATCATCTCCCCCCGACCACTGTTAGTATCACATCCTCTCTCACCAGTGTTAATGTCACTTCCCCTCCTCACCACTGTTAGTACCACCTACCTCCTCACCACTGTGAGTATCACTTCCTCCCTCGCAAATGTTAGTATAACCTCCACCCCTTCACTACTTTTATTATCACCTCTCTCCTTACCACTGCTAATATCACCTCCCCCTCACCACTGATAGTATCATCTCCTGCTCTTTCATCACTGATATTATCACCTCCCCCATCACCACAGATACTATCACCTCTCCCCTTTTCAACACTGTTATTATCACATCCCCCATCACCACAGATACTATCACCTCTCCCCTTCTCAACACTGTTATTATCACCTCTCCCCTTTTCAACACTGTTATTATCACCTCCCCCATCACCACAGATACTATCACCTCTCCCTTTTTCAACACTGTTATTATCACCTCCCCCCTCACCACTGTTATTATCACCTCTAACATCACCACGTCTAACATCTTTTGTTGTTCGCGATAGGACATGTAATATCTCGTCCTGATTTTTCAGTTACTTTGTGTATTATTTCAAATACTTGGACAATGATACTTATATTGTTGGATTTGTGAAGAAACTATGTTTTCATTGGGTTATGAAATTTATTCAAAATATGTGAATTTGTGGATTTATTTCATAAAATTGCGGTAAAGCATTCTTTCTCTAAGATCATAGTGGTCACCAGTTTTCACTACCATTTTTCGATAAGCCAGGCGGTCTGCCCAGTGTCAGCCAGAATGTTTTGTTTGCTTAATCTGGACGTTATGTAACAATGATAGAATGCGAGACAGAAGGTTTAATCTGGACATTATGTAACAAAGATAGAATGCGAGACAGAAGGTTTAATCTGGACATTATGTAACAAAGATAGAATGCGGGACAGAAGGTTTAATCTGTGAGGTGACGAACAAGCCCAACCAGCGGGATGGTCTCCGGTCCACCAAAACAAAGAACTATAGCCTAAACACCACAACAAAGAACTATAGCCTAAACAAACACAAAGCCGTGGGAACAAAGCTAAAGAAATGCAGTAACCAACCAGGCTTAACAATAAAATACACCAACGAGGGACAATGTGTCATTGTGACATGTACAACACACTTCAGTACGAGTTCCTGAGGCAAGCCCTTAGGAAGGTCTATCAAGCAGAAAGAGAGGAGAGGTATGACAAGCTAGGCGCTAATGTTGAGGACATCATAAAAACACCAGTCCTCACAGTTCATCTTTACCACACCAAGAACAAAGTGATTGTACAAAGTGACGCCGAGGCCATTGAATCCTGGCTAACAAAACAGTTTATGGAGCTGCAAGAAGGAGACATAAACACAGTCAAGGAAGTGACGGCCAGTCAGCTCCCCCTAGCAGATAACTCAGATGAACTAAACACATCACTTACAAACATGGCCGAAGGTTTTGCAAGTCCTGTAAAGAAGTCTATTGACCAAGTCGACGATGTTATTATCACCTCCGCCTCTCCACTATTGGTATCACCTCCTGCCCTCACCACTGTTAGTATTAACTCTCCCCTCACCTCTGTTATTATCACCTCCCCCTTACCACTGTTAGTATAACCTCTCAGCTTCACCACTGTTAATATCACCAACCCCCCCCCCCCCCTTCGCCACTGTTATTATCACCTCCCCCATCACCACAGTGTGTGTGACTCCTCTCTGACCATTGTTAATATCACCTCCCTCCTCACCACTGTTAGTATCACCTCCCCTCCTTCAACATTGCTAGGATCACCTCCCCCCACTACTCAGCACTATTACTATCCCCTCACCTTTCACCACGGTTAGTATCACCTCCCACCTTCGCTGCTGTTAGTATCACCTCCGCCCTTCACCACGGTTAGTATCACCTCCCACCTTCACCACTGTTAGTATCACCACTCCCTTTCACCACTGATATTATCATCTCCCCCCGACCACAGTTAGTATCACATCCTCTCTCACCAGTGTTAATGTCACTTCCCCTCCTCACCACTGTTAGTACCACCTACCTCCTCACCACTGTGAGTATCACTTCCTCCCTCGCAAATGTTAGTATAACCTCCACCCCTTCACTACTTTTATTATCACCTCTCTCCTTACCACTGCTAGTATCACCTCCCCCTCACCACTGATAGTATCATCTCCCGCTCTTTCATCACTGATATTATCACCTCCCCCATCACCACAGATACTATCACCTCTCCCCTTTTCAACACTGTTATTATCACCTCCCCCATCACCACAGATACTATCACCTCTCCCCTTCTCAACACTGTTATTATCACCTCTCCCTTTTCAACACTGTTATTATCACCTCCCCCATCACCACAGATACTATCACCTCTCCCTTTTTCAACACTGTTATTATCACCTCCCCCCTCACCACTGTTATTATCACCTCTAACATCACCACGTCTAACATCTTTTGTTGTTCGCGATAGGACATGTAATATCTCGTCCTGATTTTTCAGTTACTTTGTGTATTATTTCAAATACTTGGACAATGATACTTATATTGTTGGATTTGTGAGGAAACTATGTTTTCATTGGGTTATGAAATTTATTCAAAATATGTGAATTTGTGGATTTATTTCATAAAATTGCGGTAAAGCATTCTTTCTCTAAGATCATAGTGGTCACCAGTTTTCACCACCATTTTTCGATAAGCCACGCGGTCTGCCCAGTGTCAGCCAGAATGTTTTGTTTGCTTAATCTGGACATTATGTAACAATGATAGAATGCGAGACAGAAGGTTTAATCTGGACATTATGTAACAAAGATAGAATGCGAGACAGAAGGTTTAATCTGGACATTATGTAACAAAGATAGAATGCGGGACAGAAGGTTTAATCTGTGAGGTGACGAACAAGCCCAACCAGCGGGATGGTCTCCGGTCCACCACAACAAAGAACTATAGCCTAAACACCACAACAAAGAACTATAGCCTAAACAAACACAAAGCCGTGGGAACAAAGCTAAAGAAATGCAGTAACCAACCAGGCTTAACAATAAAATACACCAACGAGGGACAATGTGTCATTGTGACATGTAACAACACACTTCAGTACGAGTTCCTGAGGCAAGCCCTTAGGAAGGTCTATCAAGCAGAAAGAGAGGAGAGGTATGACAAGCTAGGCGCTAATGTTGAGGACATCATAAAAACACCAGTCCTCACAGTTCATCTTTACCACACCAAGAACAAAGTGATTGTACAAAGTGACGCCGAGGCCATTGAATCCTGGCTAACAAAACAGTTTATGGAGCTGCAAGAAGGAGACATAAACACAGTCAAGGAAGTGACGGCCAGTCAGCTCCCCCTAGCAGATAACTCAGATGAACTAAACACATCACTTACAAACATGGCCGAAGGTTTTGCAAGTCCTGTAAAGAAGTCTATTGACCAAGTCGACGATATAATGGAAATCGTGACAGCAGAACAGTCTGTGCCAGAAAACGCTGTTATTATCACCAGCAAAGAAGCCTCCAGCAAACATGAATTACTACGAACACTTGCTCCAGAAGAACCAATAATCCCAGATACTGCTGGAGAACAAGGAGCAACAGCTTCTACTGAGAAAGCTCTGCTGTCTTCAGACACCTTCACTCATAAAGACAACCCAGCTAACAGTTCTAGCGAAACTGATATAATAACGGAACCAAACTCCGAAAAATCTTTGGAGAGCAATGTACCAAGACTTAGTGAGACTGTTAGTTCTCATCAAGCTGTTGGTACAGGTACAAAACTACTTACTTGTCCCTGTGGCTATGACTTCACAGAAGTTATTAAAGACTTCGTGAAAATACTCATCAGTGACATGAAGTTGGAAGTTGTAAAGTCACTCAGTGAGGAGAATGACAATATCAAAAAAGAGGTTGAACAGCTGAGAGAAGAAAATACCAAGCTGAAGCTGCTCATTCAATCAACTAACAGCGAAAACCGCAGTAGTAGAAAACTACAGAAAAACAACCAGACAGAAACTGGTAGTCACAGTCAGTCAGTGGCTGCTAGTCAAACTAATCTCAACATGAAGCCGAAGGCTCAGCCATCGTCGCCAGCCGGTGTAAACAAACCTCACAAGAAAAACAACCAACAAAAACATAGTGAAGTCAGTGAATCTTTACCAGGTGAGCAAGACCAGCATATCACAAAATACGAGTACCCCATCGAGGTCCAGATCACCAACAGATTTGACGCTCTACAACAAAGCTCTGTACCAGATACTCAGCAGACAGACAGGACGCAACAATCATCTCAGTCAAACAACGCATCCCACCTCCAGTCACGATCTAACCAAAAACAACGTGAACGAAATACGTCGCAAATTCCCATTCACAAAATCACGGACAGCACAACACATTTAATAATTGGGGATTCTCTGCTAAAGGGCGTGTATAGCGAACGGATGTCCATAGCAGACGAAAGACTGTCTCAGTAGTTGCAGTACCGGGAGCTGGTATTGCGAAAATAACGCAGACACTGAGAAGTTTTAATATAGACCATGGCGTGAGGAAAATCTCCGTACATGTTGGCATAAATGACAGCATGAATGGCCAGAACATCAGACGTTCCGACATGCAGGCTTTGACTTCCGCCATCAAGGAAAAGTATCCGACTGCAGCCATCTTCCTATCTTCCATCATTCCACCCTGCTCCGGTCCTGGACGCCGCCTGGTAGACATCAACGACAAGGCACTTCAGTCATACTGTCGTGTTAACAACATTGTCTTCATAGACCGCACTGTGTTCTTCATCTCATCCTCTGGTGCCCCGAAGAAACGTATGTACAGGGACCACATACATACATCAAAACTTGGTACCAGCATCCTTGCCAAAAATCTAAAGTTTCCAGAACGTACACTACAGAAAGACGTGGTACAGTTGGATGTCCACAAACAACACCCACGTCCAACAAAAAACCCCCATAAAGCCAGCTCTACTCCGAGCACTAAAACCATAGGGACCTCCAAATCTGCACCACCTGTTCCACAGCAAACCACCGACTATGACACAATGTTTCCACCCCTACCCTCACGTCAGCCTCAGACGGTCAGACGAGCCGATACGAGAGTCAACAACGTCAGGATTCTTCCACAGCCGCACAGCTCATTGGAAGAGCTCAACACACAAGCACGTTCCATGCAACATCCTCAAAGAAATCTGGAGCTACAGTATTTGTTGCAATTTAGCCCTGCAGCCTTGAGTCATGCCTATATGTTATCTCTGCATAATTCACATGGCATGGTACTTTACAGACACCACGTTCCTTAAACTGATGGCAGAATCATCGTAATCCATCACAAACTGAAACATTCAACCCGCAATGTCGAAAAAGAATTATTACTCAGCAAGACATAGTGACTGATATCTTCATTCTTACGTTTATTTAGAATTCTTTACGTTTTATTATTGCATTTTATTTCTTGCCCCTTTTCTTTTGTATCTATTTTTCTAATTCTTGTCAACTTTCTATAGGTCGTTGCAGTTTGTGAGTTGTATCTGTTTGTGTGTGAGAACTATATACTTAATTACTCAACTTGTTAGTGAATTCACATATTTCAGCGTTTAATTATTCAGTAGTTAGACGTGTCTCTCTTTCAGCTTCCAATTATTTCAGCTAGTGAGTTGTGTACCAGTTGAAAGTTTAATATACAGAGTGTGTCTCTGTGTAGTATTTAAAAGTTTATTTACTTCAGTATTAAGTATCATAATAGGAATTATTTTCAAACCAGTAACAGGAGACAGGAAAATAAAATGACCCCACCTACCGAAAAATGGTTACATAAAGAAGGACTTAGATTAGGCCATCTGAATGTATATTACATATTAGGTAAAATTCCTGAAGTAACACACATATTACATCAACATTTCCACATTTTTGGCTTCTCTGAAAGCCGTTTAAATAGGAACATAACTGATGAAGATATTAGAATTAACGGTTTTAACCTGATCCGACGTGACCCAACCAGGAAACTAGAAACAGGTCTAGTAATGTATGTCTCCACAACTATCCAGTTTAGTCATAGAGAAGACCTCGAATCATCAGAGATAGAGTGTATTTGGGTGGAAGTTAAAATGCCAAACCAGAGTCCATTAATTATTGGACTTTTGTACTGTAATCCAAATGCATCATCTCTGTGGTACGATCACTTCACGACTATGATGGATGAGGTTTCAACCTTTAAGTTCAAAGATATTATCATTCTTGGAGATTTCAACATAGATCTAACACAATCAAATCTAACTTGGAGCAATATTATATTATATTATCCTATAATCTTTGCCAAATTGTCACCAAACCGACCAGAGTAAAAGAAGTATCATCCACATTATTAGATCATATATATGTAGCCCAAGCAGAAAACATCATTGAATGTAACATCCCTCATACTTCGTTAAGTGATCATTACCCAGTCTGCTGTACGTGGACAAGAAAAGGGTATAAACTTCCTAAACACAATCACATCAGTATGAAATTTAGAAGCTTCAGAAAATTTAACCTAGAATTATTCCTTAATGATTTGCAAGAATCTTCACTTACACACGTGTACCAACTAACTGACCCTGATGAGGCAATAGAATATTGACTAAAGATCTTCAGAGATATATTAGACAAACATGTCCCCATGAAAGAGGTGAGAGTAAAACACCAGACAAAGTCACCTTGGATAACACCTGAAGTACTACAATCCATGAGAGAACGTGACCGGGCGCACAAAATCAAAGACTTTATGACCTACCGTTCACTCAGAAACAAAGTTCAATACTTAATAAGACAAGAGAAAAAAAATTACTTCAGGAATCTAATACAGAATAAATCAGACAGTAAATCAATTTGGAAAGCCATAAATACCCTATCAAATAAAAGAAAAGAATTTGATTCTCAAACCATCAATCGTGCATATACTAGCGCACATATCAGTACACATTTCAGAGAAGAAATCAGCGTTCTTAAATCATCAATACCAGCTCCTGTATGCGACTTACATAAACTACAAACATTCCTGGACATCAGATGTACTGATTTTAAACAGTTACACATTCCATTCTTAACAGTCAGTGAAACTCACAGTTATCTCTTAACCTTAAAAAACAACAATACAGCTGGGCTTGATGATATTAGTAATAAGATCTTACGTTATGCTGCACCTGTCATTTCACATACACTAACATATATTTACAACCAGTGCATTGCAAAATGTTATTTCCCTGAGGCTTTTAAAACTGCTTTAAATCTGGCTCATCCAACAATCTTACCAACTATAGACCAGTATCCATATTATTGTCATCATCAAAACCACTCGAAAAACACATACACAAAATAACTCTACGACACATGCAAGAGAACAATTTACTCATAGACAATCAGTCAGGCTTTAGACCCAATCATTCCTGCCACACAGCTCTTTCCAAAATGACATAAAACTGGTTAGTAAACATACATGACGACAGACTATGTGGTGCCATCTTTGTCGACTTTAAAAAGGCGTTTGATATGACTGACCACGATATTCTTGTAAGAAAAATAAAGAGTTATAAATTGCACCCTAACCTAATAAAATTAATTGCATCGTTTCTTTCAGACATAGTAGGTAGTACTCTTCAACAATTCTCTATCAAATTCTGCTACAGTTGACACTGGTGTTCCGCAAGGTTCTATTCTAGGCCCGTTGCTCTTTGCTATCTATATCAATGATCTTCCACTTCATCTTAAACACTCTTCTTGTGAACTTTTTGCCGATGATCAAGTACAAACAACCGACCATCACAAACGTATCAAAATACTACCTCTTATAGCAGTATTCGTATAACAATGATAGTAAGGGCATTATTATAGGTTTTTCCTTTTCAATTTTCTCCTGTTGAGATCCTTCGAGAAGGTCACGTGGGCTGCAAAACCCGTGACAGGAAATTGTAGGGGCAATGCTGAGTCCGTGGAGTTTGAGTCTTGGTTTGAACGTGGAATTGTGTGCACGTGTTTTGTCGAGCTGTGTGATGTCTTCGTGGAACAGATGAACATTTTAGTTGTACGTATGAATGGACTGGCCACATGGCAGGGATAACCAGCCGGCAGTCGAATTTAATGTTATTTTAATCAGCATTATCATCATCCCATCAATAAATGTTCCAAGTCACCGTTACCAAGGATTTACTTGACTATCTGAACCAGTTGTCGTCAGCGTGAGGTTTTGAACGAGCCTGGATGAGAAGTATGTCTGGAACAGTGTTTAACTAATCCAGCAAGTGAGAGTGAGAGCTGGAATTATGTGTGTAACTAGTCCAGTAACCTCAACTCTCGAAGAGCAAGATGGAAGTCGACCAAATACTCATCAGTGACATGAAGTAACGTGAATCAGCACAACTTATGTCGACATGGCCCAGCTAACGAGTATCATATACACAGCAAAGTCTGTGTCACCAACAGATTACCCTGTTATTTCAAGATGCACCACAGCAAAATCTATTATACTCTTAAGAACAGGTTCCTCTTCAACAAAGCCAAGTTAGTACGTCAAATTCTTTCACGGCATGCCCTGCCTTATCTATGGAACCTGTTTAAATTTAGCCCAAAGTGCAGCCAACGCTTGAACAACATATGTCTTCCAAAACCTAGACTTGATCTTTACAAGAAAACCTTTAGTTATTCTGCTGCTCATCTTTGGAATACCCTCCCATCCTATATAAAAAATATAAATTATACTCTTTCCTACAACTACAAGGTTTCCCAATATCTATTTGATGTCGACTACATGCCTCCATGAATTATAAAACTTAAAAGTTATCTTAAACTTTTCTTACAGACACCGAATACAATTAATTGTTTTCTGAATAGTCCCCAAAATTTTGTTTAGTAGATAGTCATTTATAATGTACGTAGTTACTTCTGTACTGAGCGAATGTTTAAGAGCGAAACGTAAATGTTATATTTTATTTTATGTCTCTCAGCTTCAATGTTAGTTATGTTTGTTATATGAACAGCATATTTGTAGAATGTCTGGAATAGAGTGAAAGATGTATAATAAAGGGCAAAATGTCAGACGGGCCTACGTGCCCAATTCTTAACCCTTTTGAAATAAAGATTAATCACTCAATCAATCAATCAATCAATCAATCAATCAATCAGTCAAACCTCACCCTCACCACTGTTAGTATCGCCTCTCCCCTTTCAGCATTGTTATTAATACCTCCCCCATCACCACTATTAATATCACCTCCCCCATCACCACTATTAGTATCAACTCCCCCATCACCACTATTAATATCACCTCCCCCATCACCACTATTAGTATCACCTCCCCCATCACCACTATTAATATCACCTCCCCCATCACCACTGTTAGTATCACCTCTCCATCACCACTATTAGTATCACCTCCCCCATCACCACTGTTAGTATCAACTCCCCCCTCGACAATGTTAGTATCACCTCCCCCCTTTCAGAACTGTTATTATCAACTCCCCCCTAAACAATGTTAGTATCACCTTCCCCCTCAACAATGTTAGTATCACCTCCCCCCTTTCAGAACTGTTATTATCAACTCCCCCCTAAACAATGTTAGTATCACCTTCCCCCTCAACAATGTTAGTATCACCTCCCCCCTTTCAGAACTGTTATTATCAACTCCCCTCTAAACAATGTTAGTATCACCTTCCCCCACAACAATGTTAGTATCACCTCTCCCCCTTACAGAACTGTTAATATCACCTCCCCCTCACCACAGTTATTATCAACTCCCCCCTCAACAATGTTAGTATCACCTCTCCCTCACCATTGTTATTATCAATTCCCCCCTCAACAATGTTAGTATCACCTCCCCCCTTCACTACTGTTGGTATAACATCTCCCCTCACCACTGTTATTATCAACTCTCTCCTCACCTTTGTTAGTATCACCTCCCACCTTCACCACTGTTAGTATCACTACTTCCCTTCATCAATGATATTATCATCTTCCGACCACTGTTAATGTTACTTCTCTCTCACAACCGTTAATATCACCTCCCCCTCTCCACTGTTAGTATCACTTCCCCTTCTTCACGACTGTTAGTATCCCCTCCCCCCTAACCACTGTTAGTATCACTTCCCTCCTAACCACTATAAGTATCACTTCCCCCCTAACCACTATTAGTATCACTTCCCTCTAACCACTATTAGTATTCCATCCCCCCTAACCACTATTAGTATCACTTCCCCCTAACCAATATTAGTATCACCTCCTCCCTAACCACTATTAGTATCAAGTCCCCGCAACCAGTATTAGTATCACCTCCCCCCTAACCACTATTAGTATCACTTCCCGCTAACCACTATTAGTATCACCTCCCACCTAACAACTATTAGTATCACTTGCCCATAACCACTATTAATATTACTTCCCCCTAACCACTATTAGTATCACTCCCCGCCTGCCACTGTTATTATAACCTCTCCCCTCACCACTTTCAGTATCACCTCCCCAATCAACAATGTTAGTATCACCTCCCCCTTCAACAATGTTAGTATCACCTCTTCTCTAAACAATGTTGGTATCACCTCTCCTCTCAACAATGTTGGTATCACTTCTAACCTCAACAATGTTGGTATCATCTCTACCTTCAACATGTTGGTATCACCTCCCCCTCAACAATGTTAGTATCACTTTCCCCCTCAACAATGTTAGTATCACCTCTCCCCTCAACAATGTTAGTATCACTTCCCCACCTCAACGATGTTGTTATCACCTCTCCCCTCAACAATGTTGGTATCACCTCTCCCCCAATCAATATTGGTATCACCTTTCCCCTAAAAATATTAGTATCATATCTCCTCTGAACAATTTTAGTATCATCTCCCCCCTTCAACAATGTTAGTATCACCTTCTCCCCACAACAATGTTAGTATCACCTCTCCACTCAATAATGTTGGTATGACTTCTCCCCTCAACAATGTTGGTATCACCTCTCCCCTCAACAATGTTAGTATCACCTCCACTCTACAATGTTAGTATCACCTCCCCCCTCAGCAATATTAGTATCACCTACCCCTCAGCAATATTAGTATCACCTATCCCTCAACAATGTTAGTATCACTTACCCCCGCTCAACAATGTTAGTATCAACTCCCCCCTCAACAATGTTAGTATCACCTCCGCCTCAACAATGTAAGTATCACCTCCCCCCTCAACAATGTTAGTATCACGTCCCCCTTCTCCGCAATGTAATATCACCTCCCCTCACTCAACAATGTTATTAGTATCATCTCTCCCTCCTCAACAATGTAGTATCATCTTCCAACCCCCCTCAACAATGTTAGTATCACCTCCATCCACTCAACAATGTCAGTATCACCTCTCCCCTCAACAATGTTAGTATCACCTCCCCCTCAACAAAGTAGTATCACCACCCCCCTCAACAATGTAATATCACCTCCCTACCAAAACAATCTTAGTATCAGCCCCCCCCCCTACAATTTTAGTATCACCTCTCCCCTAAACAATGTTAGTATCACCTCCCCCTCAACAATGTAGTATCACCTCCTCCCTCAACAATGTTAGTATCACCTCCCCCTCTCAACAATGTCAGTATCATCTCCCCCTCCTCAACAATGTTAGTATCACCTCTCCCTTCAACAATGTTAGTATCACCTCCCCCTTCTCCACAATGTAGTATCACCTCCCCCTTCTCCACAATGTAATATCACCTCCCCCCACTCAACAATGTTATTAGTATCATCTCCCCCTCCTAAACAATGTAGTAACACCTTCCCCCCCTCAACAATGTTAGTATCACCTCTCCCCACTCAACAATGTTAGTATCTACCTCCCCCCTCAACAATGTTAGTATCACCTCCCCTCAACAATGTAGTATTACCACCCCCCTCAACAATGTAATTTTAACTCCTCTCCAAAACAATGTTAGTATCAGCCATCCCCCTACAATGTTAGTATCACCTCTCCCCTCAACAATGTTAGTATCACCTCCCCCCTCAACAATCTAGTATCACCTCCCCCTCTGAACAATTTTAGTATCACCTCCTCCCTCAACAATATTAGTATCAACACCCCCTTCTCCACAATGTAGTATCACCTATCCCCACTCAACAATGTTAGTATAAACTCCCCCTTCAACAATGTTAGTATCACCTCCAACTCAACAATGTAGTATTACCACCCCCCTCAACAATGTAACTTCACCTCCCCCCAAAAACAATGTTAGTATCAGCACCCCTACAATGTTAGTATCCCCTCTCCCCTCAACAATGTAGTATCACCTCCCCCTCAACAATGTTAGTATCACCTCCCCCTCTGAACAATGTTAGTATCACCTCCCCCTCCTCAACAATGTTAGTATCGCCTCCCATTTCTCTACAATGTAGTATCACCCCCCCCCACTCAACAATGTTAGTATCATCTCGGCCTACTCAACAATGTAGTATCCCCTTCCCCCCCCCCCCAACAATGTTAATATCACCTGCCCCCACTCGACCATGTTAGTATCACCTTCTCCCCTCAACAATGTTAGTATCACCTCCACCCACTCAACAATGTTAGTATCACCTCCCCCTCAACAATGTTAGTATCACCTCCCCCTCAACAATGTAGTATCACCACCATCCTCAACAATGTAATATCACCCCCCCCCAAAAACAATGTTAGTATCAGCCCCCCCTCAACAATGTTAGTATCACCTCCCCCAGTCAACAATGTTAGTATCAATTCCCCCCTCAATAATGTTAGTATCACCTCCCCCTCCTCAATAATGTAGTATCACTTCCCCTCCTCTACAATGTAGTATCACCTCCCCCTCCTCTACAGTGTAGTGTCACTTCCCCCACTCAACAATGTTAGTATCACCTCCCCCTCAAAATGTTAATATCACCTCCCCCTCCTCAACAGTGTACTATCACCTTCCCCCCCTCAGCAATGTTAGTATCACCTCCCCCTCAACAATGTTAGTATCACCTCCCCCCTCAACAATGTTAGTATCACCTCCCCCTCATCCACAATGTAGTCTCACCTTCCCCTCCTCAACAATGTTAGTATCACCTACCCCCATTCAACAGTGTTAATATCACCTCCCTCCACTCAACAATGTTTGTATAACCTCCCACCCCCCCAACAATGTTAGTATCACCTCCCCCTCAACAATGTTAGTATCACCTCCCCCCTCAACAATGTAGTCTCACCTCCCACTCCTCAACATGTTAGTGTCACCTCCCCCTCAACAATGTTAGTATCACCTCCCCCCCCCCCCAAAAAAAAACAATGTTAGTATCACCTCATTCCTCAACAATGTTATTATCACCTTCCCTCTCATCAATGTTAGTATCACCTCTCTCCTCACCTTTGTTAGTATCACCTTACCCCTCACCACTCTTAGTATCACTACTTCCCTTCATCACTGATATTATCACCTTCCCCTGACCACTGTTAATATTACCTCTCTCTCACAACTGTTAATATCACCTCCCACCTCTCCACTGTTAGTATCACTTCCCCTCCTTCACGACTGTTAGTATCACCTCCCCCCTCACCACTATTAGTATCACTTCTCCCCTCGCCACTGTTATTGTAACTTTCACCCTTCACCACTTTTATTATCACCTCTTCCCTCACCACTTTTAGTATCACCTTCCCCCTCAGCAATGTTAGTATCACCTCTCCCTTCAACAATGTTGGTATCACCTCTCCCCTCAACAATGTTGCTATGACCTCACCTCTCAACAATGTTAGTATCACCTACCCCCTCAACAATGTTAGTATCACCTCTCCCCTCAACAATGTTAGTATCACCTCCCCCTCAACAATGTAAGTATCACCTCCCCTCTCAGCAATGTTAGTATCACCTCTCCCTCTGAACAGTGTTAGTATCACCTCCCCCTAATCAACAATGTTAGTATCACCTCCCCCTTCAACAATGTTAGTATCACCTCCCACTTCTCCACAATGTAGTATCACCTCCCCCCACTCAACAATGTTATTAGTATCATCTCCCCCTCCTCAACAATGTAGTATCACCTTCCCCCCCCTCAACAATGTTAGTATAACCTCCCCTCACTCAACAATGTTAGTATCACCTCCCCCCTCAACATTGTTAGTATCTCATCCCCCTCAACAATGTAGTATCACCACCCCCTCAACAATGTAATATCACCTCCCCCCTCACCAATGTTAGTATCACCTCATCCTCTCAACAATGTTAGTATCACCTCCCACTCCTCAACAATGTTAGTATCACCTCCTCCCTCAACAATGTTAGTATCACCTCCCCCTTCTACACAATGTAGTATCACCTCCCCCCACTCAACAATGTTAGTATCATCTCCCCCTCTCAACAATGTAGTATCACCTTCCCCCACTCAACAATGTTAATATCACCTCCCCCCACTCAACAATGTTAGTATCACCTCCTCCCCTCAACAATGTTAGTATCACCTCCCCCTCAACAATATAGTATCACCTCCCCCTCAACAATGTAGTATCACCACCCCCTCAACAATGTAATATCACCTCTCCCAAAACAATGTTAGTATCAGCCCTCCCCTACAATTTTAGTATCACCTCTCCCCTCAACAATGTTAGTATCACCTCCCCCTCAACAATCTTAGTATCACCTCCCCTTCCTCAATAATCTAGTATCACCTCTCCCTCCTTTACAATATAGTATCACCTCCCCCTCCTTTACAATGTAGTATCACCTCCCCCTCCTCTACAATGTAGTGTCACCTCCCCACACTCAACAATGTTAGTATCACCTCCCCCTCAACAATGTTAATATCTCCTCCCCCACCTCAACAGTGTAGTATCACCTTCCCCCCCCCCCCAACAATGTTAGTATCACCTCTCCCCTCAACAATGTTAGTATCACCTCCCCCCCTCAACAATGTTAGTATCACCTCACCCTCCTCAACAATGTAGTCTCGCCTCCCCCTCCTCAGCAATGTTAGTATCACCATCCCCCCTCAACAATGTTAGTATCACCTCCCCCCTCAACAATGTTAGTATCACCTCCTCCTCAACAATGTAGTATCACCCCCCCCTCAACAATTTAGTATCACCTCCCCCCCCCAAAAAACAATGTTAGTATCACCTCATTCGTCAACAATGTTATTATCACCTTCCCTCTCATCAATGTTAGTATCACCTCTCTCCTCACCTTTGTTAGTATCACCTTACCCCTCACCACTCTTAGTATCACTACTTCCCTTCATCACTGATATTATCACCTTCCCCTGACCACTGTTAATATTACCTCTCTCTCACAACTGTTAATATCACCTCCCCCATCTCCACTGTTAGTATCACTTCCCTTCCTTCACGACTGTTAGTATCACCTCCGCCCTCACCACTATTAGTATCACTTCTCCCCTCGACACTGTTATTGTAACTTCCACCCTTCACCACTTTTAGTATCACCTTCCCCCTCAACAATGTTAGTATCACCTCTCCCTTCAACAATGTTGTTATCACCTCTCCCCTCAACAATGTTGCTATGACCTCTCCTCTCAGCAATGTTGGTATCACCTATCACCTCAATAATGTTGGTATCACTTCCACCCTCAACAATGTTCTTATTACCTCCCTTCTCAACAATGTTGGTATCACCTCTCCCTTCAACAATGTTGGTATCACCTCTCCCCTCAACAATGTTGGTATCACCTCTCCCTTCAACAATGTTGCTATGACCTCTCCTCTCAACAATGTTGGTATCACCTCTCACCTCAATAATGTTGGTATCACTTCCCCCCTCAACAATGTTCTTATTACCTCCCTTTCAACAATGTTGGTATCATCTCTCCCTTCAACAATGTTGGTATCATCTCTCCCTTCAACAATGTTGGTATAACCTCTCCTCTCAACAATGTTGGTATCACTCTCCCCTCAACAATGTTGGTATCACCTCTCCCTTCAACAATGTTGGTATCACCTCCCCCTCAACAATGTTGGTATCATCTCTCCCCTCAACAATGTTATTATCACCTCGCTCCTCACCATTATTAGTATAACCTCCCTCCTCATCACTCTTAGTATAACCTGCCACCCCCACCACTGTTAGTATCACCTTCCCCCTCCATCACTGTAAATATCACCTCCCCCCCCCCCCACCAATGGTAGAATCACCTGCTACCCTGTACTGCTATTAGTATCACCCCACCCCCTTTCACCTCTGCTAGTATCACCTCATTTGTGTTGATATTCTATATCTCTGACAGCCCCTCCCCCTCCCAAACTGAGACACTAATCACTGCAGCTGGTCAGAAAATGTCTTCTCAGTCAGGTACAAAAGTCGCGGGCTTTGGGGGAAAATACAAGTGTTAACTTTCTGTTGCAAGATATATTATATTATATTATAGTGTATTATATAATATTATACTGTATTATATTATATTGTATTATATTATATTATGTCTGAATGGTGAAGTGGTTAGTGCACTGGTCTCTCATGGCGAAGGTTGGGAGTTCGAATCCGGCCGGTGGCACCCCAGTCACCCAGCTGTAGAAATGGGTACCCGACTTCTTCTGAAGTTGGGGAAGGAAAGACAGCCAGGCGTGATACTGACCATATCACCCTCTAGTGTGCTGACAGGTCAAGGAAAATATGGGCACTAACACCATATCCCTATGTGCCTCTAAGGCATGACAGGGTTACCTTTACTTTTTTTTATATTATAATATATTGTATTATATTATATTATACTATATTATACTGTATTATATTATATTGTATTATACTATATCATATTATATTATACTATATTATATTATATTGTATTATACTATATTACATTATATTGTATTATATTATATTATATTGTCTTGCATTATATCATATTGTATTATATTATATTATACTGCATTATATTATATTATATTATATTGTATTATATTATATTAGTATCACCCAGTGCGGTAACTCATTATGTGGCACACCCCCCCCCCCTCAACCCTGCAGTAGACCGTCTCCAGCACCAGAGCATAGAGAAACCTTTTTCAAGTTTTTTGGTATTAACCTTACCTGTAATTTCCCTTATATCAATGAATGTAATAGTGACATAAATAACTGATATTACACAACCTACTGAGCATCTCCATTAAATCAAAACTTTTCTGGCCTTCGAAACTGTGAACTTGTCAATCACTTCACGGAAATCAATGCCTCTCTCCAACTCACTCTCCACTGATAGTATCACAAAATAGGAAAGCCTTGATTGTTTTATGATGGATTACACGTTTTTCTTTATAAGTTTCAGCGCTGAAAATCTCCTCCCACAAGAAGCCACTGACACAAGTGTTAGGAGAGACTGTTAAATCTTGTCTGTCTCTCTGTCTTGTCTGTCTGGCTGCCTGCCTGCCTGCCTGTCTGTCTGTTGTCTGTCTGTCTGTCTGTCTGTCTCTCTGTCTGTCTGTCTGTCTGTCTGTCTCTCTGCCTGCCTGAATGGTCTGTCTGTTTGTCTAAAAAGACTCAAAAAGTCAAGTTCATCTGTGGTTGATAATGATGTTCCACAGGGATCTACTCTTGGTCCTCTCCTTTTCACCATCTACATCAATGATCTTCCATTTCATCTCAAAATATCATCTTGTGACCTCTTTGTTGATGACTGCACAGTTTACACTAGTGACAATGATTGTATTAACCTTGAGTCAACTCTTCAAATTGAAATAAACAGTCTAACTGGAGCAACAACAGCAAAACATTCATGCTCATTACAACAAGACAGAAATTAACAAATTCACCAACAACAACACTACAGCTCCATGCTGGAACTTCACAGATAGAGAATGTTAGTGAAAATAAAACTCTAGGTCTTATGATTGACCACCACCTCAGCTGGAATCATCATGTAGACAATCTAACCAAACTCATTGCACAAAAAGTTTACCAATTTACTAAACATTTTCTTGACATAGACACTAGAGGAATATACTACATGTCACAGATACAAACACACTTGGACTACTGTTCCACAGTCTGGGATGTTTGTTCCATGTCAAACATGAAAAGACTTTACTCACTTCAAAAATGAGCAATAAGGATTATAGATGACAAACATGCAGCATGTATTACAAATAAGGACAAACATCTTGATATTCTGCCCCTTAAGAAGAGATTTCTTTTCAACAAGGCCAAATTAATTCATAAAATTATATCGCACAATGCTCCACCCTATCTGTGGTTGTTGTTCAAATCCAACTCAAAACACAGTCAACGCTTAAGCAATTGTATTCTCCCAAAACTAAGGCTTGACATATTTTTTAAAAAAGGTTCTCTTACCCAGTTGCTCACCTTTGGAATGCCCTAGCAACTGATGTAAAACTTACATTCTTATAACTTTTGTCAACATCTGTTTGATATGGACAATATGCCTCCCTAAGGATAGTCTAAAGTAGTTTAAAGTATGGCTTGGTTGTTGTAATTTTTACCAGCTTTTCTATAAATTTTAATTTTGAATAAATGTAAGAATGCAAGTTTATTTCATGCTGTTGCATAAACCAGAGTGTGGAGTGTACGGACAAGAGATAAGTTTATTATTTATTTATGTAACCATTTAATGTGTCTTCATGATTATTATGCTCATTAACAAATGCTGAATGACTGTGACTGAGTGAAAGCTGTATGATGAAGAGCAGAATATTAGACAGGCCTGCGTGCCCAATTCTTAACCCTTTGAAAATTATCTATCTATCTATCTATCTATCTATCTATCTATCTATCTATCTATCTATCTATCTATCTATCTATCTATCTATCTATCTATCTATCTATCTATCTATCTATCTATCTATCTATCTGTCTGTATGTCTATCTGTCTGTCCGTCCGTCCGTCACTCTGTCTGATGGCTAGTTGTGGGTATATGACCGACCTCAGCTAACAAAGGTTATTATACAGATGCGCCGTGAATGTAGAGACTGGGTACAGGGAGCAGTTGAACGTTGGGTTCAAGATCTCATCCAGCATCACTGTGGGTCTTCCGACACGGGGGGGGGGGGGGGGATGTGTGTGTGTTTGTTTTCTTGAGCCTTTGAATCCACCACTTCAAGCATGCAAATGGAAAATGAGGCCGTGTCGGTGGCATTGGAATGGTTGGTTGCTCATGCTGTGGTTAATGGTGTCATTGTAACGAACTCGCGATGTATGCTTCGTAAGATTGCGAAGAATTTGTTTCGAAAAGAATAGGTTCATCTGTTAAGCCAGTCAGCTGTGACAAGCCCAACTTGGGTTTACTGTCCAGGACATACGGGAGTACATGGCAGTGATGTGGCAGACAGACTTGATGGACAGGCTAAAATAAATGGCAGACTAACAATGGACAAGGGGGACATTGCTAAAGCTGTACTGGACAGACTGCGGGAGAATGAAGAGCGGAAATGGAAGAACAATGTAGCTGTGAAGAGATTGCTGGAGCTAGGACAAATTAAAGGTGCTGGCAGGAAATCCGAACTGTGTGGCAGAAATCATCATCATCATCATGTGCCGTGCCGACTGGCGTTGGCTATTATGCTTCTCCAGAGTATCCGATCCTTCATGCAGGCCATCAGCTCAGTTGGTGATCTCCTCTCACACCATCCCGTCAGACTGTCCAGAAAACGCATCGTAAACAAGCAACATTTGACAGGAACTGTTAGCAAACATTCTCTTGGACTGATGCTGCGACATGCGGCGGAGAATATATGGGGTTGTCCCGAGTTCAGTGAACCCGGAGTCTGAATATGGAACTTTGAACTTCATCTATGAATGTAAAAAAATCTAATGTTGCCCAGTCTTTGACTTCCTCCAGGTCAGTCTGTACTGTTTTCATACGTTTTCTTTCATTCTTTCATTTCCATGTCCCTTGCGGAACTTTGCCTCCAAAACAGCACTCCTGTAGGCCTCTCGGTTGTGAGCAAGATGGTCTGCCGCTGCTGCATCCATTTGCAGATCGTCAACGATGTTTTGCAGCCATCTTCACCTTGGTCTTACTTTCTTTCTTTTTCCATTATGTATCCTTCCAATACGGTCTTCTCTAAATTATCATGACGTTTAATGTGTCCAAAATATTTAAGTTTTCTCTCTTTAATCCTCTTTACTAGCCAGGCCTCTTCAATATTAAGTTCTTGTAGTATGGATATATTTGTTGTTTTTTGTGTCCATGATATTTGGAGAACTCTTCTGTAGCATTTACATTCAAAGGCATTTATGTGTTTCTCAGCTGTTTTGTTAAGTGTCCAGGTCTCACAGGCATATGTTGCGATGAGAAAGATGCATGCCTTTAAAAATCTTATTTTTGTGGTTCTGTCTGCTCCTCTCCACAGATTCTTTATTTTACTTCACGAAGAGCGATAGATGTCCTCCTTTTAATTTCCCTTATTGTGTCTCCATTATTAGTTAGTAGTGATCCAAGATATTCAAAACTCTCCACTTCTTCCAATTTTTCCTCGTTGATGCATATTTCAACTGCCTTATTTGTTTTGTCAGTTGTCATCAATTTAGTTTTCTTTGCATTAAGATAGAGTTCTGCTCTTCGCTGATCTTACGGACTGACATAATTAGTTTTTCCATTCCTTTTTGTGTTGTAGACAGTAATACTGTGTTATCAACATATCTAATCTCTGGTATTTCATAACCTCCAATTGTTATGGCATCGTAATATTCTTTGTCTACATCTTCTCTGGAATGGATAAGCGAGACCACATGGGAAAAGATAGAGCAAAGAAAAGAAATCAAGAAAAAATTACTGAACACCAAATCACAATGGCTTAAAGAACGAGTTTTAAGTAATTATGCACAAAAAGACAAAGAAGTGAAGGAATCATGCCATCAAGATAAACGTCAATATTATGACAACTTAGCAGAAACAGCAGAGAAAGCAGCATATACAAATGACATGAAAACCATATATAAAATCACAAAGCAGATGACAGGTAACTTCAACACAAGATGTGAAAGTGCAGTAAGAACACAAAATGGATAACTGGTCAGTGGAGAAAGAGAAAAAAATTGAAAGATGGAGGGAACACTTTAACACCCTACTAAACAGAACACAAGCAGCACAAACAATAAACATACCTGAAGCAAAAATGGAACTAAACATCAATACAGGACCAATAACAATAAATGAAGTAAAGGAGGCGATAAAGAAGCTAAAATCAGACAGGGCACCAGGTGAAGATGAAGTGACTGCTGAGATGTTGAAAGCAGAAGAAACAGAAACACCAAAACAACTTTGCCGAATATTACAACAAATTTGGGATCTAGAAAAAGCCCCAGATGAGTGGAAAACTGGTCTTATAGTAAAACTACCAAAGAAGGGTGACCTCAGAGATTGCGGGAACTGGAGAGGCATTACCCTACTGCCACTCACCAGTAAAGTATTTTGCAGAATAATCATCAACAGAATTGTACCAACACTTGAGGAAAAACTTCGGAAAGAGCAGGCAAGATTTAGGAAAGGACGATCATGCATAGACCACATATTTGTACTTAGACAAATATTAGAACAGGCAAATGAGTGGCATAGCACAACATATGCATTATTCATAGATTTTGAGAAAGCCTTTGACAGTGTCAACAGAGATGCACTGTGGAAAATCCTAAGATGGCATGGCCTCCCCCATAAAATAGTTAATGTAATCAAAGCCCTATACGAGGGTTTTCAGTGCAAAGTTATCTGTGGAGAACATACCTCCAGCAGCTTTAGGGTACAAACAGGAGTGAAACAGGGATGTGTACTATCACCAACATTATTTATCTTGGCAGTAGACTGGTTAATGAAGGAGGCAACATCAGACAAACGCAGAGGATTACAATGGACCCTTGACACAGTGCTGGAAGACCTTGACTTTGCGGATGACATTTGTCTATTATCAAGCAGTCACAAAGATATGCAAAATAAAATAAACAAGTTAACTCAGAATGCAAACAACATAGGACTAAAGATCAACGTAGGAAAGACAAAGTTAATGAAGCAAAATTTGAACAACAGAAATGTACTCAGAGTAGATAACAAGTTAGTGGAGGAGGTCAGCCAATTTGTATACCTTGGCAGCAGAGTAGTAGAAAATGGAGACAGCACAGAGGACATCAACAGCAGACTTACTAGAGCAAACCAGGCTTTTGCAATGCTGCAGACTATATGGAAATAAAAAAAACTAAGCATAAATATGAAAATCAGGATATTTAAGAGTAATGTTCTAAGTGTAATACTCTATGGAAGTGAATGGTGGAAAATCACCAAAACCATAGAAAACAAGTTGAATTCTTTCCAGACTAAATGTTTACGAAGAATTAGAAAAATATTTTGGCCAAACACCATAAGAAATAACATCTTATTAGCAGAAATGCAGAAGAAACCACTGACAACAATTATTGAGGAAAGACGCTGGCGATGGTTGGGACATGTGCTCCGAATGCCTGACAACTCACTACCAAAAATAGCACTAAGATGGACACCACAGGGGAGCAGAAGTAAGGGTAGACCAAAAGAGACATGGAGAAGAACAACAGAAAGGATATTGAGCAATAGAGGGCTCACCTGGGCAAGAGCAGAAAAAAAGGCGAAGGACAGGCATTTGTGGAAAACCCTTGCGGAAGCCCCATGTGCCCTGGGCACTTAAGGTTCAGAGAGAGAGAGAGAGAGAGAGAGAGAGAGAGAGAGAGGCATCTTCTCTAACATTCCTCATTATATTTTCAGTATACAAGTTAAATAAGTAGGGTGACAATATGCACCCCTGACGGACCCCTTGTTTTATGTCAAACCAAGTTGTTATTTCACCATTTACTATTACTGCTGCTTGTTGGTCTAGATACAGCAGTGATGTTAATTGTATCAAATGTGTTGGAAATCCCATTTTTTCCATTATTTCCCACAGTTTCTGGTGTTGTACACAATCAAATGCTTTTGAGTAGTCTATAAAGGATAAATATAGATTCACATTAAACTCTCTGCATTTGTCTATTATTAATCTTATATTGAATATAAGATCTCTTGATCCTCTTCCTTGCCTGAAATCAGCTTGGACCATATTGACTTCTTTTTCTATTTTCTTTCGAAGTCTACCCATTATGATTTTTAACAGAATTTTCTGGCATGACTAATCACCCAAACAGCAATCATGGACGTTTTCTTAGTTTTGATATTTCTGTTAAAAGCTCATCTCAGATATCTTTTTGTAAAAAATGGTAAGTTTTAGAATAGACACCTTTAACTTTTCTTCACTGTTGTTTGATTTAAAACATTAATCATGATTAGTTATGCTATTAAAGCTTTTAATTCCAATTTAACTGCATAATAATCAATATTATAATATTGTTCTAAGAAACAGAAATAGCTCAGTGCTACTTTCTAATATAAAACAGTTTTAATGATCACTTCCTTGAAGATATTAAATTATTCCAGTTAGTTCAGTAACAATTTTGTGTACCACTAATAATTAAATAAAAGGTGAAACGCTAATCAGTCAACAGCTAAAAGTAAGAAACACTAATCAGTCAACCGTTCAAAGTAAGAAACACCAATAAGTCAACACCTCAAAGTAAGAACACAAATCAGTCAGCAGCTCAAAGTAAGAAACACTAATCAGTCAACAGCTCAAAGTAAGAAAGGCTAATCTGTCAACGGCTGAAAATAAGAAAGGTAAATCTGTCTACAGCTCAAAGTAAGAAAGGCTAATCTGTCAACAGCTCAAAGTAAGAAAGGCTAATCTGTTAACAGCTGAAAGTAAGAAACGCTACTCGGTCAACAGCTCAAAGTAAAAATCGCCAATCAGTCAACAACTCAAAGTAAGAAAGGCTAATTTGTTAACAGCTGAAAGTAAGAAACGCTAATCTGTGAACAGCTGAAAGTAAGAAACGCTAATTAGTCAACAGCTCAAAGTAAGAAAGGCTAATCTGTGAACAGCTGAAAGTAAGAAACGCTAATTAGTCAACAGCTCAAAGTAAGAAAGGCTAATCTGTGAACAGCTGAAAGTAAGAAACGCTACTCGGTCAACAGCTGAAAGTAAGAAACGCTAATCAGTCAACAGCTCAAAGTAAGAAACGCTAATCAGTCAACAGCTCGAA
Source organism: Achatina immaculata (assembly GCA_009760885.1). Lineage (NCBI taxonomy): Eukaryota > Metazoa > Mollusca > Gastropoda > Stylommatophora > Achatinidae > Lissachatina > Lissachatina immaculata. Next base: position 35,207,336 of record CM019697.1, on the reverse strand, counting down.
GTAAGCTTTTCCTTTTTTTTTAAAGTGACATTACAATGCATTAATGCTGTTTTTAAAAAAAAATTAAGAAGATTTTAAAAAACGAATTAATTCTCTATCACGTTTCTCATTCAGCAACATGTTTAAGCAAACCAGTTTATTTACACTTGTCGGTTCAATTGATGTTATCAACATATCCAGATATTATCAACATATCCAGATACATAAAACAAACTTTCACATGGGACAGTAGTGTCTGAATATGCTAAATATTTTCTAACTAACTTAGCCAGATCTGGCTAATTGTCCTCCTGTAGCTTCCTCCAGTGTAAAGGATGCAAGTCAGTGTCAACTTGTTGCTAAAGTCTGTGTCACTCAACAACTGTTTTCATGGAGGAGGAGTGAAGTATCACTGGCTCATCAAGTCTGTGTCACTCAACAACTGTTTTCATGGAGGAGGAGTGAAGTATCACTGGCTCATCAAGTCTGTATTACTCAACAACTGTTTTTATGGAGCAGGAGTGAGCTATCACTGGGTCATCTTCAAAATGTGATGACAGTTCATGCATCTGAGTTTCTTTCGGGGTAGTTTTTTTTCCTATATGTGTTGATAATTATCAAGTTGATCAAAATGTTCTGTAAGAACTTGCAGTTCTTGAAAAACTCTCGATTGTTTTGTACTTTCACAATCATTTCAGATTTTTTTTTAAACGAGGGTTCATCGAATTACATTTCCTAAAACAGGCATTCTCAATCATTCATACAACCTTCAAGATGTTCAAACACAGTGATAATGTTTGTAAAAAAAATGCCTATTTTTAATGAGTGGAAATTAGAGCATTACAAGGTTTTTAATTATTAGAAATTGAAACACTACAGAAGTTTTATGCCAGGAAAAGGGGATAACGAATAGGTTTATAAGTAAGAAGCTAACATACGTAGCAAAAGCTCCACCACAAAGTTGTCCAACCCCATAAACAATGCAGATAAACCCACAACACCTCCCAGAACACATACCCAATAGGTGGACCATATACGAACTCCTTTTTTGCTGATGATCAAGCACTTATAGCCACATTAGAAAAATACCTACAGCAGAACATGGATAATTTAGCAAGGGCATGTCAGAGCCACAACACGAAGATCAGCGCTGAAAACAAGGAAGTCATGACCGTAGCGAGAGAAGAAATCCAAACAAAGATCTACCTTGAAGCAGGTGAAACATTTCAAATACTTAGGTAACCAAATATCATCCTGGGGGAAAATTTATGCTGATATTGAGAACAGATGCAATAAAGTAAACCATGTCATTGGACAAAGGACACCTTTACTGAAAAACAAATACATCACAACTGAAACAAAAAGGCCACTATACAGCACAATTTTCCTCCCAGCTCTATGCTATCAATGTCAAACATGAACACTAACAGCCAAAAACAAAAGAAAAATCATCACGACAAAAATGAGATGTTAAAGGAGAATATCAAATGTGACAAGAAGAGACCACATAAGAAATGATACCATCATGGAGTAACACCAGTATTACACTATATCCAGGAGCAGCTAGTCCAATGGTTAGGCCATCTTATGCCACAGACAACATTCACACTAAGACCTGTAGGTAATAGAGGAAGAGGCCGCCCACGCAAGAGATCCTTCCTTATATCCTTACATCCTTCCCGTGCCGTTAAACGTCACATAGCGCGCATAGTAGTAGGCCAAGTTTACTTTGAGCTTTTCAACCACACCAAGGGATTTTACGCCTACTAATTTGGCCTCTCTTAACAATGTCCAATTTAGAGTTTCACGTGGTCGGCCTCTTTTTCTTCCTCTTATGTTCCACTTGATAGCTTGTTTTGGGATTCTCTGACTATTTCTTCTCATCACGTGACCGACGTATGTCCAAGAGATGGAGAGAGCGGAAATTACAGAAGCATTAAATATCCCATTTAATAAAGCAAATCGCTAACCAATGTCAAGTCGCCAGTTTGTCCCCTCAACACTTAAAAGTATATGAGGAAGGAGACAAGACAAGACAAGATAAGACAAGATAGGTTTTATGAATCAGGCAGCCATAATTCTGCGAAGTTCCATAATCTTTATTCCTACTGTAAACAGGAAATAAAAGTCTACTTCGTCTTAAAAAGTTCATATAAAAAAGTGCAAGTTAAATCAATCTGTCTGTCTGTCTGTCTGTCCCAAATAAAAAAAATGTTGGATATATAATGATTTATCTCCCAAATGCTCATCTCCTATCTTCAAATAAAAAAAATGTTGGATATATAAATCATTTCTTTGTTGGAAGATAGGAAATCAACATGTGAGAGATAAAACATTGTGCGGTATGTGGTCTTGTAAACGAAGAGTCAAGTATTATCTGCAGGATGGAGAGAGGGGAGGGGATTTATAGATAGATAGATAGATAGATAAATAGATAGATAGATAGATAGAACTTCAAACACAACAAATGTTGTATATATAATGATTTATCTCTCACACGTTCATTCCCCTAACTTCCAACACAAAGAAATGCTGGATATATAATGATTTATCTCTCACATGTTCATCCCCCTAACTTCCAATAACAAAGAAATGTTGGATATATAATGCTTTATCTCTCACATATTCACCTCCTATCTTCAAATAAAAAAATGTTGAATATATCATTATTTATCTCTCACATGTTCATTCCCCTAACTTCCAACACAAAAATGTTGGATATATAATTATTTATCTCTCACTGGTCACCCTACCTCACACGCTGATGACCCAGCATAATGAGGTCTCTAACGCTTCACCCCCTACGGCATTTGAAATGCTATGGGACTATCTTTATCTTCTTCACATGTTCATCCCCCTAACTTTCAACAACAAAGAACTGTTGGACATATCATGATTTATCTCTCACATGTTCACCTCCTATATTCAAATAAAAAATGTTGGCTATATAATGATTTATCTCTCACATGTTCATTCCCCTAACTTCAACACAAAAAAATGTTCTATATATAATGATTTATCTCTCACATGTTCATTCCCTTAACTTCCAACACAAAAAAATGTTGGATATATAATGATGTATCTCTCACATGTTCATTCCTTTAACTTCCAACACAAAAATGTTGGATATATAATGATTTATCTCTCACATGCTCATCCCCCTAACTTCCAACAGCAGAGATATGTTCGATATAATGAAATAAATGTACAGGAGATGGTGAAAACGATGACAATATTCATTCTTATACCGCTTTGTGTAATAACACTGGCCAACACATTTTGGTGACTTAAAAGTTAGACCTGTTTCTTGGTATATTTGACCTGCTCTAGTTTTTGAGATATAGAACATATGCTATTTTCACATTCTTCAGTTTGCTCGGCCATAACAAATCAGGATATTTTAGTGTAGTGTTTGCAGGTGAAGACGCCTATCCGACGAGACAATCAGCGACCCATAGCTCATATGCTAGCGTCAGGATTAGCAAACCATAGCTGATCAAGACCCTGTCCCACCTCTTCGTGGTACCCTTAGTAAAAGGCCTTACCTGGCTAACGGGGCAGGGATTGCCATAGTCCCCATAGTGGTGGAGTCTGTTAAAGAAGCGTTGCACACCCCCTGATTTTTAACTGTACTCCGGGACTGAAAAAGTAGCTGCCATAACCCACTCTCACGCTGATACGATGCTGTGCCACACCACCTCTACAACATCGGCTGCGAAGAAAAACAGCTCGCAGTTACAGGGAGATCGCACAAACAAACAAACAAACAAAACAAGTGCAGTGTTTAAATTAATATCTTTTAAGCATGACGGAAACATATTAAAAATTAAAAGAAAAGTATATTACATGAAAATCTACTCATTTCTTAACAAAAGCACAAGTTTATGATACAAACTTTCCACTCATTCGACACACAATAAGTTCCTTTTGTAAGACTTATGAGACTAGGATCTGCCAGGACAGTCCACCATAAGATTCCAACAATAGTCTGTCATCATACGTGCATCCCATCTTCCTTGGTATCTGGCTTCCACTGTTTTTACGTCTTGGTGAAACTTTCACTTTCCTCTTCGCTTAAGTCACCAAGGTTCTCTGGAAAGCAATCTAAGTGACTGTTCAGATAATGGATTTTAACACTCATGTTACAGCCAAGCCTATTGAAATGAAAGAGCTATCCTCTACTAAATATGTGGAATTGTCTGCCTTCTTGTTGGCAAGAAAGCTTTTCACAACATGAACAAATGAAGACCAGACACATGATTCAGTTTCATTCACTGATGTTATGAAATGTGGGTCGTTTATAATTTGTCTGATCTGTGGACCACTGAAAATTCTTGCCTTTTATTTTTCCATGGTAAGTTCAGGTAACTTACTCATCACGTATTAATGAACGAAACGTCTTTATTCAAAGCCTTGCAAATTGTTTCGTCAAACCTAGGTTTATATATAGTGGTAAAAGTATGATTTTATTTCGTGCTACCAAAGGTTCATTGATTACATTTTGTCCTCCAGTCACCATATATTCCCTCGGAGGCCAATCTTTTCTTGCCCAGTGTTCATGTTTGCTTCTACTATCCCAAAGGCATAAAAAGCAAGGATACATTATGTAGCCACTTTGTCGACCAAGAAGAAAATTAACCATCTTCAAGTGTACACAAATCACCCATTGATGTTCTTGGTAATTTATCTTTTCCAAGACTAACGAGATGGCTTTGTATTCTTCTTTCATCCTGATAGAATGACCGATTGGAATAGAACCATATTTGTTGGCGTTATTTAAAAGAGCACATTTCAAACTACATTTTGAACCGTCGATGAAAAGATGCCACTCACTTGGGTTCCATTCTGAAAGACCAACTTTCTTCACAAGGTTTCCGATGTCATTGCAGAATACTAAATTGTTGTCATCGGTAAAGAATGGCAGCAAATCCTTTTCTCTCCTTCGATAAAATGTAATTTATTTTCGTTCCAGGCTGAAGTACACTATTTTCCTTTAGTCTGGAGGCAAGCAATTCAGAAGACTCCTTGGAAAAATTTACATCCCTGATCAGATCAATTCATTCTGATAAAAACGATCACTATGTGAAGTTGTTTGTTTGGAATTCATTGTCACTGGGCCCACTTTCTTTACCGTGAGCGATACCAGGCATGCAAGACTCATCTATGCCTATGATATTAACAATATAAAAATAATGGTCATAGAAGTGGTTTTTCAGTTCCCTCCACACCAATGGTACTCTATATTTCAGGCAGCTTTTCTTTCCATTTGTCCAGTGGCGCAAATGCTCCGTACAAGTTTTGCATATAGTATAGGAGCCCATAGCTTATCTCCAAGTTTGACACCAAAATAACCTACGTATGCTATTTTTACAAACTCATAAATAGGTTTCCTACTTGCTTTCAGCGTGTACTCCCATAAATTTAGCAAAATACGTCGGGATGATTCAAGCAGCTCCGTGCTGAAGTATCCGCAACCTCTGCTGTGTTCGATTTGCAAAAATGAAATGATATTAGTGGGAACATACACACACCTCCTATACGATCATAACTGTTATACAGCGCAACTGTTTTAAACAGATCAGGGTGAAAAACCTTTTAAATACAAATTTATGTAGTCTATGAAAACCACGATTTACCATCTCACGTCATAAAACAGAACAAAAGTGATTTTGTCATTTGAGCTACATATTTTTATGCCAGTGTGCATTATGTAGGAGAGGAAGTAGACGAACAGTTGTGAAACAAAGGTCATTATACACACAAAAATGTAAGTAAATTAAATACATAAATTTCCAATTCAAATAAGACACCTTGTTATGATATTCCAGTTCTGCAGAAGAGATCTGCTAAAGAGCAGACTAAAGTTGTATAAATGCAACCATATCTAAGAAACTAGAACACAATTTTCCGAGCCACATAACCCCACGAGCAGGCCTAAAAGTCAAGGCATCAAGAAAAAAATTTTTTGTTTTTTGTTGGGCTGTGTTATCATTGGGTTAAACAGTTAAACACAATAATGATTGGGTTAAATAATTAAGCAATCAAGTCCTTATGCAGACATCTGTAACCTGGATTCTCAGTGCTATCCACACACACAGTTTTGTCTACTTAGTTCAATGTCTATGACACTCCTACATCATCTGCAACAGCTTCAGCCTCACTTTCAACGGTCCCAACATCACTCTTAAAGTCCCAACACTACTCTAACAGTCCCAATATTACTCTAACAGTCCCAACATCACTCTAACAGTCCCAACATTATTCTTACAGTCCCAATATCACTCTAACAGTCCCAACATTATTCTTACAGTCCCAATATCACTCATGGTCCCAACATCACTCTCATGGTCCTAACATCACTCTATAGTATAATATCACTCATGGTCCTAACATCACTCTCATGGTCCTAACATCACTCTCATAGTATAATATCACTCATGGTCCTAACATCACTCTCATAGTATAATATCACTCATGGTCCTAACATCACTCTCATAGTATAATATCACTCATGGTCCTAACATCACTCTCATGGTCCTAACATCACTCTCATAGTATAATATCACTCATGGTCCTAACATCACTCTCATGGTACTAACATCACTCTCATAGTCTAATATCACTCATTGTCCTAACATCACTCTCATGGTCCTAACATCACTCTCATAGTCTAATATCACTCATTGTCCTAACATCACTCTCATGGTCCTAACATCACTCTCATAGTCTAATATCACTCATGGTCCTAACATCACTCTTATAGTCTAATATCACTCATGGTCCTAACATCACTCTCATGGTCCCAACATCACTCTCATGGTACTAACATCACTCTCATAGTATAATATCACTCATGGTCCTAACATCACTCTCATGGTACTAACATCACTCTCATAGTCTAATATCACTCATGGTCCTAACATCACTCTCATGGTCCTAACATCACTCTCATAGTCTAATATCACTCATGGTCCGAACATCACTCTCATAGTATAATATCACTCATGGTCCCAACATCACTTTCATGGTACTAACATCACTCTAATGGTCCTAACATCACTCTCATAGTATAATATCACTCATGGTCCTAACATCACTCTCATGGTCCTAACATCACTCTCATAGTCTAATGTCACTCATGGTCCCAACATCGCTCTCATGGTCCTAACATCACTCTCATGGTCCTAACATCACTCTCATGGTCCTAACATCACTCTCATGATCCCAACATCACTCTCATGGTCCTAACATCACTCTCATTGTCTAATGTCACTCATGGTCCTAACATCACTCTCATGGTCCTAACATCAATCTCATGGTCCTAACATCACTCTCATGGTCCCAACATCATTTGCAACAGTCTCAGCCTCAGTTTCAACAGTCTTAACCTTACTCTCACAAACCTAACCTTACTCTCACAAACCTAACCTTACTCTCACAAACCTAACCTTACTCTCACAAACCTAACCTTACTCTCACAAACCTAACCTTACTCTCACAGACCTAACCTTACTCTCACAGACCTAACCTTACTCTCACAAACCTAACCTTACTCTCACAAACCTAACCTTACTCTCACAAACCTAACCTTACTCTCACAAACCTAACCTTACTCTCACAAACCTAACCTTACTCTCACAGACCTTACCTTACTCTCACAGACCTAACCTTACTCTCACAGACCTAACCTTACTTATTTTCACAGTCCTAACCTTACTTACTCTCATAGTTCTAACCTCATTCTCACATCACCCTATTCACCATGTCACTACCACCACATCACTGTCACCATATCATTTTCACCACATCACTTTCACCACATCACTATCACAACATCAATATCACCACACTTCACTGTCACCACTTCATTGTCACAATATCATTATCACCATATTACTATAACCACATCATTATCACCACTTCATTGTCACCATGTCACTATCATCATATCACTATCATCACATCATTATCACCATATCACTGTCACCATGTCACTATCATCATATCACTATCACTATATCACTATCACCTATTTACAGCTTTCACTGCCCAAGTTACCAGTTCCAGAACTGAAGAACACCATGGACAAGTATCTGACTTTGATGAAGACTGTTGTGTCGGCCCAGGAGTTTGCTCGCACCAAGTCACTGGTGGTAGAATTCTGCAAACAAGATCTGGGACAGAAAATCCAGGAGCAGCTGATTAAGAGACAACAAACAATGGACAACTGGGTTAGTTCTTGTTAACTGGGTTAGTTCTTGTTAACTGGGTTAGTTCTTGTTCATAGCAATCATCATACACTTACAACTGTCTCCAGCTGTTCATCATGTGAATGTAATATAATGTAATACAGTTCATTCATTCATTCACTCATTTGCATGTCCCTTGCGGAACTTTGCCTCCCTAACAGCACTTCTGTATGCCTCTCGGTTGTGAGCAAGATGGCCTACTGCTGGTGCATCCATTTTTGTAATACAGTACAGTACAATAATATTATATAACATAACATAACATAACATAACACAATACAATACAATACAATACAACACGATGGTACACTATTTGCAGGCTTATGACTGGTGGCTACATGATATGTACTTGAATGTTAAGCTGCCACTCATCATCAACTCAAATCCAGCTGCTGTGTTCCCATACCAGCATTTTCTTTCTCATCACTGTCAGATCAGGTATGTGCTTTCTGTGTTTGTTACCTGTCATAATTACATCAGGTATTGTCTGTATTTGTTATCTGTTACAATTAGATCAGGTAATTAAGTGCTACTTGTGTTTGTTGCCTGTCACTGTTCAGTGAAGTAAGTGTTACCTATGCTTGTTACCTGTCACCATAAGATAAAGTGTTACCTGTGTATGTTGCCTAATTCTGAGTGCTATGGCACGTGGCATAGGCAATCATTTCTCTCCACAATTCCCTGTCTTTTGCATTGATTATGAGATCCACCTATGACTTTCTTCCTAGCCACACTGACAGCCCATCCAGTAACTTCTCTCTCTGTCTTCCTCTGTCTCTTCTTCCCTCAATTTTTCCAGTTGCCACAATGTGTTCCAATTTTCCTCTTCTCAGGAAATGTCCTACAAATCTCACTTCACTGTCACCACTTCATTGTCACAATATCATTATCACCATATTACTATAACCACATCATTATCACCACTTCATTGTCACCATATCACTATCACCATATCACTATCATCACATCATTATCACCATATCACTGTCACCATGTCACTATCATCATATCACTATCACTATATCACTATCACCTATTTACAGCTTTCACTGCCCAAGTTACCAGTTCCAGAACTGAAGAACACCATGGACAAGTATCTGACTTTGATGAAGACTGTTGTGTCGGCCCAGGAGTTTGCTCGCACCAAGTCACTGGTGGTAGAATTCTGCAAACAAGATCTGGGACAGAAAATCCAGGAGCAGCTGATTAAGAGACAACAAACAATGGACAACTGGGTTAGTTCTTGTTAACTGGGTTAGTTCTTGTTAACTGGGTTAGTTCTTGTTCATAGCAATCATCATACACTTACAACTGTCTCCAGCTGTTCATCATGTGAATGTAATATAATGTAATACAGTTCATTCATTCATTCATTCATTTGCATGTCCCTTGCGGAACTTTGCCTCCCTAACAGCACTTCTGTATGCCTCTCGGTTGTGAGCAAGATGGCCTACTGCTGGTGCATCCATTTTTGTAATACAGTACAGTACAATAATATTATATAACATAACATAACATAACATAACACAATACAATACAATACAATACAACACGATGGTACACTATTTGCAGGCTTATGACTGGTGGCTACATGATATGTACTTGAATGTTAAGCTGCCACTCATCATCAACTCAAATCCAGCTGCTGTGTTCCCATACCAGCATTTTCTTTCTCATCACTGTCAGATCAGGTATGTGCTTTCTGTGTTTGTTACCTGTCATAATTACATCAGGTATTGTCTGTATTTGTTATCTGTTACAATTAGATCAGGTAATTAAGTGCTACTTGTGTTTGTTGCCTGTCACTGTTCAGTGAAGTAAGTGTTACCTATGCTTGTTACCTGTCACCATAAGATAAAGTGTTACCTGTGTATGTTGCCTAATTCTGAGTGCTATGGCACGTGGCATAGGCAATCATTTCTCTCCACAATTCCCTGTCTTTTGCATTGATTATGAGATCCACCTATGACTTTCTTCCTAGCCACACTGACAGCCCATCCAGTAACTTCTCTCTCTGTCTTCCTCTGTCTCTTCTTCCCTCAATTTTTCCAGTTGCCACAATGTGTTCCAATTTTCCTCTTCTCAGGAAATGTCCTACAAATCTCGCTTGTCTGCCTCCGATCTTTGTTATAATTTGCTTTTTAACTCCAGCCTCTCTTAAGACTTCTTCATTGGTTTTCTTAGCTGTCCATGGTACCTTCAACATCCTTCTTATAAACCACATTTCCATGGCCTCCATTTCTCGCTGTACTCTCTTATTCATAGACCATGCTTCACACCCATAAAACAAAATTGGCTCGATGTAACATTTAAGTACTTGGAATTTTGTTTCCATTGATATGGATCTGTTGCACAAGATGTTTCTCATTTTCTGGAATGCTGACTTGGCCTGAGCATGTTTGCATTTTATTTCATTGTGACATTTCCCATCAGCTGTTATAATTGTTCCTAAGTACTTGAATCTATCAACTTGTTTCAGTTCTGTGCCATCAATGGTAATGCTACATTTTGGGTGGTATTCTTTTCATTGAGATGACCATCACTTCAGTCTTCTTTTTGTTCAGGCTGAGACCTTTAATTTTACTTTTATGAACTGTGATGTCCAGAAGAGCCTGTAGCTCACCTTCACTTTTAGCAATCAGAACTGTGTTGTCTGCATATCTTAAGTTGTTAATGTTGTACCCGCCAACTAATATTCCTGGCATGTTCTCTATATTTCTCATTATGTTTTCTCTGTACAAGTAGAAGAGGTCAGGAGATAGATCACATCCTTGTCTCACTCCCAAGTTTGTTACCTATCAATGTTAAATGAAGTAAGTGTTACCTGTATTTGTTACCTGTCATTATAAGATGAAGTAAATGTTTCCTGTGTTTATTACCTGTCATATATTCCTCTACCCAGACAATTTTATTTTTTATTGTAGATTATATTTTTTCTCATAAATTAAATGAAAACCTTGACATATCATTTATTGCGTTGATGAGTATGATTATGGTTGTGCCTAACACTAACAAGATAAACTTGATGATTATGATGATGATTGTGGTGGTGGTGGTGGTGGTGGTGATGATGATGATTGTAGTGATGGTGATGATGATGATGACGATGATGATGACAACGACGGTATAATCCAAATTTCTGCATATTTCAGATTTGCCACCAAATTTGTGTGTGGAATGTTGGACTTCAAATATTTTCTAGACACGTGAGAAAAACATACTTCTGTCAGTTCAGTCTTGCATGTTAACTGTCTGTCAGTCTGCTTTTCTGTCAAGTTGTTTATCTCTTTGTCAGTCTGTTTCTCTGTAAGTCTGTTTGTCTTTTCAAGTGACATATCTCTGCATGTTTATTTTTCTGAGCATGTGTCTGTCTGTCACTCCAAGTTTAATATGCACTTACAAGTTGGAAAAATAATCTGCAAAATTATATTTGAAATTCTGTCATAAAGCACATATAAAAAATTTTTTGTATTTCTCACAGGAAAAAAGATCGTATAAAAGTTGTTTTTTCTGATAAAAGAATAATTTGTTGTATTTCTACATGTTGTTGTAAGTTTATTGTAACTCTTTGAAAAAATATAAAAAATATGTTGTATTCCTCATAAAAAATATATAAAAAAGTGAAGACAATGTTGGTGTGCTGCTACGACAGCAAAGAAGTTATTCACAAAGAGTTTATTCCAGAGGGACAAACTGTACTGCCAAAGTTTAAGTATTTTGAAACACTTATTGAAAAGGATTCTCCGAGTCTGACCCGAGTATTCAACACCTGGCACTTTTTTCCTTCGTCATGATAATGCACCAGCTCACCAGGCAGTAGTTGTACAGGAATTTTTGGCCCTAAAACAAGTGTGTGTTCTCAACCATCCACCCTATTCCCCAGGTTTTCTCCCTGCGATTATTTTCTATTCTCAAAATTAAAGTTACCATTGAAAGGACGCTTCTTTGACAATACTGATGACATCCAAAGGGTTGTAACATCGAATTTAAGGGCCATACCAACAGAAGAACTGCAGAGATTGTTCCAGTGTTTGTTAGATCCTGCCATTCGCTGTATCAATGCACAAGGGGCTTACTTTGAATAAAATACAGATTATATCTTCAACTGTTGTTTATTTTATTTTTTATGGAATTAGTATAATTACTTAATCAATTAATTGTTGGACCTTATCTGTTGCATTTCTCTCAGAAAAAAACATTCAAAAGTATGTTGTAAGTGTCTAGAAAGCACATAACAAAATGTGTGTATCATGACATGGAAGTACGTATTCGGTCCATGTTCTTGAGCTCCTCAGAAAAAGGTGGACTAAGCAAAACTGTCTCACCATGGCAGAAGATAAATATCTGCTCAACAATCACCAAAACAATTCTGAACATGAACGTCAACTTCACTTTTAAAAAGAATCTTCTCTTTCTTCATCAAAAATATTGATTTTAATGAAAATCGTATTAATGTTCATGCTGATAATGAAGCTGATGTTGATTCTGATGTTACACTGTCAACATTTGTGAATACATCTTCAGCATTATGTCATTCATAGGGAATAGTCTTCCATGTTTACTTTAGGCCATATTTTTTCCTCCTGAAATTTTACACCATCTCTACACAGTCATTCTGCATTTGACAAGGTCTTTCATTGGTTCTTCACAATCAGCATGAATATCTCATAGATAACTTAGAAAAGTCATTGTATCGGTATTTTTGTCTACCTTTTGACCATCTTCCTTCCCCCCCCCCCCCTTACCAGTTTACCATTTAATATTTGCTTATTATTCCCTTTTTACCATTTAATATTTGCTTATTATTCCATTTCTGCAACCTGCTGCTGGGTGTTGTCAGTAGGGATTGAACATTTGCATGCTGCAACCACTCAGTATAAATTGGCTACTTTATCCTCACACTCATGCTGCAATCACTCAGTACAAATTGGCTACTTTATCCTCACACTCATGCTGCAACCACTCAGTATAAATTGACTACTTTATCCTCACACTCATGCTGCAACCACTCAGTATAAATTGACTACTTTATCCTCACACTCAGAGCTGGCTCATTTGATCTTTCACTCGTGTTGAATCAGAATTAGCTACACTGTCCTGCCACTCATGCTGCAAGCACTCAGAGTTATAGACACTGTCCTGCCACTCATGCTGCAAGCACTCAGAGTTATAGACACTGTCCTGCCACTCATGCTGCAAGCACTCAGAGTTATCTATGCATGCAGGAAACTCTCTACTATAGAGAGTGGAACAACTACACAACTCCTTCAGATCATCAGAAGTACCCCCCCCCCCTCAGACAAGTGTTTCGGCCCTATTAAACTCCTGACATTCTAAGGGGGGTGGGCCCTCTGGGTCATGACTCCCAGAGGTCTTGTGAGTTGTTTCTTTTTTGTCCCGGGATTGAGTTGGCACTGCACTTTTGAAGTGTGTCTTTAGCGATTTAGCCACAGAGAACTGGTATTGGCCGCGACAAGCAAAATTATTTATGTTCTCAATGCTTGTTTTGCATACTCCACAGCCAGCATGAAGCCTTTTCTGCTGTTTCTGAAAGGCTTTTCAATGCCCTTGTTCTTCCTTGTCCCTTTATGCCCAGTTGCTTACATAGGTCGTATGCTGATGTTGCTACAAATCCTCTTGCTCTCACTTCTACAGCTATCATTTTTGCCCTGACTCCTGCCCCCTGCCTCAGTTGCTTGACCAGGTCATTGTACTTCTCACATTTGAATAGATGTTGCTCCTCTATTCTTGTTTGGTACGGAACAATAAGCTCAATCATTATTAGTCCCTGTTTTTCTATGGAGTACACTACAATGTCTGGACACATTCCTGTGTTCTTAATGGCAGTCGAGTATTCTCTTCTTCCTGGTAGGTCTGCTATCACATCCTAGAGTTATCTATTTTATCCTGTCACTCATGCTGCAAGCACTCAGAGTTATCTATTTTATCCTGTCACTCATGCTTCAAGCACTCAGAGTTATCTATTTTATCCTGTCACTCATGCTGGAAGCACTCAAAGTTATCTATTTTATCCTGTCACTCATGCTGGAAGCACTCAAAGTTATCTATTTTATCTGTCACTCATGCTGGAAGCACTCAGAGTTATCTATTTTATCCTGTCACTCATGCTGGAAGCACTCAAAGTTATCTATTTTATCTGTCACTCATGCTGGAAGCACTCAAAGTTATCTATTTTATCTGTCACTCATGCTGGAAGCACTCAGAGTTATCTATTTTATCCTGTCACTCATGCTGCAAACACTCAGAGTTATAGACATTGTCCTGTTGCTTGATGTTCATTATTTTTCAAGTAGAACTGAGCCCTGAAGCTTTCCTTTGGTAGTGTCATTTAAGAGGTCAACACAAGCAAGGCATTTTTTTTTTCAGTAGTGGATAACCAGGTGAAGCAGAATCACATTAATCTATGGGGGGGGGGGGGTCAGACTCCATCATTATTAAATCAATACTCCATTAATGCTCCATCATTACTTCATTAACATTCATAACCCAGACACTAAAGGAAAATATTATTTAGGGTTATATGCTTTATCAAAAGTTTTATGAGAATTGACATGATATTATGAAACCTGTTGATCTGTTTGAAGGAAAGCTGTTGATCTGTTTGAAGGAAAGCTGTTGATCTGTCCAGCTGGGAATGCAAGCAGGATGTTCTTCGTCAGGACCTCCTCCATGCCTTATTAGGCAGGTGAGCCTGCTTACCAGGAGCACCAAAGAAGAGGTTTGAAAGATCTTGGTCAGCTTTGGTTCTGTGGCATTGATAACTAGCGTAACACTGCACAGCCATCTTTGTTTCCAGTCATGACAATTTACATTTGTGAGAGTTTAACTGATGCTTGGGACATTAACCACAAATTAGTGAGAGTTTAACTGATGTTTGGGACATTAACCACAAATTAGTGAGAGTTTAACTGATGCTTATAAAGATTTCCAACAAAAGAAGATTGAAATCTTGTACAGAGAAGAGCACCAGAATCTAACAGATACTTTGAACACTTCCAGGAGGACACTGCCTATAGAGAAATGCAAATATAAAGAGGAAGGTCAACCTCTTTGTATGGAACAGCACTACAGGCTGTTTTCGTCCTACAGGGAGCCTGGCACAGACAAGGACCTCCTAAGAACTGACCTTGGTTCTCCAGGCACTGACTTCATCATTGTGGCCTGCAGGAACCAGGTGGGGTTCTCGTTATATTATGTTTGTACTTGTCATTATGATGATGATGCAAGTGGTTTATGATGTGAAATGTTAGAATAGACTGGTATAAGGTATGTATAGCTTCATTCTTTTGGTGTGTGCTCTGCCCTGGTCGTTGTAGTGTGTTATACCCTACATACTGAGTACATGAAAACAGTGATCATAGGGCGAGATTACTGAGCAGTACTCAAGTACTTTCTAAACCAGATGTAGAATGTGTTGATGTGTGTTATGATGTACTTGTATATGTTATAACATTCTGAGTCAGACCAAACTGTGTCAATTGTTTCCTAGTTCTTCAAAGTGGCTGTCCAGGACGGTGGAGAGTACCTCTCAGAATCAGATATTTCTGTCCAGCTGTCCCATGTGGTCAGCATGGCTGAAGAAAATGATAAGTTTCCAGAAGTTGGAGTGCTAACATCGGTGACACGTGATATGTGGGCTCAGTACAGGGAGCACCTGTTGCAGGGTTTGGTATTTCTGTTTGTAATGTGCAACTGATTTTGTTGCTTTTCTTTATGTTCTGAGTTTTGCTGTATCTGTTTACTGTAAATCTGTACTCTTATTGTACCTCTTTACGCTCTTGTGTTTCTAGTTTCTATAAGCCTCCACACTTGCTGTTTCTATTCACTATAAATCTCTACTCTTACTGTATTTACTGTAAATCTCTACTTTTTTTAAAGACTTCCAATCCTCAGGTTTGCAAGATTTCCTTCTTTTTCCCTTGTGGCAAATAGTGGAATATACTTTTATCAGCTGCTCTGTATCTCTGTACAAATTGTCAGTGTTGGAAGAGTTTGGTTTTATCAAATTTTTCTGCAGATCTTTCAATGCACTTGTGGTCCAGCAGGTGGTGTTTCACAGTTTTTCTTGTCTGTAGAAGTGGAAGGAGAATGGTGTGTGGTCAGCAGTCACTAGAAGTGGAAGGAGAATGGTGTGTGGTCAGCAGTCACTAGAAGTGGAAGGAGAATGGTGTGTGGTCAGCAGTCACTCTGTATAAGTGCTCACTAAGGGTAGTGTGTCCTTTGAGCAAACCCGAAGATTATGTATTGATCCCTATGACATTTGATGTGGTCTCTGGGGTTGGGCTTTGACAAATATGCATATATGGATTTTCCAGTTGGGTTGTTGATGCGGCTGTCCATCCACTGCTGCTTGCAGTTGTTGTGTATAATGCGTTTAGCTGCTTTCAAGTTTGTGGGGATGTTGGGCTGTAGCATGGTGGCTCCACTCTTTGCCAGTCTGTCAGCACATTCATTTCCTCTGATATCTATGTGCCTTAGTATCCACTGTTGGGTGATCTTGATGCCATAGAAGGCAAGTAGGTTTATTGCACTGAGTATGTTAGTTGTAATGTGATCATCTGATTGGGAGTCCGAGAAAATAGCACGATTTTTTGATTGTGCAGCACCGTTTTTGTATTTGGTTGTGATGGTTGCCAGGGCTGCTAATATTGCCTGATCTCAGCATCATAATTGGGGCAGTGAGATCCACAAGGAGCAGAAATATGGCTTATTCTCTTGTCTGGAAACATTATAAGTACCCTATATCCTGTATTGTTTGTTTTCTTGAACACTGACCCATCAGTGTATGCATGGATCCAATCCTTGGGGTAGGATTCTATGGTCCCCAGTGCACACAACGTCATGATGTTGGGATTTGGTGATCTGTTTGCTAATTAGTTCTTGAGTCTGATGTTTGTTTGAGGAAGTATGTGTTTGGTGGGATTTTTGGCACTTTTGTAAATTCTTTTCTTTCTTCTGGGAATTTGTCTCATGTGTTCAGGTGAACTGATATGAGCCCTGGAGTTTTCAGTCTATTATTATGCTTCCATTTATCAACCACTGTTCTGTTAGGATGGTCAACGGGCATGCATTTATATCTTTATACTGCCTCAATGGTTGACTTTTCGTGTCTTATATCTAATGGCTCTATGTTTGCATCATTTTCACATGCAGCTGTGGGTGTTGATCTCATTGTCCCACAAATGAAATGAATGGCTTGGTTCTGGATTCTGTCTACTTGTATATGAGAGCTTTATGATGTTGTGACCTGTAGGGGGAGGTTGTAATCTATTATAGATCTAATATATCCTGTGTACAGTTGTCTGAGTGTTGCTTTGTCAGCTCCCCAGGATGTACTTGCAAGTTGCTTGAGTAACTTTAGTCTTTTTTATCCTGTTTCTACTAATCTGTCCATGAACAAAAACGAAATTTTCCCCTCCTTTTTTTCCTCCTCCTTCTTCCACACAAATTTCTGCTTCTCACCCGGAGCAAGACGCTTCAGATAAGTTCTATGTGTTTGTATTTCGTTTTTGTATGTATCCTCGAATAAGGCTCATGCCAAAATATCGGATGTTGTATGTTTTTCATTTATACATTCTCATACATTCTATTTTTTTTTTTTCTCACCTTGCTCACTTCCTCCCTCACTTTGTAAAACTGCATCATACACCTCTGTCTACCCTTCATCATACAGCTTTCACTCAGTCACAGTCTGTCTAACATTCTACCCTTCATCATACAGCTTTCACTCAGTCACAGTCTGTCTAACATTCTGCCCTTCATCATACAGCTTTCACTCAGTCACAGTCTGTCTAACATTCTACCCTTCATCATACAGCTTTCACTCAGTCACAGTCATTCATCATTTGTTAATGAGCACAATAAGCATGAAGAAACAATTAAATGATTACATAATAAAAATAATACACTATCTCTTGTCCATACACTCCATACTTTGATTTATGTAGCTACATGAAATAAACTTGTACATTTTTACATTCATTAAAAACTAACAAATTTATAGAAAAGCAGTATAAAAAAATACAATAATCAAGCCATCTTATATCTTCTGTCTTATATCTTTCCCATGCCGTTAAACAATCGCAGGGTAGTTCTCCAATTTTTCCTGTTTTCAGCGAGCTTTTCAACCTCATCAAGGGATTTTATGCCTATTGATTTGGCCTCTCTTAACAATGTCCTCTTTAGAGTTTCCCGTGGTCTGCCTCTTTTTCTTCAGCCTGTTGTGTTCCACTTAGTAGCTTGTTTTGGGATTCTCTGGTTGTTTCTTCTCATTACTTGAATGATATATGTCCATCTTCTTTCTCTGATCATCCATGCCTTATCTCTGCATTGTTCTTAAATTTGTTCCACTTTATACCAAGTAGTTTCCTTAGGCATTTGTTTTCAAAAGAGTCTAATTTGTTGCTGTTTCTTTAGGTGTTTTCCAGCTTTCACATGCATAAATGAGGGTGGATATCACATTTGAATTGAATAATCTTAGCTTAGTTATTGTGCTTAAACTTGAGTGCCATACGTTCTCAAGCTGCCTGCTTCTTTTGTAATTCTAACTTCCTTTCTGGTGTAACCATCCTGGTCTATGTAGCTGCCAAGGTACATATATGAATATGTTTTTATATGTGTGATTGTCTGTATGTTGTATGTGTATGCATAGTCATTTGTGCAACTAAGAGAAGAAGAAGAGTGTATATTTCTTTTCCTTCAGGCTGCTCTTGTTTGACAGTCTGTTATTGATTTGGGTTTGTATAATTCTGTTGCTAAGATACCAGTTGATACATTTTTCCCTGCATGCCCCTGTTCTAAATCTTTAACAGTAGGCTTTTTTAAAGGCAAAAAAATCTTGTCAAAAAAGATAAGAGAGAGACAATGTACTTTCATAAGAGAGAGATAATGTACTTTCATAAGAGAGACAATGTACTTTCATAAGAGAGAGACAATTTTCCTGGATGTGTCTAAAAGTTTACAAGCCTTCTTCCCTTCAGTTGTGTGGGTGAGACTGCTGCATATGCTTAACCACTTCTCTTTCTTTGCTTTTTTGGTTTCCAGTCTGACCAGGGGCCGGCTAGCGTAGTGGTTAGAGCACTCGTCTAGCAACCAAATGGTCGAGGGTTCGAATCCCCAGCTGAGCGGGATTTTTTTTCCGACCAATACGGCCCCGAGGTCGACCCAGCCTCATAAAATGGGTACCAGAGAAAATCTGGGAAGTAAAGGCAGCGAGGAAAGGAACTGGTCACCCTACCTCATACGCTGATGACCCAGCATAATGAGGTCTCTAACGCTTCACCCCCTACGGCATTTGCTATGGGACTATCTTTACTTTTTTTAGTCTGACCTTAGCTGTTAGTTTGTGCTCTCTTCTGTTTTTGGAGGAGGGTTTTTCTCTGTGTTCTTCCTGACTGCTCTTCTTTTCTTTTGACTAAGTCTTCCAGAGATTTTGTTCAGAATGGGCTATATTTCCTTATGCATCTTTGGGAGAGTGATTATGTTGGTGTACAGAAAGCAAGTACATATAAATGAAGGACATGCAACAATCCATTATTTCCACAAAAGCCTTTTTTCAAGGATCACATACAAAAACAACACAACAGATGAAAAAAAAATAGATAAAAAAAATATATATGCTTAGTTTTTGGCCTCCTCTTAGTAAGACTTCATAATGAAAAAATGCTGCACAGGTAACACAGGTAATGACTGGGTACATGAGACCCAACTAGAAGATCTTGATTTTGCTGATGACATAACTCTTATCAGTAACAATGTGAATTCCATGCAAGAAAAAACAGATAGCCTGTCTTCACTTGCTAGCAAAGTAGGACTTGAAATTAACAAGGACAAAACAAAAATAATGAAAATTCCCATTAATCAAAATGGAAAAATACACATAGAAGGGACAGATATTGAAGAGGTCAATCAACTTGCATACCTTGGCAGCTACATAGACCAGGATGGTGACACCAGAAAGGGAGTTAGAATTAGAATTGCAAAAGCAGCATTGATCTTCAAGAATCTTGAGAACATATGGAGTTCAAAAGTTATAAGCACAAAAACCAAGTTAAGACTATTCAATTCAAATGTAATATCCACCCTCTTTTATGCATGTGAAAGCTGGAAAACAACTAAAGAAATAGACAGGAAATTAGACTCTTTTGAAAATAGACAAGAAATTAGACTCTTTTGAAAACAAATGCCTAAGGAAAATACTCGTCATCAAGTGGAATGAATTCAAGAACAATGTAGAGATAAGACAGATGACTGAATAACAACCAGTCTCATGGGTGATCAGGAAAAGGAGATGGACATATGTTGGTCACTTGATGAGAAGAAATGATCAGAGAATCCCAAAACAAGCTATCAAGTGGAACACAACAGGCCAAAGAAAAAGAGGCAGACCGCCTGAAACTCTGAAGAGAACATTGTTAAGAGAGGCCAAATTAACAGGCATAAAATCCCTTGATGAGGTTGAAAGACTGGCCAAAGACAGGAAAAATTGGTGAACTACTTTGCAAGCCCTATGTGACGTTTAACGGCACGGGAAAGATGTAAGATAAGATAGTAAGACTCTCTTAAGAAAAAGGCTTTTGCCAAAATACTGGGTTGCTGTATATTATATGTACTCATCTTACTTTCTGCCATTCTTGTTTCTTCCCACTTTCCTCACTCTTTCTCTCTTTTTGTAAAACTGAACCATACACCCATCTATTTTCATTACTAGAACAAGTTTTACTGCAGTTGTCATTTGTTTTATGTTGATGTAAAGCATGTAAATGTTTGTGTTCTCACTGATTGTTTTGTAAGCTGCCTCAAGTGTGGCTTGGATTATGTTGGTGTAGAGTGTCTGTGTTCTGAATTTTTCCCAGTTTCAATCAATCAAGTGCCGAGCCATATGGCATAGGAGAACATTTCTCTCCACAATTCCCTGTCTTTATAATTGATTATGAGATCCACCAGTGACTTTCTTCCTAGCCACACTGACAGCCCATCCAATAACTTCTCTCTCTGTCTTCTTCTGTCTCTTCTTCCCTCACTTTTTCCAGTTACCACAATGTGTTCCAATTTTCCTCTTCTCAGAAAATGTCCTACAAATCTCACTTGTCTAGTCTCATCTTTGCTGTTATTTACCTTTTAACTTCAGCCTCTCTTAAGACTTCTTCGTTGGCTTTCTTAGCTGTCCATGGCTTCAACATCCTTCTTATGAACCACATTTCCACATTTCTCAGTTTACTTTTCTATAATTCCATTGAGGGGTGGTTTTCGTCATTGTGGTTTTGTGTGTGTGGGCGATCTGTAGTAGTATGGGGTGATGGTTGCTTCCTATGTCATCAAGCTCTGTGAGAGTACAGTCGTTGTGGATGTCTGCTGAGACAATGGTGAGGTCAGCTCTGTAAGGTCAGGTCTGTGAGTGTATCCACTGACTCTGTGGAGGAATATTGATGAGAAAAAAATTCTTGCATTATTATCATGTTGCTGGTGTCGCATAGCTCTTCAGTGTTGTTTCTCATAGGATTTTGATATCCTAGTGATGGTAGATGTGATTAAAATCTCCTGCAATGATAGTTTTTTGCAACCCTGTGCCGTGTGTGTTGATTTGGATTTTAGAATTTGGTGGACAGTAAATATTATACAGAGTGTACCACAGTCCATCATGCCATACTGTTATCTCTTGGATATCATTCCCGTTGCACTTTCTGTTTTTTAACTTATTCTTGGATGTCATTTCTCAGTGTTTGCCACATTCACATTTATACATTTAGGGTAACTCTGTTTAGAGCGATATTTTTCTTACAGAAGGGTTCATGTATGATCACGATGTGAATGTTGAGTTTTTTCAGTTGTCTGTTTAAATCTTGAGCCTTTGGCCTGAATCCAGAAATTCTGAATTGAAGAATGTTTATCCAGCCCTCCAAAGTAATTTTTTTGCTCAGAGTAGCCAGGAGGTGATCATCTAGTGTGGACCTACCCTGTATTGCAAGGCAGCATCCAGGCTTGTGTATTTTCTTTTTTGTTTCTGGCATTTGCGTGTTTCCTGCATCTTTCCTTATACCCAAGAGTCTCTTCCAGTGGGGAGCTGGGATGAGGCTCTGTGTGTAACACTGGCTGGCTGGAAGGCTTGCAGACACTTCAGTGGAGACATTCTGACTTTGGGATGAGGAATCTGATGAATGCTTCAATGATGTCTATTCCCTATCACCTACAGTCTGCTGTTGTAAAGATCCATAGGATTGTCACATCCTGGATACATTGGTACTTTGTAACATGTTTTGTCTGTTACAATGACTCCATGTGAGTAGTCCTGCTCCACCAACCAGGAAATTGCTTCTGATGCAGTCTATACCTCCATTCTCATGCTCGAAGTGCTGGCTGCACGGGCTCCTGATTTACTGCCAACCAGTTTGCTACCACAGCAATCCATTTTTTAGGCCTCATGCCACTGACCCTTCTGGGAAAATCACATGTGTTTTGGAGTGATACTGAATCCGTTCCTCCACATTCCTTCCATAGTGAGTGGGTCCAGCTTCTGCTGGTCTCTCAGTTATCCAGTATGATGTGGATCTACTGCCCAGGTCATGTGGGAGTCAGGCAATGAGAAAGCAGACAAGCTGGCAGGCATGGCATTAATTCAAAGTCCCTTAAAAATGGACAAGGAGGAGATTCCAAGAGCCACCTTGAATAGACTGCATATGGAGGATGATATTGGGTTGAATGACAACAGTCATGTTAGAACGATGATCAAAGTGGGGGGAGGAGAGGGGAAGTGGACATTTTTCTGAACAAAGTTGTTTAGTGCACATTATTCACATCCAGTGTGTGACTGGCTCATCAATAGGTGTCGAAACAGAAGACAGAGCACATATTACAAATTAAAGATTCATTGGTTTCATTGTCTCCGCAGGTGGTCTTCATGTTCCCATCAGGCCACCATCCTTACCAGCCCAGTGTGGCACCAGGTCAAGGTCTCAGCTCTTACTAGATGGGGTGTGCAAGGTCAAGGTCTCAGCTCTTACTAGATGGGGTGTGCAAGGCCAAGGTCTCAGCTCTTACTAGATGGGGTGTGCAAGGCCAAGGTCTCAGCTCTTACTAGATGGGGTGTGCAAGGCCAAGGTCTCAGCTCTTACTAGATGGGGTGTGCAAGGCCAAGGTCTCAGCTCTTACTAGATGGGGTGCAAGGCCAAGGTCTCAGCTCTTACTAGATGGGGTGTGCAAGGTCAAGGTCTCAGCTCTTACTAGATGGGGTGTGCAAGGCCAAGGTCTCAGCTCTTACTAGACAGGGTGTGCAAGGCCAAGGTCTCAGCTCTTACTAGACAGGGTGTGGAAGGCCAAGGTCTCAGCTCTTATTAGATGGGGTGTGGAAGGCCAAGGTCTCAGCTCTTATTAGATGGGGTGTGCAAGGCCAAGGTCTCAGCTCTTATTAGATGGGGTGTGCAAGGCCAAGGTCTCAGCTCTTACTAGATGGGGTGTGCAAGGCCAAGGTCTCAGCTCTTACTAGATGGGGTGTGCAAGGCCAAGGTCTCAGCTCTTACTAGACAGGGTGTGCAAGGCCAAGGTCTCAGCTCTTACTAGACAGGGTGTGCAAGGCCAAGGTCTCAGCTCTTATTAGATGGGGTGTGCAAGGCCAAGGTCTCAGCTCTTACTAGATGGGGTGTAAGGCCAAGGTCTCAGCTCTTACTAGATGGGGTGTGCAAAGTCAAGGTCTCAGCTCTTACTAGATGGGGTGTGCAAGGCCAAGGTCTCAGCTCTTACTAGATGGGGTGTGCAAGGCCAAGGTCTCAGCTCTTACTAGATGGGGTGTGCAAGGCCAAGGTCTCAGCTCTTACTAGATGGGGTGTGCAAGGCCAAGGTCTCAGCTCTTACTAGATGGGGTGTGCAAGGCCAAGGTCTCAGCTCTTACTAGATGGGGTGTGCAAGGCCAAGGTCTCAGCTCTTACTAGATGGGGTGTGCAAGGCCAAGGTCTCAGCTCTTACTAGATGGGGTGTGCAAGGCCAAGGTCTCAGCTCCTGCTGAGGGAGTGTGCAAGGCCAAGGTCTCAGCTCCTACTGACGGAGTGTGCAAGGTCAAGGTCGCAGCTCTTACTAGATGGGGTGTGCAAGGCCAAGGTCTCAGCTCTTACTAGACAGGGTGTGCAAGGTCAAGGTCTCAGCTCTTACTAGATGGGGTGTGCAAGGTCAAGGTCTCAGCTCTTACTAGATGGGGTGTGCAAGGCCAAGGTCTCAGCTCTTACTAGATGGGGTGTGCAAGGCCAAGGTCTCAGCTCTTACTAGATGGGGTGTGCAAGGCCAAGGTCTCAGCTCCTGCTGAGGGAGTGTGCAAGGCCAAGGTCTCAGCTCCTACTGATGGAGTGTGCAAGGTCAAGGTCGCAGCTCCTACTGACAGGGTGTGAAATGCCAAAAGCTGGAAGCTCTTCTGTCCTAGGAGGAGTACTTTGTTCTCGTCATTTCCCCATGGTTCAGTGGGTTTTTTAAGCATACATAGAATTTTGTCCGAGTTATCTGATACTCCTGTAACAGGCAAGAGGCTACCAGCAGATTTCTCAGTTTTCTGTTCCCTCATTCTCTTGTAGAAAATTCTGTTCGTGGATTATGGTGGCTTTATAACTAATATGATCAATGTCAGTTGCTTCAGGTTTCTGAGCTACGGGAGCAGGTCAGAGTTTTTTTAAGCAATCAGATCTGATGTTCCCTGTCACACAAAAGCTAGGTTCAAGTTCAATACAGTTTTGACATCAGCAAATGAGAATTTCCCATAATTGCTCCACCACTTATGTCAGTGACATCTCCTGGAGACTATGTTAAGCATGTTCTTACCAGTTGTTCCTGGGAGCAAATCTCCACTCTTACCGTGTCATTTTACAGTAAATGTCTACTATTACTGTTGTTATTTACTATAAATCTCTACTCATGTTGTATCTATTTACTGTAAATATCTACTTTTGTTGTTTCTACTTACTGTAAGTCTATCCTGAATGTATCTATTTACTGTAAATCTCTAGTCTTGCTGTTTCATTTTGTTGTATGTCTTAACTTTTACTTCTTTTGTGTCCCTCAGTCTTGCTATTTCTGATGATTTTATTCACTAATTTAGCTGTTTCTGCTATTTGTATGCCTTTTGTTTGCAGTTTATTTTTATTGCATCAAATATGACTGAGCAGACATTATCAGTCCAATAAAAGGAGCTGTTGGAAAAAAAGATTTCACTGTTAATTGTGATTCTACATCCATGTCAAGAATAAAAAGCCAGGGGTATTACTTGTTAGAGACAGCAGAGAGATAGTTGATGAACACAGGGTAATGTTATCAGTTACTCTAGGCTGATGAAGGTAAAGAGGTAAAAATCAGAGAAAATATGAGTTTGTCCAGAGTGCATATATGACAGTTCTAATTTAGTCTTCCTTCCAAGTTCATAGTTTTGCTGTTTATTTTTACTGTTTATTTCATATCTTGTTGTTACTGTTTATTTCATGTCTGATTGTTACTTTTTATCTCATGTCTGGTTGTTAATCTCATGTCTGGTTATTACTGTGTTACTATAGATTGGGCTGTCTGTCTACTAGCCTGCCTACATGTATGTCTGTCAACCTAAAGGTATGTCTGTCTGTCAACCAACTTCTCTACATGTCTGTCCATCTACTAGCTTGCCTACATGTCTGTCTGTCTGTCTGCTAGCCTGCCTACATGTCTGTCTGTCTGTCTGCTAGCCTGCCTACATGTCTGTCTGTCTGTCTGCTAGCTTGCCTACATGTCTGTCTGTCTACCAGCTTGCCTGTCTGTGTCTAAAATTGTATTGTTACAGTTTATCTTATGTCTGGTTGTTACTGTGATCTTGCATTACTAACAGTTCAAGTGAGTGGTGCAATGAAGTTATTAAACACTTGAAAATGAATCGCTGATGTGATCACACTTTTCTTCACTTTCACTTCAAATATTTCATTTCTGTGCTCTACTTGATCTTTCCTGTCTGTATGTCATAATGACCTAATTTCTGAACAGATCCATCCAACAGAGCCAGCTTAAATGCCTTGGAGAACTGCCTGTTTATTTTGTGCTTGGACAAGGCCACACTTCCTTCTTGTGACAGCTGCCATGAAGATGGTGGCCTGCTGAATGACATGACAGCCCGTACACATCACATCATACATGGCCAAGGAGTCAGTAACAACACAGCCAACAGATGGATGGACAAAACCTTACAGGTCTCTCTGTCTGTTTACCATCTTGGCTACATGTCTGTCTGTCTACTAGCTTGCCTACATGTCTGTCTGTGTACTAGCTTGCCTACATGTCTGAGTATCTACTAGCCTGCCTACAAGTCTGTCTACCAGCCTACCTAAATGTATGTCTGTCTGTCAACCAACTTCTCTACATGTCTGTTGTCTACTAGCCTGCCTAAATCTCTGCTCATGTTATATTTATTTACTATAAATCTCTACTCATGTTGTATCTATTTACTGTAAATATCTACTTTTGTTGTTTCTACTTACTGTAAGTCTATCCTGAATGTATCTATTTACTGTAAATCTCTAGTCTTGCTGTTTCATTTTGTTGTATGTCTTAACTTTTACTTCTTTTGTGTCCCTCAGTCTTGCTATTTCTGATGATTTTATTCACTAATTTAGCTGTTTCTGCTATTTGTATGCCTTTTGTTTGCAGTTTATTTTTATTGCATCAAATATGACTGAGCAGACATTATCAGTCCAATAAAAGGAGCTGTTGGAAAAAAAGATTTCACTGTTAATTGTGATTCTACATCCATGTCAAGAATAAAAGCCGGGGGTATTACTTGTTAGAGACAGCAGAGAGATAGTTGATGAACACAGGGTAATGTTATCAGTTACTCTAGGCTGATGAAGGTAAAGAGGTAAAAATCAGAGAAAATATGAGTTTGTCCAGAGTGCATATATGACAGTTCTAATTTAGTCTTCCTTCCAAGTTCATAGTTTTGCTGTTTATTTTTACTGTTTATTTCATATCTTGTTGTTACTGTTTATTTCATGTCTGATTGTTACTTTTTATCTCATGTCTGGTTGTTAATCTCATGTCTGGTTATTACTGTGTTACTATAGATTGGGCTGTCTGTCTACTAGCCTGCCTACATGTATGTCTGTCAACCTAAAGGTATGTCTGTCTGTCAACCAACTTCTCTACATGTCTGTCCATCTACTAGCTTGCCTACATGTCTGTCTGTCTGTCTGCTAGCCTGCCTACATGTCTGTCTGTCTGTCTGCTAGCCTGCCTACATGTCTGTCTGTCTGTCTGCTAACTTGCCTACATGTCTGTCTGTCTACCAGCTTGCCTGTCTGTGTCTAAAATTGTATTGTTACAGTTTATCTCATGTCTGGTTGTTACTGTGATCTTGCATTACTGACAGTTCAAGTGAGTGGTGCAATGAAGTTATTAAACACTTGAAAATGAATCGCTGATGTGATCACACTTTTCCTCACTTTCACTTCAAATATTTCATTTCTGTGCTCTACTTGATCTTTCCTGTCTGTATGTCATAATGACCTAATTTCTGAACAGATCCATCCAACAGAGCCAGCTTAAATGCCTTGGAGAACTGCCTGTTTATTTTGTGCTTGGACAAGGCCACACTTCCTTCTTGTGACAGCTGCCATGAAGATGGTGGCCTGCTGAATGACATGACAGCCCGTACACATCACATCATACATGGCAAAGGAGTCAGTAACAACACAGCCAACAGATGGATGGACAAAACCTTACAGGTCTCTCTGTCTGTTTACCATCTTGGCTACATGTCTGTCTGTCTACTAGCTTGCCTACATGTCTGTCTGTGTACTAGCTTGCCTACATGTCTGAGTATCTACTAGCCTGCCTACAAGTCTGTCTACCAGCCTACCTAAATGTATGTCTGTCTGTCAACCAACTTCTCTACATGTCTGTTGTCTACTAGCCTGCCTACATATCTGTTCACCTTGTTTGTCCTATTACTTTCTTAATCATCATCATCATCATCATCATCATCATCAGGTGCCGTGCCGACTGGCATTGGCTATTATTCTTCTCCAGAGTACACAATCCTTCATGCAGGCCATCAGCTCAGTTGGTGACCTCCTCTCACACCATCCTGTCAGACTGTCCAGTATCATTTCTCTTGGTCTTCCTCTTGATCTTATTCCTTCTATTTTTCCTGTTGTTATAATATTTTCAATGCTTCCTCTTCTCATTGCATGTCTGATGAAAGTACATTGTCTCTCTCTTATCTTTTTGACAAGATTTTATTGTCTCTCCAGCTCTTCTCATACATTCTTCATTAATTATTTTGCTGTCCAGGAGATTTGCAACATTCTTCTAATAAACCACATTTCTGCTGCTTCCAATGATTTTTGTGCAGACCTGTCTTTTGTCCATGATTCACTTCCATATAACAAGATAGGTTCAATATAGCATTTTAGGACTCGTTTTCTAACATTCGTTGACAAGGATGTGTTGGCTAATATGTTTTTCATTCTCTGAAATGCAGCCTTTGCTTGGCCTTATTACTTTCTTACATTTGCATTATATTTATCTCTCTCTCTCTCTCTCTTCCTCTCTCTCTCCATACACACACACACACACAAACACACACACATACATATATATAAACACACACAAACACACACACACATACATATATAAACACACACATACATACGTAAACACACACACATTACATCTGTTCAGTTTTTTTCCTAAGGATACATCTGTTTAGTATTTTTCTATGTTCTTAAAGCTATGTAATATTTGTCTACATTTTTTTTCTTCGTCTTTAGCTTTCACAAGGAGGTCAGAGATCAAATAATATACCTAAAACTAAATAAGTTACTTGTATATTGCCTTCTGACATCTGACTTGTGCAGTCATATTTGAAAACAGTGGTGCCATGATAAATTTACCAATTAGGAAATATAGATTTGAAAGAAGGTTAAGTAATCCATCATGTTCTTATGTACAGATTAATTGTCATGCTACTGTGAGCAGCTAAACTGTTATGGTATTGTATGTATGAAGGTGGATCAAATAAAAGTTAGAAAATGTAGATAACCCAAAACGTTTATTCAGTACAGGAAAAATAACATGCCTGTGTTTCAAAATTGCCTCCTTGCTGTGCAATGCATTTTGTGAACCAGAGTTTGAATACTAGAAGAAAAAAAACTTTTGTCCAGACTTTTCAGCCACCAGTGCACCATGTCATGCTAGTCTGTGTTAGTCAACAACTTTTTGCCACCAAGATCTTGTTTTAGGGAACCAAACAAATGAAATTCACTGGAACCAAATCTGGGGAATAAAGGGGATGTGACAGATATTTCACAGTTTATATCCAAGGGGTTCAGACTTTTGGTGGACAAGAGTCAGATGACAGAATACACTTCTTCTTTGGAGTAAGTCTGCAATGTAGTCACCATCTTGACCTATACTATTCTCAGCTTGCTGCTTAGCAACAGTGACTCTATCAGTTTACTGATGTCACTGACCCTGCTACTAACATTTGGTACAGCTAAGGGATTTCTTTATTGTTCTTTTGGAAGTTTTTTTTTTTATTTTCTAACTTTCATTTCATTTATCCTTGTGTATAGCTAAGCTGTTGTGTTATTGCTCAGGGTGAGCATAAAGATTTTTTCTTGATTTCAAGCACTTATTACATAAAAAATATTAGTTTCAAATATGTGGTATTTTGCAAATTTCATCACAACTCAAAAAAGGTTTTTGCATCAACATGTGCTGCATTTGTTGCCCTGAGAACATCTAAGTGATACCCAATTTCTTGCCAAACATCCCGTTAGTCACAGTCACTAAAACATTCAATACCCTTGCCTTGAAAGTTTCAGTATTAGGAGCCGGTGGACTGAGGACTTTGTCCTTAGTTTACTCCCATAAAAAAGTCAGGATAACTAATGTGACTCAGTGAATGTGGTGGTTATGGTGTTGGACAATGCCTCCAAGTCTGTCGTGATATCACAAAACACACTAGGATTTCTCCATCATAGATGACATTTTGCTATTAGTGGTCACAGTGCTGTCTCTACAGAAAAAAGTTCTAAGAACTGACTGACATAATGCCATAATATTCAGGTTTCTATCTAGCAAAGTTTTTAAGATATTATTTTTCTTAATCCTGTGTGTAATTAAAAGTTAAAAGTTCAAATAAAAGTAAAAAGTTCAAACTCATACATTTATCATGATATTACTGTTTTCAAAAAAAAGTTAAAAGTTCAGCCAGAAGAGATAAAAAAGAATACATAGACAATATGACAAAAGAAGCAGAGAAAGCAGCAAAAACAGGAGACAGCAAAAGTCTATATAATATGCAAAAGAGACTAAGAGGTACTATTATATCCAAAGAAAGACCAAACTTTAGCAAAGCAGGCACTTTATTAACCTCAAATAAAGACCAAAAGATTTTAACCAGATGGTATTAATCAACAAATGATTCTAGAATGCATTACTGACAACAAAAACAATGCCAGGACCTGACTGCAATAATGACCATGTCCCAATCTGTTGAAAAATTAGAATAAAGCTAAAGAAAGCATGCAGAAATGTGGGAAACATCAAACTGAATACAGAACTTCTTAAAAATTACCAAGAACTGCGTGAACAATACAAAGTTATTATAACAAATAGATACAATGCAATAGCAAAGATAAATAGTATAGATGAACAATGGGAAATGTTAAGAGATTCTATCCACCAAACTATTAAGGAGATAATACCACCAAAAAAAAAGAAGCCCCTAAAAATAAATGGATGACAGACGACATCTTAGGACTGATGGACATCCCCTGGGAACAACTGTGTTAAGAACACACTTATCTTAACATAGTCTTTGTGAGACAGGGAACATAAATCTGATTGCTTAAAAAACTCTGACCTACTCCTGTAGCCCAGAAACTTGTAGCAACCAACACTATTTGTTATTGTTATAAAATATAAACCCCTCTTATAAGGCAGCATTTTTAGGGAACAGAAAACTTTCTGTAAAAGAAAGAGGGAATATAGAACTGAGAAATCTGCTAATAGCATTGTTGTTTATTATAGGAGTGTCAGATCTCTCTCTCTCTCTGAACCTTAAGTGCCCAGGGCACATGGGGCTTCCGCAAGGGTTTTCCACAAATGCCTGTCCTTCGCCTTTTTTTCTGCTCTTGCCCAGGTGAGCCCTCTATTGCTCAACATCCTTTCTGTTGTTCTTCTCCATGTCTCTTTTGGTCTACCCTTACTTCTGCTCCCCTGTGGTGTCCATCTTAGTGCTATTTTTGGTAGTGAGTTGTCAGTCATTCGGAGCACATGTCCCAACCATCGCCAGCGTCTTTCCTCAATAATTGTTGTCAGTGGTTTCATCTGCATTTCTGCTAATAAGATGTTATTTCTTATGGTGTTTGGCCAGAATATTTGTCTAATTCTTCGTAAACATTTAGTCTGGAAAGAATTCAACTTGTTGTCTATGGTTTTGGTGATTTTCCAGCATTCACTTCCATAGAGTAGTACACTTAGAACATTACTCTTAAATATCCTGATTTTCATCTTCATGCTTAGTTTTTTAGATTTCCTTATAGTCTGCAGTATTGCAAAAGCCTGGTTTTCTCTAGTAAGTCTGCTGTTGATGTTCTCTGTGCTGTCTCCATTTTCTACTACTCTGCTGCCAAGGTATACAAATTCGTTGACCTCCTCCACTAACTTGTTATCTACTCTGAGTACATTTCTGTTGTTCACATTTTGCTTCATTAACTTTGTCTTTCCTACGTTGATCCTTAGTCCTATGTTGTTTGCATTCTGAGTTAGCTTGTTTATTTTATCTTGCATATCTTTGTGACTGCTTGATAATAGACAAATGTCGTCCGCAAAGTCAAGGTCTTCCAGCACTGTGTCAAGGGTCCATTGTAATCCTCTGCGTTTGTCTGATGTTGCCTCCTTCATTAACCAGTCTACTGCCAAGATAAATAATGTTGGTGATAGTACACATCCCTGTTTCACTCCTGTTTGTACCCTAAAGCTGCTGGAGGTATGTTCTCCACAGATAACTTTGCACTGAAAACCCTCGTATAGGGCTTTGATTACATTAACTATTTTATGGGGGAGGCCATGCCATCTTAGGATTTTCCACAGTGCATCTCTGTTGACACTGTCAAAGGCTTTCTCAAAATCTATGAATAATGCATATGTTGTGCTATGCCACTCATTTGCCTGTTCTAATATTTGTCTAAGTACAAATATGTGGTCTATGCATGATCGTCCTTTCCTAAATCTTGCCTGCTCTTTCCGAAGTTTTTCCTCAAGTGTTGGTACAATTCTGTTGATGATTATTCTGCAAAATACTTTACTGGTGAGTGGCAGTAGGGTAATGCCTCTCCAGTTCCCGCAATCTCTGAGGTCACCCTTCTTTGGTAGTTTTACTATAAGACCAGTTTTCCACTCATCTGGGGCTTTTTCTAGATCCCAAATTTGTTGTAATATTCGGCAAAGTTGTTTTGGTGTTTCTGTTTCTTCTGCTTTCAACATCTCAGCAGTCACTTCATCTTCACCTGGTGCCCTGTCTGATTTTAGCTTCTTTATCGCCTCCTTTACTTCATTTATTGTTATTGGTCCTGTATTGATGTTTAGTTCCATTTTTGCTTCAGGTATGTCTATTGTTTGTGCTGGTTGTGTTCTGTTTAGTAGTAGGGTGTTAAAGTGTTCCCTCCATCTTTCAATTTTTTCTCTTTCTCCACTGACCAGTTGTCTATTTTGTGTTCTTACTGCACTTTCACATCTTGTGTTGAAGTTACCTGTCATCTGCTTTGAGATTTTATATATGGTTTTCATGTCATTTGTATATGCTGCCTTCTCTGAAGTGAATCATGGACAATAGGCAAGTCTGTACAAAAATCATTGGAAGCAGCAGAAATGTGGTTTATTAGAAGAATGTTGCGAATCCCCTGGACAGCAAAAATAACTAATGAAGAATGTATGAGAAGAGCTGGAGAGACAAAAAACCTTGTCAGAAAGATAAGAGAGAGACAATGTACTTTCATAGGACATGCAATGATAAGAGGGGGCATTGAAAATATTATAACAACAGGAAAAATAGAAGGAAGAAGATCAAGAGGAAGACCAAGAGAAATGATACTGGACAGTCTGACTGGTTGGTGTGAGAGGAGATCACCAACTGAACTGATGGCCTGCATGAAGGATCGGGTACTCTGGAGAAGCATAATAGCCAACGCCAGTCGGCACGGCACCTGATGATGATGATGATGATGCCTTCTCTGCTGTTTCTGCTAAGTTGTCATAATATTGACGTTTATCTTGACTGCATGATTCCTTCACTTCTTTGTCTTTTTGTGCATAATTACTTAAAACTCGTTCTTTAAGCCGTTGTGATTTGGTGTTCAGTAATTTTTTCTTGATTTCTTTTCTTTGCTCTATCTTTTCCCATGTGCTCTCGCTTATCCATTCCTCTTTTCTCCTTTTCCGATATCCCAGCACCTCTTTTGCTGTTTCCTGTAGTGTTTTACTGAACTCTAATATGGACATTTCTGCTTCGTCTTGTAGGACACTGAAGTGGTTCTTAAGTACTATTGAGAATTCATTTCTTGTTTGCTGGTCTATCAGTTTTCTTGTATCAAAATGTATTTTTCTGTGTTCTCCGATTTTGGCTTTCCTTAATTTTAGTTTTATTTTTGCTACCAGAAGGTTGTTATCACTTCCTACATCTGCTCCTTTCCTTGCTCGCACATCTTGTAGTGACCGTTTCCACTTGTTGTTTATTAGTATGTGATCGATTTGGTTTTCTGTGGTTTTATCTGGTGACCTCCAAGTCACCTTATGGATGTTTTTGTGTTGGAAAATTGTCCCTCCGATGGTCATCATGTTTTCTTCACAGAAATTACACATTCTTTCTCCATTTTCATTTATTTCTCTGATTCCTTCTCTTCCCATGATTCTTCTTCTATCTTCATTTCCTTCACCTACTTTTGCATTGAAGTCGCCCAAGATGAGTAACATATCATGCTTGGGTATTGTTTCTACTGTTGCTTGGAGGCTGTTGTAAAAATCTTCTTTTAATTCCTCTTCAGCTGCTTCTGTTGGTGCATAACAAACTATAATAGACAGCTTCATGAATCTTGAGTTGAAGTGTGCATATAATAATCTCTCATTTATTGGGGTCCATTTCAGCAATGCTCTTGATGCTTCTTTTGTTATAATCAATGCTACTCCTCCTTCATGAAGATCTTCTTTACCTGACCATATTATTGTATCTTCTGTGTGCTGTGTTGTTAATTTCCTTCTGCCTTGTCCTGTCCATCGTGCTTCTTGTATTCCTAGTATGTCTAGTTTGTATCTGTGCATTTCCTTGATGTTTTGAGCTAGTTTTCCAGTCTGGTTTAGTGCTCTTACATTCCAGCTGCCTATTTGCATCTTGTGTTTAGGTTCCAGGAGGTCTGCAGTCGGGCTGGGGACCTCCAGTGGCTGGCTTTCATCCACAACCTTCATGGGCTCAGTTTCCTGATAAGCATTTCTCCTTCCACCTGCATTTGTTTTTTCCCTTGCTTCCGTTTCTGTAACAGTCTGATAGTTTTTTTACCAGATAGGGTTGCTGGCCCTATGCCGAACCCTCCTTAGTCACCTTTTACGATCATGGGTGGTAGGGTACAGTGGTCCTATTCTTTGCAGATCCCGGGTATGACACGGGAGGGAGTGTCAGATAATTCAGACAAAATGCTATGTACATTAAGAAAACCCACTCACCTGTGGGAAAAATGACAAGCACAAATACCCCTCCTAGGATAGAAGGCCCCCCCTCCTATGATAGAAGGCCCCCCCTCCTAGGATAGAAGGCCCCCCCCTCCTAGGATAGAAGGCCCCCCCTCCTAGGATAGAAGGCCCCCCCCTCCTAGGATAGAAGGCCCCCCCTCCTAGGATAGAAGGCCCCCCCTCCTAGGATAGAAGGCCCCCCCCCTCCTAGGATAGAAGGCCCCCCCTCCTAGGATAGAAGCCCCCCCCCCCACAGCTTTTGACATTGCACACCTGTCAATAGGTGGAGCTGAGATCTTGGCCTGGGGCAGCACTGGGCTGTTCAGGGTGGTGGATGGATGGGGACACAGAGATCACCTGTGGGGATGGGGAAAGTGGTGGAAATCAATGAGTCCAGGACGTGACAAGCCTATGGGTCTCTACAACAATGGCTATCAGAATGAGGCAAACAAACCAACCAGCAGACCATAGGTGGCGGGGAATGCTGTACTGGTTGTTGGAATCCTCAGGGTCCCTCATTAACTTTCAGGCAGGCTTCTGCAAAGGATCAAGAACCGAAGACCAGCTATTTCTCCTCACTCAAAGTGTAAAAGACAGTTTCTTACATAAGAGAAACTCTGTAGCTGTCTTTGTAGATTTCCAGCAGGCATATGACAGGGTCTGGTGAAAAGGCCTACTGTTAAAGAGGCAAAACATGGACATACATGGAAAAATGTATCAATGGGTTAAAAATGACTTGAGTAACAGGACCATACAAACTCAGGTCAATAACAGACGTCAAACAAATGCAGCCTGGAGGAAGGTCTGCCACAAGGTTCTCCTCTTAGCTGCACCTTGTTCCTAATCTTTATAAATGACCTCCCTGACCTGTCGAACACTCACAAAGCCATGTTTGCTGATGACCTTGTCATATGGACTAGTGGAACAGACCTCTATATCTGGAGGACTTTCACCATCCACCACTTGTGACGCGCTGGTTTGCGGATGGTGGCCCCAAGTTAAGATTATTCAATTCAAATGTAATATCCACCCTCATTTATGTGAAAGCTGGAAAACAACTAAAGAAATAGACAACAAATTAGACCCTTTTCAAAACAAATGCCTAAGGAAAATACTCAGTATAAAGTGAAACATATTCAAGAACAATACAGAAATAAGGCAGATGAGCAAAAAACAACCTGTCTCAAGGGTAATCAGACAATGGAGATGGACATATATTGATCATGTGATGACAAGAAACAGTCAGAGAATCCTGAAACAAGCCATCATGTGAAACACAATAGGCTGAAAAAAAAGAGGTTGACTATGAGGAACTCTAAAGAGGACATTGTTAAGACAGGCCAAATTATTAGGAGTAAAATCCCTAGATGAGGTTGAAAAACTTGCCAAAAACAGGAAAACTTGGCAAACTACCATGCAAGCCCTATGTGATGTTTAATGCCATAGGAAGGATGTAAGATGTAAGATGTGTGTAGTTAAACTGTTATGTTATTGCATATATCTAAACTGTTATGTTTTTGTATATCTAAAATATGATGTTAATGTGTTTAACTTATCTTTGACTTTTCCAATTCATGGGTTTACAAGTTTTCACTCTTTTTCTCTTGTGCCAGATAATGAGAAGTACAGGTACTCTTCAGCTGTTCTACATCTCCATACAGGATGTCGGTGATTGAGGAGTTTGGCGTTATCACCTTCTTCTGCAGTGCTGCAGTCCAGCAGATGGTGTTTAAAAGTTTTTTCTTCTTGTCTGTTGCAGTGCATGCAGTATGGTGTGTGGTCAGTGGTCACTCTATGTATGTGCTTATTGAGGGTAATGTGTCCTGTTCTCAACCTGAAAATTGTTCATTGGTCTCTACGACATGACCTGTTGGTGTGGTCTCTAGGGTTTGGTTTTGGCAGGTGTGTATATAGGGATTTTCCAGTTGAATTACTGGCCCAGCTGTCTATCTACTGCTGCTTGCAGTTGTTGTGTATAATATGTTTAGTTGTTCTCATGTTGGTGGAGATGTGGGGCTGTGACATGGTGGCTCCACTCTTTGCCAGCCTGTCAGCATGTTCATTTCCTCTGATATCTATGTGCCCTGCTATCCACTGTAGGGTGGTCTTGATGTCATAGGAGGCAAGTAGGTTTATTGCACTGAGTATGTTAGTTGTAATGTAATCATCTGATGGTATCCAGTTTTCAAGGGCCTGGAGAGCAGACTGGGAGTCTAAGAAAATAACAAGGTTTTTTTGGGTGAGAGGCACTGTTTTTGTATTTGGTGGTGGTGGCTGCCAGGGCTGCTAATATTGCCCGCATTTCTGCATCATAATTGAAGCAGTGAGATCCACAAGGAGCAGAAATGTGGCTTGTTGTCTTGTCTGGAAACATTATGAGTACCCCATATCCTGCATTGTCTGTTTCCTTGAATGCTGACCAATCAGTGTATGCATGGATCCAGTCCTTGGGGTAGGATTCTATGGTCTCCAGTGTACAAAGCTTTAGGGTGTTGTGATCTGATGATTTGTTCACTAATTTGTTCTTGAGTCTGGTGTTAGTTTGAGGGAGTATGTAGGTTGTGTTTGGTGGGATGTCTGGTACTTTTGTAAGTTCTTCTCTGTCTTCAAGGAGAGTTTGTCTTGTTTTTAACTGTTCTGCTATGTGCACTGGAGTTTTCAGTTTCAGTCTATTATGCTTCCATTTATCAACCACTATATTCTGTTAGGATGGTCTGAGGGCATGCGTTTATATCTTTATACTGCCTCAGTGGTTGAATTTTTTGCATCTTATATCTAATGGCTCTATGTTTGCATCAATTTCACATGCAGCTGTGGGTGTTGATCTCATTGCCCCACAAATGAAATGAATGACTTGGTTCTGAATTCTGACTTATGTACGAGAGCTCTTTGATGCTGTGACCTGTAGGGGGAGGTTGTAATCTATTATAGATCTAACATATCATGTGTAAAGTTGTCTGAGTGTTGCTTTGTCAGCACCCCAGGATGTACTTGCAAGTTTCTTGAGTAAGTTTAGTCTTTTGGTTGCTTTTTCTGCTAGTCCATCCATGAACTTAAAGTTAAATTCTAGTTTCACACCAAGGTATGTTGGATTATTTTCTTTCATGCTTTGAGCACCATCAAGAATTATTTTCAGTTCAGTCTTTGCTAGTATGTTGCTAAGAGTGAAGACTGTATATATAGTTTTACTAACATTGATCTTCAACTTCCAGAAATTGCAATGGGCTGATATGGTGAGGATTGCTCTATGAAGTTTCTTGGCAGCCAGCTGCAGGTCTGTTCCATTAGTCCATATGGCAAGGTCATCAGCAAACATGGCTTTGTGAGTGTTCGACAGGTCAGGGAGGTCATTTATAAAGATTAGGAACAAGGTGCAGCTAAGAGGAGAACTTTGTGGCAGACCTTCCTCCAGGCTGCATTTGTTTGACGTCTGTTATTGACCTGAGTTTGTATGGTCCTGTTACTCAAGTCATTTTTAACCCATTGATACATTTTTCCATGTATGCCCATGTTTTGCATCTTTAACAGTAGGCCTTTTCTCCAGACCCTGTCATATGCCTGCTGGAAATCTACAAAGACAGCTACAGAGTTTCTCTTATGTAAGAAACTGTCTTTTACACTTTGAGTGAGGAGAAATAGCTGGTCTTCGGTTCTTGATCCTTTGCAGAAGCCTGCCTGAAAGTTAATGAGGGACCCAGAGGATTCCAACCACCAGTACAGCCTATTGTTAAGCATTCGTTCTGCTAGCTTACCAATGTTGGAAGTCAGTGAGATTGGTCTAAAGCTCTTTAGGTCATCTTCTGGCTTTCCTTTTTTTCAGGATAGGTCTAACTATGGCTGACTTCCAAGATTTTGGTAGTACTCCACTTTGCCAGTCTTGTTAATGAAGTTAAGCAATGTGGAGTTTCCTACAGAGTCCAGATGAAGGATTATTTCATTTAATATTTTGTCTGGTTCTGGTGCTTTTCTTAGCTGTAGCTTACCCACAGCACTCTGGAGTTCATGGATGATAAAGTTTTCCTCAAAAAAGTGAAATGTTTGCCAAGCTAGATTTCTCTTTACTTCTCAGAACGTTTCCAAGAGCCTTGTCAAGTACTTTCCTGTTGGAGGATTTGCTGGTGGCAGCAAAGAATTTGTTAAAAGTCCTGGCTTTGTCTGAGTCACGTGAGAGGACTCGACCAGAGATTCGCATTGGTTTAGGGTTAGTTTGTTTTTTCCTGACATGTTATCTAAGAGTTTCCAAGCCTTCTTTCCTTCAGTTCTGAGGTTGAGATTGCTGCATGTGCTTAACTATTTATCTTTCTTTGCTTTTTTTAGTTTTTAGTCTGACCTTAGCTGTTACTTTATTGTACTCTGTTCTGTTTTCTGGAGTAGGGTTTTTCTCTGCATTCTTCCTAGCTGCTTTTCTTTTTTTTATTAAGTCTTCCAGAGATTTTGTCCAGAAGGGGCTATATTTCTTTCTGCATCCTCTGGAGAATTGTTTTTAGGCTACTCCAAGTATGGCTTGGATTATGTTGGTGTAGAGTGTGTCAATGTTTGTGTTGTCATTTAATTTTGATGAGTTTTCATCTGTTTGTGTTCTGAATTTTTCCCAGTCTGTTTTTCTATAATTCTAGCGAGGGGGTCTTTGGCTTCATGTGTGAAAACTTTGTAGAAGGATGGGGCAATGGTCGCTTCCTAAGTCATCAAGCACTCTCAGATTACAATCGTTGTGGATGTCTGCTGAGACAATGGTGAGGTCAGGTCTGTATGGGCATCCAGTGGCTCTTTGGAGGAGTGTTGGTGGGGAGGAGGAGTCTTGCAATATTATCATGTTGCTGGTGTTGCATAGCTCTCTTCAACATTGTTTCCCATAGAGTTTCAGTCTTTGTATCCTAGTGATGGTAGATGTGCATTAAAATCTCCTGCAATGGTAGTTTTCTTCATGTCTGTGCTGTGTATGTTGATTTGACTTTTAGAATGTTGTGGGACAATAAACATTATAAAGAGTGTACCGCAGTCCATCATGCCATACTGTTATCTCTTGGATATCATTCTCATTGCATTTTCTGTTTTTAACTTCTCCTTGGATGTCATTTCTCATGAGTGTGGCAATACTCTGCATTTACCACATTCACATTTGTACATGGTGTATCCAGGCACTGAGTGATCTTTTCCATATAGAAGGGTTTCTTGCATGATCTCAATGTGGATGTTGACTTTTTTTCAGCTGTCTGCTTAATTCTAAGGCCTTGGCCTAAGTCCAGAAATGTTGATTTGAAGAGTGTTTAGTGTGCCACCCCCCCCCCCCCCCCCCCCCCCCCCCAGCGAACCACCTGGCACGGACCTTTAATGAGGCAACATCCAGGCTGGAATGGTTTTCTTTTTGTTTCTGACATTTTCATATTGGGGTTTTTGTCCTAAGTCTTTCTTTCATACCCAGGAGGCCTTTCCAGTGAGAAGCTGAGATCAGGCCCCAAGTGCAACACTGGCCCGTCCATTGGCTTTGAGACAATTTCACAAAGACACTCTGACTTTGGGATGAGGGATCTGATGGTGCTTCAATGATGTCCATTCCCCGCCATCTATAGTCTGCTGGCTGCTTTGTTTGCCTCATTCTGATAGCCATTGTTGTAGAGACCCATAGGCTTGTCACGTCCTGGACTCATTGATTTCCACCAGACTTTTCCCATCCCTGCAGGCTATCTCTGTGACCCCATCCACCCACCATCCCAAACAGTGTAGTCCCAGGCCAAGATCCAAGCTCCACCTATTGATGGGTGTGCAATGTCAAAAGCTGGTGGGGGGGGCTTCTATCCTAGGGGGGGGGCTTCTATTCTAGGAGGGGGGGGGGCTTCTATCCTTGGAGGGGGGGGGGCCTTCTATCCTAGGAGGGGGGGGGGGGGCTTCTATCCTAGGAGGGGTATTTGTGCTTGTCATTTTTCCCACAGGTGAGTGGGTTTTCTTAATGTACATAGCATTATGTCTGAGTTATCTGACACTCTTATAATAAATAAGAGGCTACTAGCAGATTTCTCAGTTCTATATTCTTTCTTTCTATTACAGAAAGTTTTCCGTTCCCTAAAAACTCTACCTTATAAGAGGGTGACATTATAATTTATAACAATAACAATAACAAATAGTGTTGGTTGCTACAAGTTTCTGGGCTACAAGAGTAGGTCAGAGTTTTTTAAGCATTCAGATCTGATGTTCCCTGTTTCACAAAGACTATGTTAAAATAAGTGTGCTCTTAACACAGTTGTTCCCATAGGCTAATGTGTGTAAATAAACTACTATGTTGCTGTGAGTTCTATTCTGTTATTTTTCATTTCTGCAGTTGATTGTGTCTGAGGATGGGACATGTGGTATAAACATGGAACATTCTGTTGCTGAAGGCATTGCACTGGGTCACATGATAGAACATGTGTTCAATTTTATGTAAGTTGTAAATGTTAAATCTTTTTAATATATAGGACCTATATTACTGATTACATATGATATAGAGGTACCATGACATATACTCAAATTAATTAGTTTTCAATATTTAGAAAGAAAAATCTCTCATAATTTCATGGCAGTCTTTACATTCACAAACTAGGTATAGAAAAAACACTCATAAACTAGGTATAGAAAACACCACTCACAAACTAGGTATAAAAAAAAAAAACCACTCACAAACTAGGTATAAAAAACACAGCCTTGCTAAAGTGTGTGAAGATGACCTTTTTTTTCTTAGCCAGAAAAGAATCTTTCTGCTCTCATTTAATAGATGTGCAGAAAGTCTGTTTTATTAGTCATGTCTAAACATTCTGCATTATTTGAATTGTTTCATTGTGTACAATTATAGTGGTACCATCTTTATGTGTCTGCTTTAGTAAAGTAGACCACAAGCTAAACATAAAACTTGAAAACAAAGTAATGATAAGGAAGTTTAAACTAAAATTAAATGTACTAGAAAGAGATAAAAGAAAAATTCAATACTGAAGTGAAAAATATTTATTATGCTTTTTTTATACTTAAAACTGTTATTTCAAGATTTAAAATGACAAATGGGAGACAAAAGAATCCTTTGCTCAGTTGTATAAAATAGGAAAAAGTAGGAGCAGCTTTATTACTTAACGATTACAAAGTTGTGATGTTTCGGCGTGAGCCTTAATCATATAAAAACATACAGGACGAAGAAATAGAGAGAGGAGATAAAGTATAGATTCACATGAATACTATTTAAAAAAAGAATTTTTTTTTGGAAAGTGTACTTAGCTGTAAATTGTAAGGTGTGACTTGTCCGGCGGTGTGTGTCAGGAATGGATTTAGTAGAACGTGGAGACTGTTTAAATAGAGACCTGTGACATGTGGTCGGTGGGTTGTAACTGGGGGTGGTGGATGGGGAACTGGGGAGGGGAGAGAGAGTGATACAATATTGACCTAGCTAGGAGAAGTTGAAACAGATGATTGGGGAAGAGGGGTTGCAGAGTGATGCTGTGAGGAAGTTTGTAAAGTAAGAAGGGGTGGACTTAGTGGAGAGGTACTATAATGATTGAAAAGAATGTTATGTGTAGCTAAACAGCGAGTTTAATCCATGTGGCTCCAGTGTCCCATAATTTTGAATACAGCATTTCTCAAGCACCAGGCGGCTTGTGTCATCTGCGTGACATTGTTTGATGGCTGTTACCAGAAAATCAGATTTGGCTCTGTGGTTGGGGCCATTGAAATGATTTGAGCCAAACCTTAAGGACATCCTCATCCACAGCCACTTGAAGCAGAGACTTACATATGTTGGCACCAGAAAATGTAACCGCCCCCACTGTGTTACCTGCCCGGTAGTCTGGGAAATGAAAACAATCACCTTTCCCAAACTATCCTCACTCTTCATGAGGGATTCATGTGTGAGTCCCGTAATGTGATATATGTCATTGTTTGCAAAAGATGCAGGATAACATATATTGGTGAGATTGGCCTCAGATTAGGGGACCGCATGCAAAAACATCTGTACGACATTGCCCAGCATGCTTCGAAACCAGTCCCAAATCATTTCAATGGCCCCAACCACAGAGGCAAATTTGATTTTCTGGTAACAGCCATTAAACAATGTCAAGCAGATGACACAAGCTGCCTGGCGCTTGAGAACCGCTGTACTCAAAATTATGGGACGCTGGAGCCACATGGATTAAACTCGCTGTTTAGCTACACATAACATTCTCTTCAATCATTATAGTACCTCTCCACTAAGTCCACCCCTTCTTACTTTTCAAACTTCCTCACAGCACCACTCTGCAACCCCTCTTCCCCAATCATCTGTTTCAACTTCTCCTAGCTAGGTCAATATTGTATCACTCTCTCTCCCCTCCCCAGTTCCCCATCCACC
The DNA here is from genome assembly GCA_009760885.1 of Achatina immaculata. Lineage (NCBI taxonomy): Eukaryota > Metazoa > Mollusca > Gastropoda > Stylommatophora > Achatinidae > Lissachatina > Lissachatina immaculata. The sequence goes on along the minus strand of CM019697.1, from coordinate 35,164,025 downwards.
ACCCCCAGTTACAACCCACCAACCACATGTCACAGGTCTCTATTTAAACAGTCTCCACGTTCTACTAAATCCATTCCTGACACACACCGCTGGACAAGTCACACCTTACAATTTACAGCTAAGTACACTTTTAAAATAAAAATTTTTTTTTTTAATAGTATTCATGTGAATCTATACTTTATCTCCTCTCTCTATTTCTTTGTCCTGTATGTTTTTGTATGATTAAGGTTCACGCCGAAACATCACAACTTTGTAATCGTTAAGTAATAAAGCTGCTCCTACTTTTTCCTATTTTATACATTCTGGTATCACAGCTTTACTGCAGTGCTTCGTGTATAGTTATATACTTATACACTAATTATTGTGCCTTTGTTCAGTTGTTTCTGGTAATGCATACAAAATGACTTACACAGTGTCAAATGGAGCATAAAGCGAGCAAGCTTGATTCATTTGCTGTGACATCATGATACAATATAAAAATTTAAAGCTGACATTTATGTTCTGCTCAGAGAGATGGTCTCCATCATAATCATCATCATGTGCCGTGCCGACTGGGGTTGGCTATTATGCTTCTCCAGAGTACACGATCCTTCATGCAGGCCATCAATTCAGTTGGTGATCTGCTCTCTTTTACTGCAGTCGCCATCCCTTTTATCTGTGATCTCCTCTCACACCATCCCATCAGACTGTCCAGTATCATTTCTCTTGGTCTTCCTCTTGATCTTCTTCCTTCTATTTTTCCTGTTGTTATAATATTTTCAATGCCCCCTCTTCTCATTGCATGTCCTATGAAAGTACATTGTCTCTCTCTTATCTTTCTGACAAGGTTTTTTTTGTGTCTCCAGCTCTTCTCATACATTCTTCATTAGTTATTTTTGCTGTCCAGGGAATTCGCAACATTCTTCTAATAAACCACATTTCTGCTGCTTCCAATGATTTTTGTGCAGACTTGCCTATTGTCCATGATTCACTTCCATATAACAAGATAGGTTCAATATAGCATTTTAGAACTCGTATTGTATTGTTCTCGCAGTTCTTGGTAATTTTTAAGAAGTTCTGTATTCAGTTTGATGTTTCTCACTTTTCTGCCTGCTTTCTTTAGCTTTATTCTAACTTTTCCACTGAGTGGATCATGGTCACTATTGCAGTCAGCTCCTGGCATGGTTTTTGTTGTCAGTAATGCATTGCGGAATCGTTTGTTGATTAATATGTAGTCTATCTGGTTAAAAGTCTTTTTGTCCGGGCTGCACCACGTTGCCAGTCTTCGAGGATGTTGTTTAAACCAGGTGTTTCCTACAACCATGCTGTGTATTCTTGCCCATTCAATTAATTTATAACCTCTGTCATTCCTCTCCCCCAGTCCATAGTCACCAATGGTGTCTAAAGTTCTTCTTTTACCAACTTTGGCATTAAAATCTCCCATGACTATGGTAACTTCATGTGACTTTGTGTGTTTTAGTGCTGTCTCTATGTCATTATAAAGTAGCTGTACATCTTCATCAGAACTTTCAGATGTTGGAGCATACACTTGTATAATATTTATGTTTATTGGTTGTCCTTTCAGTTGGGCTAGCAGGACTTGGTCCGAGATGTTCAAATATCCTACAGTTGTCCTTGCCGTTTGTTCATCAAATATAATTCCTACTCCTCGTTCATGTTTCTCACTTCCTGAATATATTATTGTATATTTATCTGAGTTTATCTTCCCTGCACCTGTCCTTCTAACTTCACTCATTCCTAATATGTTGATCTTCATCCTTTCCATTTCCATCTTTACATTTTCTAATTTTCCAGCCTGGAATAAAGTTCTAATATTCCATGTTGCTATTTTGAACTTGTTAGTTTTGCCACCAGTAGCTTGATGACGATCTGGCCTCACCTGTGGCTCGTGAGCTGCCCTACCGGACGAGGCTGTTCCAGAAGAACATCCATTAATGCCGTTCATGATGAATCGATTATTCTGTTCAAGCATAACTATTCTTGGGAACTACAACAGTGGTTTCCCGTTGCCTTCTGTCGGTTTGTGTATGGACTCTCCGCTAGCCTTTGGACTCCCTGTCCTACCCACAAGGCAGCGGGAGCGAGAGGTTTTAAGGCGCCTCTTACCCGCCTGGTATTCCCTTCACTGAGCACCTGAGGCACTTTATAGGAGTAGTAGAGCCACCTACTACCCCACCTCGCTCTCTGAGTCTACAGCTAGTTGGTCCGCGCCTGCTTATTTGGACAACTCCTTATTCACAAGGATCCTCCATATCTGGAGGACTTTCACCATCCGCCACCTGTGACTCGCTGGGTTGGGGATGGTCACCCCAGCTTTACCCAGCTGGTCTCCCCTGAGTTAAATTCTGCCCTGAAACCACAACTGCCGGTGGTGGATCTCTTTACCGCTCTTAGAAAACACAGGAAGAACAGACAGACTGATATAAATAGAAAATGACTCTGAAACATTAAACTTCAGAGAGACAGAAAAGCAGTTCTTAAAGTATGTGCTATCAACATATGAGGCATAAATGATAAAAATGAGGAATTAGTGGAGGAGTGAAAAGGAGAAAAATAAAGATAATGGGAGCTGAAGACACCAAACTCAGAGGTAAAGGCTGTAAACAAATACATCAGAATTATGTATTCCTATATTCAAGAGTATCGTGAGAACATATGGAATTCAAAAGTTATAAGCACAAAAACCAAGTTAGGACTATTCAATTCAAATGTAATATCCACCCTCATTTATGCATGCGAAAGCTGGAAAACAACTAAAGAAATAGAAAAGAAATTAGACTCTTTTGAAAACAAATGCCTAAGGAAGATACTCAGCATCAAGTGGAACGAATTCAAGAACAATGCAGAGATAAGACAGATGACTGAACAACAACCAGTCTCATGGGTGATCAGGAAAAGGAGATGGACATATGTTGGTCACTTGATGAGAAGAAATGATCAGAGAATCCCAAAACAAGCTATCAAGTGGAACACAACAGGCCGAAGAAAAAGAGGCAGACCGCGTGAAACTCTGAAGAGGACATTATAAAGAGAGGACAAATTAACAGGTATAAAATCCTTTGATGAGGTTGAAAGACTCGCCGAAGACAGGAAAAACTGGCGAACTACTTTGCGAGCCCTATGTGACATTTAATGGCACGGGAAAAGGATATAAGATATAAGATACTCAAGAGTGTGTGAGCAAGAAAGAGCAAAACAGGGTGTCGGAATGACCATAGAACCAAACACCACTGGCAAAATCCTTGAAACAAAATGTATGTCAGAAAGAACTATAATTGTCCAAATAAAAGAAAATTAGGAGACATATATGTCCAGATATATGCTCCTTGTAGTGCAACAGACTTGGAGGAAAAATGCAAGGAGTTCTTTGACAACCTCTATGATACACTAAACAACAAAAGTAAAGAGGAAAATGTTATAATCATGGGGGACTTCAGTGCAAGACTGGGAACTAGTAGAACTGATGTAGCATTCCACATGGGTGCCTGTGTGACCAGCAGTGCAAAAGAATTGAAAATGGTAGCAGACTCCTAGAACTGTGCAGCCAGCATGATCTTTTTATCACAAACACATTTTTTAAGCAGTCCCAAATATATACCTGGTACAGATGAAATGAATTGACATGCAGAAGCCAAATTGATTTCGTTCTAGTAAAAAACAACAAGAAAAGGTCAGTCATTGATGCAAGAGCAGTACCCAACCTGCAAAGACACAGATCATAAAGCTGTAGTAGCAGTCATCAGAACACACAGGAAAAGCCATAACAGAACTCCCAAGAAGAAAAGTGAAATAATAAAGCTAAGCAAGCTCAAGGAAGAGAATGTGAAAGAAGAATATGAGAAGAAAATAGGAGAATTGTTCATAAACTTACCAACAGAAACAAAATGGGCCTTGCTCAAAACCAGCTTTTTGTGAGCAGCAGAGGAAACATGTGGTACTATGAAAAAAGGAGGTAGAGAAATGAAAATAACATGGTGGAATGATGAGGTGAAAGAAGCTGTAAAATAAAATAAAATAAATGTAAAGAATGGATGGGAAGTAAAGAAGATCTAGACTACAGTGAATATCAAATTGCAGAAGACACTCTAAGCAGGTAATAAAAGAAGCAAAGGTGAAATCATGGCAGGAATACAGTGAAGTATTAAACAACAATCACAAAGAAGCTTTTAAAACTTTTTATAAAAAGATCAGTGCAATGAGAAAGAAAAAACACTTTGACCCAACTGAGATTGTGAACGATAATAATGGCGATCCAATATGTGAGCCAGAGAGGGTAGTACAGTGATGGAGACAGTACTTCGACAAGTTACTCAATATACCATCAAAGGCAAGCCAAACTCATGATAACAACACAGCTGGCCCCATAGAACTGGAACCAGTCATACTACAAGCTGAAATCAGAGAAGCCATCAGAAAGGCCCCAATGAACAAAGCCCCAGGATGTGATAGAAAACCCAATGAGTTACTCATATATGCGAAACAGGTTGGAATAGCTTGGCTTCACAGACTTTATAACCTGAAATGTGAAAAACAAGAAACACCACAGGACTGGAGAAAAGCTGTAATTATTCCAATATGGAAGAAAAAAGGCAGTAAAAGGGACTGCAACCAATATAGAAGCATCTCACTGCTAAGCCATACTGGAAAAATGTTCTGCAAGATCCTAGAGACTGTGACCAGTGACTGAACCACAGTTAAATGAAACTCAGATGGGATTTAGAAAAAATAGAAGCTGTACAGATGCCATCTTTTCCCTAAGACAGCTAACAGAAAAATCAGTTGAACGCAGATACTGCACATAGCTTACGTAGATCAAGAAAAAGCATTTGATAGAGTAGGTAGATATAAACTGTGGGAAATCCTACAGCATTATGGAGTTAGTACACATCTGATCAACCTATGCAAAAACCTATATGAAAACAGCCAGTGCACAGTTCGAACAGAGAAAACTTAAATATTTTTGGCACATTAAACTTCATGATAATTTAGAGAAGACTATCATGGAAGGATACATAATGGGAAAAAGAAAGAGGAAGACCAAGGTGAAGATGGCTGTAAGACATCGTTGATAATCTGGAAATGGATGCATCAGCAGCAGGGCATCTTGCTTACAACCGAGAGGCCTACAGGAGAGCTGTTAGGGAGGCAAAGTTCCGCAAGGGACATGCAAATGACTGACTGACTGACTGACTGACAGTTTGAAGATATGCGGGACACTCTGAACCATTCATCATAAAATCTAGAGTGAGGCAAGGCTGTGTACTATCCCAATACTATTCATAGCATAAATTGACAACATCTGCAAAGAAGCTAATATACACAGTAAAAACTCCATGGCAAAACTGCCCAACAGCCCAAACCCAGAAAGAATGGCAATAAACTCACAACACCTTCCAGAAGACATACCCAATAGGAAGATCATAAATGAACTGCTTTTTGCTGATGATCAAGTGCTTATAGCCACATCAGAAAAAAACCTACAGCAGAACATGGATAATTTAGCAAGGGCATGTCAAAACCAAAACATGAAGATCAGTGCTGGAAAAAACAAAAGCCATGACCATAGCAAGAGAAGAAATCCAAACAAAGTTCTCCCTAGACAACCAGCCCTTGAAACAAGTGAAATATTTCAAATACCTAGGTAGAATAGTAACATCCTCAGGGACAACTGACGCTGAGATTGAAAACAGATGCAATAAAGCAAATCAGGTCATGGACAAATGACTCCTTTACTGAAAAACAAATACATCACAACTGAAACAAAGAGCACTGTACAACATAATTTTCCTCCCAGCTCTATGCTATCAATGTCAAACATGGACACTAACAGACAAAAACAAAAGAAAAATCATAACGACAGAAAAGAGATGTTTAAGGAGAATACTAAATGTGACAAGAAGAGACCAAATAAGAAATGACACCATCAGGGCAAAGGTTGGAGTAACACCAGTATACACTATATCCAGATGCAGCAAGTCAAATGATTTGGCCATGTTACATGGTTACCACCAGACAGTATATCGCAGACAACATTCACACTAAGATTTGTAAGTAAAAGAGAAAGAGGCCGACCATGCAGGAGATGGACAGAGGAAGTTACAGAAGCATTAAATATCCCATTATATGAAGCAAATCATCGAACCCTATCAATATGTCTATTTATCCCTTCATCACCGAAAGGTATATGAGGAAGAAGACAAGACAAAAGAATCCTTCCATCACGTGCCTGAGACATCAGTACCAAAGAGACGGAGATGAAAACAGAAAACAAGTCAGAAGAGTAAACAAAGTCAAACACATTATCCAAAGATTAAAAAACAAGCTTTCAAACAGTGCCAACATAATTGAAATATGGCTGTTAGGAGAATGTAATGAGGTTTAAAAAGTTTCTCAATGGCAGAGACTTCCATAAAAGGAAAAAAATAAAAGATAAAAGCCTTATATAAAAGAAAAAGTAAAGTAAATGTTGCTTACAATGAAAGTCATCATGAAAGACAAAACAAAAACAACAAATCTTGGAGATTGGTAAGAATATCTGAGATCTGACAAATGAACTGTGCAATATAAATATTAGTCAACATCCAAAATCAGAAATGCACTCAGACAGGTGAGATCAAATGGAATCAAGGGAGATGGCTCTACATGATTTAGCACTGAAAAGTCATGAATCTTGTAAATACAACCTATCAGACATGATGCATACCAGCAGATCATTATAAATCAGTTCTTATTGCACTGATAAAGAAGGCACGATCAGTAGAATATAATCAGCATTACACAATACTTGTAATGAGCCACATCTCAAGGATCATTAACTTTAAGAAAACAAAACATGATGAAAGCAGAAATTGCAGAAAAACTGTAAGACTCTGCTGCAGGAAAAGGGACATCAGATGTTTATATTAAGAATAATCAGTGGAAGTAAAGAGAGATGTATGCTTTTATTCATTTGTACTAGAAAAATTAGACTCTTTTGAAAACAAATGCCTAAGGAAAATACTTGGCATAAAATGAAACGAATTCAAGAATAGTGCAGAGATAAGGCAGATGACTGAACAACAATAACCAGTCTCATGGATGATCAGGAAAAGGAGATGGACATATGTTGGTCACTTGATGAGAAGAAACAGTCAGAGAATTCTAAAACAAGCTATCAAGTGGAACACAAAACAGGACAAAGAAAAAGAGGTTGACCACATGAAACTCTAAAGAGGACATTATTAAGAGAAGCCAGTTTAGTGGGGGTAAAATCCCTTGATGAGGTTGAAAGACTCACCAGAACAGGAAAACTTGGCAAACAACTATGTGAGCTCTATGTGATGTTTAATGGCATGGGAAGGATGTAAAATGTAAGAAGGCCTAAACATGACACCTTAATTGTTATGGGAGAATTCAACACCAAGGTAGGAAAAGATAACACCGACATCGAAAAAGTAATGGAAAAAGAGGGAACTGATACAATAAATCAGAATGGAGAAAGATTAATTGAAATATGTCTAACAGAGGGCATGGTCATTGGAAGAACAATATTTTCACAGAAAAAAATACATAAAACAACATGGATATCTCCAGATGATAGAACTAGAAACCAGACAGATCTTTTTGGTACTACAAAACAATTCAGAACATCTCTGATAGATGCAAGAGCATATAGAGGTGCAGATGTCAACAGTGATCACAACCTGCGTATAGGGAGGATAAGACTTAAACTGAAAAGCCAGCACAAGAAATCAATACTCAGAAAGATAAACAGTCATAGCGTACAAGAAGAAAATACCAAAAGTGATTTCAATTTGTAACTTACCAAATATTTCGCAGCACTCAAAGAGGTAGATGAGAGAGATATAGATGAATTATGGAATTCATACAGCACAGCCATAATCACAGCAGCAAAAGCAAGTGCCGGACTGCAGTTAATAAGTAGAAAAACATGGATATCAGATAACACATGGAAATACATACATGAAAGAAGAGCAGCCACATTAGCCATGTTGAATGTAAAGACAGATCTTGGAAAAGTTTTGGCAAAAGCAACATACAAAGAACTAGACAATAAAGTAAAATGTTCAGCTAGAAGAGACAAAAGAGAATATATGGACAATATGGCAAAATAAGCAGAAAATGCAGCAAAACAGGAGACAACAAAACTCTGTATAATAAACAGAAGAAGCTAACAAGTACTATTACCTCCAGGCAAAACAGGCATCCTATTAACATCAAGTAAAGACCAAAAGCAAAGATGGTTTGAACACTTCCAAGAAATACTTAATCGACCACACCCAAATGAATTAATAAATCTTGAAACTGATTTACCAGTCCCACAAATAAATATCAACTTAGATGAAGTTACACTGAATGAAACTGAAGCAGCAGTGATTCTTATGGCTAACAATAAAGCTGCAGGTGAAGATGAAATAACAGTCGAAATGTTAAAAGCTTTTAACAGTGGCAGGAAGGAAGCAGAGAATAACTCTAAGAACAGGGATGATGGGAGAGCCTTTATCCTTGGCCTGTGCTCTCAAGGGAGTGAAAGACGATGATGATGATGATGATGATGATGATTAAAAGTGACAAGATGAGCCAACCACAAAGAATGTTTAATAAAACTTGGAAAGAAGAAAAGGTTCCTTCTAAATGGAAAAAGAGAATCATTGTTGAAATAACAAAAACAAGGCAACCTCAGTGACTGCAATAACTGGAGGGGTGTAACCTTACTATCAGTTGTGTCGAAGTTGTATTCTGTAAAGTGATTCTGAACAGAATTAAAGATGTAGTGGATACTGCAATGAGAGAAGAATAGGCAAGATTTCGAAAAGGGAGATGCTGTCTCAACCAGATCTTTACTCTAAGAATAATACTTGAAGAACATATTGAAAAACAGTAACCATTAATTTTGAACTTCATAGACTTTAAAAAAACATTTGATAGCATACACAGAGATTCATTTTGGAGAATTTTAAGACTGTATGGAATACCACCTAAAATTGTCACCATCATTAGAGATCTCTACAAAAGATATGTTTGTGCAGTCATCACAGAGGAAGGAATGAGTGGATGGTTTCAGACTGAAACAGGCGTGAAACAAGGATGTATATTATCTCCCTTGCTTTTTTGGAATTGCCATAGATTGTATAATGAAAAAATGCTGTAAAGGTTAAACTGGCATTGATTGGGTACAGGGGACCCAAATAGAAGATCTTGATTTTGCAGATGACATAACTCTTATCAGTGATAATGTAAAATCAATGCAAGAAAAAACACATTCCCTGTTTTCCTTGGCTAGCAAAACAGGTCTTGAAAATAACAAACTTTTCATTAATCAAGAAGGAAAAACATACATAGAAGTTGTTGAAGAATTAAGCCAATTTGCATACCTTGGCAGCTACATAGACCAAGATGGTGACACCAGAAAGGAAGTTAGAATTCAAATTGCAAAACCAGCATTGACCTTAAAAATTCTTGAGAACATATGGAATTCAAAAGTTATGAGCACAAAAACAAGTTACGATTATTCAATTCAAATGTAATATCCATCCTTATTTATGCATGTGAAAGCTGGAAAACAACTAAAGAAACAGACAAGAAATTACACTCTTTTGAAAACAAATGCCTAAGGAAAATACTTGGCATAAAGTGGAATGAATTCAAGAACAACGCAGAGATAAGACAGATGAGCAAACAACAACCTATCTCAAGGATGATCAGAAAAAGAAGATGGACATATGTAGACCATGTGATGAGAAGAAACAATCAGAGATTATCAAAACAAGCTATCAAGTGGAGCACAACAGGCTGAAGAAAAAGAGGTCGACCATGTGAAACTCTAAAGAGGACATTGTTAAGAGAAGCCAGTTTAGTGAGCATAACATCCCCTGATGAAGTTGAAATACTGTCCAGAACAGGAAATATTGGCAAACAACCATGCATATCCTATGTGATGTTTAATGGCACAGGAAGGATGTAAGATGTAAGAAGGCAAAAACAGATTTGTATGACATTCATAGGCTATGGTCATCAAAATATACCAGGTTTGTCATCAGGATGTCAAAAATCAGTTTTGTCAGTTGATGAATGAATATTTTAATCAAGACATTAATGTTTCAAACTTTGTCAAAAGTGCTCAAATATTTGTTCAGAGGTTTGTGTGTAAACAGGCTGAAAGAAAATGAACCCAGTGTGGTTCATGACATAGGAACTCTTCATTATCCAGAACACTTACACTGGAATTTGTCATCTCAGTCTGTGGCACATATTCAGATAGCCCGAGTTCAAGTTGACAGGTGAGTAAATCATCTGTATCTTATGTCAGAATTGTGTAATGTTATGTTATGTTATCAGAGTTGTCTTTGTAGTGTATTCTGTTTCATTATCCTTATTATATTTATGACAAAAGAACCCACAATTGTGTACCAGACTGATCTTTCCATTATTCTCATGTTATTTATGACAACCCACAACTATATAACAGGACTGATCTTTCCATTATTTTCATGTTATTTATGAACTAACCCCCCCCCCCCTCACAACTGTGTAAAAGACTAATCTTTCCAAGACCTGAAATAAAATCTTCTAGAATAATGTTCCCACAAATTCATGGTACAGCGGCACAGACTTACGAGTATACCAGGCTTATGTTTGTCTTTAAAACTTTTACTGAACAAATAACTGAAATATTATCTGCATTGCTGGGATCAAAACATGATAAGCAAGCACATCTGTGGTGGAAGTATAATGCAAAAAAATATTACATCCTTCCCATGCCATTAAATGTCACATAGGGATCACATGTTAGTTTGCCAAGTTTTCCTGTTTTCAGTGAGTCTTTCAACCTCATCAAGGGATGTTATGCCCACTGAACTGGCCTCTCTTAACAATGTCCTCTTTAGAGTTTCACGTGGTTGACCTCTTTTTCTTCAGCCTGTTATATTCCAGTTGATAGCTTGTTTGAGGATCCTCTGATTTTTTCTTCTCATCACATGATCAACATATGTCCATCTTCTTTTTCTGATCATCCTTGAGATAGGTTGTTGTTTGCTCATCTGTCTTATCTCTGCGTTGTTCTTGAATTCATTCCACTTTATGCCAAGTATTTTCCTTAGGCATTTGTTTTCAAAAGAGTGTAATTTCTTGTCTGTTTCTTTAGTTGTTTTCCAGCTTTCACATGCATAAATAAGGATGGATATTACATTTGAATTGAATAATCGTAACTTGTTTTTGTGCTCATAACTTTTGAATGCCATATGTTCTCTAGATTTTTTAAGGTCAATGCTGGTTTTGCAATTTGAATTCTAACTTCCTTTCTGGTGTCACCATCTTGGTCTATGTAGCTGCCGAGGTATGCAAAATGGTTTAATTCTTCAGCAGCTCTTCCTTCTATGTATATTTTTCCTTTGTGGTTAATGAGAAATTTCATTATTTTTGTTTTTTTCCCTGTTAATTTCAAGTCCTATTTTACTAGCCATTGAAGACAGGGTATCTGTTTTTTCTTGCACCAATTTCACATTGCAACTGATAAGAGTTATGTTATCTGCAAGATAAAGACCTTCTAATTGGGTCCCATGTACCCAATCAGTGCATGTTTTATCTGTGCAGCAGTTTTTCATTGTGAGGTCTATGGCAATTCCAAAAAGCAAGGGAGTTATTTCATGTCTGTTTAAATCTGAAACCATTCATTCATTCCTTCTTCTGCCTTGACTGCACAAAAATATCCATTTTAGAGATCCCTAATGATGTTGACAATTTTAGATGATATTTCATATATTCTTCAATTTCTCCACAGTGAATCTCTGTATATGCTATCAAATGCCTTTTAAAGTCTATGAAGTTCAGATGTTTGCACAAAAAAAAATAGTAAAACTAATAAATAAAGAAAAATGAGATTTCAAAAATAGTAAGACTAGAAAAAAACAGGAGACAGACTTGAGAAAGGTAGTGATATACAGTAAAAGAAAAATGAGGACATGTGGCTTTATAATATAACATGATCTGTACACATTATCAGAAGATTGTCTAAATCAACACACTTTCTGGATTATTTCAGAATTGTGGACAATTTTGACTTGTCTGTGTTTCGGTTTGAAGGTTATGGTCGTGATTTCATCAAGAGTGTAGGCTTTAGTCCTGATGCTTACATACAGCTGGCACTGCAGCTTACATATTACAAGTAAGACAAGAATCTCTGTAGATCTTTCTATGCTCTGCTTTTTTTCCTGGAACAGTCTTAAAGTTTTTTTTGTACCACATCTATTTAGTTTTATACAACATCTGTTTAATTTTATACCACATCCATTTAGTTTTATTTATTTAGTATCAGTTTGTATAGTTTTCTTTATTTAATGCCACATTTGTGTAGTTTTATCTATTTACTACCAGATTTTTATGGCTGTTTTGTTTATTCATTACTACATTTGTGTAACTTTATTTATTCATTCAATAACACATTTGTAGTTTTATTTGTTCATTACCGTGTTCATAATTTCTCTTATTCATCAACATTTTGTATAGTTTTATTTATTGACTAGTATATTTGCATAAGATGGGTGACACCAGGAAGGAAGTCAGAATTAGAATTGCAAAAGCAGCATTGTCCTTAAAAAATCTTGAGAACATATGGAATTCAAAAGTTATAAGTACAAAAACCAAGTTAAGACTATTCAATTCAAATGTGGTACCCACCCTCATTTATGCATGCAAAAGCTGGAAATAACTAAAGAAATAGACAAGAAATTACACTCTTTTGAAAACAAATGCTTAAGGAAAATATTTGGTATAAAGTGGAATGAATTCAAGAACAACACAGAGATAAGACAGATGAGCAAACAACAACATGTCTCATTGGTGATCAGAAAAAGAAGATGGACATATGTAGGTCATGTGATGAGAAGGAGCAATCAGAGAACACTAAAACAAGCTATTAAGTGGAGCACAACAGGCTGAAGAAAAAGAGGTCATCCATGTGAAACTCGAAAGAGGACATTATTAAGAGAAGCCAGTTTAGTGGGCATAACATCCCTTGATGAAATTGAAAGACTCTCCAAAGAACAGGAAAACTTGGCAAACAACTATGCCAGCCCTATGTGATATTTAATGGCGCAGGAAGGATGTAAGATGCAAGATATTTGCATGCTTTTATTCATTGACTAACACATTTATATAGTTTTATTTATTAACAGATACATTTGTTTAGATATGTTTATTGATGACACATGTGAATGATACATCTCTGTAATTAAGTTAGTTGACTGATACATCCGTATAATTATGTTCATTGACTGATACATCTATATAGTTCATTTTTTTGACTGATACATCTCTGTAGTTAAGTTTGTTGACTGATACATCTGTATAGTTTTGTTTATTTACATATATCTGTATCCTACATCTTAAATCCTTCCCATGCTGCTAAAAGGGCCCGCATGGTAGTTTGCCAAGATTTCCTGTCTTCGGCGAGTTTTTCAATCTCATCAAGGGATGTTATGCCCACTAAACTGCCCTCTCTTAACAATGTCCTCTTTAGAGTTTCACATGGTTGACCTCTTTTTCTTCGACCTGTTATGTTCCACTTGATAGCTTGTTTGGGGATTCTCTGATTGTTTCTTCTCATCACATGACCGACATATGTCCATCTTCTGTTTCTGATCACCCATGAAACAGGTTGTTGTTAGCTCATCTGTCTTATCTCTGCATTGTTCTTGAATTCATTCCACTTTATACTGAGTGCTTTCCTTAAGCATCTGTTTTTGAAAGCATCTAATTTCTTGTCTATTTCTTTTGTTGTCTTCCTATGCTATACATCTGTATAGTTTTGTTTATTAGCTGACACATCTGTGTAGTTTTGTTTATTGACTAACACATTTATATAGTTTTGTTTATTGACTGACACATTAGTATAGTTTTGTTTATTGACTGACACATTATTATAATTTTGTTTGTTCACTAACACATTTGTAGTTTTATCTGTTCATTACTGCATTTATAGCTTTTCTTATTCATGAACATATTTGCATAGTTTAGTTTATTCACTACCACATTTGTATAATTTGTTTTATTCAGCATCACATTTGTGTGTATGTATCTGTGTTGAAGGATGCATAATTGAACAAGTGAGCATGAACGAAGAAGAAGAAGAAGAAGAAGAAGTGAGCAGGAGAACTCAAGACAGCATTGTTCTGTTGTAGCTGTCAGCTGTATAAAACTTCTGCTTAACATGGCAATGACCTGCCTGTTGTTGATGATGAAACTTGCTCTACTGAACATATTCAGGTGAAATGGTTGCTCTACTAAACTGAACATAGGCTTTTCTAAGGTATTATTAAAACATCCATTACTTTCAGATGAAATGGCATGTATTACAGGAAACTTTTTTTGTAAAAGTTTGTCCTCTCTCTATGTCATAGTTACTGAAAATACAAGAATGACATCTCAATAATTACAACTCAGATATGACATGTCATATGTGACTTCTGACATCTGGATATCTTCCTTGGTAGGATTCACAGAATGTTGACATCTACCTATGAGAGTGCATCTCTCAGGCGTTTCAGGCAAGGTCGTGTTGATGTTATCAGAGCCAACTCTCCAGCGACCTTGACATGGATCAGAGCAATGCTTGATCAGACAGAAAATTCAGTAAGTGTTCATTCGCAGTCTGATGAATGTTTACTCATGACCTAATGAATGTCAGAATGTTTCTGCACGTTTAAAATGAATGTGAGATTGTTCATCTTACATTCTTCCAATGCTGCTAAACATCACATCGGGCCTGCATGGTAGTTTGCCAAGATTTCAGTCTTCGGTGAGTTTTTCAATCTCATCAAGGGATGTTCTGCCCACTGAACTGACCTCTCTTAATAATGTCCTATTTAGAGTTTCACATGGTTGACCTCTTTTTCTTCGGTCTGTTATATTCCACTTAATAGCTTGTTTAGGGATTCTCTGATTGTTTCTTCTCATCACATGACCAACATATGTCCATCTTCTTTTTCTGATCACACTTGAAATAGGTTGTTGTTTGCTCATCTGTCTTATTTCAACGTTGTTCTTGAATTTGTTCCACTTTATGCTGAATATTTTCCTTAGGCATTTGTTTTTTAAAGAATCTTCTTCCTTGTCTGTTTCTTTAGTTGTTTTCCAGCTTCCACATGCATAAATAAGTGGTGAATATTACATTTGAATTGAATAGTCTTAACTTGATTTTTGTGCTTATAACTTTTGAATGCCATATGTTCTCAAAATTCTTGAAGGCCAATGCTGGTTTTGCAATTCGAATTCTAATGTCCTTGCTGGTGTCACCATCCTGGTCTATGAGGCTGCTGAGATATGCAAAATGGTTTAATTCTTCAACAACTGTTCCCTTTATGTATATCTGTCCTTCTTGTTTAATGAGAAGTTTCATTATTTTTGTTTTATCCTTGTCTTTTTCTTCTTCTTCGTTCGCATTGTCTGTCTATACCTGCAGTCCTGTCTCTTGGATAAATTTCACTGTTTTTTTGTAATTCATGTATGGAACCATAGAGCTTATCTTCTTTAGTGGTTTCACTGGCCAGTAATTATTTCTCAGTGTTTCATAGTTGGTGCAGTTCTGTAGGATATGTTCCACAGTTTGGGGCACCTGGGCATAGATTAGTAGTACCAACCTTAAACTTTGTATACATATGACTTCGGAGTTGGCTGTGTCCTGTTCAGAGACGGAAGATGGTGACTTGTTCCTTTCTGTTTAGCATGTGATAGTCATCATGTGGTGGTGTTTGTGGCTTCCTGTGGGTTTTTATCATGCTTTTCTTCTGATTATAGGTGACTGGTATGTCTGGTTGCTCCATTTCAGTGCCCTCTTTGGCCAGATGGTCAGCTTTCTCATTGCCTGGTATCCCACAGTGGGAGGGAATCCATTGCAAAGTGACTCCATGTTGTAAGCCAATTTTTGACAAGGCATCCTTAAGATCTGGTAGTTTGTTGCACTGAAGAGCTTCCAGTACTGATCTTGCATCTGTGAGAATTACTACAGGACATGTATCAATTCTGGAGTCTGATAGTTTTTCAACTGCAGCAATAATTGCCCTAACTTCTGCATCAAAGTTGTTGCAGTATTTGCCAGTGGGTATGGAAATCTTGTCAGTGGTGTTGTTTGGATATTCAATATGTCCTCCTGCCCCTCCATTCTTTATGGCATTATGTGCAGATCCGTCTGTATACACACGTATCCAGGTGTCACATGGATATTTGTCATCTAGCACACTAAGTGTGGCTGTTGATCTTACAAGGCTGCTTTGCATCTCACCATTCTGCACACCTTTCACTTCAGTCTGAATAGTTATTTGTGTATAATCTGCTTCTTTCCATGGTGTGTGCTCTGGTACAGATGATAATGGAGCGACTACAGCTGGAAGGTCAGGTATCAGCTTACGCATACGCTTGGCCTGGTGAATGAAGCTGCTTCTTTTAAGCCATCTTAATGCCAAGTTATTGAATCTCTCCTTCAGAGGATGGCTTACAGAGCTAAGGAATTTCTCTCCCATGGTCATGACCTTTGTGTCTCTACGTTCCTTTAGCGCTTGAACACCAACTATTTTCTGCATTTCTACTATTGGTGTGGACCTCATGGCACCTGTGATAATCTGTAGTGACTGATTTTGAACCTTGTCTAGATTATGCAGTGTAGTGTTTGATGCTGTACACCAAGATGTTGAGCCATATTCTAAATGTGGTAGAATACTTTGCTGATATACATTCTTGAGGATTCTTTCACTAGCTCCCCATGTGTTCCACTTAATTTTCTTAATATGGCTAGTTTTCTTCTGGCTTTTGCTTCTGCACTGTTGATGTGTTGCTTCCAAGTCAGTTTTGAGTCAAGAGTCACTCCTAAGTAAGTGGGTTGGTTGTCCATCCTTAAGGATATTTCATTTACAAAGATCTTACCTGCTTTCTGTTTAGATGAGAGTGAACAGAGTGGTACTTGATTTCTCTGTGTTGATACTTACACACCATTTGTTTGTCCATGATGTCAAGATGTCTGCTGCTCTTTGGAGTCTCTGTGTAGCAACTGTCGCATATTAATCTGTACACCACATGACCAGATCATCTGCATACAGTGCCGCTTTGATTCCATAGGGAAGTTCTTTGACCAGGTCATTAATGAATACAAGGAATAGTGTAGGTGAAAGGACTCCTCCTTGTGGTACACCATGCTGCAGAAGTACTTTCTGGCTTTTGTGTCCATCCATTATTACTCTAGCTCTTCTATTGTGTAAATAGGACTTTATCCAGTTGTACAGTCTTCCATTCACATTACAGTTTCTTAGTTTCCACAGCAGACCTTTTATCCATACTTTATCAAAGGCTTTCTTCAGGTCTATCCATGCTGCTAGTACAAGGTTTTTCTCTTGGAATGCATCCTCAATCTCTCGAGAGAGATAGGTCACTTGATCTTTTTCCGTACTGTAGTACTGCCTAAATCCTGCTTGTTGTGGAACGAGAAGGTTTTCACTTTCTAGGTACCATTTTAGTCTCAGGTCAATGATGCGTTCCATCGTTTTGCATAGGCAGCTAGTGAGACTGATTGGCCTGTAGCTGGAGGCAGTATCACTGTTTTTCCCTGGTTTTAGCAGTGGTACCATGCTTGCTTCCTTCCAGATTTGAGGTAACTTACCTGTGCTCCAGCACATATTGAAAATATCCAACAGCTTTCCCATTGCTGCCATTCCCAGGTTCTTGATCATTTCATTGGACACTCCATCTGGTCCTGGTGATTTCCTTGGTTTCAGTTTACTGACTGCTAGGTCTAACTCACTGCGTGTGATTGGTGCATCCATGACCTCCACTTTTCTGGCTTGTTCCTCTTCTTTCTGTGGGTCAATGCGCACTGCACGCTCTTTCTCTGGATGGATATCAATGTTGCAGTCCTGTGCAAAAATGCGAGCAAAGTGATCTGCTACCTGCTTACCTGTAAGAGTTTTCCCATCCTCTATTAGTGTAATCTTTGTACTTCTTCCAGTACTCTCATCATTTAACTGTTTGATTAGTTTCCACAGTTTCCTTCCATCTTTTTCAAAGTTTAGGGACTCTGTTTTCTCTCTCCAACTTTCCCGTCTGGCTTGCAGCTTGGCTGTCTGAAATTTGGCCTTAGAATGTTGGTAATTATTGTGGTGTTCTTGGCATGGTCTATTTTCTGCTTGCTTTCGAGCTGCTTCCACATCATCATGGAGTTTTCCCAGCTCACTAGACCAGTATGGTTTATAGTCCCTGCGAGCTCCTCTGGGAATGGTTTCACGAGCGGCCTGAAGGATACAAGCATTGAATTCCTTCACTATGCTGTTAATATCCTTACCTTCTATGGACAGCTGTCCCACCAGGATACCTGTATGATGTCTGTACATTGTCCAGTTTGCTTTTTTATAGTTCCATCTGGGGAGAGGGCTACTGGTGTTAAGGAGTTCATTTTCTATTGTCAGAAAGACTGGTCGATGGTCGCTACCTCCAAGTTGTTTTCCAACTTCACGTGTAATGTTCCACTTCAGATCTGGAGAGTGGAATGCCAGATCTGGAGAGTGGAATGCCAGATCTGGTTTTACACCAAGCCCTTGAGTAAAATGTTGGGGGATCCATTGGCTGGTTGATCAGGAGAAGTCCATTATCATCCTGCCAGCTCTCAACTTCCTCTCCTCTCTTGTCTATGTGGACATAGCCCCAGCTCTGGGAATGGCTGTTAAAATTGCCACAGACCAAAAGTGTCTCTTTGTGTGGGATTGTTTCTAAAGCAAGTGGGCGGTTATTAGGACAGTAATAGTTAAGGAGGTGGAAATCTGTATTACTACTTTTTAGATGGATCATCTGATATTCGGCTCCTTCCATGAACACTCCCACCTGACATGCGCTGATATTATTCTTAACAAGTGTGAGTACTCCTCCTTTTCTTCTGTCCTGTCGGTCTGATCTAAAACACTGGTAGCCTCTGATTTTAAAGGCGGCATCTTTGGTTAGGTGTGTCTCCTGTATGCAGCATATACTTACCTGCTCTGCAAAAAGTATGTTCTCTAGTTCCATCTTTTTGCTATAGCCATCTCTAACACTGCTGACACCCTCAGCATTCCACTGCATTATTTTAAGTTCTTGCTTTTTGGCTGTTTTCTTCTGTTGTATTTTTTGGCCAGTAGCTCTGCTCTCATGTCTCCTGACTCCACAAGACGAACTGAGAGGACCTCCAGCAGCACTGGGTGGACCCTTTCGAGGCAGGGGGCCCGGCACTGCACCTGCCTGGTTAGTCTTTACAGGGCGAGCACCATGTTTGAAAACTGCAGATAGAGACATTTCATTAGCGATAATGTGTGGTACCCTGATTTTTGCGATGCGCCTTTTGGCTGGGTAACTCCAACTTCAGCACCTTTCCTTGCTAGGGCAGACTGTGGTCTTGCTCGGACTGCCATGAAGACAGTGTGGCTGGCCTGGCCAAAACTTTGTTTTCCAGCCTCTGGTGGCTGTATGTAAGTCCCTTCTCCATGTCAGATGGTTTGGAGACAGTTCCACAAAGACACTCTGACTTTGGGATGAGGAATCTGATGAGTGCTTCAGTGATATCCATTCCCTGCCACCTATAGTCTGCTGGCTCTGTTTTGTTTACATCATTCTGATAGCCATTGCTGTAAAGACCTATAGGCTTGTCACATCCTGGATTCATTGGTTTCACACCAGGCTTCCCTCATCCCCGCCAGAGATCTTCATGTCCCCATCCGTCCACCAACCTGACATTACATTTTACAAAAATAACAATTACAATTAGTTTTGATTGCTACAAGTTTCTGGGCTACAGAAGTAGGTCAGTGTTTTTAAGCAAACAGATCTATGTTCCCTGTCTCACAAACACTATGTTAAGATAAGTGTGCTCTTAACACAGTTGTTCCCAGGGGGATTATCCTTGTTAATTTCAAGTCCTATTTTACTAGCCATTGAAGACAGGGTATCTGTTTTTTCTTGAATTGATTTCACATTGTCACTGATAAGAGATATGTTATCTGCAAAACTAAGATCTTCCAGTTGAGTCTCGTCTGAGTGGCGAAGTGGTTAGTGCACTGGTCTTTCATGGCGATGGTCGGGGGTTTGAATCTGGCCAGAGGCACCCCAATCACCCAGCTGTAGAAATGGGTACCCGACTTCTTCTGGAGTTGGGGAAGGAAAGGCGGCCAGGTGAGATACTGACCATATCACCCTCTAGTGTGCTGACAGGTCAAGGAAAATATGGGCACTAACACCATATCCCTATGTACCTCTGAGGCATGAGAAGATATACCTTTACCTTTTACCTTTAGTTGGGTTTCATGTACTCAGTCAATGCCCATTTTACCTGTGCAGTATTTTTTCATTATGAAGTTTATGGCAATTCCAAAAAGCAAAGGAGATAATATACATCCTCGTTTCACGCCTGTTTAAATCTGGAACCATTCACTCATTCCTTCTTCTGTTGACTGCACAAACATATCCATGGTAGAGGTCTCTAATGATGTTGACAATCTTAAATGGTATTCCATATATTCTTAAAATTCTCCACAATGGATCTCTGTGTATGCTATCAAATGCCTTTTTAAAGTCTATGAAGTTCAGGATTAATGGTTTTTGCTTTTCAATATGTTCTTCAAGTATTAATCTTTAAAGATCTGGTCGAGACAGCTTCTCCCTTTTCAAAAATTTTGAGATTTTCCCTCATGATATAATGAATATGAGAATGTTCACTCATGATCTAATGGATGTGAGAATTTCACTCTTGACCTAATGAATGTGGAAATGTTCACTAATGATCTAATGAATGTCAAAATGTTCACTCATAACCTAATGAAACTGAGAGCATATTATCTGTATCTGATGAATGTAAGAATATTCATTCATAATCTAATGATTGTAAGAATATCAGCTGAACCTAATTAATATAAGAATGTCCTCTCAAGATCTAGTGAATGTGTGAAAATTCACACCGTGACCCAATAAAATATGAGAATAATCATTCTTAACTTAATAAACGTGAGAATGTTCACTCTTAACTAAATAAAAATGAGTGTTCACTCTTAAATGAATGAACATAACTGCACTCACTTGTGTCCTAAATATGACAGAAAGCCCCATCAAATATTTATAGTCTAGAAATAAATTATTTGTCAGTTACCTTTTAGGGAATGTGTGAAAAAGACAGGGATTCTGATTGATGACAGTCAAGTTCTGACTAGTATATATATACAGGTTATGAGACTGTTGACAGTCAAGTTCTGACTAGTATATATATATACAGGTTGTGAGACTGTTGACAGTCAAGTTCTGACTAGTATATATATACAGGTTGTGAGACTGTTGACAGTTAAGAGAAAACTTGCAAGGACCTAAGACTGATGCAGAATATTAAATTCTAAAGAAATGTTTGTAAATAAAAAATATTTTCACTGTTTATAATGTTCTCCCAGATTCTCACAAATTCTCTGCACAGTATTCTTGAAATTCTCTAAACTGTGTTCTCACAGATTATATACACAATTTTGTCACAAATCCTCAAGATAATATTCTGATAAACATCCTTAATTTAACACATTGGTGATTTTTTTTCTCTCATTTATCAAAGCAAAGATTGTCTGAGTCAGATATTTTTATGTTTGGAATTTAACACTTGTACTACAGAACATGCAGTTCGAGTTGAAAACAGAACTGGAAAATATCAACCTATAAAACAAGGGGTGCGACAGGGATGTGTACTATCTCCAGACCTTTTTTCTCTGTATAGCGAGAATATTCTAAGAACAATCATCACAGAACCAGGTAAATATTGGAGGATACAATATTAACAACCTTCGGTATGCTGACGACACAGTACTGATAGCTGAGAACCAACAAGACCTGCAAAATCTCTTGGATAAAGTCGCCAAAGAAAGTGAACAGAAAGGCCTTAATTTGAACATCAAAAAGACAGAGACTATGGTTATACCTAAGAAACAGAATCCACCAGCATGCAGTATTAAATTAAACGGAACTATTCTAAAGCAGGTGCAGAAATTCAAATACCTTGGAGCAGTAATAACTTCAGATGGGAAATGCAGAACAGAAATTAGGAAAAGAATAGGTCAAGCAAAGACTGCATTTCAGAGAATGAGAAACATATTAGCTAACACATCTTTATCAATGAGTGTTAGAAAACGAGTCCTAAAATGCTATATTGAACCTATCTTGTTATATAGAAGTGAATCATGGACAATAGGCAAGTCTGCACAAAAATCATTGGAAGCAGCAGAAATGTGGTTTATTAGAAGAATGTTGCGAATCCCCTGGACAGCAAAAATAACTAATGAAGAATGTATGAGAAGAGCTGGAGAGACAAAAAAACCTTGTCAAAAAGATAAGAGAGAAACAATGTACTTTCATAGGACATACAATGAGAAGAGGGGGCATTGAAAATATTATAACAGGAAAAATAGAAGGAAGAAGATCAAGAGGAAGACCAAGAGAAATGATACTGGACAGTCTGACGGGATGGTGTGAGAGGAGATCACCAACTGAACTAATGGCCTGCATGAAGGATCGGGTACTCTGGAGAAGCATAATAGCCAATGCCAGTTGGCACGGCACATGATGATGATGATGATGATGACTACAGAACATAGACATGGAAGTGACACTAGAAAACCTGAAAAAATATTTTCTTTTTTTTTAATCTTAGATGCTTGTTCTAATCCTTCATCCTAAATTAAGTGGAGGTCTCTGTTTGTGACATGACTAACAACTTCAATGAAAAAGCATATGGAGTTGTGACATCAGAATAAACATATAAAAACAAATAACAAACTTGTCTGGTGAACTTCAGAGATTGAAATTACTGTCAGAGATTATAACAGTATAGTAATATGTACTGCATGCCTCTGTTATTCTCTTTATCTGCTTGTGCATGTGTGGAATATTGGCATGTACCATTTCATGCCTAAATAGAACATGAGCTGATAGGAGGGTACACAATTTGACATAGCTTGCTGGAGGAGGGTCAGAAAAAAAGGACTCGGCAGAGAGCCGTGGATAATGTGTGAGTCTGCATTTGTGGATGGTCATCTTTCATCATTGTGTGGAAGTAACTTTATTAGTTCATCCAAGATATTGATATAACATGTAATGTTCTGTGTAAACATACAAATAGCCAGGGGAATGTCTGAATGACGTATAATCAGTTCAGCACTGATACGAGACAGCCGCAGTATCTTCAGTAGCATGACGTTCTTCTAGCAAGTTCATCTACCAGGTGGCAGATGCTGGAACAACTTCCAGATATAGAGGTCAGCTGTAATTATTTGAATAACCAGCAGCAGACCAAAACAGGTTCTGTGAGACCATAGAAGTTAGTCTCTTTAGATAAAGATTAGTGGAGAAAGCCATATACAAACCAAATGAAAGGCAAAGGGAAACCACTTGTCAAATCATGCTTCACCAATCTATTAATCATTGCAGGAAGAAGACAAGCTCAGACTTTTCATAGAAGCCATTCATTGGTTGCAGAACTACACAAAGGATGTAAGTATAATATGTAATGTTTTGACTGACAAATTGACCAGAATCTCACATTGACACATTCAGACTTTCATCACAGAAAATCTAAATGTGTTATTGTGAGACACTGATCAATTTGAGCAAGACCGTATAGGATTCAAGGAGGTTGTGAGAGCGACAGTATTCTGGAAGGAACATGTCACATGAATGAATAATTAACTGACATAAACAAGAAATAATTTACTAATAACAAATTGTGACTGATATAATTACAGAATAGAATTGCATGTTTCATGGTTGTTACTTGTTTCACAGTTGTTATATGTTTGATGGTTGTAATTTGTTTAATGATTATTACTTGTTTGATGGTGTTACATCAAATAATGAAATTTTGCATTAATCAAGAAGGAACTTAGAAGGAACAGCTGTTGAAGAAGTCAACCAATTTGCATACTTCAGCAGCTACATAGACCAGGATGGTGACACCAGAAAGGAAGTTAGAATTTGAATTGCAAAAGCAGCATTGACCTTCAAGAATCTTGAGAACATATGCACTCAAAAGTTATAAACACAAAAATCAAGTTAAGATTATTCAATTCAAATGTAATATCCACCCTCATTTATGCATGTGAAAGCTGGAAAACAACTAAAGAAACAGACGAAAAAATTAGACTCTTTTGAAAACAAATGCCTAAGGAAAATACTCAGTATAAAGTGAAATGAGTTCAAGATCAAAGAAACAGAGAATCCAAAAACAAGCTATCAAGTCTGTTAAGTAAAACACAACAGGCCGAAGAAAAAGAGGTCTACCACATGAAACTCTGAAGAGGACATTGTTAAGAGATGTGAAATAAACAGGCATAAAATCCCTTGATGAGGTTAGAAAGCTCACCTAAAACAGGAAAACTTGGTAGTTACAATGCGGGCCCTCGGTGACGTTTAACAGCGCAGGAAGGATGTAAGACGTAAGATGGTGTTACATGTTTGTTTGTTGTTACTTGTTATTTTGTTGTTATTTCTTTTCTCTTGCTCTATCTTTTTGTGTTTGTTGTAGTTTAAAATAGAAATTTTGCAGATACTTTTTAGTGAATTCATTCTTCAACCATAATGTACAAACTAAGAGAAAATAGAAACAGCTTTTTTTACTTAATAAGCACACAGAGTAATAACGATATTTCTACATTTTTTTCCTAGTTTATACATTTTGTTATCACAGTTTTATTCCAGTGGCTTCATGTATAGTTATATACTTACAGTAGTTTTATATCTTACATCTTACATCCTTCCAATGCTGCTAAACATCACATGGTAGTTCACCAAGATTTCCTGTTTTCGGCAATTTTTCAGTCTCATCAAGGGATGTTATGCCCACTGAACTGGCCTCTCTTAACAATGTCCTCTTTAGAGTTTCACGTGGTCGACCTCTTTTTCTTCAGCCTGTTGTGTTCCATTTGATAGCTTGTTTAGGGATTCTCTGATTGTTTCTTCTTATCACGTGACCAACATATGTCCATCTTCTTTTTCTGATCACCCATGAGACAGGTTGATGTTTGCTCATCTGTCTTATCTCTGTGTTGTTCTTTAATTCGCTCCACTTTGTACCAAATATTTTCCTTAGGCATTTGTTTACAAAAGAGTCTAATTTCTTTAGTTGTTTTCCAGCTTTCACATGCATAAATGAGGGTGGATATTACATTTGAAATGAGTAGTCTTAACTTGATTTTTGTGGTTATAACTTTTGAATTCCATTTGTTCTCAAGATTCTTGAAGGCCAATGCTGGTTTTTCAATTTGAATTCTAACTTCCTTTCTGGTGTCACCATCCTGGTCTATGTAGCTGCTGAGATATGCAAAATGGTTTAATTCTTCAACAGCTGTTCCTTCTATGTATATCTGTCCTTCTTGGTTAATGAGAAGTTTCATTATTTTTATTTTATCCTTGTTAATTTCAAGTCCTATTTTACTAGCCATTGAAGACAGAGTATCTGTTTTTTCTTGCATTGATTTCACATTGTCACTGATAAGAGTTATGTCATTTGCAAAATCAAGATCTTCTATTTGGGTCTCATGTACCCAATAAATGCCCGTTTTACCTGTGCAGCATTTTTTCATTATGAAATCTATAGAAATTCCAAAAAGCAAAGGAGATAATATACATCCTTGTTTCACGCCTGTTTAAATCTGGAACCATTCACTCATTCCTTCTTCTGTGTTGACTGCACAAACATATCCATTGTAGAGGTCACTAATGATGTGGACAATTTTAGATGGTATTCCATATATTCTTAAAATTCTCCACAATGAATCTCTGTGTATGCTATCAAATGCCTTTTTAAATTCTATGAAGTTCAGGATTAATGGTTTCTGCTTTTTAATATGCTCTTCAAATATTATTCTTAGAGTAAAGATCTGGTCGAGACAGCTTCTCCCTTTTTGAAATCCTGTTTGTTCTTCTCTCGTTGCAGCATCCACTATATCTTTAATTCTGTTTAAAATGACCTTGGAAAATACTTGTGACACAACTGATAGTAAGGTTACTCCTCTTCAGTTATTGCAGTCACTAAGGTTGCCTTTTTTTTTCTTTGGTATTTTAACAATGATTCCCTTTTTCCATTTAGAAGGGACCTTTTCTTCTTTCCAAACTTTATGAAACATCCTCTGTAGTTGGTTCATGTTGCCACTGTTAATAGCTTTTAACATTTCAGCTATTACTTCATCTTCACCTGCAGCTTTGTTGTTAGTCATTAGATTCACTGTTGTTTCAGTTTCATGCAATGTAATTTCATCTAGGTTGACATTTAGTTGTGGGATTGATAAGTCAGTTTCAAGGTCCATCAGTTCTTTTTTTATGTGGTCAATTAAGTATTTCTTGGAAGTGTTCAGCCCATTTTTGCTTGTGGTCTTTACTTGATGTTAATAATGTGCCAGTTTTGCTAAGAAATGGTCTTTCTTTGGATGTATTAGTTTTATATACTTAATTATTTGTGTGTTACTCAATCTTCAACCAGTTTTTGTTTCACTGGAACTGCTTACATCAAAAATTAATTATTTTATACATACTACATCACAGATTCACTAATTCGTTCTTCATCACAATCAAATCACATTAATTTACATCACAAACTCATGATCTCATTCTATTCAGACTCAGACTTTATCATAATCAAACTTAGACTTTATCCTAATTCACAGCTTAATCGCTCTTTTCTGCTTCACCAACTAGTAACTTTAATCTCCACAAAAAACATATGACTTTTATCATACACTACAAATTCATCACTTAATCATTCATCATAATCTTATCACCATCTTTTACATCACAAACTCATTATTTTAATACATATAAAAAATTAATGAATTAATTACATCACAAATGTATCACTTAATATTACATCACAAAATTATCACTTAATATTACATCACAAGCTTCTTATCACTTCATCCTGACAGACTGTCCTAGGTCAAGGAATTGATCTTCATATGCTAGGACTGAGAGAAGCAGCCAAGGAGATGGAGATACCAGAACCAGACATCTTCAAAGACCCTTCATACAAGATCTTCAATACATTCTGTCTCTCCACTAGCCAGGTACATACAGAACCACAACTCAGTAATAATATTTAAAACTATTGCATCACTAGTAATACTTAGAAATACTCATCAGTAGTATTACTCATAACTACTCATCAGTAGTAATACTTAGAACTACTCATAGTAGTAATACTTAGAATCACACTTCCATAACAATACTTAGAACTACACATCACTAGTAATACATACAACAATACATCAGTAGTAATACTTACAACCACACATTGGTAATAATACTTCACCTTCTCATATGATAATCCATTCTCCACTTAAATATATTGATCAGTCTTCCCCTAATCTTCTTCCTACTTAAATATATTGATCAGTCTTCCCATAATCTTCTTCCTACTTAAATATATTGATCAGTCTTCCCATAATCTTCTTCCTACTTAAATATCTTGATCAGTCTTCCCATAATCTTCTTCCTACTTAAATATATTGATCAGTCTTCCCATAATCTTCTTCCTACTTAAATATTGATCAGTCTTCCCATAATCTTCTTCCTACTTAAATATCTTGATCAGTCTTCCCATAATCTTCTTCCTACTTAAATATCTTGATCAGTCTTCCCATAATCTTCTTCCTACTTAAATATATTGATCAGTCTTCCCATAATCTTCTTCCTACTTAAATATATTGATCAGTCTTCCCATAATCTTCTTCCTCCTTATCTTATTTTTCATCCCCTCTCCTTCAAAAACTTTTAGGCTCTCATCCAGCCTTTCTTTCTCATTTTCTGTCTTCCATCTTTCTTCTCTCCTTCTGTCACCATTTCTTCTCTCATTCTGTCACCATTTCTTCTCTCCTTCTGTCATCATTTCTTCTCTCCTTCTGTCACCATTTCTTCTCTCTTTCTATCACCATTTCTTTTCACCTACTCTCATTTTTGCAATGTAGAAACATTTTATAAATGATTAAGGAGATAAATATATTTTCTTGAATGTATTCTCTTTTCTGCTGATAAATAATATAATCTAGAACATTATCTGAACAAATGATAAGTAATATTAGCTATAACATTATCTGAACAAATGATAAGTAATGTTATCTAGAACATTATCTAAACAAATGATAAGTAATATTATCTAGAACATTATCTAAAGGCTGTGTCTATTGGCACATGCTATTCACATGTTGTGTGACCTAGACTGACACTGTACGGCACATCAGCCGACTTTACTTGTTATCTGTCCAGCTTTTTGGGGATGGTATATCAAGCACATTTCTTTAGCTCTTTTTTCTAATCCCTGCTCCTGAGTCGAGCAAGGATGGAAAGTTGGGCAGGGTCCTAACCGAATTTGGGGTGTGATGTTTACTCCTTCCAAGACAGATAGTCGAGCTAAGGTCCTACTGAATTCGGGGTGAAATATTTACTCCGTCTGGGACAAATGGTCAGTAGACATGCGAAATTGCTAGTTTTTCTAAGAGTTAAAAGTATAATTGTTCTTATTAAAGACAAATAAATAATGTCATAATCTAAAGTATAACTTTAAAATGTGAAAAAAAAACAAACTTCGGCACTAGTGAGGCTTGAACCCATAATGCATAACTCCTATATTAAGAAACTCATGCTTTACCGACTGAGCTAGCCAGATGGTTGAAAGCATCCTCATTTTGTAGTACATATTCCTGGTCTGTTATTCATGGTTCCTAGTCTGTTATTCATGGTATTGCTAAGATCAGTGGACATGTGCAGTGGCTTGAGTTCCATGTGCCAATAGACACTCCCTTATCTAAACAAATGATAGGTAATGTTATATAGAACATTATCCAAACAAATAAGAACCCCTATCTTCTAGTCATCTTTTTTTTCATCTTCTCTCCATCAGTTCACAAATTTCTGCCTTCAGTTAATCAGTCATTCTCCCTTTTTCTATTTTTTCATCATTACAAGTCGATAACAAAGTCAACCAATTTTTAGGTTCCTACAGTATCTGACTACTGGATGGGGTATGGAGCTGTTGTCCCATTTGGATATGGCTGCTGCTACAACCCTCAGTCTGACCATGTGACCTTCAGTGTGGCCTCATTTTTCTCATGTCCAGACACGTCTTCTGATATGTTTGCAAATACTTTGGAATCTAGCTTGCTACAAATGGCTGAACTTTGCACTCATGACCATGAGAATGTGACTCTCAGTCCCAGATAGAATTGATTTTAATCTTTAGCTGGAACATTCTACTCTTGAAAATTATCAGAGTAGGGTTGGAAAAGTAACTCTGAACATTTTCACCCTGCATGTGTGAGAATGAGCGAAGTTTAGGGGCCCCTCACTGAAATATGCACATGAATGGCAAGAAACAGTTTAGTGGCCCCTCACTGAAATATGCTCATGAATGACAAGAAACAGTTTAGTGGCCTCTCCCTGAAATATGCTCATGAATGACAAGAAAAAGTTTAGTGGCCCCTCACTGGAACATGCACATGAATGACAAGAAAAAAAGATGTTAATTTAAACATTTATTGGGTCATGTCAGTTTAAACCCTGTTGGTCTTGTTAGTTTACATGCACCTGGCCCACGTCTGTTTGAAAGTTTTGGGGTTTTTTGTTCATTCCTCTTTTGAGACCTGAAATATGAAAGTTAAATTAGTCACCCTCTTCTTGCATCTTGTATCCCCTTCCTCAAAATCGAACACAAACTAAAGCAACTTTTTCACAGTTAAACTGTGACTGATACACAAACAGTTAAGATGTGACTGATACATAAACATTTAAGCTGTGACTGATACATAAACATTTAAGGTGTGACTGACACATAAACAGTTAAGATGTGACTGACACATAAACATTTAAGCTGTGACTGATACACAAACAGTTAAAATTTGACTGATACATAAACATTTAAGCTGTGACTGATACACAAACAGTTAAGATGTGACTGATACATAAACATTTAAGCTGTGACTGATACACAAACAGTTAAGATGTGACTGATACATAAACATTTAAGCTGTGACTGATATACAAACAGTTAAGATGT
The DNA here is from genome assembly GCA_009760885.1 of Achatina immaculata. Classification (NCBI taxonomy): domain Eukaryota; kingdom Metazoa; phylum Mollusca; class Gastropoda; order Stylommatophora; family Achatinidae; genus Lissachatina; species Lissachatina immaculata. The sequence goes on along the minus strand of CM019697.1, from coordinate 35,133,958 downwards.
GACTGATACATAAACATTTAAGCTGTGACTGATACACAAATAGTTAAGATGTGACTGATACATAAACATTTAAGCTGTGACTGATATACAAACAGTTAAGATGTGACTGATACATAAACAGTTAAGCTGTGACTAAAACATAAACATTTAAGCTGTGACTAATACACAAACAATAAGTTGTGACTGGTACACAGTGTTTGAGCTATGAGATTTTATGAGGTTCCATGATGTAAAACATTGACCTTCTATTGAGATTCTGTGCTGTAAAACATTGACCCTCTGTTTGTCAGAGATTCTGTGGTATAAGACCCTGACTTTCTGTCTATAAAATCATGTGATGTAAGGCCCTGACCTTCTGCCTGTGAAACCCTATGATGTAAGGCCCTGACCTTCTGCCTGTGAAACCCTGTGATGTAAGGCCCTGACCTTCTGCCTGTGAAATCCTGTGATGTAAGACCCTGACCTTCTGCCTGTGAAGTCCTGTGATGTAAGGCCCTGACCTTCTGCCTGTGAAATCCTGTGATGTAAGACCCTGACCTTCTGCCTGTGAAACCCTGTGATGTAAGACCCTGACCTTCTGCCTGTGAAACCCTGTGATGTAAGGCCCTGACCTTCTGCCTGTGAAATCCTGTGATGTAAGACCCTGACCTTCTGCCTGTGAAGTCCTGTGATGTAAGGCCCTGACCTTCTGCCTGTGAAATCCTGTGATGTAAGACCCTGACCTTCTGCCTGTGAAACCCTGTGATGTAAGACCCTGACCTTCTGCCTGTGAAATCCTGTGATGTAAGGCTCTGACCTTCTGCCTGTGAAACCCTGTGATGTAAGACCCTGACCTTCTGTTTGTTTGAGATCTGTGATGTAAGACCCAGACCTTCTGTTTTGAGATCCTGTGGTGTAAGACACTGACCTGTTTGTTTCATGGTTTGTGATGCAAAACATTCACATTTTTCTTGTTTTGAAGGTCTATTGTGTAAGACATTGACACTCTACCTGTTTTGAATTTCTGAAGTTTGTGATTAATTTATTGATGTTCTGTTTGTTTTAAGATTGTCCTACATGTAACAGTGATGTTTACTCATTTGTTGGAATGTTTTGATCACAGGTATAATCACATCCATCTATTTAGTTATTTCTCATACTCATATCTCTGTATTAGCATGCATATTATCATCACAGAGTTGTCTAACACCAAGATGTGTTTTATGCCATTTTTATATGTCATGTCAGATTATATTTAATATATTATTGTTATGTGATTTTACTGCAGCCTTATACTTGTATATATATATATATATATATATATATATATATATATATAAAATTTGTATTACACATTTGATTTTTGTGATAATTTTATTTTTTGAAATGATTACAATCACTGTTCATGTGTTACTCCAGCTGTAACATTTTTATATTGTAGAAGTAGAATATGTTATAACAGCATTTTACATAAAAAAAACAGTGCAGTGAACCAGAACAAAACATGACATATTTCTGACAGATTTTACTACTTAATAAGTTAGACTATGGTTACTAAAATAATCCAAAATACCTTACATTATGATGATTTATACCGTCATATGCGCTTTATAAAACTAGTTGATGGAGATGTTCTTTAGTGTACCCACCCTCTGGCATCTCCTGCAAACTCTGATAGATTTTCACAGGCATGTAATATCAAGTTCTCTGGCATCTCCTGCAAACTCTGGTAGATTTTCACAGGCATGTAGTATTAAGTTCTCTGGCATCTCCTGCAAACTCTGATAGATTTTCACAGGCATGTAGTATCAAGTTCTCTGGCATCTCCTGCAACTCTGGTAGGTTTTCAGGCATGTAGTATTAAGTTCTCTGGCATCTCCTACAAACTCTGGTAGATTTTCAGGTATGTAGTATTAAGTTCTCTGGCATCTCCTGCAACTCTGGTAGGTTTTCAGGCATGTAGTGTCCTTCCTCTGGACCTGAACTGGCGGAATCAGGAAAGGGAAAAGAGCAATGTGAACAAGATACTTTCTCCATGTCAAGATGTGGGCAAGACACTTTCTCCATGTCAAGATGTGGGCAAGACACTTTCTCCATGTCAAGATGTGGGCAAGACACTTTCTCCATGTCAAGATGTGGACAAGACACTTTATCCATGTTAAGATGTGGGCAAAACACCTTCTCCATGTCAAGTGCTGCAGCACAGAAGCAAGATGTTACAGCCATATCCCTAAGCGAATTTTACATCACAAACTGATGGAGAGAAGGAGGACACATGATAGGCCAAAACTGAGAATCCATAAGAGATTTTGCAGTCAACAAAATAACTGAGAAGAACTGATGAGAGACTGAATCACACTGAGAGTGATGAATAAAGATGCAATGTTATATAAGGAGGAAGTGAGAACCACATTTGAAAACAAAAGACAAGCACAAGAAGACTTGTCACTGTAGCACAGATACTGCTTGTTGTTATAGTGATTTAATATGCAAATGAGATACTAGTAGAATCAGCCATGTGAGAGGCTATTTTTAAAAACCCTCAACACCCACCTGTTTCATTCTCCTAACAATTGCTTTAGTGAAACCCTCAACACCAACCTGTTTCAAACAATCTCTCAACAATTACTTAATGAAACTCTCAACACCAACCTGTTTCAAACAATCTCTCAACAATTACTTAATGAAACTCTCAACACCAACCTGTTTCAAACAATCTCCTAATAATTACTTAATGAAACCCTCAACACCAACCTGTTTCAAACAATCTCTCAACAATTACTTAATGAAACTCTCAACACCAACCTGTTTCAAACAATCTCCTAATAATTACTTAATGAAACCCTCAACACCAACCTGTTTCAAACAATCTCTCAGCAATTACTTAATGAAACCCTCAACACCAACCTGTTTCAAACAATCTCTCAACAATTACTTAATGAAACTCTCAACACCAACCTGTTTCAAACAATCTCTCAACAATTACTTAATGAAACTCTCAACACCAACCTGTTTCAAACAATCTCCTAATAATTACTTAATGAAACCCTCAACACCAAACTGTTTCAAACAGTCTCCTAACAGTTATTTAATGAAAACCTCAACACCAACTTGTTTCAAACAATCTCTCAACAATTACTTAATGAAACTCTCAACACCAACCTGTTTCAAACAATCTCCTAATAATTACTTAATGAAAACCTCAACACCAACCTGTTTCAAAGAGTCCCCTAAAAGTTACTTAATAAAACTCTCAACATCAAACTGTTCCAAACAGCCTCCTAACAGTTACTTAATGAAAAACCTCAACACCAGCTTGTTTCATTCTCCTAACAGTTACTTAAATATTTTGGCCACATTAAACGTCATGATAATTTAGAGAAGACCGTATTGGAAGGATACATAATGGGAAAAAGAAAAAGAGGAAGACCGAAACGAAGATGGCTGCAAGACATCGTTGATGATCTGGAAATGGATGCAGCAGCAGCAGGCCATCTTGCTCACAACCGAGAGGCCTACAGGAGTGCTGTTTGGGAGGCAAAGTTCCGCAAGGGACATGCAAAGGAATGAATGAATGAATGAACAGTTACTTACTGAAACCCTCAGTACCAACCTGTATCATTCTCCTAACACTTACTTAATGAAGCCTTCAACACCCATCTGTTTCAGTCTCCTGAAACAAAAAAGGTAATTACAAAAAATGCATTACATTATGAAAAGGATGATTTGAATACTGAGTTTTAAGTATTTGACAGTCAGTCAGTCATTTGCATGTCTATTACAGAACTTTGCCTCCTTAATAGCTCTCCTGTAGGCCTCTCATTTGTAAGCAAGATGCCCTGCTGCTGATGCGTACATTCATAGATCATCAATAATGTCTTGGGCCCATCTTTGCCTAGATCTTCCTCTTTCTTTTTCCCATTATGTACACTTCCAAGAAGGCCTTCTCTAAATTATCATGACATTTAATGTGTCCAAAATATTTAAGTTTTCTTTGTTTAATCCTCTTTACTACCCAACCTTCTTCAATTTTAAGTTCTTGTAGTGTGGATATATTTGTTCTTTTTTGTGTCCATGATATTTTAATGACTCTTTTGTAGCATTTACATTGAAAGGCATTTATGTGTGTTCTCAGCTGTTTTGTTAAGCATCCAGGTCTTACAGGCATATGTTGCAATGGAAAAGATGCATGCCCTTAAAAATCTTATTTTGTAGATAGTTCTGTCTGTCCTCTCCACAGGTTCTTTAGTTGTTTTATTTTTTTAAGAGCGATGGATGTTCTCTTTTTAATTTCCCTCATTGTATCTCCATTATTAGTTTGTAATGATCCAAGATATTCAAAACTCTCAATTTCTTCCAATTTTTCTTCTTTGATACATACTTCAGCTGCCTCATTTGTTTTGCCAGTTGTTATCAATTTAGTTTTCTTTGCATTAAGATAGAGGTTTTGCTTTTTGCTGTTCTTACGGACTGACATAAGTTTTTCAATTCCTTTTTGTGTTGTGGACAGTAATACTGTGTCATCTCTGGTATTTCATAACTTTCAATTGTTATGGCATCTTAATAGTCTTTGTCTACATCTTCTCTAACATTGCATATTATATTTTCAGTAAACAAGTTAAATAAGTAAGATGACAATATGCACCCTGGATGGACCCCTTGTTTTATGTCAAACCAACTTGTTGTTTCACTATTTATTATTACTGCTGATTGTTGGTCTAGATACAGCAGTGATGTTAATTGTATCAAATGTGTTGGAAATACCATTTTTTCCATTATTTCCCAAAGTTTCTGGTGTTTTACACAATTAAATGCCTTTGAGTAGTCTATAAAGGATAAATATAGATTCACATTAAACTCTCTGCATTTCTCTATTATTAATCTTATATTGGATATACGATCTCTTGATCCTCTTCCTTGCCTGAAACCAGCTTGGACCATATTGACTTCTTCTATTGTCTAATGAAATCTACCCATTATGATTCTTAACAGAATTTTACTGGCATGAGTAATCAGGGCAACAGTTCTGTAGTTTGTGCATAATTTCAGGTTACCCTTTTTTGGCAGTGGTATGAATACATTTCTTTTCCATTCTTTTGGCCAAATACCTGAATGTCATATCTTTTTACATAGTGTATGATAGATTAAATTCTTGTAGTACGGGATACTCAGCAAACATCGAAATCAACCTCCATATAAACAACATGCTAAAAAGCGTTGTGGGTGACAGAAGAAATTTTGCAACTAATGGATCAGAGAAGAAGTCTTAAGGATGATAAAGATGAATATGACAAAATAAATAAAGAAATAAAACACAAATGCAATAAAGCTAAAGAAGTGTGGCTAAATAAGAAATGTAATGAAATAGAGACACACCATCATGGAAACGCAAGAAATATGTACAAACAAATAAAGGAGTTAACAAACAAAAGGACATACCACAAGACTGGCTGCCTGAAATCAAAGAAGGGGCATATAGTAATTGACAGAGATGAAATAATGGCAAGATGGTGCGAATGCATTAGAGAACTCTGTGAGGACAATAGAAGTGAAATAGATATTGGAAATAATAATGAAGGGCCTCACATATTAAAAGCAGAAGTGGAAAAAGCCATCAAACATGTGAAGAATAACAAAGCACCAGGACCAGACAAAATCACCAAGGAAGAAGTGGAAGCATGAGGAGAGCTTGGCATAGAAATAATTACCAGATTACTGAATGACATCTATGACAGTAACTATGCCCCATCAGACCTTTTGCAATCAGTTTTCATTGGCCTACTAAAAAAACAAGTTGCAGTTGAACATGAAGACCATCGAACCATTAGTCTTATGAGCCATGTTACCAAAATCCTGCTCCGTATTGTCATGAGAAGAGTTAGGAGCAAAATAAAACCAGAAATCGCTGAAGAACAGGGTGGCTTCGTCAAAGGAAAAGGCACAAGTAATGTATATATATATACACAGAGAGAGAGAGAGAGAACATTGATGGAAAGATCAATAGAAGTAAAGACGGACCTATACTTATACTTCATAGACTACTGTAAAGCATTCGATAAAGTGAGACACACAGAAATTATAAGAATGCTGGAGGACATCAACACAGATGGGAAAGATCTGAAACTTATCAAAAACATATACTGGCAGCAATCAGCAACAATGAAGGTTGAGAATCATATAGGAGCATTCCAAGACATAAAATGTAGAGTTAAACAAGGATGTATTCTATCTCCTGACCTCTTCTCGTTGTACAGCGAAAACATAATGAGAAATATAGAGAGCTTGCCATGAATTTCAAATGCGGATACAACCTTAACAACTTATGATATGCAGACGAAACAGTTCTGATTGCTAAAAGTGAAGGGGAGCTACAGGCTCTTCTGGACATCATGGTTCATGAAAGTAAAAGTAAAAGTCTCAGCCTGAATAAAAAATAAGACTGAAGTGATGGTCATCTCAAAGAAAAGAATACCACCAAAATGTAGCATAACCATCGATGGCACAAATCTGAAACAAGTTGATAGATTCAAGTACTTAGGTACAATTATAACAGCTGATGGGAAATGTTACAATGAAATAAAAAGCAGTCGTGGTCAGGCCAAGTCAAGCGTTCCAGAAAATGAGAAACATCTTATGCAATAGATCCATCTTAAATGTTGCATCGAGCCAATTTTTTTTTTTATGGATGTGAAGCCTGGTCCATGAATAAGAGAGTACAGCAAGAAATGGAGGCCATGGAAATGTGGTTCATAAGAAGGATGTTGAAGGTACATGGACAGCTAAGAAAACTAACGAAGAAGTCTTAAGAGAGGCTGGAGTTAAAAGGCAAATTACAGCAAAGATCAGAGATTTGTAGGACATTTTTTGAGAAGAGGAAAAATGGAACACATTGTGGCAACTGGAAAAATTGAGGGAAGAAGAGACAGAGGAAAACAGAGAGAGAAGTTACTGGATAGGCTCTCAGTGTGGCTAGGAAGAAAGTCACTAGCGAATCTCATAATCAAGTCTAAAGACAGGGAATTTTGGAGAGAAATGATCGCCCACGCCACGCGGCATGGCACTTGAGTATGGATATATTTGTTCTTTTTTGTGCCCATTATATTTAACTAACTTATCTATAGTACGAGGATTAAATGCAGGTGGAAGGAGAAATGCCTATCAGGAAACTGAGCCCATGAAGGTTGTGGATGAAAGCCAGCCACTGGAAATCCCCAGCCCAACTGCAGACCTCCTGGAACCTAAACACAAGATGTAAATAGGCAGCTGGAATGTAAGAACACTTAACCAGACTGGAAAACTAGTACAAACCATCAATGAAATGTACAGATACAAACTAGACATACTAGGAGTACAAGAAGCAAGATGGACAGGACAAGGCAGAAAGAAATTAACAACACAGCATACAGAAGATACAATAATATGGTCAGGTAAAGAAGATCTTCATGAAGGAGGAGTAGCATTGATTATAACAAAAGAAGCATCAAAAGCATTGCTGAAATGGACCCCAATAAATGAGAGATTATTATATGCACTCTTCAACTCAAGATTCACAAAGCTGTCTATTATAGTTTGTTATGCACCAACAGAAGCAGCTGAAGAGGAATTAAAAGAAGATTTTTACAGCAGCCTTCAAGCCACAATAGAAAAAAGCATGATATTCTACTCATCTTGAGCGACTTCAATGCAAAAGTAGGTGAGGGAAATGAAGATAGAAGAAGAATCACGGGAATAGAAGGAATTGGAGAAATAAATGAAAATGGAGAAAGACTGTGCAGTTTCTGTGAAGAAAACATGATGACCATCAAAGGGACAATTTTCCAGCATATAAACATTCATAAAGTGACTTGGAGGTCCCCAGATAAAACCACAGAAAACCAAATCAATCACATACTAATAAACAACAAGTGGAGATGGACACTACAAGATGTGCGAGCAAGGAAAGGAGCAGATGTAGCAAGTGATCACAACCTTCTGGTAGCAAAAATAAAACTAAAATTAAGGAAAGCCAAATTCGGAGAACACAGAAAGATACATTTTGATACAAGAAAACTGAAAGACCAGCAAACAAGGAATGAATTCTCAATAGTACTTAAGAACCGCTTCAGTGTCCTACAAGACAAAGTAGAAATGTCAATAGAGTTCAATAAAACACTACAGGAAACAGCAAAAGAGATGCTGGGATATCGGAAACGGACAAAAGAGGAATGGATAACCAACACCACAGTGGAAAAGATAGAGCAAAGAAAAGAAATCAAGAAAAATTACTGAACACCAAATCACAAAGGCTAAAAGAACAAGTTTTAAGTATTTATGCACAAAAAGACAAAGAAGTGAAGGAATCATGCCATCAAGATAAACGTGAATACTATGACAACTTAGCAGAAGCAGCAGAGAAAGCAGCATATGCAAATGACATGAAAACCATGTACGAAATCACAAAGCAGATGACAGGTAACTTCAGCACAAGATGTGAGAATGCATTAAGGACACATAAGAGACAACTAGTCAGTGGAGAAAGAGAAAAAATTGAAAGATGGAGGAAACACTTTAACACCCTACTAAACAGAACACAAGCAGTACAAACAATAGACATACCTGAAGCAAAAATGGAACTAAACATCAATACAGGACCAATAACAGTAAGTGAAGTTAATAAGGAGGCAATAAAGAAGCTAAAATTAGACAGGGTACCAGGTGAAGATGAAGTGACTGCTGAGATGTTGAAAGCAGAAGAAACAGAAACACTAAAACAACTCTGCCGGATACTACAACAAATTTGGGATCTAGAAAAAGCTCCAGAGGAGTGGAAACTGGCCTTATAGTAAAACTACCAATGAAGGGTGACCTCAGAGATTGCGGGAACTGGAGAGGCATTACCCTACTGCCACTCACCAGTAAAGTATTTTGCAGAATAATCATCAACAGAATTGTACCAGCACATTGTTTATAGATTATGAGAAAGCCTTTGACAATGTCAACAGAGATGCACTGTGGAAAATCCTAAGATGGCATGGCCTCCCCCATAAGATAGTTAATGTAATCAAAACCCTATATGAGGATTTTCGGTGCAAAGTGATCTGTGTAGAACATACCTCCAGCAGCTTTAGGGTACAAACAGAAGTAAAGCAGGGATGTGTACTATCACCAACATTATTTATCTTGGCAGTAGACTGGTTAATGAAGGAGGCAACATCAGACAAACGCAGAGGATTACAATAGACCCTTGACACAGTGCTGGAGGACCTTGACTTTGCAGACGACATTTGTCTACTATCAAGCAGCCACAAAGATATGCAAGATAAAATAAACAAGCTAACTCACAATACAAACAACATAGGACTAAAGATCAACGTAGAAAAGACAAAGTTAATGAAGGAAAATGTGAACAATAGAAATGTACTCAGAGTAGATAGCAAGTTAGTGGAGGAGGTCAATGAATTTGTATACCTTGGCAGTAGAGTAGTAGAAAATGGAGACAGCACAGAGGACATCAACAACAGACTTACTAGAGCAAACCAGGCTTTTGCAATACTGCAGACTATATGGAAATCTAAAAAACTAAGCATGAAGATGAAAATCAGGATATTTAAGAGTAATGTTCTAAGTGTACTACTCTATGGAAGTGAATGCTGGAAAATCACCAAAACCATAGGAAACAAATTGAATTCTTTCCAGACTAAATGTTTACGAAGAATTAGAAAAATATTTTGGCCAAACACTATAAGAAATAACATCTTGTTGGCAGAAATGCAGATGAAGCCACTGACAGCAATTATTGAGGAAAGACTCTGGCGATAGCTGGGATATGTGCTCCAAATGATTGACAACTCACTACCAAAAATTGCACTAAGATGGACACCACAGGGGAGCAGAAGTAAGGGTAGACCGAAAGAGACATGGAAAAAAAAACAACAGAAAGGATGTTGAGCAATAGAAGGCTCAACTGAGCAAGAGCAGAAAAAAGGTGAAGGACAGGCATTTATGGAAAACACTTGGGGAAGTCCCATGTGCCCTGGGCACTTAAGGTTCAGAGAGAGAGAGAGAGAGAGAGAGAGAGAGAGAGTACGAGTGTTGATTGATAAGTTCACGGCCTAAGGTACAACGGATTATTTGTGAGCAACTTTTTTTAAAAGGGGGGGGGGGGCTTTCTCAACATAGTCCACTTGCAAGTTTATGCACTTAATCCATCGATCCTGGAGAATACGAATCCTTTCTTTGTAAAGTCAGCATCTTGTGCCAGTAGAAAGTGGTCTACAGCATGAATGACGTCATCATCTGAAGCAAATTTGCGACCACTGAGCTCCTTTTTTAGTTTGGTAAACAGGTAGTAGTCTGAAGGGGCCAAATCTGGGAAATAAGGAGGATGTTCAAGAAGCTGGAAGCCGCATTCATGAATTACAGCCATTGCCATCGCCGACTTGTGAACTGAAGCATTGTCTTGATGAAAGATGACGCCTCTCGTCAATTTCCTTCGACGCTTTTCCTTCAATTTGACCGCAGTTTCTTCACAAGATTAGCGTAATAGGCCCCAGTGACCATACTGCCCTTTTGAAGATAGTCTAGCAATAACACACCTTCTGAATCCCAAAAGATAGAAGCCATCACTTTGCCTGCAGACACAACCACCCTTGCTTTCTTTGGAGGTGGGGATCCATGATGTTTCCACTGCTTTGACTGTTCTTTGGTTTCTGGTTGAAAATGATGAACCCAAGTCTCATCCATAGTCAGAAATTGCTGAAGAAACTTTTCAGGATCTGCAACAAAAAAAATGGCCAAGATTATCTCTTGACATGTTGAGACGCTGTCGTTTGTGATCAGCTCCAAGAAGTTTCGGGACCTTTTGAGCAGAAACTTTTGTCATTTGAAGATCACTGTGAATAATGGCATGAACACGTTACTGTGAGATGCCCAAGCCAGTAGTAATGTACCGCTCAGTTAGTCATCGATCCTCCATTATCATGCCATGGATTCTGCCGATGGTTTCATCAGTTGTTAAAGTTCTTGGTCTTCCTGGACGGGGATCATCTTCCAGACTCTCCCTTCCATGTTTGAAATAATCTGACCATTTCTTCACTGTGCTGTAAGAAGGCGGCACTCTACCCTAGAGTCTCTACCATATCCTCATGGATCTCCTTCGATGACAAGCCCTTGATGCAGAGGTAGCAAATGACTGCTCGATGATAAATTTTACCATTTTCTCAGTTTCTGCCATCCCTTACCACTTCAGTAGCCTGTAGAAAAAAAATTGGTTGCAATTAATTTCTTGAAACTTTGTGTTTAATCTTACATTAACCTGATCTGCAAACGCACCTAACTGTGTGTTTCAAGTACTTGTACCTTAGGCTGCGAATCTATCAATCATCCCTCGTATTTACATTCAAAGGCATTTATTTGTTTCTCGGCTTTGTTTAGTGCCCAGGTCTCACATGTATATCTTGCGATGGGAAAGGCATGCCCTTGAAGATCTTATTTTTTGTAGTTCTGTTTGTTCCTCTCCACAGTTTCTTTAGCTGTTTTACCATTTGAAGAACGATAGATGTCCTCCTTTTAATTTCCCTCATTGTATCCTCATTAAATTAACAAGGAAAAAACAAAAATAATGAAAATTCCCTTTAATCGAAATGGAAAAATACACATAGAAGGCACAGATATTGAAGAAGTCAATCAATTTCCATACCTTGGCAGCTACATAGACCAGGATGGTGACACTAGAAAGGAAGTTAGGATCAGAATTTCAAAAGCAGCATCAATCATTAAGAATCTTGAGAACATATGGAATTCAAAAATTATAAGCACAAAAACCAAGTTAAGACTATTCAATTCAAATGTAATATCCACCCTCATTTATGCATGCGAAAGCTGGAAAACAACTAAAGAAATAGACAAGAAATTAGACTCTTTTGAAAACAAATGCATAAGGAAAATATCAGCATCAAGGGGAATGAATTCAAGAACAATGCAGAGATAAGACAGATGAGTGAACAACAACCAGTCTCATGGGTGATCAGGAAAAGGAAATGGACATATGTTGGTCACTTGATGTGGAGAAATAATCAGAGAATCTCAAAACAAGCTATCAAGTGGAACACAACAGACCAGAGAAAAAGAGGCAGACCACGTGAAACTCTGAAGAGGACATTGTTAAGAGAGGCCAAATTAACAGGCATAAAATCCTTTGATGAGGTTGAAAGACTAGCTGAAGACTGGAAAAATTGGCGAACTACTTTACTAGCCCTATGTGACGTTTAACGGCACGGAAAGGATATAAAATATAAAATATAAGATCCTCATTATTAGTTAGTAATGATCCAAGATATTCAAAACTCTTCACCTCTTCCAATTTTTCCTCATTGATACATACTTCAGCTGATGTATTTGTTTTATAATTTGTCATCAATTTAGTTTTCTTTGCATTAAGATAGAGGTTTTGCTCTTCGCTGTTCTTACAGACTGACATAATTAGTTTTTCCGTTCCTTTTTGTGTTGTGGATAGTAATACTGTGTCATCAGCATATCTAATCTCTGGTATTTCATAACCTCCAATTGTTATGGCATCGTAATATTAATCTTGCAGTTACAGTGTTACACTTTACTATCATTATATCATATAACCTATGTCGAGGATCACAATTATATCTTATGAGCTATGTCGAGGATCACCATTATATCTTATGACCTATGTCGAGGATCACCATTATATCTTATGACCTATGTCGAGGATCACCATTATATCTTATGAGCTATGTCGAGGATCACCATTATATCTTATGACCTATGTCGAGGATCACCATTACACATAAAATGGTAAGCAGAAACTAAATAGTGGATAAATAAACACACACGCACACATACATCATATACATTACATACATACTTACACTACGTACATATATACAGGGTCCGGCATAAAGCATAGCTGGATTTTAAAAATGGAAAGTAAATAAGCGCTATATATGCTTTTGGTGTAAAAAAAAAGTGACATGAAACTCAGAAAAGTGGATATTTTTATTATTACTGACAATCATATTTAGGTTTCGAAAATTACGCCGGTTAGATGACCGCCATTACATTTGATACATTCAGCCAGGCGTCTGGAAAATTCCTGCATAACATCATGCATGTTCAAATGGATATTTTGAATACAGTGTCGGACTCGATCTTTTAGGATGCAAGTGACTGTGGTTGACTAGCATACACCGTGTTTTTGAGATTCATTCATTCATTCATTTGCATGTCCTTTGCGGAACTTTGCCTCCCTAACAGCACTCCTGTAGGTCTCTCGGTTGTGAGCAAGATGGCCTGCTGCTGATGCATCCATTTGCAGATCATCAACGATGTCTTGCAACCATCTTCGCCGTGGTCTTCCTCTCTTTCTTTTTCCCATTATGCACCCTTCTAAGACAGTTTTCTCTAGATTATGATGACGTTTAATGTGTCCAAAATATTTAAGTTTTCTCTCTTCAATCCTCTTTTCTAGCCATCCTTCTTCGATATGGTTCTTTTAGTATAGATATATTTGTTCTTTTTTGTGTCCTTGGTATTTGAAGAACTCTTCTGTAGCATTTACATTCAAATGCATTTATGTGTTTCTCAGCTTCTCAGTGTTCTTGAGACACCCCCACAAAAGAAGTCTGCGGCCGATAAATCCGGTGACCTTGCCGACCAATGAATATCCCCAAATCTGGAAATAAGACGATTGTGAAATGTTCCTTCCATCGGGAACATTATCACGGGGATGCAGCTCAAAATGGTGACGAAACTTTCATTGAACAGTAATAGACGATTCTCCACATTTAAAATAACTTTCAACAGTGATTTCACAATGTTGTGATTGTCAAGAAGCCATTGTTAAAAATGACATTTTGTCTGCTTCATCTCTGACATCGTATTTTTTTCACACGTATTCAGTTTCTGCGCACTACGTCAGTTAAATCCATCCATCCATACATACATACATACATATATGAAATGCCACCTCAGATTCAATCATGTGTGTCTAAGATAACCCAGATATTTTCTAGTGTAGATCTTCCACGCCACAGAAAATACAAGACCGTGCTGACGTATTTGTGGAAATAAATGCACTACAGATCAATCAATACATTGCTGGAGTGCTCTTATTCTCAGTGTGGCACAAACTGCACCAAGTTCAAACCTGAAAGCCGTGTCGCAGTTCCCGAATTTTGAATGCCAGCAGTCTGCTCTGGCACACCTGTTGTTAGCACAGAATATTTGTGAATTGGATTCTAGTGGTCAGTCGCTCGTACTCTTGTATTTTTGTATCTGAAACTTCGTTGTGAACAATTTCTTTCGAACAGTTACCATCTAAATAGTTTAAGACAATGTGCTCGCTGTGTGATTTTATTATTTTGTAAAGTATTTTATTGTTGCTTTTTATCAAGATGAACTTCAGTTACTATTTTTTCATACGGCAGCCTCTAGATAACTTTCTTCAGGACGACTTATAGAGAAGGTGTCTAGATTATCTCGCTCGGCATAATGTTTAGTATAGCATATCTATCGGTGACTGTGGTAAATATAACGTTTATTTACTTTGCAAAACACACCTGCTGAAGACTTTGATAAGTACAAAGTAAAGTTGTTGTGTGTAAAAGATTTATCGATAAGTTTCATATGTATAGAATTTAATACATGGTTTTCTGTGTCTTTAGATGAACTGTTACGCCCCATTTAGAATAACTATAAAGTTATCTAGAGGCTACTATCTGAAATAAATAGTAATTGAAGTTCATCCTGATCAAAAGTAACAATACTTTACAAATAATACAATCACACTGTCTTAAACTATTAAAATATTAACTGCTTAATTTGTAATACATTTGTCTCAGCTATAGTCTGTCAAACGTCATTTTGTTTGGTAAGGCTGTTGCTCATTTATTTTTCTTACATGTCTGTCAGTTTTGCAAGTCTGTTTGCTAATTTATATTTGTCACACGTCTCTTATTATGGATATGTCTGTTTGCAAATAAATATTTGTCACGAATCTATTAGTTTGGTAAGTATACTTCCTCATTTATTTTGTCACACTCTGTTAGTTTGGATATGTCTGTTCCCTGATTTATATTTGTCACATCTCCGTTACCTTGGTAAATCTAATTGCTAAATTACATTTGTCATGCGTTTGTTAGTTTGGTAAGCCTGCATGCTAACTTTGTCGGATGTCTGTTAGTTTCGTAAATCTGTTTGCTAGCTTCTGTACTTGTCACATATTTATTAGATTGGTCTTTTTCTTAACTTATCTTTGTCACACATCTGTTACTTTGGTAAGTCTGTTAGCTAATTTACATTTGTCACTATCGCTCTTCAAAAGTAAAACAACTAAAGAAGCTGTAGAGATGAACAGACAGAACTACAAAATTCAGAATTTTAAGGACATGCATCTTTCCCATCGCAACATATGCCAGTGAGACCTGGACACAGCTGAAAAACAGATAAATGCCTTTGAATTTAAATGCTACAGAAGAGTTCTTCAAATATCATGGACATAAAAAAAGAATAAATATATACATACTGCAAGAACATAATATTGAAGAATAAAGGCAGATAGAGGTGTATGGTACAGTTTTACAAAGTGAGGGAGGAAGTAAGTAAAGTGAAAAAAAAAACGAATAGAAAGTATGAGAATGTATAAATGAAAAACACAACATACGATATTTCGACGTGAGCCTTTTTCGAAGATTACATGCACAACGAGACACACACACACACACACACAAAACGAAAAAGTTATCTTAATGTGGCCTCCTCCAGAAGTAGGAAATGTATGTCTAGTCTTAGAAAGACCACGTGGACCACAACAAAGGATACCCGATAGAGCCAATCATAAAGAAGAGGTGGAGAGAGAGGAGGAAAACAAGTGGTATAAAGGAGTAGGGGGAAAGGCAATAGAAAAATAAACCCGCTAGAGGAGGTGTCGGGGGTGGGGAGGGAAAAGGGGATGCGGAAAGATAACGAATGAAGAACATAAAGAACATAAACTAGTGAATAAGACAAGACCCTATAAACACCAATATGTTGCCAGAGAAGAAAAGAGGGTGGTGGCAGGGAGGGGTAGCTAGGAAAAAGAAAGTAGAGTTTTAAAAAAAGGGGAGGAGTTGAAAACTAAAGAAGTTACAGAAAGCTGAAGACATTGTTAATTCCAGCTGGGTGGAGACAGCCAGTCTGAAAAATAATGCGCTGTTCTAGGACGCTCCGAGATCGTACATCAACAGAACAAGAACAGATCGCACTAACAGAAATGCCATGTTTTCCCCTGTGGTTGCTAAGGTAAAAATGTTTAGCCACGCCATCCCTTTTAATATTGAAGAAGGCTTGCTAGTAAAGAGGATTAAACAGAGAAAACTCAAATATTTCTGACGCATTAAACGTCATGATAATCTAGAGAAGACCGTCTTAGAAAGGTACATAATGGAAAAAAGAAAGAGAGGAAGACCAAGGCGAAGATGGCTGCAAGGCATCGTTGATAATCTACTAATGGATGCATCAGCAGCAGGGCATCTTGCTTACAACCGAGAGGACTACAGGAGAGCTTTTTAGGGAGATAAAGTTCTGCAATGGACATGCAAATGACTGACTGTCTGTTAGTTTCGTAAGTCTGTTAGCTAATTTATATTTGTCACTATCTATTAATTTGGTAAATCAAATAGCTAATTTATATTTGTCACACATCTGTTACTTTGGTAAGTCTGTTAGCTAATTTACATTTGTCATTGTCTATTATTTTGGTAAGTCTGTTAGCTAATTTATATTTGTCACTCATCTATGTCTGTGGTACGCCTGTTTGCTAACGTACAAGTATATTTGTCATACGTTTTTCAGTTTAGTTGGTCTTTATGCTCACTTCGACAGGTATCACACATTTGTTAGTTTGGTACATTTATACTTCCATAATTGTCTCCCATCTGTTAATTTAGTAAATCTCTTTGGTAAACTACACTTGTCAGAAATCTGTTTGTATGGTAAGTCTGTTTGTATGGTAAATCTGTTCATATATAAGTCTGTTTGATAACTTATATTTGTCACATGTCTATTAGTTATGCATGTTTATTAGATAATTTCTGGTTCTAAGGACTGCTATTGCCGGAGGTGGGGTGAAGAATTCGATCTCCACTCCAACGGCGTGCGTCTCAGACAGCCTCTGGCAGTCAAGTCCAGCTCCTTGCCTTCTCGTGGCAGAACTGTTTAAATTAACAGGAGAAGGGGCGAAGGCGAATATCTGGCGCCTGAAAACCAGACACTTAGGGTAGATGAGTGGCACGTGTGGTAGCTCATCTATCGCTGCTGGCGAGATTCTTCAGCTGCCGTGCGTGGAGCGGTGCTCTTCCCGGCCAATGAAGAAAGGTGCAAAAGGGGTTGCCGCGCGGCACCACTGCGGAAAAAGTGGTAGAAAGCATAAGGGGAAGCAAACAGTCAAATCACGGCACCTCTGGTCTGGAGGTCTGCCACGTCCTGAGTGCAGTCATATCCTGTGAAATACATGAACCGGCTTAACCCAGAGGTTAAGACACTGCTGGCGAGACTCTTCGAATTCCGCGCATGGAGTGAAGCTCCTCCCAGCCAAGAAAGAAAATGTGGAAAAGAAATAAAGATTGCTGTGCTGAGCCGATGTGAAAAGGCGAAGGAAAAGATAAAGTGAAATTAAATAGGTATGTCCAGTAGCACCGCTACGAGAGCTACACATATCACGGCGCCCCTGCTCTAGAGGCCGGCCACGTCCGAAATACACCTACACCGGTGAAATATGCCTAAACTGGCATACACCAGGGGTGAAACTTGATGGCCAGGCATGTCACACCACCTCCGCTCTAGAGGTTGGTCACGCCCGATATACACCCATACTGGTGAAATATACCTAAACCGCTCATACCAGGGGTGAAACTTGAAGGCTACGCATGCCGCGGTACCTCTGCTCTAGATGTCGGTCACGTCCCAAACACGCCCATACTGGGATAATATGCCTAAACCGGCTCAACCCAGGGGTGGAAGTCACTAGTGGCGAGGATTCGTCCTCCTGGACAAAAGCTCCATCCTGGTCACAACTAGGAAAGGTAGCGGCCACGACCACAAAATGCTGAAGTCAGAGACACTGGACCAGGGCAGTCTAGATAGGCAACCACCTCTCACCCGGCGGGGATGTATACATATCCTAATCACGCTGAGGTTTTCCGGTGATAAAGTCCAACACTGGACTGGATGAGCAACCACCTCTCATCCGGCGGTGATACACGGGTATCTCAAAACACGTCGAGGTTTTCCTGTGAGAAAGTCCAACTCTGGCCTGGGTGGGCTACCACCTCTCACCCAGCAGGGATATGCTGATATTCTAAACACGTCGAGGTATTTCGGTGAGAAAGTCCAACTCTAGACTAAACTGGTGCAACGAAAACCACGGTGGCACGCAATCCAGCATCTGAGACCCAACAAGAATTCAGGCTCAAGCCCTGAGATATTCTGAACCTCCTGTGGTCCTCTCGGGGATCTCATGCGGTCCTCTCGGGGACCACACGGGGGACCACGGGACTTAACGAGGACCACAGGCGTAAATTCAGTAGGATCACAGGGCGGTCTTGGTGGTAGAAGCGAACGAAGAAGAAGAAGAGAATTTCTGTTTGTCACCCATCTATTAGTCTGCTAAGTCTGTGTGCTAAATTGTTTTTGTTACCCCTCTATTTGTGTGGTATTTCTGTTTGCAAACATATTTGTAACACATATGCTAGTTTGATAAGCTATTTTACTAACTTCTAGAATTGTCATTCCTCTATTAGTTTGATAAGTCTGTCTTCTAAATTCTGTGCTTATCATACATCTGTTAATTATTTGGTAAGTCTTTCTGCTAACTTCTGTATTTATCATACACCTATTAATTATTTGGTTAGTCTGTCTGCTAACTTCTGTACTTATCATACACCTATTAATTATTTGGTTAGTCTGTCTGCTAACTTCTGTACTTATCATACACCTATTAATTATTTGGTTAGTCTGTCTGCTAACTTCTGTACTTATCATACACCTATTAATTATTTGGTTAGTCTGTCTGCTAACTTCTGTACTTATCATACATCTATTAATTATTTGGTAAGTCTGTCCGCTAATTTACATTTTCACTCGTCTGTTACTTTGGTAAGTCTTTTTGATAGTTTATATGTGCCACACATTTGTTAGTTAGGTAATTAAATTTTTTTGGTAACTAATATTTGTCACCTGTCTGTTAATTTGTAAATCTATTTGCTAAATTATATTTCTCACCCATCTATTCTTTTGATAAGTCTGGTTGCTGACTTATATTTATCACACAGCTGTTAATTTGGTAATTCTGTTTGTTAACTTATATTTGTCACATGTCTGTTAATTTGGTAATTCTGTGTGTTAACTTATATTTGTCACATGTCTGTTAGTGTGGTAATTCTGTGTGTTAACTTATATTTGTCACATGTCTGTTAGTGTGGTAATTCTGTGTGTTAACTTATATTTGTCACATGTCTGTTAGTGTGGTAATTCTGTGTGTTAACTTATATTTGTCACATGTCTGTTAGTGTGGTAAGCCTGTTAGCTAATGTATGTTTGTCACTCAGTTCTCAGTTTGTGAAGTCTTTTCACCAAATTTATATTTGTCATTCTTCTATTAGTTTAGTAAACATGTTTGCTAATATGTATTTTTTACCCACCTATTTGTTTGGTGAGCCTGTTTGCTAATTTCTGTACTTGTCACCTCTCTGTTAGTTTGGTAAGTCTGCTAACTTCTGTATTTATCACATTGCCTGTTAGTTTTACGAGTCTGTTTCATAGCATATATTTGTCACACATATGTTAATTTGCTATGTGAGTTTGCTAACTTTTGTAATTGTCATACTTGTAAATCTGTTAGTCTAATAAATCTGTTTGCTAACTTATATTTGTCACCCTTCTGTTAGTTTAATAAATCTGCTAATTTATATTTGTTATCTGATCTGTTATCTGTTAGTTTATGTCTATTTGCTAATGTATGTTTGTCACATATCTGTTAGTTTATGTCTAATGTATATTTGTCACATATCTGTTTGGTTCATCTGTCTGGTAACTTCTTCATCACATCTGCAAGTTATTTTCTCCACCTTCAGTTTCTGCCTGTCTTTAGACTCTTGTTTTCGCCTGTAAGCAAAAAGTTTAATATATTTCTTGGCAGAAAGTGTCACATTTTGAAGTGTTTCTTGGGGTAACTGCAAGATAATGGCCAGTCCCAGACTACCTTACCCTGAGCTTAAGTCTAACCGACTCGGACTCTCTGATGACAGCTCCACACCTGCCATGAGTAACAGTCGTGAGGCTGACAGGTAAGGCTGACAGGTAGAGGAAGTGAGGCTGACAGGTAAAGGGAGTGATGTTGAGACAAATTAGACAGGCTGGCAGTCAGAAGGAATGATATTAGGAAGAAACAATATTGATGCTGACAGCTGGAAGAAATGATACTGAGAGAAGAAACAATATTGATGCTGACAGCTGGAAGAAATGATTCTGAGGGAAGAAACAATATTGATGCTGACAATTGGAAGAAATGATACTGAGAGAGAAATGATGGGGAGAAATTAACATGAGGTTGAGAGATAGAGAGAGTGGTGTTGAGAAGAAATTAACATGAGGTTTGAGAGATCCAGAGTGATGAAGGGAAAATAATTAACATGAGGTTGAGAGATAGAGAGAGTCATGTTGGGGAGAAATTAACATGAAGTTGAGAGATATAGAGAGTCATGTTGGGGAGAAATTAACATAAGACTGAGAGATAGAATGGTGTTTGGGAGAAATTAACATGAAGTTGAGAGATACAGAGAGTGATGAAGGGAACAAAATTAACATGAGGTTGAGAGATAGAGAGAGTGGTGTTGGGAAGAAATTAGCATGAAGGTGAGAGAGAGTGATTTTGAGGAAACACAATACCGAAGATAAAAGAAGGAGTGATTTGGGAAGAAAACAGATAAAGGAAAGGGATAAAAAAAAACTGAGTCAAAGGTACGACAGAAATTAATGCTGAAAATGGACGTACAGGGCACAGAGTGGAGTAGCAATGAGAACTACAGTCCAGCACATCAGACACTACACTATCACCAATCTCAACTAGATGTAGTGTGCTACTTGCACACAAGGGAAAGAAGTACTGCATTTGTAAGAGGTATTCCATTTCTGAACAAAGAAGAATACAGACACTCTGTGACTACTTTCTGACTATCTGACATGTTCTGTGGCTACTTTATGAATTATATGTTTTGTGACTACTGTCTGACTACCTGGTATGTTCCATGATTAGTGATGTCAGACTGATGTCTTGTGATTGACTATCTGATATGTTCTGTGACTGCTGTCCAACTATCTGATATATCCTATGACCACTGCTGACTATTTGATGTCCTGTGACTACTGTCTGATTATTTTATATGTTTTGTGACTCATTCATTCATTCATTCATTTGCATGTCCCTTGTGGAACTTTGCCTCCCAAACAGCGCTCCTGTAGGCCTCTCGGTTGTGAGCAAGATGGCCTGCTGCTGTTGCATCCATTTCCAGATCGTCAACGATGTCTTGCAGCCATCTTCATCTTGGTCTTCCTCTTTTTCTTTTTCCCATTATGTATCCTTCCAATACGGACTTCTCTAAATTATCATGACGTTTAATGTGTCCAAAATATTTAAGTTTTCTCTCTTTAATCCTCTTCACTAGCCAGCCTTCTTCAATATTAAGCTCTTGTAGTATAGATATATTTGTTCTTTTTTGTGTCCATGATATTTGGAGAACTCTTCTGTAGCATTTACATTCAAAGGCATTTATGTGTTTCTCAGCTGTTTTGTTAAGTGTCCAGGTATCACAGGCATATGTTGCTATGGGAAGATGCATGCCCTTAAAAATCTTATTTTTGTGGTTCTGTCTGCTCCTCTCCACAGATTCTTTATTTGTTTTACTTTCTGAAGAGCGATAGATGTCCTCCTTTTAATTTCCCTCATTGTATCTCCATTATTAGTTAGTAGCGATCCAAGATATTCAAAACTCTCCACTTCTTCCAGTTTTTCCTCATTGATACATATTTCAGTTGCCTTGTTTGTTTTGTCAATTGTCATCAATTTAGTTTTCTTTGTATTAAGATAGAGGTTCTGCTCTTTGCTGTTCTTGCGGACTGACATAATTAGTTTTTCAATTCCTTTTTGTGTTGTGGACAGCAATACTGTGTCATCAGCATATCTAATCTCCAACTGTTATGGCATCGTAATATTCTTTGTCTACATCTTCTCTAACATTCCTCATTATATTTTCAGTATACAAGTTAAATAAGTAGGGTGACAATATGCACCCCTGACGGACCCCTTGTTTTATGTCAAACCAACTTGTTGTTATACCATTTATTCTTACTGCTGCTTGTTGGTCTAGATACAGCAGTGATGTTAATTGTATCAAATGTGTTGGAAATCCCATTTTTTCCATTATTTCCCAAAGTTTCTGGTGTTGTACACAATCAAATGCCTTTGAGTAGTCTATAAAGGATAAATATAGATTCACATTAAACTCTCTGCATTTCTCTATTATTAATCTTAGATTGAATATATGATCTCTTGATCCTCTTCCTTGCCTGAAACCAGCTTGGACCATATTGACTTCTTCTTCTATTTTCTTCCGAAGTCTACCCATTATGATTTTTAACAGAATTTTACTGGCATGACTAATCAGGGCAACAGTTCTGTAGTTTGTGCATAATTTCAGGTTACCCTTTTTTGGCAGTGGTATGAATACAGTTCTTTTCCATTCTTTTAGCCAAACAATGCCATATCTTTTTACATAGTGCATGATAGATTGTTGCACACTCCTTTCCTCCTGCTTTAATAAATTCAGCTGTTATCTCATCACATCCTGGTGATTTACCATTTTTCAGATTCTTTATTGCCCATAAAACTTCTTCCATTGTCGGTTCGGGTTCTTTCTCCTCCAATAATAATTCACACTGTTGATTTCTGCTTCCACAGTCGGTTGTTTCATATATTCTTTCAGGGTATTCCCCATCTCATCACAAATTACATTTAGCTTAGGTGTGACATTTCTTGTCAATGTCTTCATTTCTTTAAACATTTCACTATCTCTTCCACACTTCTGATGTTCTTCTATTCTTTCACAACAATCTGGTATGTATTGTTTTTTGTCTACTGTCTGATTATTTTATATGTTTTGTGATTACTGTCTGACTGATATTTTGTATGTGATAGGATTATGAACAAGACCTTGGACTTCGAAGTGGACGTTCTTGATGCTGTCTTCAACAGACCAGGTCGATACTTTATTAAGATGACAATTCAGAGTTTGGCCACCAAAGACTACTCCAAGGTGAGACTGTAATCCCAAAGTATTTATGATAACTCTTAACTAGTTTTATTCATATCAGTAATAACTCTTAACTAGTTTTATTAGTATCAGTAATAACTCTTAAACAGTTTTATTAGTATCAGTAACAACTCTTAACTAGTTTTATTATTATCAGTAACAACTCTTAACTGATTTTATTATTATCAATAATAACTCTTAACTAGTTTTATTAGTATCAGTAACAAGTCTTAACTGATTTTATTATTATCAATAATAACTCTTAACTAGTTTTATTAGTATCAGTAACAAGTCTTAACTGATTTTATTATTATCAATAATAACTCTTAACTAGTTTTATTAGTATCAGTAACAAGTCATAACTGATTTTATTATTATCAATAATAACTCTTAACTAGTTTTATTAGTATCAGTAACAAGTCTTAACTGATTTTATTATTATCAATAATAACTCTTAGCTAGTTTTATTAGTCCCCCGTGTGGTATTCAGGATCTGCAAAGAATAGGACCACTGTACCCTACCACGCATGATCGTAAAAGGCGACTAAGAAGGGTTCAGCATAGGGCCAGTAACCCTATCTGGTAAAAAAACTATTAGACTGCTACAGAAACAGAAGCAAGGGAAAAAACAAATGCATGTGGAAGGAGAAATGCTTCTCAGGAAACTGAGCCCATGAAGGTTGTGTATGAGAGCCAGCCACTGGAAGTCCCCAGCCCGACTGGAGACCTCCTGGAACCTAAACATAAGATACAAATAGGCAGCTGGAATGTAAGAAGACTTAACCAGACTGGAAAACTAGTACAAACCATCAGTGAAATGCACAGATACAAACTAGACATACTAGGAATACAAGAAGCAAGATGGACAGGACAAGGCAGAAGGAAATTAACAACACAGCACACAAAAGATACAATAATATGGTCAGGTAAAGAAGATCATCATGAAGGAGGAGTAGCATTGATTATAACAAAAGAAGCATCAAAAGCATTGCTGAAATGGACCCCTATAAATGAAAGATTATTATATATATGCACACTTCAATTCAAGATTAACAAAGCTGCCTATTATAGTTTGTTATGCACCAACAGAAGCAGCTGAAGAGGAATTAAAAGATTTTTACAACAGCCTTCAAGCCACAGTAGAAAAAATACCCAAGCATGTTATGCTACTCATCTTGGGCGACTTCAATGCAAAAGTAGATGACTGAATGAATGAATGAATAATCTTTATTTTTCAAGGGTAAAGAATTGGGCATGCAGGCCCGTCTTACATTCTGCCCTTTATCACTCCATCTTTCATTCTTCCCACACACTTGATTTAGTACAAATATACAAATTAAATTAGGAAAAAACATATCAAAAGAGTGTAAGATTTTACTACTACATTCAAAGTAAAAGAGAAGAAGAAATTAACCTAATAGCACTCACACACACATGCATATGCAGACATATACATAAACAAAAATACATTGTAAATACAGATCTTCTAATATATGTTTTTTTAACAGACATTAAAATAATTTCTAACAATATCTAATAAGTTGCTTTTCTAACTATGTCATTTTAGTACTTGATGGTTGGCGAGTCATGTGTTGAGAGAGTTATATGGAGGCATATAATTACATGCAAGTAAATAATGAAACAGGTTTGAGTTAAAGGATGAAGTATTACCAATGGATTTTAAATGGTAGGGGAGGGTGTTCCAGAGCTGTACTGCAGAGTATGCAAGACTTTTCTTGTACAGATCAATCCTGAGTTTAGGAAGAAGACAGTTTTTTAAATGCTGGCTATGTTTAGTGTTATACGTAAACAGTGACCACAAGTAAGGCAGAGCATTGTGCGACAGAATCCTCTGAACAAACTTAACTTTGTTAAAAATGATTCTATTTTTGAGGGGTAGAATTTTGAGTTGTTTGTGTTGATCTACAGTCTGTACTGTGTGTTTGTCACAAATAAGATTTAATGCTCACTTGTGAAGTGAGTGGAGGGTTTTTGTGTTTGAGACTGAGCATCCATCCCAGATTATGGAACAGTAATCTAAGTGTGTTTGTATGTGTGATATGTAGTATATTTTTCTTGTGTCTTTGTCGATAAAGTGTTTAATTTTGGCTAATTGGTAAACTTTCTGTGCAATCAAGTTTGTTAGATTATGTATGTGAGAATTCCAAGTTAAATGCTGATCAATGATGAGTCCTAGGGTTTTATGTTCATGATCATTTTCTATTGCCTTAGTCCCAGCACAAAGCTGTAGTGAAGTTTTTGTTGCATTCTGCAGTTTCTGTCTTGTAGTGATTAGCATGGATTTTGTTTTGTTGGTTTTTATCAACATACCATTTTTATTACTCCATTTAATCAAACTTTATATCATTTTGGAGTGTTATCTGTAGTTTATTGATGTCATAGTCACTACTGTAAACAGTACAGTCATCAGCGAAAAGATCACATGAAGATTGCTTTAAATGTAGTGGTAGGTCATTAATATAGGTAGCAAAGAGAAGAGGACCAAGAATGGAGCCTTGAGGAATACCGGTATCAACCACAGATGAGCCAGATATTTTGTTTCTAAAGCAAACTACTTGTTTTCTACCTGAGAGAAAAGATGTAATAAATTTTGTTAGGTCAGGGTGTAATCTATAGCCTTCCAGCTTTTTTGCAAGAATTTCATGATCAATCATATCGAAGGCTTTCTTGAAATCAACAAAGACAGCACCACACAATTTGTCATCATTTATATTAGACAACCAGCTTTCTGTCATTTTAGTTAATGCTGTGTGGCAGGAGTAATTTGGTCTAAAACCTGACTGACTGTCTATTAGTAGATTGTTTTCTTGCATGTGGAGCAGTGCAAACTTTTGTATATGCTTTTCAAGAGGTTTAGATAGTGATGACAGAATGGACATGGGTCTATAGTCTGTCCAGATTTAAAAAGAGGAAAAACTTTGGCGAGTTTAAAAGCGTCAGGGAAATATTGTTTGTCAATGCACAAATTGTATAAGTATGTTAGTGTGTCTGTGATAACTGGTGCAGCGTAGCGTAGTATCTCGTTACTAATGTCATCACATCCTGCTGAGTGTGTTCTTTAAGGACCGGATGTAGTTATAAACCTCACCGACTGTGAGGAAAGGAATATTAATTTGTTTTAAGGAACAATTTTTTATAAATAGGAAACTACGAGGTTTTGGTACGGTAAAGTAAGATAACAAATATTGTAGGGTTAAACCTCGAAAAAATCGTAGACAAAGCACTTTAGTGAGACGTGAGAGAAAGAAAAATCACAAGAGAATTACCTGGGATTTGAACACGGACTCCGGTAGGACGAGCAGCCGTCTAGCCACGAGAGAACAGCGTACTATCGACTTAGCCAACTAGCACCCCAAAAAAGGTGTTTTGTTGACATAGTCTTTTAGCAACTGGTCAGCAGACATGAGAGATCGTGACACCCGGAAAGAGGTGTTTTTTTGAGGTTTAACCCTACAATATTTGTTATCTTACTTTATTAATTTGTTTGAGCTTTACACATTTACTGTCGCTGAAAGTTTTCAACATGCTCAGGTCGCAATTAGCGGTTGGTAATGAAGATTTTAGAATATTAATTTCTTCCCTATAATGTGCACTGAAGTTAGTGCAAGCATGTTCACCGTTAAGTGTTTGTGGGTCAGTTTGTTTCCTTTTATTTACAAGAGTATTAATCGCTTTCCAGATTGATTTACTATCAGTTTTGTCTTTCACTAAATTTCTGAAGTAATTTTTCTTTTCCTGCCTAATTAAATACTGCACCTTATTTCTAAGTGAGGGATAGCTACTGAAATTTCTGCTTTTGTGAGCTTCATTCCATTTCCTCATGAGTTGCAAGATATCAGGAGTTATCCACGGGGATTTTGTTACGTGTTTTACTCTCATTTCTTTGATGGGGACATGCTTGTCAAAAATATTTCGAAATATCTTGATCCAGTATTCGATAGCCTCATCTGAATTTGTTAACTGGAAAATGTACATAAGAGGCGAAGCTTTAGATCAGTTAAAAATAATTCCAAGTTAAAGTTTTTAAAGTTTCTATATTTGGTGCTGGTATGTTTGTGTTTAGGCATTTTATACCCCTTATGTGACCACGTACAGCAGACCGGGTAGTGATCACTCAGCGACACATGAGGGACAGTACATTCAGTAATGTTTCCTGGATCAGCTACATAAATATGATCTATTAGTGTTGATGATGATTCAGTTACTCTAGTAGGTTTGTTAACAATTTGTGAGAAGTTGTAAGATGTTAAAATGTTCTTCCATGTAGGATTTGGCTGATTAAGATCTATACTGAAGTCGCCTAGAATGATTATGTCCTTGAATTTATAAGTTACAGCATCATCCATCATGGTCGCAAAGTGATCATACCACTCGGCTGAAGCATTTGGATTTCGGCATATATAACTAATTAGAATTGGACTAAGATTTGATATTTTGATTTTTAGCATAATACATTCAACCTCTGATGTTTCAAGGTCTTCTCTTCTACAAAATTTAATTGTGTTAGAAATGTAAACAACTAAACCTGTCTCTAGCCTCCTAGTTGTGTCACGCCTGATCAAATTAAAACCATCTATTCGTATATGAGCCTCCGATGAGGGAAATGAAGATAGATGAATAATCATGGGAAGAGAAGGAATTGGAGAAATAAATGAAAATGGAGAAAGACTGTGCAGTTTCTGTGAAGAAAACATGATGACCATCGGAGGACAATTTTCCAGCATAAAAACATCCATAAAGTGACTTGGAGGTCCCCAGATAAAACCACAGAAAACCAAATCAATCACATACTGATAAACAACAAATGGAAACAGTCACTACAAGATGTGTGAGCAAGGAAAGGAGCAGATGTAGGAAGTGATCACAACATTATGGTAGCAAAAATAAAACTAAAATTAAGGAGAGCCAAATTCGGAGAACACAGAAAGACACATTTTGATACAAGAAAACTGATAGACCAGCAAACAAGGAATGAATTCTCAATAGTACTTAAGAACTGCTTCAGTGTCCTACAAGACGAAGCAGAAACGTCCATACTAGAGTTCAATAAAATACTACAGGAAACAGCAAAAGAGGTGCTGGGATATTGGAAATGGACAAAAGAGGAATAGATAAACAAGATCACATGGGAAAAGATAGAGCAAAGAAAGGAAATCAAGAAAAAAATATGGAACCACATGGGGAGCTAGTGAAAGAATCCTCAAGAATGTATATCAGCAAAGTATTTTACCACATTTAGAATATGGCTCAACATCTTGGTGCACAGCATCAAACACTATGCTGCATAATCTAGACAAGGTACAAAATCAGTCACTACAGATTATCACAGATGCCATGAGGTCCACACCAGTAGTAGAAATGCAGAAAATGCTTGGTGTTCAAGCGCTAAAGGAATGTAGAGACACAAAGATCATGACCTTGGGAGAGAAATTCCTTAGCTCTGTAAGCCATCCCCTGAAGGAGAGATTCAATAACTTGGCACTAAGACGGCTTAAAAGATGCAGCTTCATTCATCAGGCCAAGCATATGCATAAGCTAATACATGACCTTCCAACTGTAGTCGCTCCATTATCATCTGTACCTGAGGACACACCATGGAAAGAAGCAGATTATACACAAATAACTATTCAGACTGAAGTGAAAGGTGTACAGAATGGTGAGATGCAAAGCAGTCTTGTAAGATCAACAGCCACACTTAGTGTTCTAGATGACAAATATCCATGTGACACCTGGATACCTGTGTATACAGATAGATCTGCACACAATGCCGTAAAGAATGGAGGGGTAGGAGCACATACTGAATATCCAAACAACACCACTGACAAGATTTCCATACCCACAGGAAAATACTGCAACAACTATGATGCAGAAGTTATGGCAATTATCGCTGCAGTTGAAAAACTATCAGACTCCAAAATTGATACATGCCCCGTAGTAATTCTCACAGATGCAAGATCAGTACTGGAAGCTCTTCAGTGCAACAAACTACCAGACCTTAAGGATGCCTTGTCAAAAACTGGCTTACAACATGGAATGACTTTGCAGTGGATTCCCTCCCACTGTGGGATACCAGCCAATGAGAAAGCTGACCATCTGGCCAAAGAGGGCACTGAAATGGAGCAATTAAACATACTGATCACCTATAATCAGAAGAAAAGCATGATAAAAACCTACAGGAAGCCACAAACACCAACTATCACATGCTAAACTCTACGTAGAGTAGTAGAAAATGGAGACAGCACAGAGGACACCAACAGCAGACTTACTAGAGCAAACCAGGCTTTTGCAATGCTGCAGACTATATGGAAAAAAAAAAAAAACTAAGCATGAATATGAAAATCAGGATATTTAAGAGTAATGTTCTAAATGTACTACTCTATGGAAGTGAATGCTGGAAAATCACCAAAACCATAGAAAACAAGTTGAATTCTTTCCAGACTAAATGTTTACAAAGAATTAGAAAAATATTTTGGCCAAACACCATAAGAAATAATATCTTGTTGGCAGAAATGCAGATGAAGCCACAGACAGTAATTATTGAGGAAAGATGCTGGTGATGGTTGGGACATGTGCTCTGAATGACTGACAACTCACTACCAAAAATAGCACTAAGATGGACACCACAGGGGAACAGAAGTAAGGGTAGACCAAAAGAGACATGAAGAAGAACAACAGAGAGAATGTTGAGCAATAGAGGGCTCACCTGGGCAAGAGCAGAAAAAAAAGGCAAAGGACAGGCATTTGTGGAAAACCCTTGTGGAAGTCCTATGTGCCCTGGGCACTTAAGGTTCAGAGAGAGAGAGAGAGAGAGAGAGAGAGAGAGAGAGAGAGAGAGTTTTATTCGTAATAACTCTTAACTAGTTTTATTAGTAACAACTCTTAACTGGTTTTATTAGTATCAGTAATAAATCTTAACTAGTTTTATTAATATCAGTAACAACTCTTAACCAGTTTTATTAGTATCAGTAATAAACCTTAATAAACTATACCCAGGAGCCAACTTGATCTAATCTGTTTGATTTCTGCCAATGATCCAGGACATAATCACAGACACATCTTTCTCAGGTCTAGACCAGGTCTCTACTCACCTTCAATCTCCACCTGTTGTAGGTCATACCATGAAGGCATCCTCATCATCATCATCATCATCATCATCTCGTGCCATCTCCCAATGGAAGATTGGCTGGAATGAATCTCCACTCTGCTGTTTCTTGCCTTCGAAGAGCACTAGGCCAAGTTGGTTCCTATCCATCTCTTGATGTTGTCCACCCATCTCTTGATGTCATCCACCCATCTCTTGAAGTCGTCCACCCATCTCTTGAAGTCATCCACCCATCTATGTCGCTGTTGTCCTCTTGTTCTCTTCCTTTTGATCTTGTCCTCGAGAAGGGTCTTCAAGATAGTATTGTGACTCTTGACATGCCCAAAGTTTCTTAGTTGTCTTGTTTTTATGATTTTCAATACTTCTCTTTTCATTTCTAGCTGGTTTAGCACTTCTTTGCTTTCTTTTCCGTCCACAGGAAGTGGCCTATTCTGTTTATACACATTTCAAGGGCCTCAAATTTCTTTTCTGTTGTCTTATTCAAGGTCTAGGCTTCTACACTGTAAATGAATATTGAGTATATGTAGCAAATATTATGAGCCATTTGTTATTTATAATAACTTCATTGGATAGGCCAGTTGTTCATTTTGAACAATGAATACTTTTCTGCATGTATACACAGTTATTTTTGGAACTGCATATCTAATTTATTAAAAACCACATCCTTATTTCTCTAAGAAGTTACATTTAGAAGAAAAAAAAAATTACTTATTCTGTGATAGCTTTTCTCTGGGCCTTCAGATTTTGGTGAGAAAATGGCCGGAGGAAGCATTTATGGCAGACTATGAAGTGTTGACAAGTGTGGTGACCCAAAGAGGTACAGAGAACGAGCCAGAACTTTGCGTGTTTGAGGATAAGAAATTTACATTCAGACTTCCAGCAGGTAACCCCACCATCTTGGGCTCCTGTTCTTGAACACTACAGAGTCCACATTTCGAATTTGTCAGTTCTCTTTTCTGCCTTGTTAAACTTGTCTCAGTTTTGTTCATGTCTAATATCTTCACATGTAATCTTGTCCGAGTCATGTTCATGTTTAATATCTTCAAATGTAATCTTGTCTGAGTCATGTTCATTTGTAATATCTTTTCATTCTCACTCACTCACTCACTCACTCACTCACTCATTCACTCACTCACTCACTCACTCACTCACTCACTCACACAATCATTCACTCACTCACTCACACAATCACTCACTCACTCACTCACTCACACAATCACTCACTCACTCACTCACTCACACAATCACTCACTCACACAATCACTCACTCACTCACTCACTTACTCACACAATCACTCACTCACTCACTCACTCACTCACACAATCACTCACTCACTCACTCACTCACCCACCCACTCACTCACTCACTCACTCACCCACCCACTCACTCACTCACTCACTCACTCACTCACTCACACAATCACTCACTCACTCACTCACTCACTCACTCACTCACTCACTCACCCACCCACTCACTATACATATGGACACATTATACATGGTTATTGTTTTTCAATAAAGTGTATTTTCTCTGTGAGTGTTACACACATTGTCTTTATGAAGATACGATATATTAATCCTTCATATTTCAGGAATAACACATGATCATGTGTTAGCCCTGTTTATATCTAATGTGTGAAACATGATCATGCATTAGCCCTGTTTATATCTAATGTGTGAAACATGATCATATGTTAGTCCTCTTTATATTTAATGTGTGAAACATGATCATGCATTAGCCCTGTTTATATCTAATATGTGAAACATGATCATTTGTTAGCCATGTTTATATCTAATGTGTGAAATATGATCATGTGTTAGCCCTGTTTATATCTAAATGTGTGAAACATGATCATTTGTTAGCCCTGTTTATATCTAATGTGTGAAACATGATCATGTGTTAGCCCTGTTTATATCTAATGTGTGAAACATGATCATGTGTTAGCCTTGTTTATATCTAATGTGTGAAACATGATCATGTGTTAGCCCTGTTTATATCCATGAAATATTTAGTGACCTGATATTTTTGCCTACACAAACCCGGCTACATATCTACTGATATCACAGATCCTGCTTGTGAATTTATTTTCTTCTGTTTTCTATGATGTATTTTTCATCTTCCTTCGTCTATCCAAAAACTAGTTTTCTGTACTCCATCTGCTTTCTGTACTCTATCTGTTCACCAGTCACCATCTTCTCTACTTCAACTTCCATTCTTCACCAATTTCAGTAAATTGTACTTCATTCTCTATCCTCTTCCAAAGCACTATCTATTTTTTTTAATCTGAGAGAGAGAGAGAGAGAACGAAATGATAGACAGAGAAAAGGAGAGTCGGTAACAGGCGAGACAGAGAAAAAGAGAGAGTCAGTGAAAGGAAAGATAGAAAGAAAGTATAGACAGAAGGAGAGAGTCCGAAAGAAAAAAAAGAGGTATGCTTGCTGTTGGTCTTTGTGAAGCAAGTCTGAATTCACATAAATCTCTGCTGACTGTCATCCAGCTGACGTTATTGTTTGCAGCATTCATCAGCTGCCGTTATTGTTTGCAGCATTCATCAGCTGAAGTTAATGTTTGCAGCATTCATCAGCTGACGTTAATGTTTGCAGCATTCATCAGCTGACGTTATTGTTTGCAGCATTCATCAGCTGAAGTTAATGTTTGCAGCATTCATCAGCTGACGTTAATGTTTGCAGTATTCATCAGCTGACGTTAATGTTTGCAGCATTCATCAGCTGACGTTAATGTTTGCAGCATTCATCAGCTGACGTTATTGTTTGCAGCATTCATCAGCTGAAGTTAATGTTTGCAGCATTCATCAGCTGACGTTAATGTTTGCAGTATTCATCAGCTGACGTTAATGTTTGCAGCATTCATCAGCTGACGTTAATGTTTGCAGTATTCATCAGCTGACGTTAATGTTTGCAGTATTCATCAGCTGACGTTAATGTTTGCAGTATTCATCAGCTGACGTTAATGTTTGCAGTATTCATCAGCTGACGTTAATGTTTGCAGTATTCATCAGCTGACGTTAATGTTTGCAGTATTCATCAGCTGACGTGGTAGAGCGGTACAGGAGACTGATGACGGAGAGCAGACAAGAGATATCTGTCGTCCTGCCGGTTACTACAGCGTGGACGTCCTGAAACGGTTTCGGTCTTTTTCATCGCCGGTGGCTCTAAATCTTTCCAAAAGCCTTTGATGATAGAATCTGACACGCCCAAATATCTTGCAACATGACGAGCGGATTCGCCATTATCACGAATACGTTCTAAGGAGCTAAGACTACTCTGGGCATGCTTTTTGCAGCTGTCAAAAATGTCCTTATATCACCAGTTATAAAACGAATAAAAAGTGACATCTGTTCAATGAGAACCCTATTGCACTCGTATCACGAATTAACACGATTTTACTACCTGCGTGGGTTGGCGAAACGCTTGAATCATAACATAAATTTACGCATAACATAAAGTTATTGCACGTGAGTTTTACACCCACCATGATAATTAGAGAGTACTTTTCATATCTCATGTGCATAGAGGGTTGTTTGTGGATAGAACTGAAACAAATTTCAACGAAATTTTCCTTTCTGGTCTCAATATAGCAGCTACTATAAAAATGTGTTGAAAATGAAGGGGCATGGATGAGGAATGTTAGATAAGATGTAGACAAAGAATATTATGATGCCATAACAATTGGAGGTTATGAAATATCAGAGATTAGATATGCTGCTGACACAGTGTTACTATCCACAACACAAAAAGGAATGGAAAAACTAATTATGTCAGTCCGTAAGAACAGCGAAGAGCAAAACCTCTATCTTAATGCAAATAAAACTAAAGTGATGACAACTGACAAAACAAACAAGGCAGCTGAAATATGTATCAATGAGGAAAAATTGGAAGAAGTGGAGAGTTTTGAATATCTTGGATCACTGCTAACTAATAATGGAGATACAATGAGGGAAATTAAAAGGAGGACATCTATTGCTCTTCAAAAATGTAAAACAACTAAAGAATCTGTGGAGAGGAGCAGACAGAACTACAAAAATAAGATTTTTAAGGGCATGCATCTTTCCCATCGCAACATATTCTCGTGAGACCTGGACACTTAACAAAACAGCTGAGAAACACATAAATGCCTTTGAATGTAAATGCTACAGAAGAGTTCTCCAAATATCGTGGACACAAAAAAGAACAAATATATCTATACTACAAGAACTTAATATTGAAGAAGGCTGGCTAGTAAAGAGAATTAAATAGAGAAAACTTAAATATTTTGGACACATTAAACGTCATGATAATTTAGAGAAGACCATACTGGAAGGATACATAATGGGAAAAAGAAAAAGAGGAAGATCAAAACGAAGATAGCTGCAAGAAATCGTTGACGATCTGCAAATGGACCCAGCAGCAGCAGGCCATCTTGCTCACAACCGAGAGGCCTACAGGAGTGCTGTTTGGGAGGCCAAGTTCCGCAAGGGACATGCAAATGAATGAATGAATGAATGAATGAATGAGAGGGCATGGTCACTGAAGGCTCAATTTTTCCACACAAAGAGATGCATAAAACAACGTGGATATCTCCTGATGATAGAACTAGAAACCAGATAAATCATTTTTGCATTAGAAAGCAATATAGAACATCTCTGATAGATGTAAGGGCATATAGGGGTGCAGATGTCAACAGTGATCACAATCTGTGTATAGGGAAAATAAAACTAAAACTGAAAAGCCAACACAAGAAATCAGTACACAGAAAGATAAACAGCCACAGCCTACAAGAAGAGAATACTAACAATAATTTCAGTCAGGAACTTGCCAATCATTCCACAACATTCAGTGAAGTAGAGGAGATAGGTAGAGTTGAATTATGGAAATCTTACAGCACAACCATAATCACAGCAGCAAAAGCAAGCGCTGGACTGAAAAAAAAAACAGATAGAAAGGCATGGATATCAAAAAACAAACAGAAGTACATACATGAAAGATGAGCAGCCAAATTAGACATTTTGAATGTAAAGACAGATCTTGGAAAAGATCTGGCGAAAGCAACATACAAAGAAATAGACAAGAAAGTAAAAAGTTCAGCTAGAAGGGATAAAAGAGAATACATAGACAATATGGCGAAAGAGACAGAGAAAGCAGCAAAAACAGGAGACAGCAAAACTCTATATAACATACAAAAGAGGCTAACAGGTACTATTACATCTAAAGAAAGACTAATCCTTAGAAAACTGGAACAATATTAACATCAAGTAAAGACCAAAAGCAAAGATGAGCTGAATACTTTCTAGAAATACTTAATCGGCCACACACAAAAGAATTAATAAACCATAAAATCGACTTACCAGCCCACAACTAAATGTCAGCCTAGATGAAATTACATTGCATGAAATTGAAACAGCAGTGAATTTAATGGCTAACAATAAAGCTGCAGGTGAAGATGAAATAACATCCGAAATGTTAAAAGCTATCAAAAGTGACAACATGAGAAAACTACAGAGAATGTTTATTAAGATTTAGACACAAGAAAAGGTCCCTTCTAAATGGAAAAAAGGAATCATTGTTAAAATACCAAAATAAAAAAAGGTAACCTTAGTGACAATTGGAGAGGAGTAACCTTAGTATTAGTTGTGTCAAAAGTATTTTGCAAGATCATGTTGAATAGACTTAAATTGACTTGAATAGACTTTTGTAACGTGATTCTGAATAGAATTAAGGTTATAGTGGATACTGCAATGAGAGAAGAGCAGGCAGGATTTCGAAAAGGGATTAGCTGTCTCGACCAGATCTTTACTCTTAGAATAATACTTAAAGACATATTAAAAAGCAGAAAGCATTTAATCCTGAACTTCATAAACGTTAAAAAAAGCATTTTGATAGCATACACAGAGATTAATTGTGGAGAATTTAAGACTATATGGAATACCATCTAAAAATGTTAACATCATTATAGATCTCTACAACAGATATGTTTGTGCAGTCAAGACAGAAGAAGAAATGAGCGAATGGTTCCAGATTGAAACAGGCGTGAAACAAGGATGTATATTATCTATATTGCTTTTTGGAATTGCCATAACTTTATAATGAAAAGATGCTGTACAGCATTGATTGGGTACATGGGACCCAAATAGAAGATCTTGATTTTGCAGACGACATATCTCTTATCAGTGACAAACCAAGGCAGGAAAAAAACAGATTCCCTGTCTTCCTTGGCTAGTAAAATAGGTCTTGAAATTAACAAAGACAAAACATAAATAATGAAACTTCTCATTAATCAAGAAGGAAAAATATACATAGAAGGAACAATTGTTGATAAAGTAAACCAATCTGCATACCTTGGCAGCTACATAGACCAGGATGATGACACAAGGAAGGAAGTTAGAATTAGAATTGCAAAAGCAGCATCGATCTTCAAGAATCTTTAGAACATATAACATTCAAAAGTTATATGCACAAAAACCACGTTAAGCTTATTCAGTTCAAATGTGATATCTTTCTTACATCTTACATCCTTCCTGAACCGTTAAACGTCATATAGGGCTCACGCAGTTGTTGGCCAAGTTTTCCTGTTCTCGGCGAGTCTTTCAACCTCATTAAGAGATGTTGTGCCCACTAAACTGGTTTATCTTAACAATGTATGCAGAGTTGGTGACCTTGATGTTGGGTTACAGCTGTTGTGAGATTCCATAACGTCAGGGTTTTTCCCCATCTAGAGTCACCTCTAAATGGATCTCAGGATGAGGTTGTTGGCCTCACTCCCAACTCCTGTTTTATGATGTATGGCGACGAAGAAGACTCACACGCAAGTAAGCTGACGAGAGCGTTAAAAATCTCCCGCCATCAGGAAGCGAAAATTGTGATATCCACCCTCATTTATGCATGTGAAAACTAAAAATCAACTAAAGAAATAGACAAGAAATTAGACTATTTTTAAAACAAATGCCTAAGGAAAATACCTGGTATAAAGTGTAACGAATTCAAGAACAACGTAGAGATAAGACAGATGAGCAAACAACAACCTGTCTCATGGGTGATAAGAAAGATGGACATATATAGGCCATGTGATGAGAAGAAACAGAGACTACAAAAATAAGCTATCAAGTGGAGTATAACAGGCTGAAAAAAAAAGAAGTCGACCATGTGGAACTCTAAAGAGGACATTGTTAAGAGAAGCCAGTTTGGTGGGCATAACATCCCTTGATGAAGTTGAAAGACTCTCTGAGAACAGGAAAACTTGGCAAACAACTATACGAGCCCTGTGTAATGTTTAACGGCACGGGAAGGATGTAAAAGGTAAGATAAACAGGTAATAGTCTGAAGGAGCCAAGTCTAGGGAATAAGGAGGATGTTAAAGAAACTGGAAGCTGCTTTCATGAATGGCTGCCATTGCCATCGCCGACTTGTGAACTGAAGCATTGTCTTGTTGAATGATGACGCCTCTCGTCAATTCCCCTCGATGTTTTTCCTTCAATTTGACCCGCAGTTGCTTCACAAGATTAGCGTAATAGGCCCCAGTGACCGTACTGCCCTTTTGAAGATAGTCTAGCAATAACACACCTTCTGAATCCCAAAAGATAGAAGCCATCACTTTGCCTGCAGACACAACCACCCTTGCTTTCTTTGGAGGTGGGGATCCACGATGTTTCCACTGCTTTGACTGTTCTTTGGTTTCTGGTTGAAAATGATGAACCCAAGTCTCATCCATAGTCAGAAATTGCTGAAGAAACTTTTCAAGATCTGCAGAAAAATGGCCAAGATTATCTCTTGACATATTGAGACGCTGTCGTTTGTGACCGGCACTAACAAGTTTTTTGGACCCATCGAGCAGAGGCCTTTGTCATTTGAAGATCATTGTGAATAATGGCATGAACACGTTCCTGGGAGATGCCAAACTCAGTAGCAATGTACCGCTTACTTAGTCGTCAATCCTCCATTATGTGTCATAGATTCTCCCCGTAGTTTCATCAGTGGTTACCGTTCTTGGTCTTCCTGGACGGGGATCATCTTCCAGACTCTCTCTTCCATGTTTGAATTGAGCTGCCCATTTCTTCACTGTGCTGTAAGAAGGCGGCACTCTCCCCTAGAGTCTATACCATATTCTCATGGATCTCCTTCGATGATAAGACCTTGATGCAGCGGTAACGAATGAGTCCTCGATTAGAAATTTTGTCCATTTTCTCAATTTCTGCCACCCCTTACCACTTCAGTAGCCTGTAAAAAAAATTAGTTGCAGTTAATTTCTTGAAACTTGGTGTTTAATTTTACATTAAGCTGATCTACAAATGCACCTAATATCAACTGTGTGTTTCAAGTATTTGTACCTTATGCCGAGAAGCTATCAATTATCCCTCGTAGATGTTGGAAATAACTGTGATGAGATAGCAGACCTACCCTGAAGAAGAGAATACTCGACTGCTAACAAGAACACATGAATGCGACCGGACATTGTAGTGTACTCCATAGGAAAACGAATTAATAGTGATCGAGCTTACGGTTCTGTACGAAACAAGGATAGAAGAGCAGCATTTATTCAAATGTGATAGTTATAATGATCTGGTCAAGCAATTGAGGCAGGGGGCAGGAGCCAAGGCAAAAGTGATAGCTGTAGAAGTGGAAGCGAGAAGATTCGTAGCAACATCAGCATACAACCTATGTAAGCAGCTAGGCATAAGTGGACAAGAAAGAGCAAGGGCATTGAAAAGCCTTTCAGAAACAGCAGAAAAGGATTCATGTTGGCCTTGGAGCATGCGAAACAAACATTGAGAATATAAATAATTTCGTTTGTCACAACAAATACCAGTCCTCCGTAGCTAAATCGCTAAAAATGCACTCAAAATGAAGTGCATTGCTAACTGAAGGATCACGGGTTCAATCCCGGGACGAAAAAAAAAAAAGCAACAACTCACAAGACCTCTGGGAGTCATGTCCCAGAGGGGCCCACTCTCTTAGAGTGTCAGGAGTTTAATAGGGCTGAAACACTTGTCTGTCATATTATTTATTTATTTATTTTTTTTTGCATTGCATATGAATCATTTACTATTTTATTGCTTACATACCGTTCATACTCATATTGCTATATGTGGTTCATGTTGTGGTCAATGTGTACATGTATGTATGTCATCTGTCATGTGTAAAGTAAATTTCATGTTATTAACCTAAACTTGAAATTATAGACTGATGTTGCTTATTGTCAGAAAGGGTGTGAGAATAAGTTGTTAGGGTTATCACATAGCATTTAAGTATATAAATTGTTAGGGTTACCACATAGCAATTAAGAATATAAGTTGTTAGGGTTAATACATAGCAATTAAGTAATAAGTTGTTAGGGTTATCACACAGCAATTAAGAATATAAGTTGTTAGGGTTATCACATAGCAATTAAGTATATAAGTTGTTAGGGTTATCAAATAGCAATTAAGTCTATAAGTTGTTAGGGTTATCACATAGCAATTAAGTATATAAGTTGTTAGGGTTATCACATAGCAATGAAGTATATGAGTTGTTAGCGTTATCACATAACACTTAAGTATATAAGTTGTTGGGATTATCACATAGCAATTAAGTATATACGCTGCTAGGTTTATCACACATTAATTAAGTCTATAAGTTGTTAGGGTTATCACATAGCAGTTAAGTATATAAGTTGTTACGGTTATCACACAGCAATTAAGTATATAAGTTGTTAGGGTTATCACATAACAATTAAGTATATATGTTGTTAGGGTTATCACATAGCAATTAAGTATATACGCTGCTAGGTTTATCACACATTAATTAAGTCTATAAGTTGTTAGGGTTATCACATAGCAGTTAAGTATATAAGTTGTTACGGTTATCACACAGCAATTAAGTATATAAGTTGTTAGGGTTATCACATAACAATTAAGTATATATGTTGTTAGGGTTATCACACAGCAATTAAGTATATAAATTGTTAGGGTTATCACACAGCAATTAAGTATATAAGTTGTTAGGGTTATCACACAGCAATTAAGTATATATAAGTTGTTAGGGTTATCACTCAGCAATTAAGTATATAAGTTGTTAGGGTTATCACTCAGCAATTAAGTATATAAGTTGTTAGGGTTATCACATAGCAATTAAGTATATACGTTGTTAGTGTTATCACACAGCAATTAAGTATATAGGTTGTTAGGGTTATCAAACAGCAATTAAGTATATAGGTTGTTAGGGTTATCAAACAGCAATTAAGTATATAGGTTGTTAGGGTTATCAAACAGCAATTAAGTATATACGTTGTTAGGGTTATCACTCAGCAATTAAGTATATAAGTTGTAAAGGTTATCACTCAGCAATTACGTACATAAGTTGTTAAGGTTATCACACACCAATTAAGTATATAAGTTGTTAGGGTTATCACACAGCAATTAAGTATATAAGTTGTTAGGGTTATCACACAGCAATTAAGTATATAAGTTGTTAGGGTTATCACTCAGCAATTAAGTATATATGGTGTTAGAGTTATCAAACAGCAATTAAGTATATAAGTTGATAGGGTTATCACTCAGTAATTAAGTATATACGTTGTTAGGATTATCACATAACAATTAAGTATATATGTTGTTAGGATTATCACACAGCAATTAAGTATATAAATTGTTAGGGTTATCACACAGCAATTAAGTATATAAGTTGTTAGGGTTATCACACAGCAATTAAGTATATATAAGTTGTTAGGGTTATCACTCAGCAATTAAGTATATAAGTTGTTAGGGTTATCACTCAGCAATTAAGTATATAAGTTGTTAGGGTTATCACTCAGCAATTAAGTATATAAGTTGCTAAGGTTATCACTCAGCAGTTAAGTACATAAGTTGTTAAGGTTATCACACACCAATTAAGTATATAAGTTGTTAGGGTTATCACATAGCAATTAAGTATATAAGTTGTCAGGGTTATCACATAGCAATTAAGTATATAAGTTGTTAGGGTTATCACATAGCAATTAAGTATATAAGTTGTTAGGGTTATCACATAGCAATGAAGTATATAAGTTGTTAGCGTTATCACATAACACTTAAGTATATAAGTTGTTGGGATTATCACATAGCAATTAAGTATATACGTTGTTAGGTTTATCACACATTAATTAAGTCTATAAGTTGTTAGGGTTATCACATAGCAATTAAGTATATAAGTTGTTACAGTTATCACATAGCAATTAAGTATATAAGTTGTTAGGGTTATCACACAGCAATTAAGTATATGTTAGGGTTATCACATAGCAATTAAGTATATAAGCTGTTAGGGTTATCACACAGCAATTAAGTATATAAGTTGTTAGGGTTATCACTCAGCAATTAAGTATATATGGTGTTAGAGTTATCAAACAGCAATTAAGTATATAAGTTGATAGGGTTATCACTCAGTAATTAAGTATATAAGTTGTTAGGGTTATCACATAACAATTAAGTATATACGTTGTTAGGGTTATCACACAGCAATTAAGTATATAAATTGTTAGGGTTATCACACAGCAATTAAGTATATAAGTTGTTAGGGTTATCACACAGCAATTAAGTATATAGGTTGTTAGGGTTATCAAACAGCAATTAAGTATATACGTTGTTAGGGTTATCACACAGCAATTAAGTATATAAGTTGCTAAGGTTATGACTCAGCAATTAAGTACATAAGTTGTTAAGGTTATCACACACTAATTAAGTATATAAGTTGTTAGGGTTATCACATAGCAATTAAGTATATAAGTTGTTAGGGTTATCATATAGCAATGAAGTATATAAGTTGTTAGGGTTATCACATAGCAATTAAGTATATAAGTTGTTAGGGTTATCACATAGCAATTAGGTATATAAGTTGTTAAGGGTTATCAAATAGCAATTAAGAATATTAGTTGTTAGGGTTATCAAATAGCAATTAAGAATATAAGTTGTTAGGGCTATCACTCAGCAATTAAGTATATATGGTGTTAGAGTTATCAAACAGCAATTAAGTATATAAGTTGATAGGGTTATCACTCAGTAATTAAGTATATATAAGTTGTTAGGGTTATCACTCAGCAATTAAGTATATAAGTTGTTAGGGTTATCACTCAGCAATTAAGTATATAAGTTGTTAGGGTTATCACATAGCAATTAAGTATATACGTTGTTAGTGTTATCACACAGCAATTAAGTATATAGGTTGTTAGGGTTATCAAACAGCAATTAAGTATATACGTTGTTAGGGTTCTTATCTTATATCTTATATCCTTCCCGTGCCGTTAGACGTCACATAGGGCTCGCAGAGTAGTTCGCCAATTTTTCCTGTCTTCGGCGAGTCTTTCAACCTC
The DNA here is from genome assembly GCA_009760885.1 of Achatina immaculata. NCBI lineage: Eukaryota > Metazoa > Mollusca > Gastropoda > Stylommatophora > Achatinidae > Lissachatina > Lissachatina immaculata. The sequence goes on along the minus strand of CM019697.1, from coordinate 35,091,192 downwards.
ATCAAACGATTTTATGCCTGTTAACTTGGCCTCTCTTAATAATGTTCTCTTCAGAGTTTCACGCGGTCTGCCCCTTTTAAGTATATAAGTTGCTAAGGTTATGACTCAGCAATTAAGTACATAAGTTGTTAAGGTTATCACACACTAATTAAGTATATAAGTTGTTAGGGTTATCACATAGCAATTAAGTATATAAGTTGTTAGGGTTATCACATAGCAATGAAGTATATAAGTTGTTAGCGTTATCACTTAGCAATTAAGTATATAAGTTGTTAGGGTTATCACATAGCAATTAAGTATATAAGTTGTTAGGGTTATCACATAGCAATTAGGTATATAAGTTGTTAAGGGTTATCAAATAGCAATTAAGAATATTAGTTGTTAGGGTTATCAAATAGCAATTAAGAATATAAGTTGTTAGGGTTATCACACAGTAATTAAGTATATAAGTTGTTAGGGTTATCACACAGTAATTAAGTCTATAAGTTGTTAGAGTTATCACACAGTAATTAAGTATATAGGTTGTTAGAGCTATCACACAGCACTTGCGTATATAAGTTGTTAGGGTTATCACACAGTAATTAAGTCTATAAGTTGTTAGGGTTATCACACAGTAATTAAGTCTATAAGTTGTTAGGGTTATCAAATAGCAATTAAGAATATAAGTTGTTAGGGTTATCACACAGTAATTAAGTATATAAGAAGACCACGGAATGGAGGGGTCACCATAGGTAGAAGTTAAGTCAGTTTTTCTCTGAGTACTGTTGTACAATAAGAAATCAGAAGAGTTGGTTTCTAACTTCCATACATTCCTTGTTCAATAAGACTTCATTTACCTTAGCTAAAATTTCCACCAACCTCCAAGTTTTACACCTACTCAAAGGTTTCTGTAAGAACGACCGGAACCACGATGTGTATCTGCTTCTAGAGGCCTTTAGTCTGCCAAGCAACAGCCTGGACATGGGAAAAAAGATGGGGGAAGGCAAAATGGCCATATACCCCAGAACTGATGCTCCTAGAACCAACCACACAGTCAGCCCAGGAGAGGACATGTACAGGTAGTATTCATATCTGAATTCTCAGTTAAACTTTCTCTGAAAAATCACAAGAGAACTACCTGGGATTCGAACACGGACTCCGGTAGGACGAGCAGCCGTCTAGCCACGAGAGAACAGCGTACTATCGACTTAGCCAACTAGCACCCCAAAAAAGGTGTTTTGTTGACATAGTCTTTAGTAACTTGAACAACAATAACAAACGAATCCCAGGTAATTCTCTTGTGATTTTTCTTTCTCTCACGTCTCACTAAAGTGCTTTGTCTACGATTTTTTCGAGGTTTAATCCTACAATATTTGTTCTCTTACTTTACCGTACCAAACCCTCGTAGTTTCCTATTTATAAAAAATTGTTCCTTAATTAAACTACTGTCCTTTCTCACTCCTCATATTTTCACTTCTTATCTGTGGCGTAGTCGTATCCAGTTTTCTCACAGAGAAGATGGCATATATGATCTTTTTGTGTGTATTTCTTTGTCTTGTCCTGTCTTTTCTGTTATCCTTGTTAAAGATATTTTTGCCGAAATATTTGGTTTTTGTTTTTATTGTTTTAGATAACCATCTCACTGTTCTCAGCTTTTATTGTTAACTTTTCCTCCTTCCCTTCTTCCCTGCATCTTTTTTTTTCATAGACTGCACCATGCACCACTGTCTTGGCACCGCTGAAGGGTTTCTCTGTCTGTCTGCCGTGTAACTCCACAATATGTGGCTGTTCATGTAGATACAGCCATTGTTTCTTGTTTTATGATTTAGAATATAACCGTTGCTTCTTGTTTTACTATTTTGGATACTTGATAATCGTTTCTTGCTTTATATTTTAGACACACAACCGTTGTTTCTCTTTTGCGTTCATCGTCTAAGCCAGACCAGGGGGAAATGCATTGTGGGAGAATGAGATGCAACTTCGCTCTCATGGAGTATGACACTGAGGCAGAAGAGCGTAAGAGAATGGATGAGGAAGAGAGAAGAAGAGAGGAAGATGAGATGCTACGTGAGGAACAACGGAGAGAAGATGACAGGCTGGCAGCAGAGAGAAAACGAGAAGAGGAACGACAAAAGAAAGAAGAAACAGAACACAAGATTGGCGATGAAAATCCGTTTCAGGTGATTCCATAATTCCAAATCTTACTTACAGTTATTCTGCGTGTCTCATAGTTACAATGCCTATCACAGAGTAACAGTATCTACATAAGGAAATAATGTCTTTGTGAAATGAAACTATGTTACTGAACAAAAGTTAACTCTTTCCGTGCCGATTGGCAAAATTTTACCAATTCCAATTTGCCTGTTGAGTATCGTTTGGTAAAATTTTAACTCTTGTTTCGTGTCTAAAAAGACAGTGTAATTTTTTAATTGTACACGTTTTATTTCCGCATGCCCGGTGACCTGTCATAGTTCTGTCCGAAGTGTGCTTAACAACCGAATGAAGGCATTTTAGCACCTTCGAGCGTCATCGGATCATAACCTTGGTTGAAAGCGGTTTATCTGGTCGTGAAGTTGCTCGGCGTTTGGGGAAATTTCAAATAATTTGTGTGATTTCTGAGGCATACAGACAAGCCCTACGACCAGATTGAATGTGCCCCAAGTAGATTTTGACCTATAAAACGCTATAAAACAGACTGAAGAAGTAGATAGAAGGTTATTTCAGACATTATTAGAAGGTTATTTCAGACATTATTAGAAGGTTATTTCAGACATTATTATACTGAGTTTGCTACATACTATCACACAACGAGATCGGATGAAGCTACAGGTCGATTTAGACATCGCCGATGGTAGATCTAGACCTACCCGATGGTAAATAGGACACAAGTATTAGCTAAACACTACTTTTTTTTCCTAAACAAAACTCTACATTCTTACATTTACAGGTATTTTGATGCACAATGTATATACTTGTATCGTGGAAATACGTGGAAATACTGTGCTATTTCAATGTTACAGCTATATCCCCTCTACAGATCAAAACCTGCGCTTTTAATTTGGCACCCAACTGAACGTGCGCGTTTCTTCCTGTGGCACGGAAAGATTTAGGGCCGGTTTTTTCAATTCTTACAAAAACAAAATCAACTGCCTAACAAACAAGCCATTAGTACAAAAGAAAACAGCATTTAAAACTGAACAAATTCAATCATTTCATTTGCAGATCGGAATAGGAATACACACACAGCAAGCTGGCGAAATCACTCACCCCTCGTCCAAAAATTCACAAGAGTGATCTTCAAATAACAAACATGTCAGTATCGCGTGTGGCCACCGTTCGCTGTCAGACATTCGACTCACCGTTGCCTCATAGAGTTAACCAGGGTTGTTAGGACATGCTATGGAATGGCCTGCCACTCTTGTTGAAGGAAAAGGGTCAGCTGGGTGACATCAACAGGTGGGGGATGATTTGTGGAAATCCGTCTGCCTAGGACATCCCAAATGTGCTCAGTGGGCGACCGAGCTGGCCAATCGATTCTAATGATCTTTTGCTGTTGAAGAAAATCTACGACACGACCCCAATGTGTCTTCCGTTATCGTCTTGTAGGATTGTCCCTGCACACATGGCTTGCAAGGTAGGCTGGACAATGGGTTCCAGATTGTAGGCATCGCTAGGCGGTTAGGGTGCCATGAATGACATGGAGAGGAGTCCGTCTGTGCCTGCTGATGCCACCCCAGACCATGATTGATCCCCCTCCGTAACGATCCACCTCTTGGATAGTGGCATCATGGAACTGTTCCCCTGGCCTTCTCCAAACACGGATTCTGCCATCATTGAAAGAGATACTGAAGCAGGATTCGTCCGTGAAAATAATTTCACCCCACTGGCACCTCGTCTAACGGATGTGCTGCCGGCACCAGGCAACTCTAAGTTTGCGGTGAGCTGGATTAAGAGTTATTCTTATAGCTGGTCGTTGCCCAGATTCTCTTAAACGCCTGCGAATTGTTCTTCCACTTTAACATTAACATTTGGCTTGGTTCTGAGAGTGGAAGTTGTTACTGTCCGGTTGCGAAGTGTTGACAGCTGCAGGTATCTGTCATCTTATCTACTCGTCCAACTAGGTCGGCCTGAACTATGCCTGCCTTCTACTCCTCCGGTTGTGCGAGATCGCTCCAAATGCCTTTTTGATGCTAGAATGGGACATCCCCAAACGCCGTGCAACTTCACGGCCAGATAAACTGCTTTCAACCAAGGTTATGACCCGAGGACGCTCAAAGGTGCTAAAATGCCTTCGCGATGGCATGGTGTTTTTCAAATGACAAAAATACTCATAAACCGCTTTAATAAAAATGATTGAAAGGTGAGAAGTGTTCACTAAGGATATATATTGCATATGCTGTACAAATCAGCACGATTTAATTACCTGCTGGGTAGTGCTGATACTTTAAAATGCCCTAACATTTGTCTAAGAAGACGCAACTGCACGTGATTTTTTTCACTTGTGATGAACAGCTGGTGTTGTTTATGCCCTGGGTCCATAGAGGACTGCCTGAGAATGCAAATTATTCAAGATTCTACAATAAATTTATTTACAGTTTTAGTACGACAATCAAAATAAACATATGATTGAAAATTAATGAACAGCATTTAACATTTGTCCAGTAGTATATATATATATATATATATATGAGGATGGTGTTGTTCGTTTTGTCTCTTCGAATTTGGCTGGTTCGGAGGGTCAGCAATTCAATGTCACCATTTTTTGGGGTCACGTGTCTTGGTGTATAGTGGGAAGGTGTGGTTAGTTCGTTGTGCTCGTTGTCGAGGCATTGGGGGGGGGGGGGGGGGTGAGGATCAGACGGGCCGTTGTTGTATTGTGATGGATGTATTATTGTGGATTTTTTCTCTGGTCTATTGTGATATCGTTCCAGCCCAACCTCTACCCGCCCCGCCCCGGCCCCCATCCCGCCCTTTATGTTGGTAAGTTGCACGTTGTTATTCGCAAATGATATCAGTTTCATTTATGTTTTGTGAACAAATTAATGTAGGTTTCTATGTATATGATTATCGTTCAGTTTCAGTAGTGAAGTTGGTACACTAAATGTTAAATATACTATCCAAAAAAAAAAGAAACCCATAACTACTGATGACCCAATTTTAGTCATAAATGTGATATTCTATAACTTTAAATTGAATGAATAAAATTTTCAAATTGCACACAATAATACCTGAGGGTTTAAACACTCACTTGACAGTTTCTTGCATCTGTGTGACGAGAATTTGCTAGTCCCAGGGGTTTTCAAGTTAGTATGGTGTGTGGCCTCCGCTTGCATCGATCAGCTACTGGCATCTCTTGGGCATAGATGCAATGAGATGTCTGATGTGCCCCTGTGGGATGGCTGCCCACTCTTCCTGGAGTGCCTGCCACAGATCACGACGATTGGCTAGAGAAACGTTTCGGCGACAAACACGTCTTTGGAGCTCACCCCATAGGTGCTCTATCGGATTCATGTCTGGAGACAGGGACGGCCAGGGAAGGGTGACAATGTTGTTGGCAGTCAGGAATTGTGCGATGAACCGTGTAGAATGGGGTCTGACAATGTCTTATTCTTCTTCTTCTTCTTCTCTTCTTCCTCTTCTTCCTCTTCTTCTTCCTCTTCTTCTTCGTTCGCTTCTACCACCAAGACCGCCCCGTGATCCTACTGAATTTACCCCCGTGGTCCTCAATAGGTCACGTGGTCCCCGAAAGGACCACACGTGATCCCAGATAGGTTCACAAGAGGTTCAGGGTATCGCAGGGCTTGAGCCTGTATTCTTGGTGGGTCGCTGAAGCAGGATTGCGTGACACTATAGTTTTCGTTGCACCAGTTTAATCTAGAGTTGGACTTTCTCTTCGGAAAACCTCGACATGTTTTAGATGTGAGTATATCCCCGCTGGGTGAGAGGTGATTGCCCATCTAGCCTAGACTTGGACTTTCTCACAGAAAAACCTCAGCGTGATTAGGATACACATACATTTCCGCCGGGTGAGAGGTGGTTGCCTATCTAGACTCCCATGATCCAGTTTCTCCGACTTCAGCATTTTGTGGTCGTGGCCGCTACCCTTCCTAGTTGTGACCAGGGCGGAGCTTTTGTCCAGGCGGACGAATCCTCGCCACTAGTAAGTTTCATCTCTGGGTTGAGACGGTTTAGGAATAGTTTCCCAGTATGGGCGTGTTTAGGACATGACCGACCTCTAGTGCGGAGGTACCGTGACTTGAGTAGCCGTCAAATTTCACCCTTTATTTAAGCCAGTTTAGGAATATTTCACCAGTATGGGTGTAGAACGGACGTGGCCGGCCTCTAGAGCAGACGTGCCGTGGTATGAGTAGCTCTCGCCGCGAGACTACTGGGCATACCGATTAAGTTTCACTTTATCCTTTCCATCAGCTTTTCACATCAGCACGGCACGGCAATCTGATTGCTTTTCCTCATTTTCTTCATTGGCCGCGCGGCATCCGAAAAGTCTCTCCAGCAGCGTCTTAACCCCTAGGTTAAGCCGGTTCAGACAATTCACCCGGTTTGAGTGTACATGGGACATGGCCGACTTCCAGAGCAGAGGTGCCGTGACTTGAACAGTCCTGACCTCGAGACTACTAATTACTTCACTTACTCATTTCTTTCACCTTTTGCACAGTGCCACACGGCAACCCATAATCGCACCTTTCTTCACTGGCCGGGAGGAGACCCACTCCACGCATGGCAGCTGAAGAATTTCGCCAGCAGCGGACGTTGTCCTGGTGAAACACAGACCTTTGTGCAGCCAAAAATGGAAGGAAATGAAGAATTTGATTGACATATCATTGCGCATTCAAGCCTCTTTCAATCTGCACCAGTGGACTCCTTCCGTTGAAATTGATAATTTCCCATACCATTACACCTCCACCACCGTGCGACGGAGCTTCATCAACGCAATTTTGGACAAAATGTTCATTATCCCACGGTAGACCCTTCTCCGCATATCATGGCGGTGCAGCAAAAAGGAAGATTCGTCACTAAACCAGACACGTCTCCATTGATTGTCATATGTCCAGTGCCAATGCTGGTTGGCCCAAACGAGTCTGTTTTGGCGATGGTGTCTCGTTAAGACAGGCCCTCGGTGAGGTCGTCGTGCCACCAGTCCAGCTTCATGCAGTCTATTCCGGACAGTTTGATCAGACACACGACGTCCTGCAAGCAATGACTGGGTACTTGATGAAGCTGTTGTAAACCTATTTCTGAGGTGATGAACCAGAATAAAGCTATCATCAGCTGCTGTTGTCACCCTGGGTCGTCAACTGCGGTTCAGGTCTTCAGCTGAGCCAGTGGCATGTAAACGTTGTCAAAGTCGACTGATGGTACTCTGAAGCACGTTTAAATGCTTGGCAACCTGACTTTGACTTTCCCCTGCTTACAGGCAACCAATAGCAATGTTTCGTAAATTTTGCGACAGACGCGCCATAATTGTTTGCTTGAAAATTAACTGAATTTGTTTGCGTAACCTCATCCTTTGATAGGGTTTCATTTGTATGTTAAGTGTGTTGTGCTCACCACAAACATCACTTTTCCATAAACGCAACGTGAGTTATGGTAAAAAAAATGCGTGATTAGCAAGGGCAGCTACTGCGTTCTGACTATACATAAGAATAGCAAAATTTACGCTAAATCATGGACCTGATATTTTGCTGGCAGATTTTGGTTTGTTTTGAGATACCCGGGGAAAACATTTTTCTCATAATATATACAAAAAAATGAAGCTATGCATTTCTTTTTTATTGGACAGTATATATGTAGGCATGGATAAAGAGTGATTTAACATCATCAATTGATTGATTATGCATTTCAGATCATGAATTAATTCATTTTATGCACTATTGCGTGTTAGACTGAAGATGCGTTTTGTGTTTTTTCTTCATGCATTTTGAGTATGACATTGTCATTTCATTGTCATCCTTTATAATCACATGTATGTTATAACATATGTGACGTTTAACGGCACGGGAAGGATATAAGATATAAGATAAGATGTTATAACGACGTTTGATTTTTCATTGATTGATGTGTCATTATGACTATTCTTCCATGTTCTTTATATGCGTGACAGCAGCAAGCTTCATGATGGTTAACCAGCCTCACGGTGGTCAGTAACCAGTGGCTATGAGTTTTCAGAGTTTATATATATCTATATATATATATATAATTTTTGAAGTTGTGAGTGCTGTTGCGCATACGTGGATTTATAGAGATTTTCAGTAATTGTATAAGATTGTTAGGAACTGCCATGAGATGAGTGAGTCTGTTCATGATGTTGGGTGTGTAGAAGAAATTACAGTGTTCATCATTTAGGGCCTGAAAATAGGGTCATAGTGTACTCTCGTTCAGCATATTGAATCGTAGCATTGTTGTTTGATATAAAATTGTATCGTTTGGCTCTTTTGGTAAGTTTTGGTGTATGTTGTCGTCATGTCTGGTTGTGTATTAAATTGATATATAGATATATTGATTCATGAATCTTATCTTATCTTATATCTTATATCCTTCCCGTGCCGTTAGACGTCACATAGGGCTCGCAAAGTAGTTCGCCAATTTTTCCTGTCTTCGGCGAGTCTTTCAACCTCAACAAAGGATTTTATGCCTGTTAACTTGGCCTCTCTTAATAATGTCCTCTTCAGAGTTTCACGCGGTCTGCCCCTTTTTCTTCGGCCTGTTGTGTTCCACTTGATAGCTTGTTTTGGGATTCTCTGATCATTTCTTCTCATCAAGTGACCAACATATGTCCATCTACTTTTCCTGATCACCCGTGAGACTGGTTGTTGTTCAGTCATCTGTCTTATCTCTGCATTGTTCTTGAATTCATTCCACTTGATGCCAAGTATTTTCCTTAGGCATTTGTTTTCAAAAGAGTCTAATTTCTTTTCTATTTCTTTAGTTGTTTTCCAGCTTTCGCATGCATAAATGAGGATGGATATTACATTTGAATTGAATAGTCTTAACTTGGTTTTGTGCTTATAACTTTGAATTCCATATGTTCTCAAGATTCTTGAAGATTGATGCTGCTTTTGCAATTCTGATCCTAACTTCCTTTCTAGTGTCACCATCCTGGTCTATGTAGCTGCCAAGGTATGCAAATTGATTGACTTCTTCAATATCTGTCCCTTCTATGTGTATTTTTCCATTTTGATTGATGGGAATTTTCATTATTTTTGTTTTGTCCTTGTTAATTTCAAGTCCTATTTTGCTAGCCAGTGAAGACAGGCTATCTGTTTTTTCTTGCATGGAATTCACATTATTACTGATAAGAGTTATGTCATCAGCAAAATCAAGATCTTCTAGTTGGGTCCCATGTACCCAGTCAATACCTGTGTTACCTGTGCAGCATTTTGTCATTATGAAGTCTATTGTAATCCCAAAAAGTATGAATCTTATACTGTTAAAAAAAAAAAAAAGAAACGCAACAAATACGATGTTGCGATTTAAACTGAAGTTTGTTGATCAGACAAGGGAACATTGTCTGAAACGTTCACTTAGACATCAGCTTCAAGTGCTGACCTGAATTGTATTCAGCGGATGATTCATGAGCACAGAAAGAGACACTAGTCAAAACAGCATTTTTGACAATAACTCATGACAGGTTCACGAGAATTCCGTGAAACTTACTGAACACAAAACTCACTGACCATGTTATTGAATACTTATAAAAGATTGAGGCTTCTCGAATCAATTCATTTGAAAATTCAATGCGCAAGTATGGCTCATCTTACTACAGAACAAGACTCATCACCATTGGACGTTTACAGACTGGACAGTCACAAAGTGTAGTGGCCTGACAATTTAATGTGGTTAGAAGCACATAAATGCCTTTGAATGTAAATGCTACAAAAGAGTTCTTCAAATATCATAGACACAAAAATAACAAATATATCTATATCACAAGATCTTAATATTGAAGAACGCTGGCTAGTTAAGAGGATTAAAGAGAGAAAACTTAAATATTTTGGACACATTAAACGTCATGATAATCTAGAGAAGACCGCCTTGGAAGGGTACATAATGGGAAAAATAAAAAGAGGAAGGCCAAGTCGAAGATGGCTGCAAGACATCGTTGATGATCTGCAAATGGATACATCAGCGGCAGGCCATCTTACTCACAACCAAGAGGCCTACAGGAATGCTGTTTGGGAGGCAAAGTTCCACAAGGGACATGGAAATGAATAAAAAAAGATGCACCATTAGTCGCTTTTGTAGAAGATTTCAAGAAACTGGCTCAGTTGCAGATTGGCCATGCAGTGGAAGACCCATAGTCACAACTCCTGCCGAAGACCGCTTCATACAGCTGCGTCACCTCAGGAATCGATTTCCATCTGCGTCCTCCACAGTCCAGTCAATGACAGCAGTTCGTCGAATTTCAGATCAAACGGTCAGGAACCGGCTGCACGACGCTGGTCTTTGGGCTAGAAGACTCTACAGAGTTCTTACGGACCAGCATCGCCAGAACCGACTGCAGTGGGCGAACCAGTATCGTCAATGGACCGTTGCGAATGATTCGAGAAGGGTTTGGTTTAGTGATAAATCATTCTTTCTGCTCCAGCGAAACAATAGACGGAGAAGAGTTTACCGCAGAGTCTATAAGCGCTACCCCCAGAACTAAGTGGATGTGGCTTCTCCACATGGTGGTGGACGTGTACTGGTGTGGAGGAAGATCAACTTCATGGGAAGAAGTGACCTGGTGCAAATTGAAAGACGCCTGAATGCCCAACGATACATCGTTGAAATTTCGTCCTCACATCCTTCCACTTTTGGATGCACCAGGGTCGATTTTTCAGCAGGATAACGCTCGACCTCATGTCAACCAGTTCCTCACTGACAACAATGTCCTGACACTTCCGTGGCCATCCATGTCATCAGACATGAACCCAATAGAACACTTATGGGATGAACTCAACAGACAAGTCCACCAGAGAGACGTGGCGCCAACCAATCTCCGATAGTTGTCTCTTGCACTGCAGGAAGAGTGCGCAGCCATTCCACAACAACAAATCCAACGGCTAATCGGATCCATGTCAAGGATGTTCTCTGATACAGGCCAGAGGAGGTCATACACCTTACTGAAAAAGGAGGTCTCAGTCGCAAAGAATAAAAGTACAAACCAAATTTAATGAAATCATTTCATTGTTAAAGTCTTCAAGTTTCTTCAAGCCAAGATTGAAACATTAATTCCGTAAAATAAAATTTTGATACAAGTTTTAAATTTGGTGTCTTCTTCTTCTTCTGCTTTCGAGGTTGTTGGTCACATCAGATCCTGATCCCTGTTGACAAAACAAAGCCCGCAGTCCTCTTCAGATCTGATAGGAGCCCCCAAGCTTTTGACCCAAGCTTGTATCCTCTGGCTATGCCTCACGCCTCAGGTCTGCATGGTCTGGGCACTCTTGAAGGATATGTTCTGGAGTTTGGACTCCACTGCCACATGGACAATCGTCTGTATTAGACATTTTAAGTAGATGTAGGTGGCTTAGTAGTCTACAGTGGCCTGTCCTTAGGCGGAAGAGGATGGTTTGCTAATATTTTTGTAGATCTGATTCATTGCTGCATTTCAGTTGCTTTTTTCCATTCAGATCTGCACTGGTTACGGATTATAGTTTTCGCTTCTTGTAGTTTATTGGATGATTTGTTTGATCTTGATTACTGCCAGCTTTGGTTAGGGTGTCGAAATTTGGTGTCCATTACGACTACAGTAATGTTGCGTTTCTTTTTTTAAAACAGTATATTTACTGTTGATGGTGTCGTGTTGTCGAAATGTATAAGTGTTAGATTCCAATAGTTATATTCCTCGTTAACCTACCATACGCCTGTAAGAAGGTAGAATCTTGGGTTGTAAATGGGTGTTGATTGCCTTTTGGGTTAGAATGTACTAATCACTGAGTTTTCATGGGGATGTTTCTCCCTTATACCAAATTTTAATAAGTGAACGAAGATGGTATATCAAAGTAAGCATTATCTATCTAACCATAAACCAAAAATGGCCAACCGAATATTTTACATAGCCCGGAATAACACAGTTGATCTCAGAGTAACCTGAGTAGATAAATATGTGAATCTGTTCTTGGATGTGTCCTGTGTCTATGCATCTGGCTTCCACTATTTATAATATGTTTAATTATAAATGCAACAGAAATCTGTATCTATAGAAAATTATGCCATATATCACTGAGAATAAAACGAAAAAATGCATAAGCTTTATAGTAGCTCCAAGTGAAATGTGAATTTGTCAGTAAAATAAGAATCAAGAGAACACAATATTTTGACCATATCAAAAGACATAGCAGTATGTTGAATATCATGCTAGAAGGAAGGATGAAAGGAAAAATAATGAGAGATAGACAGAGATGTCGGTGGGAAGGTAACATACAAGAGTGAACAGGATACAGCTTGGCTGAATGCACCATCAAGGCTAACAAGCAAGGAAACAGGAGATTCATTATCGCCAACCTGAAGACGCCACATGATGATGACGAGTCTTAGTGTAGCTAAGTTCATATTGTCAGATTCTGAAATTAGGTTCTCTAGTTTTGTTTTCTTTTATCTTGAGTTTCAAAACTCGATGAACCTATTCTTAGACATCTCTTTCAAGCTTTAAGAAGACCTGTGACTTGATGAGTTTTGCGTGTTGTCATTCTGATGTACGTCACTCCCAATAAGTGTTAGTTCTTTCCTGTCGCTGTCCTAACCAGGCTACACCCTAAGAGGGGTGTGTGTGTGGGTGAGAGAGAGAGAGAGAGAAAAGATGTGCCTGTATCAGTTGTTCGTTGTTTGTACTTGAAGTCGATTGCTTAAGTCAGAACATACGACACGAGAGTCATTAAATGTCAAGTGTACTCAGCACTACTCTATGGTGTAGAAGAATGAGTATTAAACACGAAAATGAAAAGAAAATATTGGCACTTGAAATGTGGATATACAGAAGAATATGGCGAATTTCATGGACAGAAAAGAAAACACTGAAAGAAATACTAACTCAACTGAAACAGAAAAGTGAAATAATGAAAAACATGAGAATAGGCAGTCAAAATATATGGACTGACTATAACATAAACTGGTGGACTTACAATATAAACTGATGGACTGACTACAATATAAACTGATGGACTACAATATAGACTGGTGGACTGATTACAATATATACTGGTAGACTTACAATACATACTGGTGGACTGACTACAATATAAACTGATGGACTTACAATATAGACTGGTGGACTGACTACAATATAAACTGATGGACTACAATATAGACTGGTGGACTGACTACAATATAAACTGATGGACTACAATATAGACTGGTGGACTGACTACAATATAAACTGATGGACTTACAATATAGACTGGTGGACTGACTACAATATAAACTGATGGACTACAATATAGACTGGTGGACTGATTACAATATAAACTGATGGACTACAATATAGACTGGTGGACTGACTACAATATAAACTGATGGACTACAATATAGACTGGTGGACTGACTACAATATAAACTGATGGACTACAATATAGACTGGTGGACTGACTACAATATAAACTGATGAACTACAATATAGACTGGTGGACTGACTACAGTATAAACTGATGGACTACAATATAGACTGGTGGACATCATGAAACAATAGGCTAGACTGTGCTTGGTGGTGAAAACAACGAACAGAGCAAGTTAGAGGAACATTGCAGCCAGCATTCCATGGGAAGAGAACACATACTGATGATGAGAGTAATTCTCTACTTCTTTGTAATTTTAATCTACTTAATTAAAAATAATTTCGACCTAAGGTTAACCTATTTACTTCATTTTAATAATGTCGACCTCAGAGTAAACTATCTACTTCATATTAACAATGTCGACCTCAGAGTAAACTATCTACTTCATATTAACAATGTCGACCTCAGAGTAAACTATCTACTTCATAGTAACAATACAAACAACAAAAGTAACATCTATTTTATACAAAAAAGTCACACTAAAAATGTACCCACGTAGATATAGGTAAGCACAAAGTAGAAGCAGGCGATTGGCTGAGAAATAAGAGAAAGAAGCAATGACAAAGATACTGCCTGGCAAAAAATGACGTAATAAAATTATAACCCAAACGAAACCCACCTAGAGAAAGAAAATCGGGTTAATAATATTGCTAACCTATTCATCCGCGGCTTGAATTAGAAAATGTAGCAAAGTAAATGAGTCTATGACAAGGAAACTGGAATCAAAAGCGGGAATAAGAGCAGAGAAAATTAAGATGACTGTGATTTGTAACTTCTGTGTAGTTTCATGTTTGTATCAAAATAAAATAAACCTAAGTATTTCACGAAGAGTGTAGTCACCACAACTAAAAATATTATTGTATGTCATCTTTGTCCTTGAACTGTCAGACACGTCCCAAAGTTCTTCGCACACCTGTACCTCTGGATCTTCCACTTCCTCTCGTACCTATCACGCCGATCAGTGAGTGGGGAGAACATTTGTCCACAAAAACTCCATCATCTCCACCGGCATATGAACTAAGAAAGGTAATTTCCTATAAAGAATGCATTTCATTTTCTTACTTTGTTCTCATTTTAGTAGTAGTAATAGTACTTTGCTGGCTGCAAAGGACAGGCATTTGTGGAAAACCCTTGCGGAAGCCCCATGTGCCCTGGGCACTTAAGGTTCAGAGAGAGAGAGTAGTAGTAATAGTAGTAGTAGTAGTAGTAGTAGTAGTAGTAGTAGTAGTAGTAGTAGTATTAGTAGTAGTAGTAATAGCAGCAGCAGCAGCAGCAGCAGTAGTAGTAGTAGTAGTAGTAGTAATTTCACTACAACCATTAAGTCATTTTACTTTTTTTTCTTTGGGGATATAACTCTAGCATTTAGCTTAGTAGCTTCTGCGGTTTGGATATGAGAATGTGCTTTGAGAAAAAAGGGGAGAGAAGAAAGAGAAGAGAAAAAATGTGAGAGATTGGGGATGAGGGAGAAAAGATGATCATAAGATGGGTGGGGCAAAGAAGGGATTTAAGTCTGGAAAGAAAAAATGTAGTTTTTACTGTTAACATCTAGGACTCTCCCATTTCAGACAATGGATTCGCCCCTGCCAGAATATCATCAGAGTACCCATAGCACCAACCAGACTTGGCGCCACATAGCCCGGCCAGGTCACGAACAGATTGACATCATAGTACACGGCGCCAGCAACATTCCAAATCCCGGCTCGGGAAAAGTTCCCCAGCCCTTTGCCACTCTGTTAGTACAGTTCTTACATCATCATCAGCATCATCATCATCATCATCATAGTTGTCGTCGTCATCAACACAACAATTTCATGATCATTTAACTTTACACATCACAGAAATAAGGTGGGCATATATGGGCCAAGTGTTGAGAAGAAACAATCAAAGAGTCACATAGGTAAAGGTAAAGGTAATCCTGTCATGCCTTAGAGGCACATAGGGATTTGGTGTTAGTGTCCATATTTTCCTTAGAGGCACATAGGGATATGGTGTTTGTGCAAAGCAAGGCCTCAAAAAGAAAACATCTGGAAAAGGAAAAAGATGCTGATCTCGAGAGAGCTAAAGAGAATACTGACAAGAAAGGCCAAAACAGAAGCTCACTGTGAGGTACACTGCAAGCCTTATGTGGTGATCGATGGCACAGGGCGGATGTAAGAATATGGAGAAGGCCACAAAAAAACCCAAAAAAATCAGTGGAGGCAGCTGCAGACAGTTTTCCTTGTAGCATTTGCTCTTTCTCTTCCTGTCATTATCATCATCATGTGCAGTCTCCAAAGGGAAGATTGACTGCAATTGTCTTCCAACTTGCTTTGTGCTCTGTCCTGTGTGCACTCAGCCAAAACTGTTTATTGTTGTTCACCTTTTGATGTTGATTGTTGTTCATCTCCTGATGTTTACTGTTGTCCATCTGTTGGTGTTTATTGTTGTTCATTTCCTGATGTTTGTCGCTGCTCATCGCATGCTGTTTATCAACTCTCTAAATTGTTCATTTCTCTTTTGTCCATTTTTCTTCAACTTTACCTCAACATGGGTTTCATTATAGTGTTATATATTTTTCTATAACCCAGCTATTTTAGTTGTCTTGTTCTTTTCTCTTTCGATATTTCTATTTTCAATTTCAATAGGATTATTTTGTTTTGCGTATTTTCTGTCCACGAAATATGCCCCATTTGTTTCTGTACATGAACATTTTTCATGGACTCTAGTTTGTCTTTCCTATTTTCTTGTTGTACACCAAGGATAAACGTCTATCCATGATATTCTACGTGCCATTCTGTAACATTCAAATGCTGTTATCCTTTTTTCTAGTGATTTATTTAGTGTCCATGTTCCACATCCGTATGTTGCCACTGGGAATATGTAAGCTCTTAGTAAACATAACTTTATTTTCTTGTTGGTACCTTGCCCCATATTCTTCATTTGTGCTAGTTTCTGTTTTGCAACTGCTAGTCTTCTTTTTATTTCCACTGCGCAGTCGCCATTAGTGGTGATGATTGAACTTAGATATTCAAATGTATTTACCTTTTCAAGCTCTTTGATGGTCCAGTGTAATTGTGGGCTTGCTTCTCATTTTGTCAATTATCTTTGGTTTTGTTGGTGTTTAAAAAAGAGTTTCTGAGCATCTATGTGTCTTTTGATTGAGATAATCAACTGTTGCAGTCTTTCTGAGCTGTTTGATAAAAGGACACTATCATCAGCATATCTAATTTATAGAATCTGATGGGCTCCGATGTTGAAAGATGTAGCTGTTTCCTGTTCATCTCTTATATTCCTTATGATATTTTTGGCATAGATGTTAAACAAGTATGGAGAAAAGATATATCCCTGTCTTACCCCCTTTTGTACGCCAAACCAACCAGATGTTTCACCATCTACCCTCACTTCTGCTTGCTGGTCTTGGTACAGTCTGGCTATGAGGTGTATCAGAAGACTGAGAAACCCATGTTGTTCATAATAGACCATAACTGTTGATGCTGTACATAGTCAAAAGCTTTGGAGTAATCTACAAAACAGATGCATAGCTCCACATTAAACTCTCTACACTTTTCTGTGGTGTTCCTCATGTATGATCTCTGGTGCCTTTGCCTGGTTTAATGTTTAGTATATGATCTCTGGTGTCTTTGCCTGGTCTGATGTTTAGTATATGATCTCTGGTGCCTTTGCCTGGTCTAATGTTTAGTATATGATCTCTGGTGTCTTTGCCTGGTCTGATGTTTAGTATATGATCTCTGGTGTCTTTGCCTGGTCTGATGTTTAGTATATGATCTCTGGTGTCTTTGCCTAGTCTGATGTTTAGTATATGATCTCTGGTGCCTTTGCCTGGTCTGATGTTTAGTATATGATCTCTGGTGCCTTTGCCTGGTCTGATGTTTAGTATATGATCTCTGGTGCCTTTGCCTGGTCTGATGTTTAGTATATGATCTCTGGTGCCTCTACCTGGAATGAAACCTGCCTGTATTTCATGTATTTCTTGTTCTATTTTCCCTCCATCCTTTTCAGTATGATTTGTAACATGTTGCTTCCATGACTTATAAGAGCGATAGTTCTATAGCTCGTACACATTTTTAGATGCCCATCTTCGGCAGAAGCTTTGTATATTGAACGTTGTACATTGAACGTTTTCAGTCCTTGGGCCAACTTCAACTTTTTCAGATCTTACAGCACAAGGCATGATAAATACAGGTGCTACTTTTTCCTACTGCTTGTATTATTGTATCTATTCCTTCATCGCAGCCAGGGCTTTTCCCTTTCTAAGATTCTTAACGGCATCCCTGACCTCCTCCAAAGAGGGTTCGGGTTCTTCATTTATCCTCACCTCGCTGTTATTATTATTTTCTGGAGTATTTGTTGCTTGGTACATCTCTTTGCAGTGGTCTTCCCATCTGTTCATGACGTCTTTTTCTCCTTGCTTGTCATTAATTACACCAAGGAATGTTTTCAACCTGAAGTTCTTCAACAGTTTTGCCTCAGAAAACATTTTTACAAAGACAATCATCTAACATCCTTTCCATTCTGTTGCAAGAATTACTTGTATATTTGTTTTTGTCAAGTCTGACTTGTTTCCTGATGTCCTTTGTATATTTCTTATACAATGCTTGTTTTCAGCATCTTTTTTGAACTTGATGTTTCTTCTTTCTTCAGTTAGTTTCACTATTTCTTCCGAAATGTAATCTCACTTCTTTGTTCCTCTTTTCTTAACCTACCATACAGCCTTTTTTTTCAGTATTAGCGTCAAATATTGCGGTAAAATGTTCTCTTTTTACCTGTGAGTATGGTACTAGATAACATGTCATATATTTTACTGTGAACACGACATCGGATAAAATGTCCTATATTTTTCTGTGGACGTGGCACTGGATAAAACATTCTATATTTTTCTGTACATGTAACGTGTACTGGCCCCGTGTAGGGCCTCGAGCTGCTAGCTGTGTAAGCTTTTCACAGTTTAATTATTTTCTTTTCATTGATATAATGTTTTTCTTGTCATGGGCGAGCCAGCGTACAGGTTTTTTTAAAGTTTTACAAACCTCCCTATCATTTAACAAGTTTTTAAAAGTATTTACTCTTTGTGCAAAAAATACTTTTAGCAAAAAGAAGAGTTCAAACCGTTTTGTGAGTTTTAACAAGCATGAGTCCATTTATATCTGAGAAGTTTTCGGGTATTATTAGGGGTATTACCTGCATTTATTTTGCACGTTGTGTATACGTGTTTCACCTTGTCAAATGCCTTGGTGTAATCAATGAAGCATAAGTAGAGATCTTTCTGTACTTCTAAAGCTCTTTCTGTTAGTGTTCGTAAAGCATAAATGGCATTGTGTGTTCCCTTTCCTTCAACAAATCCAAACGGTTCATCTGCTATTTCCATTTTTATCTTTTTCCTTGTTCTTCTCATAATTATTCTCAGAAGTAGCTTCGTTATGTGACATGAGAGGCTGACAGTCCGGTGGTCGTCACATTCCTTTGCACCTGGTTTCTTTGGTAGTGCTATAAACGTGGATTTAATCAGGTCACTGGGAATATAACCACTATTGTAAATGTCATTCAGTAACTTGGTTATTATTTTTATTCCTGTCTCCTCTAGTGCCTCTATTTCTTCTATTGTTATATTATCAGGCCCAGTCGCTTTTCCTTTCTTCATGTGTTTGATGGCATCTATGATTTCATCTTCAAGTATTGGTGGTCCTTCACAGTTTTCAGTATCTGGTGTTAATTCTGGTCTTTCTCCTCCATATAGCTCACCGATATACTCTGTCCACCTGTCCACAATGTCTTCTTTTCCCATTAACATTTTACCTTTCGATTTCAGGCATCCTGTGGTATATTTTGTTTTCCTGCCCGTGAGTTCATAATTCATTTATTAAAATGCTTGAAGACATCAATATAGACGGCAAAGACCTGATGATTGTAAAACATCTATACTGGCAGCAAGAAGCAGCAGTTCGAGTTGAAAATAGAATTGGAAAATATCAACCTATAAAACAAGGGGTGCGACAAGGATGTGTAATATCTCCAGACCTTTTTTCTCTGTATAGCGAGAATATTCTAAGAACAATCATCACAGAACCAGGCATAAAAATTGGAGGATACAATATTAACAACCTTCGGTATGCTGACGACACAGTACTGATAGCTGAGAGCCAACAAGACCTGCAAAATCTCTTGGATAAAGTCGCCAAAGAAAGTGAACAGAAAGGCCTTACTTTGAACATCAAAAAGACAGAGACTATGGTTATATCTAAGAAACAGAATCCACCAGCATGCAGTATTAAATTAAACGGAACTAATCTAAAGCAGGTGCAGAAATTCAAATACCTTGGAGCAGTAATAACTTCAGATGGGAAATGCAGAACAGAAATTAGGAACAGAATAGGCCAAGCAAAGACTGAATTTCAGAGAATGAGAAACATATTGACCAACACATCTTTATCAATGAATGTTAGAAAACGAGTCCTAAAATGCTATATTGAACCTATCTTGTTATATGGAAGTGAATCATGGACAATAGGCAAGTCTGCACAAAAATCATTGGAAGCAGCAGAAATGTGGTTTATTAGAAGAATGTTGCGAATCCCCTGGACAGCAAAAATAACTAATGCAGAATATAGGAGAAGAGCTGGAGAGACAAAAAACCTTGTCAAAAAGATAAGAGAGAGACAATGTACTTTCATAGGACATGCAATGAGAAGAGGGGGCATTGAAAATATTATAACAACAGGAAAAATAGAAGGAAGAAGATCAAGAGGAAGACCAAGAGAAATGATACTGGACAGTCTGACGGGATGGTGTGAGAGGAGATCACCAACTGAGCTGATGGCCTGCATGAAGGATCGCGTACTATGGAGAAGCATAATAGCCAACGCCAGTCGGCACGGCACATGATGATGATGATGATGTATAAGTGTGCAAGTTAGAGAGACAGGTGTGCATTGAGTTCAGAGACACTATAGGTTCCTCACATTTCTTTTACTCCTTTGAATATTCATAGAGTGTTATCAGAAATGTAAAGGGGAAAAGAGGGGTTGAAAGTTTACTCTAATTTGTGTAAAACTTGGCTGCAGCCTACACTATAGTTCCAGTCTGCAGTGCACGGTGACTGCTGTATTGTCTGGACTAGTTTATTTAAATATGCCCACCATACATTAGCAGAGTGCATGTCATCTTATCTCTCCCTCTAAGCCTAATATGAGCGAGGAAACGATAAATGATTTTAAAATGTTATGTGTTAAATATGACAGAAGTTTTTGGAGAGAACAGGGATGTGAGTTAAATGTTTAAATGTGAGTTAAATGATGGGATTGTTTAGAAGGCATGATAATGTGGGATAGTATGACAGTTTTTGTGGAGAAAGGAGGAGCAGGGTAGTATGGATTTTATGCAGGAGATTGCTGTGTTGTGATATGACGGAGTTTCTGCTGTGGAAGAAATGAAAGTGAGTTGATAGGGTGGGGTTCTTGTGGTGAAATAGGGCATGAGGTAATAGATGGAGTTTTTAGAAGGTAAAGATGTGGAGTAATGTAAACTTAACGGGGTGCTAAGTCTATATTTAGGGACATTTTAGGGAAGGGACAGGACCTGAAACTGTGGCCCCAAAATCCATGGCCTATGTACTACTGTACTGGATGGCCAGGCATAAATCCATCTAATCTACAACCCAGGATCTTCCCTCCAAGGATGCTGTATGCCAGTCATGCAGCGTATTTACATCCATTCGTACCAAAGACATGACATCTATTACACATTACAAACTCAAGCAATCAAAATAGATCAATATTTTATTATACACACTACATACCATATCACGCTACACAGACATTACATGCGCAAGACATCAACATATATCATCATGAATGAAACACGTATGATATCGGCATATAATGCATAATACTCTAATATGTAACTGAATCATGTGGGCCGGCTGGCCTGAGCTCTCCTGACCGTCTTAAGCAAAACATACATTCGTCTTAAATGGTGCCAACGTAATTATTAACATATTCCAACTACTGCTGCTATCTTCTTCTTCTTCGTTCGCTTCTACCACCAAGACCGCCCCGTGATCCTGTTGAATTTACTCCTGTGGTCTTCGATAGGTACATGGTCCCCCTTCTACGAGATGATCACAAGAGGTTCAGAATATCGCAGGGCTTGAGCCTGTATTCTTGGTGGGTCGCTGAAGCGGGATTGCGTGACACCGTGGTTTTCATTGCACCAGTTTAATCTAGAGTTGGACTTTCTCACCGGAAAACCTCGACGTGTTTTGGGATACCCATTTGTCCCCGCCGGGTGAGAGGTGGTTGCTCATCCAGTCCAGCATTGGACTTTCTCACAGGAAAACCTCAGCGTGATTAAGATACGCATACATCCCCGCCGGGTGAGAGGTGGTCGCCTGTCTAGACTGCACTGATCCAGTGTCTCCGACTTCAGCATTTTGTGGTCGTGGCCGCCCCTTTCCTAGTTGTGACCAGGATGGAGCTTTTGTCCAGGAGGACGAATCCCCGCCACTAGTAAGTTTCACCCATGGGTTGATACGGTTTAGGCATATTATCCCAGTATTGGCGTGTTTAGGACGTGACCGACTTTTAGAGCACATAAGTAGCCATCAGGTTTCACCCCTGGTTTAAGCCGGTTTAGGCATATTTCACCAATATGGATGTGTATCGGACGTGGCCGACCTCTAGAGCAGAGGTGCCGTAGTATGAGTAGCTCTCGCCGCGAGACCACTGGACATACCGACTAAGCTTCAATTTATCCTTTCCATCACCTTTTCACATCGGCGCCGCACGGCAACCCTAATTTCTTTTCCGCATTTTCTTCCTTGGCCGAGAGGATTTTCACTCCATGCGCGGCGTCCGAAGAATCTCGCCAGCAGGGTCTTAACCTCTGGGTTAAGCCGGTTCAGGCATTTAGCCCGATATAAGTGGACATAGGACGTGGCCGACCTCCAGACAGAGGTGCCGTGATTTGACTACTGTTTACTTCTCTTAATCCTTTCTTTCACCTTTTCCACAGTGGTGCTGCGCGGCAACTCCATTCGCACCGTTCTTCACTGGCCGGGAGGAGCCCCACTTCACGCACGGCAGCTGAAGAATCTCGCCAGCAGCGGTAGATAAGCTACCAAACATGACTCTCATCTACCCGAAGCGTCTTGTTTTCAGGCGCCAGATATTCGCCTTCGCGCCTTCTTTGAACAGTTCTGCCACGAGAAAGTCAGGAACTGGACTTGACTGTCAGAAGCTATTTGAGACGCACGCCATGGATACAATTAATTGGAGTGGAGAGCGTATCACCCACGCCACCTTCGGCTATAACAGTCCTTAGAACCACTACTGCTATGAATCAATTTTCCCACACACTACACATCATCCACACATTCGTGCCAATGCACTGAGTATCGAAACATAAATCTCCCCCTTTGTGCTAACGCACTGAAATGTCAATATATAACTCCCCCCTTGTGCCAACGCACTGAAATAATAACATATAACTCCTCCTGTGTGCCAATGCACTAATATATGACATATAACTCCTCCCTTGTACCAACGCGCTAATATATCAACAGGAATCAGCGAAATCTCCATACTCGACTATAATGATATGAAATACACCATCATCATCATCAGATGGGCTAACCAGACGAAACGAATTCAGCCCCCGCCATGCCTACTGGCTATGCTTGTCTCTCTTTCCCGCCACGCTTTCTTCCTTTATATATGGGCTTCATCCATTCGGATCACGTGAACGGCATCGCTCCGCCCACAATCCATACACTATTCTGAGCTTCGAGAGGCTGTTCACATTAATATGAAAGGGGTTTTGTTCAGGAGAGGATTTGGGTTACTGTGATGGGGTCTTTAGGGGGAATGAGGGTGTGGGCTAATATGATTAGGTTTTTTTTTTTGAGTAGAGGATGTGGTATACTGTGATGGGGTCTTTAGGAGGAATGAGGGTGTAGGGTAATATGATTAGGTTTTTTTAGGAGAGGATGTGGTATACTGTGATGGGGTCTTTAGGGGGAATGGGGGCATGGGCTAATATGATTAGATTATTTTTAGGAGAGGATGCGGGGTACTGTGATGGGGTCTTTAGGGGGAATGAGGGTGTGGGCTAATATGATTAGGTTCTTTTAGGAGAGGGTGTGGGGCACTGTGATGGGCTCTTTAGGGGGAATGGGGGCATGAGCTAATATGATTAGGTTTTTTATTGAGGAGAAGATGTGGGGTACTGTGATGGGGTCTTTAGGGAGAAAGATGATGTGGGCTAATATGATAGGTTTTATAAGGAGAGGATGTTGGGTACTGTGATGGGGTATTTAGGGAGAGTGAAGGTGTGAAGTAATTTGATAGTCTTTTTTAGGAGAGGATGTGGGGTACTGTTTAGGGGGGAATGAGGGTGTGAAGTAATGCTTCCCGTGAAGTAATATGATAGGGTTTGATGGGGTTTTTTGGAGAAGAGGCTGGAGGCTAATACTAATGAATTTTTTTTTTGGGGTGGGGGGGGGGGGGAAACCAGGTGACAATGACAAAAGAAATTTTGTAATTAGTTTTTTTTATTGCCTAATTATTTTGGGGGTTACATTTATTATTTTACATATTTGTAATATTTTCTTATTCATATTATTCTTGATACTGCTAAAAATATTGTTATAGAAAAAGTGTAACCCATCAGATTTTTTTTTTAACTTGTACTTGTAACAAAATTTTTGGGGATAGATTCCCCAAAATGTCAACCTGCCTAGAGCCCCACAGTTTCATAAAGCGAACCCAACTATGAACCATCCCATATTTTTCTGTACATTTAGTATTATACCTACCATTCCTGCAGGAAAACACAAACAGACACAGAAAAGAACAACAAGGCAAGAGCAAGAACACATGCAGTTGTCAAGCCAACCACTGCTCCATCATGGGAGGAGTTAGTTACCATGGAGATTGATGATAAGACCACAGATAAAGATGGTAATTATTCTTTCTTTCTCTAGTGTTTCATTTCTCAAAAATAAAACAGCTCTTTATGGAATGGTGGTGGATCCTAGATTACTAGGTAATGTAGAGCTGTGGTTCCTATCTATCTAGATCTGTAGTTCTCAGTGGTATAAATAATTTAGATCTGTAGCCCTTAGCTCAATAAGTAATGTAGATCTGTAGTTCTAAACTCTGTAAGTAATGTAGATCTGTAATTCTTAGTTCTCCAATACAGATGTATAGATCTTAAATCTTTGGGTAATGTGGATTTGTGGCTTATGCCTGTGTAAAATTTATATCTAAATGGACATATAAAATGAGGAAATGATATATGATTTAGATACAATTATTTATGTAGTCAGTCATCATCTAAGTGCACAGTGATAGATAGGCTAACTCAGTGAACAATTAAACTCTTTGATCCATGCATTAATGTTTACCTGGGCTAATAGTTCTAACCACACTGTGATCAGATCATAAACTTCAAGGCTGATGAAATCATACATTTCATGGCTGATCATTTGTAAGCGTGATTGATATACTGAATACTTGCAGGACTCATCTGTTGCCTGAGCTGACTAACAATATTGGAATGTAATTCTTGTTTCTAGTGATATAAATCTAATATAATGTTTTTTTCTAGTCATATAAATTGCTGGTTCTGCCTTTCTTTGCCCATTTCTGTGGGTTCAAAACATTAACAAATTGGCTATTTAGGTAATTATTTCTTACCTAAAGCCAGTGTTAAGAATGACTGCTCCACAGACACCTTACACATTAACAATAAACAGAAACATCTGAAGCCAGATTGTTGGAGTTGGATGTATCACACAGCTGGATCATGGAGTGGTTAGTATTGTTTCATGAAATTGAAATCCCAACCTTATTTCACACCTGGTAACAGTTTCATGATGCATGCAGCACCCATAAAATTCATTCAAGAATAGCCAAGAACTCAAAGTGGTTGATATAATTATTGAATTGAAGTTGAATGAGTGGTTTGTGGTTATAGTAGTTAACCACACCAACAAGCATGTTAAACACCACAGAGAATCTGTCATTGCTCCAATTGCTAAGTTTGAT
Source organism: Achatina immaculata (assembly GCA_009760885.1). NCBI lineage: Eukaryota > Metazoa > Mollusca > Gastropoda > Stylommatophora > Achatinidae > Lissachatina > Lissachatina immaculata. The sequence continues at coordinate 35,065,622 of CM019697.1, read as the reverse complement.
CAAACATTCACCTGGGTAGAGCAGAACACAACAGTGCAAATTTCTGAGTCTCATCCTGGAGTATGAGAGTATCAGGTAAGCAGTAAATTGTTCCAAGAGATTTAAGGACAAAATAGCTCAAACAGTGTGACAGAGCATTGATGTTTTTGCCCTTCATGATACTAAAAATCTCAGATACTAGCACAGTCACAATACAGACTGACACTGGGTATAATCTTCTGATTTCAAGAAAACCCTGTTGGACTCCTCTTGTGAGTAGAGAAATCATCAAAAAGGACCACCAGTAACATGCTAAAAGATGTGATCATCTCCAGGACCACTTTATTTTGGCCAACTTCAGTGGTGGTAGTACTTAGTGAAGGATAGGAAACATCATTTTTATAGTGACTACCATGCTCTCAGTCTTATCTTATATCTTATATCCTTCCCATGCCGTTAAGCGTCACATAGGGCTCGCAAAGTAGTATCTCAGTGCTGTCACTAAATTGTCCTATGGTCTTCCAAGAACTGGGGACATCCTGAATTTGGTAGGACACGCCATCTTCTTTACACCTTAGATGCCATATGTGGCTTTTACTGTATTCCAATGTTGGGGTTCAACAAGAAGAAAGCTGCTTTCATGTGTCATCATGATATGTTTCAATTTAATTTCAAGAGGTTTGATTTAAAATGGGCTCCCTCTACATCTGAAGCATTGATAAGAACATTACAGGCAAATTTGTGCAAAATTATAAGAGAAATAATATCAAAATTATGCATTTGGAACATGTTCAAGGATGCATAAATATTTATGCAGACCTTCTATGTCAATCACTTTCCAAAGATGCAGTAGATGACATAGATGTTGAAGATTTGAATAATAACATGATTCATATTGATGCAATAAATTATAACCATTATCCAGCAGACTGCTGTGAGGGTTGTACAATGTCAGATGCAGATGACAAAATGCCTGCTCTAAACACTGAGTTGTTCAAAAACAGAATTTGAAAAAAAAGGGAAAAATGAAGTCACTGCACAGAATATACAAGAGCTCCTGAAAGTAACATTATGTGAGAAAGTATGTAGACAATTCGTGCTGCAAGAAAACCATAGGTAGGGTCTACTATATCTCAGAGTCAGATGAGTCAGTTTTGTTCCTCAGATTATATTTCCCAACACACCTTGAGCAGCATTTGCTCTACCAGCAACCTAACAAAAATGGTCACATGGGGAAAGACAAACTGTACTCTTCTTTGTCACAACATTATTCTTGGCCTACTGTTTTTGTCCGTTGCACGAAATATGTTAAAAAATGCATCTTGTTCAAAACAAAAAACATTTCCCATGCCATTGCCCCATTCAAGACCTAATATACCTTGCTTCCCTTTCCAAAAGGTTTCTTTTAACTTCTCAAGACCTTATCCTGATTCTTTAGCAGGAAAGACTGCATACATTTTCTACTTCATTGATTGGTTAGCATTATGGCCTGATAAGTCAGAGCATCTTTTTCTTACATCCTTCCCATGCCGCTAAACATCACATAGGGCCGGCATGGTAGTTCTTCAAGATTTCCTGTCTTCGGTGAGTTTTTCAATCTCATCAAGGGATGTCCACTGAACTGGCTTCTCTTAACAATGTCTTCTTTAGAATTTCACGTGGTCGACCTCTTTTTTTTTCAGCCTGTTGTGTTCCATTTGATAGCTTGTTTTGAGATTCTATGACTGTTTCTTCTCATCATGTGACCAACATATGTCCATCTTCTTTTCCTGATCACCCACGAGACTGTTTGTTGTTCGCTCATCTCTGTGTTGTTCTTGAATTCGTTCCACTTGATGATGAGTATTTTCCTTAGACATTTGTTTTCAAAAGAGTCTAATTTCTTGTCTATTTCTTTAGTTGTTTTCCAGCTTTCACATGCATAACTTTTGAATGCCATATGTTCTCAAGAGTCTTGAAGGTCAATGCCGCTTTTGCAATTTGAATTCTAACTTCCTTTCTGGTGTCACCATCCTGGTCTATGTAGCTGCCGCGATATGCAAATTGGTTTACTTCTTCAACTGCTGTTCCTTCTACATATATTTTTCCTTTGTGGTTAATGAGAAGTTTCATTATTTTTGTTTTATCCTTGTTAATTTCAATTCCTATTTTACTAGCCATTGAAGACAGAGAATCTGTTTTTTCTTGCATTGATTTCACATTGTCACTGATAAGAGTTATGTCATCTGCAAAATCAAGATCTTCTATTTGGGTCTCATGTGCCCAATCAATGCCCGTTTTACCTGTGCAGCAGTTTTTCATTATGAAGTCTATGGCAATTCCAAAAAGCAAGGGAGATAATATACATCCTTGTTTCATGCCTATTTCAATCTGAAACCATTCACTCATTCCTTCTTCTGTGTTGACTACACAGACATATCCATTGTAGAGGTCATTAATGATGTTGACAACCTTAGATGGTATTCCATATATAAAATTCTCCACAATGAATCTCTATGTATGCTATGAAATGCCTTTTTAAAGTCTATGAAGTTTATGATTAATGGTTTTTGCTTTTCAATATGTTCTTCAAGTATTATTCTTAGAGTAAAGATCTGGTCAAGACAGCTTCTCCATTTTCTAAATCCTGCTTGTTCTTCTCTCACTGCGGTATCCACTATATCTTTAAGTCTGTTCAAAATGACTTTGCAAAATACTTTTGACATAACTGATAGTAAGGTTACTCCTCTCAAGTTATTGCAATCACTAAGGTTGCCTTTTTTGGTATTTTAACAATGATTCCTTTTTTCCATTTAGAAGGGACCTTTTCGTCTTTCCAAATCTTATTAAACGTTCTTTGTAGTTGGCTCATGCTGTCACTGTTAATAGCTTTTAATATTTCAACTGTTATTTCATCTTCACCTGCAGCTTTGTTGTTAGCCATTAAATTCACTGCTTTTTCAATTTCATACAATGTAATTTCATCTAGGTTGACATTTAGTTGTGGGATTGGTAAGTCATTTTCAAGGTCTATCAATTCTTTTGGGTGTGGTCGATTAAGCATTTCTTGGAAGTGCTTGGCCCATTTTTGCTTTTGGTCTTTACTTGATGTTAATAAGGTGCCAGTTTTGCTAAAGATTGGTCCTTTTTTGGATGTAATAGTACCTGTTAGCCTCTTTTATATGTTACATAGAGTTTTGCGGTCTCCTGTTTTTGCTGCCTTCTCTGCTTCTTTTGCCATATTGTCCATGTATTCTCCTTTATCACTTCTAGCTGAACTTTTTACTTTATTGTCTAGTTCTTTGTATGTCAGCACAAACTGTCAAAAAAATCCTACTTCAACAACGTCATTTCATGATGTCAGTTATAGTTATAGATAATGATGCTGATTTCATAATCAAGACTTTACTACACACAATTCAACATTTCTATATACAGCATGTCACCATAGTGATATATACCATCCACAGGGGAATGCTCATATTTAGCACATGTGTAGAGCCTTGTTGGATATTTAGTCCAAGCATACACACAATGAAAACAGGAAAACTTGGTGAACTCCATGCAAGCCCTATGTGATGTTTTGCAACATGGGAAGGATGTAAGATGTAAGATACACACAGTTTTCTGCATGTGTAAGATGATTTCCTTCCCCTTGTTCCTGTTGCAGTTCAGTCACAAGTAAATAAAAGTACTGGCATTTCTCCATTCTTCTTCTTGAATAGTACACAACCTTGGTTGCCTTTAGACAGTTTGTTGCAGCCAGACATAAAGTATTACAGAGAAGACCCATCAAAAGTTCATTTTTGCAACATCATACTAATTTGGAGGTTTACAGACACCAAAATAAATATAGGAATAGACAACACAAAAATGGCAACAAAAACATTACACCCCCTCTTCTGAAAGTAGTATTCCCTCTCATTTTAAAGTTAAAAATTCCTGCTCTGATGACAGAAGAAGCTGGAACCTCATGGTTTAAATTCAGAATTCAGCTACACTTAACATTTTCTCTTTCTCAACAATCGTATTCCCTCTCTACTAAGTTCTCTTTCTTCACCTGTAACTTATGTTCCAGAACCCCCTCACTGCACTACATTACAGTCCCTCTACCCAAACCACATTCATCTATTTCAACCTTTTCTTGACTAGATTATCATTGTATCCCAATTCCACTTTCCCCACTCCTTGTTTACTACCAACCTATCACACATCTCTAGTCCCCATATAAATACTGACAATACTCTACCATGGGTACTCCTGGTAACAGCTTCTTACAAGTTAATTGCTCCTTTTTTGCAAATTCTTTTTCTTTCCTTTTTGTTGCTTAGCATCCATATGAGATTATATTTTATCTTCTTCCCTATGTCTTTGTCCTGTATGTTTTTGTATGAATGAGACATAAATGAAAATATCACATCTGTGTGCTCATTAATTTAAAAAGCTGCTTCTACTTTTATTTTAAATAGTTTTAACATTTTGTTATCACAACTTTACAGCAGTGGCTTCATGTATAGTTATATATTTAGTTTTATATAGTTTTTTAAGTTTAATTCTTTCCAGACTAAATGTTTACAAAGAATTCAAAAAATATTTTGGCCAAACACTGTAAGAAATAACATCTTGTTGGCAGAAATGCAGATGAAGCCACTGACAGCAATTATTGAGGAAAGACGCTGGCAATGGTTGGAACATGTGCTCCGAATGACTGACAACTCACTACCAAAAATAACACTAAGATGGACACCACAGGGGAGCAGAAGTAAGGGTAGACCAAAAGAGACATGGAGAAGAAGAGAAAAGATGTTGAGCAATAGAGGATTCATCTGGGCAAGAGGGGAAACAAGGCGAAGGACAGGCATTTGTGGAAAAACCTTGCGGAAGGCCCATGTGCCTTGGGCACTTAAGGTTCAGAGAGAGAGAGAGAGAACGAACGAACATACTTTATCTTCAAAGGGTTAAGAATTGGGCACAAAAGCCCATCTAACATTCTACCCTTCATCATACAGCTTTCACTCAGTCACAATCATTCAGCATTTGTTAATGAGCATAATAATCATGAAGACATAATTAAATGATTAGATAAATAAATAACAAACAAGAGAGAGATACCCAAATAATTCATATGTCATCTGAAAGCAGCACACCCGTTTATCTGACAGTATTTGATAACATTATATACAGGACAAACCCAGACATTAAATGAATTCATTTTTCTGCATCATGCAAAAGCTCGCACCTATTACGTTTGTTACTAGAAATCAGAAATTGCACAAAGTCAACATTCAGTGGCAAGAAACATCAACATGTCTGTCAAAAAGAGTCAGAGGTATAAACTGTTATACCTCATTGTGTGCATGAGTTAAAAGCAGATATGAACCATATTTCAAGTGTTCTGGTTTGTTCTCATCACACTCTTGGCAGTACTCTAGATCAGGAAAATGTTTCCCCACATAACAGTTTATAACTTTTATTAAGGAAGCTAGAAATTTCAAAGCAGCCTCATCAAGCAGAGCCTATTCCCCTACCAGAATTATATGAACACTTGACACAGAAAACATAATCCAAATGTGTTTGACCCTTACTTAACACACAAGCAGCAGAATGTTAAAACTGTTTAAAGTAGAAACAATTTTTCTGGACTAACCTTAACCTGTCTATAGGTAACTCTAGCCTGTATATGGCTAGCTCTAACCTGTCTACAGCTAACTCTAGTATGTATATGGCTAGTTCTAACCTGTCTACGGCTAACTCTAGCCTGTATATGGCTAGCTCTAACCTGTCTACAGCTAACTCTAGCCTGTATATGGCTAGCTCTAACCTGTCTACAGCTAACTCTAGCCTGTATATGGCTAGCTCTAACTTGTCTATGGCTAACTCTAGCCTGTATATGGCTAGCTCTAACCTGTCTACAGCTAACTCTAGCCTGTATATGGCTAGCTCTAACCTGTCTACAGCTAACTCTAGCCTGTATATGGCTAGCTCTAACCTGTCTACAGCTAACTCTAGCCTGTATATGGCTAGCTCTAACCTGTCTACAGCTAACTCTAGCCTGTATATGGCTAGCTCTAACTTGTCTACAGCTAACTCTAGCCTGTATATGGCTAGCTCTAACCTGTCTACAGTTAACTCTAGCCTGTATATGGCTAGCTCTAACTTGTCTATGGCTAACTCTAACCTGTGTTGAACATGTATGCTTCTTTTATATTGGCAGTGTTTCAAAACTAATTTTTGTTTTCACAGTAACAGAAATAAGATGCTGTTATGTTTTTGTTTTGACTATGTACAGACTTACTGAAGATAAGGTAATGTCACTGTATCTGTATTGAATTTGTACAGAGTTAGTGTAGAGTGATTTGCTGCAACATCTGTGATCTCATGTTGGTTTTGTACAGAGTTGGTGTTGGCTGTGAATGATGCCATTTCTAGAGAAGAGCTCACTAACTACACCATCCCTGTGCGTCATCTACAGCCATTTCATCAGTACCACCTAGAGATGGTGACGGTATGTAGTAATTTGTTATAATTTCATTTGTGTTCATGATATAATGTTACACTGTATCAGTGCCATGTCATAATGTATGTCTCATTATACTTTGTGTTAGATATATCATGATGTGATATTGTGTGTATATTATATATCATTATTATATGACATAATCTTACTTTATATGGATAGATTTTAATGTCATTGTGTAAGATTGTTATAATTTGATGTTTGGAAGCTGTTGAATGTTTCAACATACACTATATTCTCTGAACATACAAAGATCATTAATTTTGTGAGTGTGAATATGCAGTCACTTGCTTCAATCTTGAAATTAGGTCAAGTGTTGGGAATGAAATCAATTTGACTACACACACACATATACAAACCAAATAAACATATAGCACAAGAAAGGCATTCAGTCAGAATTATATTTGGTGTTGCTGTAATCATCTTCCTATCTTTATCAACAATCTACAAGAGCAGTTTATACCATACATCCACAGAACACTATATGCAATTGATCTCACAATGTGGAAGCAGTCAGAAAACCTAGGAGTTGTGAAAATAAGAATACACGAAACATTTAATAGGCAGAAGAGTCCAAATAAACAAAAATGAGACAACCACAACACTCTTCTCAACATCCACATAACTGAAAACCACATACTTACCTTAGAAAACACATCTCTACCCAGAGGAAACAACCAATTATATCCAGAAGTAACATTTGACAAAAGACTAACATGAGCACCTCACATTGAAGCAGCAGAGAGGAAAGCCACAAGAAAGCTAGAACTCATGAAAAACACTATCAGGGACCACCTGGGGACCAGATATAAAAACTACACAAGATATATTCACCCAGCCCTAAAATCAATATCAGTCCCTTGCAGAACTTTGCCTCACTAACAGCTCTCCTATAGGCCTCTCACTTGTAAGCAAGATGCCCTGCTGCTGATGCATCCATTTTTAGATTATCAATGATGTCTTGCAGCCATCTTCACCTTGGTCTTCCTCTCTTTCTTTTCCAGCTCTTCCAATTTGTCCTCGTTTATATATATTTCAGCTGCCTTATGTGTTTTGTCAGTTGTCATCAATTTTTCTTTGCAGTAAGACAGAAGTTTTGCTCTTCGCTGTTCTTACGGACTGACATAATTAGTTTTTCCATTCCTTTTGGTATTGTGGGCAGTAATACTGTGTCATCAGCATCTCTAATATTTCATAACCTCCAATTGTTATGGCATCGTAATATTCTTTGTCTACATCTTCTCTAACATTCCTCATTATATTTTCAGTATACAAGTTAAATAAGTAAGGCGACAGCGTGCATCCCTGAAGGAGCTCTTGTTTTATGTCAAACCAAGTTGTTGTTTCACCATTTATTCTTACTGCTGCCTGTTGGTCTATATACAGCAGTGATGTTAATTGTATCAAATGTGTTGGAAATCCCATTTTTTCCATTATTTCCCAATGTTTGTGGTGTTGTACACAATCAAACGCCTTTGAATAGTCTATAAAAGATAAATATAGATTCCCATTAAATTCTCTGCATTTCTCTGTTAATAATCTTATATTGAATATATGATCTTTTGATCCTCTTCCTTGACTAAAACCAGCTTGGACCATATTGACTACTTCTATTTTCTTACAAAGTCTATCCATTATGATTATAAACAGAATTTTACTTGCATGAGTAATCAGGGCAACAGTTCTGTAGTTTGTGCATAATTTCAAGTTACCCTTTTTGGCAGTGGTATGAGTATAGTTCTTCTCCAATCTTTTGGCCAAATACCTGAATGCCATATCTTTTTACATAGTGCATGATAGATAGTTGTACATTCATTTCCTCCTGTCGTAATCAGTTCAGCTATTATCTCATCACATCCTGGTGATTTACCATTTTTCAGATTCTTTATTGCCCATAAAACTTCTAAAGCATGATGCTCTCTTCTACTCTTCTGATTATATGTAGATGTAAACTTGTTGCTTATAATTATGCATCTCTCTGTAGAATTTTCACTATTGCCCACTGTTATAATGTTCTTTCTTATATTACTGTTAGCTTTTATCTCATTTTAATTCACAACTGTTCTACATCTGTTTATATCTGTTTTGCAACTGTTTTGCGTCTGTTTTGTTATTAACTTCACAGACTTACTTGCTCCCAGAAACATTCATTCTCTCTTAGTGGCAATAGTGATACAGAAGTAGCTACTTTACAGTTGAAATGACTTTAATGATGCATGGTGTGACAATGAGTCAATGAGCGATATGACGAGAAAGACAAAGGCATCAACAAAATCCATGGACACAAGACTGGACATAATTTCCATCTGCATGACATAATATATGTTCCTGGCAGACTACTGTCACCATCAGAACATCCTAATACACTCTATTCTACATCTATTTCACTAAACAACTACATTTCAAACAGACTAATCCACGTCTATCCCAGATGATACACAAAGCACAACTTTCCTTCCTGTCGTACCTTAACTGTGACCCACGTGCAAAATGAGACAAAGCAAGTAGACTCTACTCAAAAACGGCTGATTACTTTAGAAGATAACTCATTTTATACTAATTTTCCAATTCTCAGATGAGTTATCTGTCTTACATTCTAACATTCTATATACTATTATACTTCTTCAATTATTGGTTCAGGTTCTTTCTCCTTAAAAAATAATTCACATTGTTGATTTCCGCTTTCACAGTCAGTTGTATCTTACATTACTCTCAATATTCCTTCATTCTTTCTAGAATTTCTTCTGTCTCTGTCAAGGTCATTCCCATTTCATCACAAATTACATTTAACTTAGGTGTGACATTTCTTGTCAATGTCTTCATTTCTTTAAACACATCACTATCTCTTCCACACTTCTGATATCCTTCTATTCTTTCACAGTAATATTGTATGCATTGCTATTTGTATTTTCTTAGGTTTCTTCTTATTTCTTTTGTTAAAGATTTATTACAGTTCTAAGGACTGTAATAGCCGGAGGTGGGGTGGAGGATAAGCTCTCCACTTCAATTAAATGTCTCCAAGGCATGTATCTTAAATAGCCTCTGACAGTCCAAGTCCAGCTCCTAGCTTTCTCATGGTGGAATTGTTTAAACTGACATGAGAAGGGGTGAAAGGCGAGTATATGGTGCCTGATAACCAGACGTTTCAGGTAGATGAGACTCATTAGTCTTGGTTGATAGCTCATGTAGGAGGCGAGTATCTGGTGCCTGATAACCAGACGTTTCAGTTAGATGAGACTCATTAGTATTGGTTGGTAGCTCATGTAGGAGAAAGGAAAAGTCTGATTTCAAACCCCCTGCTCCCTTGTAGGGTAGGCTCTGGCCAGAGTCAAAGGCTAGTGGAGTAAACCATAAACAGACCTTGGAGGATAGGCTCTGGTCATAGTCAAAGGCTAGTGGAGTAAACCATACACAAACCGCTGGAAGGCAATGGGGAATCAAAACTGTACATTCCCAAGAAAATTCATGACAATCCACAATTCTTTGAATCATAACGACGTTAATGAGGGTTCCAGTGGTACCACCTCATCCGGTAGGGACCATCACATGTGACAGGTGATACCAGATCATCATCCAACTACTGTATGCAAAGAAAACACAAGTAACACCACAGTAATTGTAACATGAAACATTAGAAAATTAACAGAACTTGGAAAACTTAGAAACATCGAACAAGAAATGAAAAGAATGAAAATTAACATCTTTGGTTTATGTGAAATGAAATGGAATGAAGCAGGAAGCAGAGATCATAAAGACTTCAAAATAATATATTCTGGGGGAAACCAGCATAGAAATGGAGTTGGCATAATATTGGATAAGAAGACAGCAAGAACTGTGAAAGGCTTCTAGTGCATATCAGACAGAGTGTTAATGATTAAATTACAGGGCCAAAAAAATACAAATCTCATCCAAGTATACGCACCAACTTTAGAATGCTCTGATGATGAGATAAAAGAATTTTACAACAATCTGGACATGGCAATGAAACAGTACAAACATGGGAAGTAAACTTTGTGCTGGGTGATTTAAACGTGAAAGTAGGGACTGAACAAGACAATGAAGCTACTGGCAAGTATGGACTAGGAATCAGAAACAAAAAAGGAGAGATGTTGATTGAGTAGGCAGAAAAGAATAACATGATAATAGGAAATACTTGGTTTCAGCAACACCCTAGGCGACTATGGACATACATGGAAAAGCCAAAATAATAACATACGTAACCAGACAGATTACAATATGATCAACAGAAGATTCAGGAACTCACTAATATCTGTGAAAACAAGACCAAGTGCAGACTGCAACAGTGACCACATCCCAGTCATAGGAAAAGTGAGAACCAGCCTCAAGAGGTTAAAAGTAGCAGCTAAAAACAAAGAACTAGATAGAGAGCTGTTATGGAAAGATAAAGCTATACAAGAACAATATAAGACCATAGTACGTAATAGATATAATGCTATAGAGAAGATTGAAATGATTGATGAACAATGGAACATGCTCAAAGAGTCTATTCAGCAAACATCTATCAAAATCCTACCTCCAAATAAAAGACACGCAAAACAGGGGTAGATGACAGAAGAAATTTTGCAACTAATGGATCAGAGAAGAAGTTTTAAGGAAGATAAAGATGAATATGAAAATATAAATAAAGAAATAAGACACAAATGCAATAAAGCTAAGGAGGAGTGGCTAAATAAGAAATGTAATGAAATAGAGACACACCATCATGGAAGCGCAAGAGATATGTACAAACAAATAAAGGAGTTAACAAACAAAAGGACATACCACTAGACTGGCTGCCTGAAATCAAAGGAGGGGCATACAGTAATGGACAGAGATGAAATAATGGCAAGATGGAGTGAATACATTTGAGAACTCTATGAGGACAATAGAAGTGAAATTGATAAACAAAATATTAATGAAGGGCCTCACATATTAAAAGAAGTGTAAGAAGCCATCAAACGCATGAATAACAACAAAGCACCAGGACCAGATAAAATCACCAAGGAAGAATTGGAAGCATTAGGAGAGCTTGACATAGAAATAATTATCAGATTGTTGAATGACATCTATAACAGTAACTATGTCCCATCAGACTTTTTGCAATCAATTTTCATTGCCATATGAAAGAAACAAGTTGCAGTTGAATGTGAAGATCATCAAACCGTTAGTCTTATGAGCCATGTTACCAAAATCCTACTTTGCATTGTTATGAGAAGAGTCAGGAGCAAAATAAAACCAGAAATTGCTGAAGAACAATGTGCCTTTGTCGAAGGAAAAGGTACAAGTAACACCATATATATAATAAGAACATTGATGGAGAGATCAATAGAAGTAAAGATGGACCTATACTTATGCTTCATAGACTATTGTAAAGCATTTTATAAAGTGAGACACACAGAAATTATAAGAATGCTGGAAGACATCAACATAGATGGGAATGATCTGAAACATCAAAAACATATATTGGCAGCAATCAGCAGCAATGAGAGTTGAGAACCAAATAGGAACATTTCAGCATTTCAAGACATAAAATTGGGAATGAGACAATGATGTGTTTTATCTCCTGACCTCTTCTGCTTGTACAGTGAAAACATAATGAGAAACATAGAGAACATGCCAGGAATATCACTTGGCTGGTACAACATTAACAACTTAAGATATGCAGGCAGCACAGTCTGATTACTAAAAGTGAAGGGGAGCTACAGGCTCTTCTGGACATCGTGGTTCGTGAAAGTAAAAATAAAAGTCTTATCCTGAACAAAAAGAAGACTGAAGTGATGGTCATCTCAAAGAAAAGAATACCACCAAAATGTAGCATTACCATCAATGGCACAAATCTGAAACAAGTTTATAGATTCAAATACTTAGGAACGATTATAACAACTGATGGGAAATGTCACAATGAAATAAAAAAGATGTGCTCAGGCCAAGTCAGCATTCCAGACAATGAAACACATCTTGTGCAACAGATTCATATCAATGGAAACAAGATTCCGAATACTTAAATGTTACATCGAGCCAATTTTGTTTTATGAGTATGAAGCATGGTCTATGAATAAGAGAGTACAGTGAGAAATGGAGGCCATGGAGATGTGGTTTATAAGAAGGATGTTGAAGGTACCATGGACAGCCAAGAAAACCAATGAAGAAGTCTTAAGAAAGGCTGGAGTTAAGAAGCAAATTATAGCAAAGATCAGAGCCAGACAAATAAGATTTACAGGACATTTTCTGAGAAGAGGAAAATTGGAACACACTGTGGCAACTGGAAAAATTGAAGGAAGAAGAGACAGAAAAAGACAGAGAGAGAAGTTACTGGATGGGCTGTCAGTGTGGCTAGGAAGAAAGTCACCAGTGGATCTCATAATCAAGTCTAAAGACAGGGAATTGTGGAGAGAAATGATCGCCTATGCCATGCGGCATGGCATTTGAATTGAAAGATTTATATTCCTCTTTGTTGTTGTTTGCCACTTTCCATTTCGTCTTCATTTCTCTGTGTTGTTTTATTTGTTCTGGTGTGCCTTTTGTAATCCATCCATTCTTTTGTGTTTTATTTACTGGAACCATATCTTTAGCTGCTGTTATCTCTGGCTTGTGTAACCAATTCATCTGGTGTCATCTCCTCCTGTACAGCCATCAGTATCTCGAAATGGTTCTTCACTTCTATACCGTATTGTTCTGGTATTTTTGTAAGATCAAAGCAGATTGGTCTTGATCCCCAACTGTCTTTTTTATCTTTATCTTCATATCTGCTATTAATAACTCATGATCCATGTCACAGTCAGCACCTGGTAGAGTTTTTGCTGATGTTATACAACCCTAGAATACAAAATGCTTATGCAACAGTGGCAAACACAAACTGTCAGAAGCTAGACAGAATCCACAATGCAGGACTTCAGATCATCAGAGTAAACCAATAACAGGAACCAACAATGGCACTATTAAATTGAGAGGATGCAGAGAGGTTAAAGTCATCCTACAAGCACACAAATTCATGCACTTACATTAGTCCATGTATAAGAATATCAGGGAACTCACCAAAAACAATTTGAAAAGGCCAACTTTCAACAATATGAACAAGTAATCAATGGCCAAAAAGAAAGGATTAAAAAAAAAAAAACCTTAAAAGTGGGAGCAGTCCAAAGACTATTGCAGCAATTCTAGCATAACTGTGATAGTAGCAATGACAAAACTGGTATGCAATTCCATCTAACTCTACAGCAAGTTTCAACACTCCACCAATGTACTCTGTAAACTGTATGATCACATAAAAGTCACACAGTAACTGAGACACTGCCCCCTCCCAGTAATAGGTCCAGCCTATCTAATGGGGTAGGGATTGTCATAATCCACATGGTGATGGAGTCTGCCAAAGAAATATTGCACAATCCCTGGTTTTTAGCTTCATTTAGAATCTAAAATAACAGAATTCTTGACCCACTCCCAAACTGACACGATGCTGCACCTCAGTATCTTGACCCACTCCCAAGCTGACAGGAAGCTGCGCCTCAGTATCTTGACCCACTCCCAAGCTGACAGGAAGCTGCGCCTCAGTATCTTGACCCACTCCCAAGCTGACAGGAAGCTGCGCCTCAGTATCTTGACCCACTCCCAAGCTGACAGGAAGCTGCGCCTCAGTATCTTGACCCACTCCCAAGCTGACAGGAAGCTGCACCTCAGTATCTTGACCCACTCCCAAGCTGACAGGAAGCTGTTCCTCAGTATCTTGACCCACTCCCAAGCTGACAGGAAGCTGCGCCTCAGTATCTTGACCCACTCCCAAGCTGACAGGAAGCTGTTCCTCAGTATCTTGACCCACTCCCAAGCTAACAGGAAGCTGTTCCTCAGTATCTTGACCCACTCCCAAGCTGACAGGAAGCTGCGCCTCAGTATCTTGACCCACTCCCAAGCTGACAGGAAGCTGCGCCTCAGTATCTTGACCCACTCCCAAGCTGACAGGAAGCTGCGCCTAAGTATCTTGACCCACTCCCAAGCTGACAGGATGCTGCGCCTCAGTATCTTGACCCACTCCCAAGCTGACAGGATGCTGCGCCTCAGTATCTTGACCCACTCCCAAGCTGACAGGAAGCTGCGCCTCAGTATCTTGACCCACTCTCAAGCTGACAGGATGCTGCGCCTCAGTATCTTGACCCACTCCCAAGCTGACAGGAAGCTGCGCCTCAGTATCTTGACCCACTCCCAAGCTGACAGGAAGCTGCGCCTCAGTATCTTGACCCACTCCCAAGCTGACAGGAAGCTGTGCCTAAGTATCTTGACCCACTCCCAAGCTGACAGGAAACTGTGTGATCACAGGCAAGAAGTTGAAACTGTGTGATCACAGGCAAGAAGATGAAACTCTGTGATCACAGGCATTGAGAACAAAACCACTGAGACCCCTCCCCTATTAAAAACAAAATCACTAGATCACCTCAGTAACCAGTACCCTAGACTACAATGGACACATGTCTGTAGTGACAGATCCTCAGAAGGACAGTTAGAAAAGAAGAAGCAGGGTTCCTAATACTAATGAAAAATGGTACAAGAACAGTCAAATTGTTTGCTAATGGAGAAATATTAACAAACTATAGTGCAGAACTACAGGCCATACTACAAGCTGCCAAGACACCTTAGAAAAAAAGACTCAAGAATACAAATATAAGTTTTCCTGTGTGACTGCAGGTCAGTTCTCCAAACTATGCAAGATGGGGTAAGAGATTAGCTTACCAAAAAAAAAAACTGAAAAACTTAATCAGCTGTCCTTTACCAACAAAGTAATGTTACAATAAATTCCTGCACATGGTGATGTTGAAGGAAATGAAGCAGCTGACAAACTTGCTAAAGGAGGCACTAAAAAAAGAACAATTGTGACACTGAGCATCATTAGAAGAAATAAAAGTGCTTGTGAAAGGAAAGTACACCAATGCTTGAAGACAGAGAACAGGCAAGAAGATGAACTTTGTGATCACAGGCAAGAAGATGAAACTATGTGATCACAGGCAAGAAGATGAAACTATGATCACAGGCAAGAAGATGAAACTGTGATCACAGGCAAGAAGATGAAACTGTGTGATCACAGGCAAGAAGATGAAACTATGTGATCACAGGCAAGAAGATGAAACTGTGTGATCACAGGCAAGAAGATGAAACTATGTGATCACAGGCAAGAAGATGAAACTATGTGATCACAGGCAAGAAGATGAAACTATGTGATCACAGGCAAGAAGATGAAACTTTGTGATCACAGGCAAGAAGATGAAACTGTGATCACAGGCAAGAAGATGAAACTGTGTGATCACAGGCAAGAAGATGAAACTGTGTGATCACAGGCAAGAAGATGAAACTTTGTGATCACAGGCAAGAAGATGAAACTATGTGATCACAGGCAAGAAGATGAAACTATGTGATCACAGGCAAGAAGATGAAACTCTGTGATCACAGGCAAGAAGATGAAACTCTGTGATCACAGGCAAGAAGATGAAACTGTGTGATCACAGGCAAGAAGATGAAACTGTATGATCACAGGCAAGAAGATGAAACTGTGTGATCACAGGCAAGAAGATGAAACTCTGTGATCACAGGCAAGAAGATGAAACTCTGTGATCACAGGCATTGAGAACAAAACCACTGAGACCCCTCCCCTATTAAAAACAAAATCACTAGATCACCTCAGTAACCAGTACCCTAGACTACAATGGACACATGTCTGTAGTGACAGATCCTCAGAAGGACAGTTAGAAAAGAAGAAGCAGGGTTCCTAATACTAATGAAAAATGGTACAAGAACAGTCAAATTGTTTGCTAATGGAGAAATATTAACAAACTATAGTGCAGAACTACAGGCCATACTACAAGCTGCCAAGACACCTTAGAAAAAAAGACTCAAGAATACAAATATAAGTTTTCCTGTGTGACTGCAGGTCAGTTCTCCAAACTATGCAAGATGGGGTAAGAGATTAGCTTACCAAAAAAAAAAACTGAAAAACTTAATCAGCTGTCCTTTACCAACAAAGTAATGTTACAATAAATTCCTGCACATGGTGATGTTGAAGGAAATGAAGCAGCTGACAAACTTGCTAAAGGAGGCACTAAAAAAAGAACAATTGTGACACTGAGCATCATTAGAAGAAATAAAAGTGCTTGTGAAAGGAAAGTACACCAATGCTTGAAGACAGAGAACAGACAACAAATAACCCAAAGACTACATTCTAAAGTTAAACAGAACACAACAGATCACAGTTTTCAGGTTTTGAACAAGACACTGTAAACTACAAGCCCATCTGAACAAACTGAAGCCTACCCGAACTCCACTCAGCACATGCTAAAAAGGTCTTTAGAACCCAAGACACAACCTGCAAACCTGTACTCTCTACAGAGCTCTAAGGATCCAAACCTGGTCCCAGGAAAAGAACATGAATGAAAAACTTTGGGCCACATATGAAGAACTACTACTGACTGTGGCATTCATGTAGCAATCGATCTCCTTGTCTAGATGACAAAATATATGAAACTGAATGCAGAAGAAGGTCTTCCTAAGGACCAAAACATACCAATTTTTTTCCACATAATTACATTGTAATGGCGTGATCATTCAGAATTTTAAAGAGCATATTTCATTTTTAAAAAGTATCATCTTTACTTGGTACTTCATCTATTAACTAGTGTTGTCATCACTTGATCAGTTATCTGTCTATATTTGGTTCAGTTCAGTTATTTGTGTGTCACTTGCAGAACTTTGCCACCCTAACAGCTCTCTTGTTACGTCTCAGTTGTAAGCAAGATCCTCTGCTGCTGATGCATCCATTTCCAGATTATCAACAATGTCCTGCAGCCATCTTCACCTTGGTCTTCCACTCCTTCTTTTTCCCATTATGTACCCTTCCAAGAAGGTCTTTCCTAAATTATCATGATGTTTAATGTGTCCAAAATATTTAAGTTTTCTCTCTTTAATCTTCTTTACTAGCCAGCCTTCTTCAACATTAAGTTCTTGTAGTACAGATATATTTGTTCTTTTTTGTGTCCATGATATTTGAAGAACTCTTCTGTAGCATTTACATTCAAAGGCATTTATGCGTTTCTCAGCTGTTTTGTTAAGTTTCCAGGTCTTACATGCATATGTTGTGATGGGAAACTATATGGAATACCATCTAAAACTGTCAACATCATTAGAGATCTCTACAACAGATATGAGGATGTATATTATCTCCCTTGCTTTTTACATTTCCATAGACTTTATAATAAAAAGAACTGTACAGGCATTCATTGGGTACATGGGACCCAAATAGAAGATCTTGATTTTGCAGATGACATAACTCTTATCAGTGACAATGTGAAATCGATGCAGGAAAAAACAGATTCCCTGTCTTCCTTGGCTAGCAAAATAGGTCTTGAAATTAACAAAGACAAAACATAAATAATGAAACTTCTCATTAATCAAGAAGGAAAAATATACGTAGAAGGAACAGTTATGAAGTAAGCCAATTTGCATACTTTGGCAGTTACATGGATAGTGACACCAGGAAAGAAGTTAGAATTCGAATTGCAAAAGCAGCAGTGTGCTTCAAAAATCTTGAGAACATATGGAATTCAAAAGTTATAAGCACAAAAACCAAGTTAAGACTTTTCATTTCAAATGTGATATCCATCCTCATTTATGCATGCAAAAGCTGGAAATCAACTAAACAAATAGACAAGAAATTAGACTCTTTTGAAAACAAATGCCTAAAGAAAATACTTGGTATAAAGTAGAACGAATTCAAGAACAATGCAGAGATAAGACAGATGAGCAAACCTGTCTCATGGATGATCAGAAAAAGAAGATGGACATATGTAGTAGATGTGATGAGACGAAATAATCAGAGAATACCAAAACAAGCTATCAAGTGGAGCACAACAGGCCAAAGAAAAGGAGATTGACCATGTGAAACTCTAAAGAGGGCATTGTTAAGAAAAGCCATTTTAGTGAGCATAACATTCCTTGATGAAGTTAAAAGACTCGCAGAGAAAAGGAAAACTTGGCAAACAACTCTGCAAGCCCTGTGTGATGTTTAATGGCACAGGAAGGATGTGAGATGTAAGAAGAATATTCCTTGTGTACATCCTCATTATATTTTCAGTATACAAGTTAAATAAGTAAGGCGACAGCATGCACCCCTGGAGGAGCCTTTGTTTTATGTCAAACCAAGTTGTTGTTTCACCATTTATTCTCACTGCTGCCTGTTGGTCTATATACAGCTGTGATATTAATTGTATCAAATGTGTTGGAAATCTCATTTTTTCCATTATTTCCCAATGATTCTGATGTTGTACACAATCAAATGCCTTTGAATAGTCTATAAAAGATAAATATAGATTCACCTTAAATTCTCTGCATTTCTCTATTATTAATCTTTTATTGAATATAATATAATCATCATCAGAATTATTTAGAGGTGTGGGAAAATACCTGCCTCAGTAAAATTCTAAGACAGACCCATACACTTCTAAGACTGATGTTTGCCTTAGTACAGATGTATGAGTGTATTTCTACCTATATGTATGTGTGTGTTATGTTATCTGTGTAACTGAATATCCATCTCAGCACAGATTTGTGATTGGATATCTTCCTCAATACAGATATGTGATTGGATATTTGTGTCAGTGCAGATGTGCATCCAGATATTTACAGATAAAAGGGATGGCAACTGCAGTAAAACTGGTTCAAATAATAAAGGTAGATAGAGGTGCATGGTGCAGTTTTACAAGGCGGCATAGGGAGTGAATAAGGTGAGAAAAGTGAGAAAGAATGAATAGAAAGTATGAGAGTGAGATGAGAATGTGTAAATGAAAAACATACAACATCCAATATTTCAACGTGAGCCTTTTTTCAAGGATTACATACACACACAAGACAAAACGTATAACTAAACAGAAAACTTATCTATGTGGCAACCTCCAAAAGTAGGGAACACAATAATGTGTGTCTCATAGATGAGGCATAGAGACTGGGGGGGGGGGCACAAAGGATAGAGCCAAGGGTCCCTGAGGTTCTTGTCCCATCTGTAGGCCACCAATGGGGATTTCCCAAAAAGTTCACGTGTATCAGGCTCAGTCTGGAGGAGATGGAGATGACAAAACAGTATGTTCTTAACTGTCAAACTATGAGGGTTGTGCATGAGAACCTCAGGAGTCTTTTAGTTTAAAGTTGCCTTAAGACAGATGACACTTTATGGTACCAGACGTTGCGGACATCGTAGATGCAACACTTGCCCGTATGTTGTTGAGGCTAGCCAGATCGCCTTCCCTAAGTCCATGTTATCAGTTCAGGAGGGCTTCACTTGCACTTCACGCAATGTTATTTATGCTATTATGTGCAAATTTTGTGATATGAAGTACTCATATACAGAGGAGACCGGTTTATGCTTAGGAGATTGTTTTTGCCAACATCTTAACATTTCTAAGAGGGCTTGGACATTTGTGGCTAAACAATTTTTCCTTAGCAACCACAGGGGAAAACAGGACATTTCTGTTAGTGCAATCTGCTCTTGTTCCGCTGATGTAAGTCTCGGAGGGTCTTAGAACAGCACCTTATTTTCCAGGCTGGCTGTCTCCACCCAGCTGGAATTAACAATGTCTTCAGCTTTCTGTAACTTCTTTAGTTTTCTACTTTTTTTCTGCAATTTATACTCTACATTTTTGTTTCTTTCTCCTAGCTTCCCTTCCTATCTCCATTCCCTGGTGGCCTATAGGTATTTATAGGGTCTTGTCCTATTCACCAGTTTCACATTATCTCCCTGCAAGTGTTTATGTTCTTCATTCATTATCTCTCCACTTCCCCTCCCCCCCCCACCCCCGACACCTGCTTCTCTAGCGACTTACTGGTGTCTATTGACCTCCCTTCCTTTCCCCCTCCCCACCTTTTTCCCTCCCTTTCTCTACCTCTTCCTTCCAATTGGTTCTATCTGCTATCCTTTGTGGCCCCCATACACACCCATCCCCCCCCCCCCCATGGTCTCTATGCCTCATCCATGGGATACGCATTGTGTTCCCTACTTTTTAAGGATGCCGCATAGATACATTTTTCTGTTTAGTTATACGTTTTGTCTTGTTTGTGTATGTAATCCTTGAAAAAGGCTCATGCTGAAATATTGGATGTTGTATGTTTTTCATTTATACATTCTCATCTCACTCTCATACTTTCTATTCATTCTTTCTCACTTTTCTCACCTTATTCACTCCCTCTGCCACCTTCTCAAACTGCACCATACACCTCTATCTATCCAGATATTTACCTCAGTACAGACTTGTAACTGGATATCTACCTCAATACAGATGTATGACTGAATATCTGCCTCAATACAGTTGTATCTGGATATCTGTTTCAATACAAACATGTGAATATTTACCTCAGTACAAATATGTGTTTAGATATGTATGTCCATATATATGTGATTTGATATCTATTTCAACACAAATATATGATTGTTCATCTTCCTCAATATATATGTGTAACTGGATAACTATGTATATGTATAAGCTTGTAAACGTACAGTATGTTTGAATATCTACGTCTATACAAATGTGTGTCCAGATATTTACCTCAGTGCAGATTTGTATCTAGATATTTATCTCAATACAGATGCATGTCTAGACAATTACCTCATTACAGATGTGTCTAAATAATAACTTCAATACATGTTTATATTTTTCTTTACTTCAGCCTGTTCATGGTGGCAGTCAGGAAGGGATCAAGATGTTTGTTTCTGTGACGCGTAAGCTATCTTCTCTTCCTCAGGATGCATCCTCCCCCAACTACCTGGGACTTGAGGTAAAACTAGATTTACCTGATATATTATTGTAATGCAATCTATTACAAACATGTCACATAACCTATGACACTACTGTCACATAATCTGTTATGCTGCTTTAATACAAACTTTTATACTACTGTCACATAATCTGTTATGCTGCTATAATACAAACTTTTATACTACTGTCACATAACCTGTTATGCTGCTGTGATACAAACTTTTATACTACTATCACATAACTTTTTATGCTGCTATAATACAAACTTTCATACTACTTTCACATAACCTTTATGCTGCTGTAATACAAACTTTCATACTACTATCACATAACTTTTTATGCTGCTATAATACAAACTTTTATACTACTGTCACATAACCTGTTATGCTGCTATAATACAAACTTTCATACTACTGTCACATAACCTTTTATGCTGCTATAATACAAACTTTTATACTACTGCCACATAACCTGTTATACTACTGTCACATAACCTGTCATCTATTAAAAAAAGGCCATCTTTCTTGGGTCAACACAAAAAGGAATGGAAAAACTAATTATGTCAGTCCGTAAGAATAGTGAAGAGCAAAACCTCTATCTTAATGCAAAGAAAACTAAATTGATGACAGCTGATAAAACAAATAAGGCAGCTGAAATATTTATCAATGAGGAAAAAGTGGAAGAGGTGGAGAGTTTTGAATATCTTGGATCATTACTAACTAATAATGGAGATACAATGAGGGAAATTAAAAGGAGGACATCTATCGCTCTTCAAAAAGTAAAACAACTAAATAAGCTGTAGAGAGGAACAGACAGAACTACAAAAATAAGATTTTTAAGGGCATGTATCTTTCCCATCGCAACATATGCTTGTAAGACCTGGACACTTAACAAAACAGCTGAGAAACACATAAATGCATTTGAATGTAAATGGTACAGAAGAGTTCCTCAAATATCATGGACACAAAAAAAAGAACAAATATATCCATACTACAAGAACTTAATCTTGAAGAAGGCTGGCTAGTAAAGAAGATTAAACAGAGAAAACTTAAAATATTTTGGACACATTAAACGTCATGATAATTTAGGAAAGACTTTCTTGGAAGGGTACATAATGGGAAAAAGAAAGATAGGAAGACATCGTTGATAATCTGGAAATGGATGCATCAGCATCAGGGCATCTTGCTTATAACCAAGAGGCCTACAGAAGAGCTGTTAGGGAGGCAAAATTCTGCAAATGACTGACTGACTATCTTGAGTCTACACCACAAAAACATAATCTATCTCAGGTCTACACCACAAAAACATAATCTATCTTGGGTCTACACCACAAAAACGTCATCTATCTTGGGTCTACGCCACAAAAACGTCATCTATCTTGGGTCTGCACCACAAGCATGATTTATTGTTACTCTAGTAGACTGTGTTAACTAGTGTCAGTGCTCAACAAACGATGATCAGCTGCTTCCACAAACAACCAGCATGTGTACACTTCCACAAACAACCAACATGTGTACATTTCCACAAACAACCAGCATGTGTACACTTTCACAAGCAACCAACATGTGTACACTTCCACAAACAACCAACATGTATACACTTCCACAAGTAACCACCATGTGTACACTTCCACAAACAACCAGCATGTATACACTTCCACAAACAACCAACATGTGTACACTTCCACAAACAACCAACATGTGTACACTTCCACGAGCAACCAACATGTATACAATTCCACAAACAACCAACATGTATATATTTCCACAAACAACCAACATGTATACACTTCCACAAACAACCAACATGTATACACTTCCACAAACAACCAACATGTGTATGCTTCCACAAACAACCAGCATGTATGCACTTACACAAGCAACCAACATGTGTACACTTCCACAAACAACCAACATGTGTATGCTTCCACAAACAACCAACATGTATACACTTCCACAAACAACCAACATGTGTACACTTCCACAAACAACCAACATGTATACACTTCCACAAACAACCAACATGTGTATGTTTCCACAAACAACCAGCATGTATGCACTTCCACAAGCAACCAGCATGTATGCACTTCCACAAACAATCAACATGTAAACACTTCCACAAACAACCAACATGTATCTACTTCAAAATCATTTTATAAGATAAAACGATCATTATCATAGCTTGTTATGTTGCTGCAAAATAACCTATTAAAATCTTATAATGTAACTGAATTTTAAAACAAAAACCTCTCTCACTATTCAAAAGTTTTTCATCCAACCGTTCACTCACTCTCTATTTCTCCCACACACACATACGCATACTCTTATAATCTTTCACATAAACATACTCTTTCATGTACATATGCAAACTCTCTTTCACAAACATTCACACTCTCTCTCTCTCACATACATACACATACATTCACATACACATATATACACAAACACACATATACATATATTCACTCTCCATCCCCTTCCTTCCCTCTCTGAGTGGCATGCTTTTTTTCCACTGAAACAAGTAGTTTTTGTTTGCTTAACAATAATCAGTGAATTCATATTTTCTTTCTCTAACAATAATCACTTTATTCATGTTTTTGTCTGTCAATAATAAGTGAATTTGTGTTTTAGTCTGACAATAATCAGTGAATTAATTTTTTAAACTGATGACAACTAGTGAATTCATATTTTATTGTCTGACAACAGTCAATGAATTCATATTTTTTTTTTGGCTGACAGCAACTAGCGAATTCATTTTTTATTGACTGACAACAATTGTTGCTTTCATCTTTGTTGACTGACAGCAATAAGTGAATTCATGTTTTGTTGAACAAAGATAATCTAGTAATTCATATTTCACTGAGTGATGATAATCAGCAATAACAGTCTATAAAAGATATAAATTAACAATTTAAATTACTTACATCTGAATATCTTAAATCCCCGCTGCGCCGTTAAAATGTCACATAGGGCTCACATGGTAGTTTGCCAAGTTTTCCTGTTCTCTGCTAGTCTTTCAACTTCGTTAAGGGATGTTATGCCCACTAAACTGGCTTTTCTTAACAATGTCCTCTTTAGAGTTTCCTGTGGTCAACCACTTTTTCTTCAACCTGTTGTGCTCCACTTAATAGCTTGTTTTGGTATTCTCTGATTGTTTCGTCTCATCACATCTACTACATATGTCCATCTTCTTTTTCTGATCATCCATGAGACAGGTTTGCTCATCTGTCTTATCTCTGCATTGTTCTTGAATTCGTTCTACTTTATACCAAGTATTTTCTTTAGGCATTTGTTTTCAAAAGAGTCTAATTTCTTGTCTATTTGTTTAGTTGATTTCCAGCTTTTGCATGCATAAATGAGGATGGATATCACATTTGAAATGAAAAATCTTAACTTGGTTTTTGTGCTTATAACTTTTGAATTCCATATGTTCTCAAGATTTTTGAAGCACAATGCTGCTTTTGCAATTCGAAATCTGACTTTGTTCCTGGTATCACCATCCTGGTCTATGTAGCTGCCAAGGTATGCAAATTGGCTTACTTCATCAACTGTTCCTTCTATGTATATTTTTCCTTCTTGATTAATGAGAAGTTTCATTATTTATGTTTTGTCTTTGTTAATTTCAAGACTATTTTGCTAGCCAAGGAAGACAGGGAATCTGTTTTTTCCTGCATCGATTTCACATTGTCACTGATAAGAGTTATGTCATCTGCAAAATCAAGATCTTCTATTTTGGCCCCATGTAGCCAATCAATGCCAGTTTTACTTGTACACCATCTTTTCATTATAAAATCTATGGCAATTCCAAAAAGCAAGGGAGATAATACACACCCTTGTTTCATGCCTGTTTCAGTCTGAAACCATTCGCTCATTCCTTCTTCTGTCTTGAATGCACATACATATCCGCTGTAGAGATCTCTAATGATGTTGACAATTTTAGATGATACTCCATATAGTCTTACAATTCTCCACAGTGAATCTCTATGTATGCTATCAAATGGTTTTTTTAAGTCTATGAAGTTCAGGATTAATGGTTTCTACTTTTCAATATGTTCTTCAAGTATTATTCTTAGAGTAAAGATCTAGTCAAGACAGCTTCTCCCTTTTTGAAATCCTGCCTTTTCTTCTCTCATTGCAGTATCTGCTACATCCTTAATTCTATTCAGAATCACTTTACAAAACACCTTTGACACAACTGATAGTAAGGTTACACCCCTCCAGTTTTGCAGTCACTGAGGTTGCCTTTTATGAGTATTTTAACAATGATTCTTTTTTTCCATTTAGAAGGGACCTTTTCTTCTTTCCAAACTTTATTAAACATTCTTTGTAGTTGGCTCGTGTTGTCACTGTTAACAGCTTTTAACAACTTGACTGTTATTTCATCTTCACCTGCAGCTTTGTTGTTAGCCATTAGATTCACTGCTGTTTCAATTTCATTAAGTGTAACTTCATCTAAGTTGACATTTAGTTGTGGGACTGGTAAATCGGTTTCAAAATGTATTAATTCTTTTGGGTGTGGTCGATTAAGTATTTCTTGGAAGTGTACTACTTGTGCTTAAATTACTGCTAATGCATGACACTCATGATTCCAGACAGATAAACAAGAGAGGCTGGCATATTGTTATTAGTTTCTCTCTGAGTCATTACATTTTTTTTTAAGTATCAGTCACTGATACATAAAACAACGTGGATATCTCCAGATGATAGAACTTGAAACCAGATAGATCATTTTTGTATTAGAAAGCAATACAGAATATCTCTCATGGATGTAAGGGCTTACAGGGGAGCAGATGTCAACAGTGATCACAACCTGTGCATAGGGAAATGAAAACTAAAATTGAAAAGTCAACACAAGAAATCAGTACACAGAAAGATAAACATCCACAGCCTACAAGAAGAAAATACTAACATTAATTTCAATCAGGAACTTGCCAATCATTCCAAAACACCCAGTGAAGTTGAGGAGATAGGTATGGATGAGTTATGGAATTCTTACAGCACAGCCATAATCACAGCAGCAAAAGCAAGCACTGGACTGGAAAAACCAAATAGAAAAGCATGGATATCAGATAAAACATGGAAGTATATACATGAAAGACGAGCAGTCAGATTAGACATGTTGAATGCAAAAACAGATCATGAAAGAGATTTGGCAAAAGCAAAATACAAAGAAATAGACAAGAAAGTAAAAAGTTCAGCTAGAAGGGATAAAAGAGAATACATAGACAATATGGCGAAAGAGGCAGAGAAAGCAGCAAAAACAGGAAACAGCAAAACTTTATATAACATACAGAAGAGGTTAACAGGTACTATTACATCTAAAGAAAGACCAATCCTTAGCAAAACTGGAACACTATTAACATCAAATAAAGACCAAAAGCATAGATGGGCTGAACACTTCCAAGAAATACTCAATCGACCACACCCAAAAGAATTGTTAAACCTTGAAACTGACTTACCAGCCCCACAACTAAATGTCAACCTAGATGAAATTAAATTGCATGAAATTGAAACAACAGTGAATTTAATGGCTAACAACAAAGCTGCAGGTGAAGATGAAATAACAGCCGAAATGCTAAAAGCTATCAATAGTGACAACATGAGACAACTACAGAGAATGTTTAACAAGATTTGGAAAGAAGAAAAGGTCCCTTCTAATTGGAAGAAAGGAATCATTGTTAAAATACCAAAAAAGGGCAACCTTAGTGACTGTAACAACTGGAGAGGAGTAACCTTAATATCAGTTGTGTCAAAAGTATTTTACAAGGTCATTTTGAATAGACTCAAAAATATAGTGGATACTGCAATGAGAGAAGAACAAGCAGGATTTTGAAAAGAGAGAAGCTGTCTTGACCAGATCTTTACTCTCAGAATAATACTTGAAGAACACACTGAAAAGCAGAAACCATTAATACTGAACTTTATAGATTTTAAAAAGGCATTTGATAGCATACACAGAGATTCATTATGGAGAATTTTATGTCTATATGGAATACCATCTAAAATTGTCAACATCATTAAGGACTTATACAATGGATATGTTTGTGCAGTCAAGACAGAAGAAGGGATGAGTGAATGGTTCCAGATTGAAACAGGCATGAAATAAGGATGTATACTGTCTCCTTTACTTTTTGGGATTACAATAGACTTCATAATGAAAAAATGCTGCACAGGTAACACAGGTATTGACTGGGTACATGGGACCCAACTAGAAGATCTTGATTTTGCTGATGACATAACTCTTATCAGTAATAATGTGAATTTCATGCAAGAAAAACCAGATAGCCTGTCTTCACTGGCTAGCAAAATAGGACTTGAAATTAACAAGGACAAAACAAAAATAATGAAAATTCCTCTCAATCAAAATGGAAAAATACACATAGAAGGGGCAGATATTGAAGAAGTCAATCCATTTGCATACCTTTGCAGCTACATAGACCAGGATGGTGACACTAGAAAGGAAGTTAGGATCAGAATTGCAAAAACAGCATCAATCTTCAAGAATCTTGAGAACATATGGAATTCAAAAGTTATAAGCACAAAAACCAAGTTAAGACTATTCAATTCAAATGTAATATCCATCCTCATTTATGCATGCGAAAGCTGGAAAACAACTAAAGAAAAAGAAAAGAAATTAGACTCTTTTGAAAACAAATGCCTAGGGAAAATACTCGGCATCAAGTAGAATGAATTCAAGAACAATGCAGAGATAAGACAGATGACTGAACAACAACCAGTCTCATGGGTGATCAGGAAAAGGAGATGAACATATGTTTGTCACTTGATGAGAAGAAATGATCAGAGAATCCCAAAACAAGCTATCAAGTGGAACACAACAGGCCGAAGAAAAAGAGGCAGACCGCGTGAAACTCTGAAGAGGACATTATTAAGAGAGGCCAAATTAACAGGCATAAAATCCTTTGATGAGGTTGAAAGACTCGCCGAGGACAGGAAAAATTGGCGAACTACTTTGCGAGCCCTATGTGACATTTAACTGCACGGGAAGGATATAAGATATAAGATAAGATATAAGATCAGTCACTGAATGTTTACATGTTAATAGTAGGCAATTCAAAATATTTTTAAACTGTTGCCATGTTGCTGAGTATTGTCATCTGAAATTTTTAATCATGTTCTCTTGTGCCAGGTGTTTCTCCATGGCATTAAACTACCAATACAAAATCCCGTTGGTCCTCTTATTGCTGTCTCTAGGATTGTTCCTGATTATTACAACTATAAGTAAGTGTCTTTCATTGCTACACTCCAACCTATAAAGTAGCTATTACTATATAAATAAGTCTCTTTTACTGCTACACTCAGACCTCTAAACTCAATAAATAAATTTCTTTCATTCCTAAACTCAAATCTCTAGACAAGGGTTTCTCAACCTGGGTCCTTAGGACCCTAGGATCCCACATTGGATCTGCAGGTGTTCCACTAGAGACTGAAAAATCCCTCCAGGTACTTCTCATCGAACCCCAAGACTTAGCTACATGCTTTTGTTTTTTGTTCAAGACAGGTTGGTTAAAAAGTCACTTTTAGTTCTACGCAAAGAAAAAAAAACCTATTCTTGCACATGTCATATATCACAAGCCTTACCTGATTTACATTTTGTATACTATACGTTTATTGTTATTCTGGATAAACAAAAAGGAAAAACATTTTTGTTCTGCCTACACTAGTGACTTTATTAGAAATGGTATATTTTTTATCTGGGTAAATCTGGAGTGACCATCTCCAACCCATCATGTCACAGGTGGCGGATGGTGAAAGTCCTCCAAATATGGAGGATCCCTGTGAATAAGGATTTACCCAAATAAGCAGGCACAGACCAACTGGCGGTAGACTCAAAGAGCGAGGTGGGGTGGTAGGTGGTTCTACTACTCCTATAAAATGCCTCATGTGCTCAGTGAAGGGAATACCAGGCGAGTGAGAGACACCTTAAAGACTCTCACTCCTGTTGCCTTGTGGGTAGGACAGGGAGTCCAAAGGCTAGCAGAGAGTCCATACACAAACTGACAGAAGGCAATGGGAAACCACTGTTGTAGCTCCCAAGAACAATTATGCTTAATCAGAGTAATAGATTTGTCATGAACAACGTTAATGGATGTTCCTCTGGAACAGCCTCGTCCGGTAGGACAGCTCACAAGCCACAGGTGAGGCCAGATCGTCATCAAGCTACTGGTGGCAAAGCTAACAAGTTCAAAATAGCAACGTGGAATGTTAGAACTTTATTCCAGGCTGGAAAATTAGAAAATGTAAAGAGGGAAATGGAAAGGATGAAGATCAACATATTAGGAATGAGTGAAGTTAGATGGATGGGTGCAGGGAAGATAAACTCTGATAAATATACAATAATATATTCAGGAAGTGAGAAACATGAACAAGGAGTAGGAATAATATTTAACAAACAAACAGCAAGGACAATTGTAGGATATCTGAACATCTCGGACCAAGTCCTGCTAGTCCAACTGAAAGGATGACCAATAAACATAAATATTATACAAGAGTATGCTCCAACATCTGAAAGTTCTGAAGAAGAGGTACAGCTATTTTATAATGACACAGAGACAGCCCTGAAACACACAAAGTCACATGAAGTTACTAAAGTCATGGGAGATTTTAATGCCAAAGTTGGTAAAGGAAGAACTTCAGACATCATTGGTGACTATGGACTGGGTGAAAGGAATGACAGAGGTAGTAAATTAATTGAACGGGCAAGAATACATAGCATGTTTGTAGTAAACACCTGGTTTAAACAACATCCTCGAAGACTGGCAATATGGTGCAGCCCAGACAAAAAGACTTATAATCAGACAGACTATGTGTTAATCAATAAATGATTCCAGAACGCATTACTGACAACAAAAACCATGCCAGGAGCTGATTGCATTAGTGATCATGACCCACTCTGTGGAAAAATTAGAATAAAGCTAAAGAAAGCATGCAGAAAATTGAGAAACATCAAACTGAATACAGAACTCCTTAAAAATGACCAAGAACTGCAAGAACAATACAAAGTTATTATAACAAATAGATACAATGCAATAGCAAAGATAAATAGTATAGATGAACAATGGGCAATGTTAAGAGATTCTATCTACAAAACTGTTAAGGAGATAATACCACAGAAAAAAGAAGCCCCTAAAAATAAATGGATGACAGACGACATCTTAGTACTGACGGACAAGAGGAGGAGGAGTAAAAATAACCAAGAACAATATAGCAAGATAAATAAAGAAATAAAATGCTAATGCAGAGAAGCAAAGGAAGTGTGGTTAAATGAACAGTGCAGACAAAGAGAGGACTCCCATAATAAAGACAGCAAAAACATGCACAAATGAATTAGTGAACTCACAGGCAGGAAAACAAAATATACCACAGGATGCCTGAAATCAAAAAAAGGTAAAATGTTAATGGGAAGAGAAGACAATGTTGACAGGTGGACAGAGCACATCAGTGAGCAATATGGATGAGAAAGACCAGAATTAACACAAGATACTGAAAACTGTGATGGACCACCAGTACTTGAAGATGAAATCATAGATGCCATCAAACACATGAAGAAAGGTAAAGAAACTGGGCCTGATAATATAACAATAGAAGGAATAGAAGCGCTAGAGGAGATAGGAATAAAAATAATAACAAGTTACTGAATGACATTTACAACAGTGGTTATGTGCCCAGTGACCTGCTTAAATCCACGTTTATAGCACTATCAAAGAAACCAGAAGCAAAGGAATGTGAGGACCACTTGACTATCAGCCTCTCGTGTCACATAACAAACCTACTTCTGAGAATTATTATGAGAAGAACAAGGAAAAAGATAACAATGGAAATAGCAGATGAACAGTTTGGATCTGTTGAAGGAAAGGGAACACACAATGCCATTTATGCTTTACAAATACTAACAGAAAGAGCTTTAGAAGTACAGAAAGATATCTACTTATGCTTCATTGATTAAACCAAGGCATTCGACAAGGTGAAACATAATAAAACTATTAAAATGCTTGAAGACATCAATATAGACAGCAAAGACCTGAGGATTGTAAAAAATCTGTACTGGCAGCAAGAACCAGCAATTCAAGTTGAAAATAAAACTGGAAAATATCAACCTATAAAACAAGGGGTGTTACAAGGATGTGTACTATCTCCAGACCTTTTTTTCTCTGTACAGCAAGAATATTCTAAGAATAATCATCACAGAACCAGGCATAAAAATTGGAGGATACAATATTAACAATGATCAGTATGCTGAAGACACAGTACTGATAGCTGAGAACCACTAAGACTTGCAAAATCTCTTGCATAAAGTTGCTAAAGGAAGTTAACAGAAAGGCCTTACTTTGAACATCAAAAAGACAGAGACTATGGTTATATCTAAGAAACAGATTCCACCAACATGCAGTATAAAATTAAACGGAACTATTCTAAAGCAGGTGCAGAAATTCAAATACCTTGGAGCATTAATAACTTCAGATGGGAAATCTTATATCTTATATCCTTCCCGTGCATTTAAACGTCACATAGGGCTCGTAAAATAGTTCACCAATTTTTCTTGTCTTCGGTGAGTCTTTCAACCTCATCAAAGGATTTTATGCCTGTTAATTTTGTCTCTCTTAACAATGTCCTCTTCAGAGTTTCATGCAGTCTGCCTCTTTTTCTTTGGTCTGTTGTGTTCCACTTGATAGCTTGTTTTGGGATTCTCTGATCGTTTCTTCTCATCAAGTGACAAACATACGTCTATCTCCTTTTCCTGATCACCCATGAAACTGGCTGTTTTTCAATCATCTGTCTTATCTCTGCATTGTTCTTGAATTAGTTCCACTTGTTG
Organism: Achatina immaculata; assembly: GCA_009760885.1. Classification (NCBI taxonomy): domain Eukaryota; kingdom Metazoa; phylum Mollusca; class Gastropoda; order Stylommatophora; family Achatinidae; genus Lissachatina; species Lissachatina immaculata. The sequence continues at coordinate 35,033,534 of CM019697.1, read as the reverse complement.
CCGAATATTTTTCCTTAGGCATTTGTTTTCAAAAGAGTCTAATTTCTTTAGTTGTTTTCCAGCTTTCGCATGTATAAATGAGGGTGGATATTACATTTGAATTGAATAGTCTTAACTTGGTTTTTGTGCTTATAACTTTTGAATTCCATATGTTCTCAAGATTCTTGAAGATTGAAGCTGCTTTTGCAAATCTGATTCTAACTTCCTTTCTGGTGTCAACATCCTGGTCTGTGTAGCTGCCAAGGTATGCAAATTGATTGACTTCTTCAATATCAGATGGGAAATGCAGAACAGAAATTAAGAACAGAATAGGCCAAGCAAAGACTGCATTTCAGAGAATGAGAAACATATTATGCAACACATCTTTATCGATGAATGTTAGAAAACGAGTCCTAAAATGCTATATTGAACCTATCTTGTTATATGGAAGTGAATCATGGACAATAGGCAAGTCTGCAGAAAAATCATTGGAAGCAGCAAAATATGGTTCATTAGAAGAATGTTGCAAATTCCCTGGACAGCAAAAATAACTAATGAAGAATGTATGAGAAGAGCTGGAGAGACAACAAAATCTTGTCAAAAAAATAAGAGAGACAATGTACTTTCATTGGACATGCAATGAGAAGAGGAGGCATTGAAAATATTATAACAGGAAAATCAGAGGGAAGAAGATCCAGAGGAAGACCAAGAGAAATGATACTGGACAGTCTGACGGGATGGTGTGAGAAGAGTTTACCAACTGAGCTGATGGCCTGCATGAAGGATCGTGTACTCTGGAGAAGGATAACAGCCAACACCAGTCGGCACAGCACCTGATGATGATGATGATATTTTTTATTGTGCAGGGGGAGAATGGCAGTGATATCTGGGTTTAGGGTGAAGGAGGATGTGAAGTGAAAAGTAAGCAATAGTGAATATTTTAATATATAGGTTTCATGGGTCTAAAAAATATTCCAAAGGTTCTACTAAGATAAAAAATATTCCAAAGGTTCGACTAAGATACAAAATACTCCAAAGGTTCTACTAAGATAAAAAATATTACACAGGTTCTACTGAAATAAAAAACTATTCCAAAGGTTCTACTAAGGTAAAAAATATTCCAAGGGTTTTGCAGGTATAAAAAATATTCCAAGGGTTTCTCGGGTATAAAAAAATATTCCAAGGGTTTCTCGGGTATAAAAAAATATTCCAAGGGTTTCTCAGGTATAAAAAAATATTCCAAGGGTTTCTCGGGTATAAAAAAAATATTCCAAGGGTTTCTCGGGTATAAAAAAAATATTCCAAGGATTTATAGATTGAGAAAAGTTGCTCTAAAATGTTACTCAAAAAACAATTTTTTTATTGCAATAATCAAACTTCTAAACTATTGCTCTATAAATAAATTTCTTTGATTCCTGTACTTTCCTCTAAACTATTAATATAGATCTCTTTCATTGCTACAGCACTCATACTCTGAACTATGACTCGATAAACAAACCTCTTTCAGCTATGTTATTTACAAAAGAGCAACCTTTCAAATATATTATTTACACAAGAAAAATCTGTCAAGTGTATTATTTATACAAGAGTAATCTGTCAAGTGTATTATTTATACAAGACTAATCTGTCAAGTGTATTATTTACACAAGAACAATCTGTCAGGTATGTTATTTACACAAGAATTGTGTGCAAGGTCCGCTCCCCAATTCTCCGCAGTAAAATTTGACATAATCTTCAGACAAGGACATTGGTTTTGTAACAATGCTAAGTATTTTAAGTAATAATAACAAGCTATGACAACTTCTCCACAGATCTGACAACTTGTTGTCTAATCCACGGGCTGCAGGTGTAACCATGTTCAGTGTTTCCTTTCCAAAGCCACAAGCACACACATTTACTATAACCAGCCGGTCTTCTCATGGCTACCCCCAGGTTTGAAGCTGGTTATTTGTGTCCACTCTCAGCTCTTGTTAGTAGCTAGTTTTATGTGTGCTTGGTTTTGCAGTCTTTTCAGTTATATATTAATATATCTCAACTCTCAGTCTTTGTCAGCAGCTGGTTATATTTCTGTGCTGTACATCTTCCAGTCGTAAGTATTTCTGTTGAAAGCACATTTATCTTCACTACAGTCATCCTAGTCATCTTCCATTATTTTTGTACCATTCATTACCTGACCAAAACAAATGAGTGTAGGAGTAAAAAAAAATCTGGCATGAGGGAGATCTATTATTTAATGGCATTTGCTCTTTGTATAAAATATCCATGGAATGACCAGCTGGCCATGGTGTAGTTCATGGTGGCACTATAGTGGATGCACAGAGTATGCTTCATAAGACTGAGAAAAAAGTGCTTCATAAAGAATGGGTTCATCTGTTAAGCCAGACAAATGTGATGAGCCTAACATGGTTTTATTGTCCAGGGCATGTGGGAGTACATGGCAATGATGTGGCAGATAGACTTTGCTGGACAGGCTAAAATAAATTTCAGGCTGAGAATGCACAAGGGTGACAGTGCTAAAGTCATATTGGAAAGACTATGGGAAAATGAAGACTGGGAATGGAAGAACAATGTAATTGTGAACCAATTGCTGTAAAGTAGTATCACTACTTTTAAGTGATGACATGTTGCAGAGATTGTGTGTGATACTGCTTTATGAGTTTAAGTGGAGTAAGTTATATTCAGTTTGACTGTTGAATCTGATAGTATGAGCAATTGTTCCTTTGGTATAGGCTGAGAAACGAACACACACAGGCACACAACTCCAACTTAGAACACAGCAGCACAGTATGAAAACCTCTGACATTTCTGAGACAAAACTACAGATAACATCATGTGACTTGACAAGATGTGAAGTACAAAACAAATTTTATTAATGTGTAAAGCAAATCTGTGTTGGCTGAGATGTTAAGAAAGAGCTGAAGATGAAGAATAAACACGGGGTGAGTACTAGTGATGGGTGACATGAGGTAAAGAATGTTAAACAATAAGTACGTTAGGCTCCACCCCTGGCAAGACAGAAGTTTGCCAGTTGGGAAGTGGGGGATCTACATTCACACCCAGACAAACAGCAGTCTGACAACATGATAACAAAAGTTCAACTTACTGAATATCATGAACATGCCACTGAATTTCCACAAAAGTCACACACAAAGTTTTAGAACCACTGGTCCTAATAAATCTCAACAGTAGTACAATAACAGCTAGCATAAACATCTTGGTCAAGCTGACCAGACTAAATCACTTCAAGCTGTTCTACGTAGTTTCACACTGATCACAATCCTATCATAAAAACTTCTACTATAATCAAAACTTCTATCATGTCTCCTAACTGACTTTCTTCCTAAATCTAGTCTCTCCTAATCTCATCTGTCCTAATTGTCTGCTCTTAATATTGTTAGGAAGTTAATGCATCAAAATGAACTGACACTGGACAGCCTAAAAGGCTGGAAAGAGAACAGTCAGTGATTGGCAAAAAAAAACAAAAAACAGAAAATTGAACAAATTTTTTTTTTTTTAAAATTGTCAAAGAATAGAACCACCAGCAAGCCAAAAATGAAATAATGAACACTTTCCTGTTGTAATCTGTAATCAGAGACTGACATTGCTGCACTCTTGGCATTCCCATATGTGCTACACCTTCCATTCCAATACCCACTGAAGCATGTGCCTGCTGTTAGAGTCAGTCACACGCTGGTTGTGGGTAACATCCACTAAAACACTTTGTTTGGGAAAATGTCCACATCCCCTCTTCTCCCCCAGCTTGATCATCCTCCTGTCTCCTCCTTGTCCATTCTTAGGGCTCCCTGAATTGATGCCGTGCCTGCCAGCTTGTTCGCACTCTCATTGCCTTTGACTCCCACGTGACCTGGCAGTAGATCCACTTCAAACTGGATAACTTAGAGACCTCTGGAAGCTGGACCAGAGTTACAGTACTTTAATGCAAGATTATACATGGAAGGACTTCTACATTTACCCTGTAGAAGAAATGTCTCTTGATTCTCTGTAACATGCTTTGGGAGTCCATTACAATGACCCCATGCAAGTCATCCTGCTCACCAACTGAGAAATTGCTTCTGATGCAGACTGCACCTCCATTCTCATGTGTGAAGTGGTGGATGCATGGGGTCCTGATTTACTCGCAATCAGTTTGCCACTGCAGTAGATGACATAGCCTCAACAACTTTTTAGGCCTTGTGCCACTGACCCATCCATGAAGATCACAGAGTCATGTGGTTCGGAGTGATGCTAATCCTGTTCCTACACCTGGGGTTCTTTTTTAATCTGAGCCCAGTCTCAGCATTCACGGCCAAACTGGATCATTACCTTCATTAGATTCTGCATATTTGACACTTTAGTCCATTCTGGTTCTAGGGGATCAGCTCTGGGTCACACAGGCTGCTGACTGCTGACAATGTCTCTTTTACCTCAACCATCCAAGATCTCCTTCGCTTGATGCACTTGCCCTTTGCTGAGTTCATCTCTGGTAGAAGGGGGTGGCTTACCATGCTGGCAATCCTGATGTATGTCTCCACTTGTACATATCTGTCTTTTACTTTCATGCTGGGCATATCCAGCAAGTAGCACATATATCCCCGGTGCACTTCAGAACTGTTCTCATGGCCTCATTTTAGATTCTTTTGAGCTTGATTATCCAAGTCATGGATAAAGTCAGACGACTGAGGCCATACTCAGTCACCAACATCACCAATGCCCATATCAGCAGGAAGAGTGTCCATTGTGGCAGTCCAGCACCTAGCATGACATTCACTGCACTGAGACCTTTCTTTGCTTTCTGAATAACCATGTCCACGTGGTGGTTGAAAGATAGTGTCCTGTCAAACACAATCCCAAGGTATTTCAAAAATTGTTCCCTCTCAATATATTCACCATTGCATTGCAATGCTAGAAGGGTAGTCTTCGCAAATCTGTTATCATATGAGCACCACAGGATTTTGAACTTGTTGAGGTTGATCACTGCATTACTATCCTCATGCCAATCCATGATACGGTCAATATTTTCCTAAATGTGGACAAATATCTTCTGTCTACAGTTTCCATGTACATATGTCAGGATGTTATCTGCATATGTGATTATTCAGCCAGGGCCAGTCTAGTGTAGCTGTGAAATCCTGGCAGTGTATATGATTTTGCAGATGACATAACTCTTATAAGTGACAATGTGAATTCTATGCAAGAAAAAAACAGATAGCCTGTCTTCACTGGCAAAATAGGACTTGAAATTAACAAGGACAAAACAAAAATAATGAACCTTAAGAAGGAAAAATATACGAAGAAGGAACAGCTGTTGAAGAAGTGTGCCAATTTGCATACCTCGGCAGCTACATAGACTAGGATGGTGACACCAGAAAGAAAGTTAGAATTAGATTTGCAAAAGCAGCATTGACCTTCAAGAATCTTGAGAACATATGGAATTCAAAAGTTATAAGCACAAAAACCAAGTCAAGATTACTCAATTCAAATGTAACACCCACCCTCATTTATGCATGTAAAAACTGGAAATCAACTAATGAAACAGACAACAAATAGACTCTTTTGAAAACAAATGCCTAAGGAAAATACTCAGTATAAAGTGAAATGAATTCAAGAACAATGCAGAGATAAGTCAGATGAACAAACATCAACCTGCCTCATGTGTGATTAGAAAAAGGAGATGGGAATCTGTCGGTTATGTGTTGTGAAGAAACGATCAGAGAATCCCAGAACAAGCTATCAAGTGGAACACAACAGACTGAAGACAAGGAGGTCGACCATGGGAAACACTAAAGAGAACACTGTTAAGTGGGGCCAGACTAGCTTCAAATCCCTTTATGATGTTGAAAAGCTCATTGAACACAGGAAAACTTAGCGAACTACCATGCGAGCCCTGTGTGATGTTTAACGGCACAAGAAGGATGTACGATGTAATATATGCTGAAAAGCATTGGTGGCAATGGAGAGCTTTGAGGTAGTCCTGGTGCAATGATCAAAAGTCTTGAGATGTCTGCTTCAATACAGAATTGACCTTCTTTGTTTTTTGAGTGATAAATAGAATATGAAGAGAATGACCTACTAATTATATGACCAATCTGACCTACATGATGACAAGACTGACCTACATGATAACTAGACTGACTACATGTTGACCAGACTGACCAACATGTTGATCAGACTGATCTTAAGTGATGACCAGACTGACCTACATGATGACTAGACTGACTACATGTTGACCAGATTAAACAACATGATGGCAAGATTGACCTACGTGATGACTAGAATGCCCTTTGCTGAGTTCATCTCTGGTAGAAGGGGGTGGCTTACCATGCTGGCAATCCTGATGTATGTCTCCACTTGTACATATCTGTCCTTTACTTTCATGATGGGCATATCCAGCAAGTAGCACATATATCCCCGGTGCACTTCAGAACTGTTCTCATGGCCTCATTTTAGATTCTTTTGAGCTTGATTATCCGAGTCATGGATAAAGTCAGACGACTGAGGCCATACTCAGTCACCAACATCACCAATGCCCATATCATCAGGAAGAGTGTCCATTGTGGCAGTCCAGCACCTACCATGACATTCACTGCACTGAGACCTTTCTTTGCTTTCTGAATAACCATGTCCACGTGGTGGTTGAAAGATAGTGTCCTGTCAAACACAATCCCAAGGTATTTCAAAAATTGTTCCCTCTCAATATATTCACCATTGCATTGCAATGCTAGAAGGGTAGTCTTCGCAAATCTGTTATCATATGAGCACCACAGGATTTTGAACTTGTTGAGGTTGATCACTGCATTACTATCCTCATGCCAATCCATGATACGGTCAATATTTTCCTAAATGTGGACAAATATCTTCTGTCTACAGTTTCCATGTACATATGTCAGGATGTTATCTGCATATGTGATTATTCAGCCAGGGCCAGTCTAGTGTAGCTGTGAAATCCTGGCAGTGTATATGATTTTGCAGATGACATAACTCTTATAAGTGACAATGTGAATTCTATGCAAGAAAAAACAGATAGCCTGTCTTCACTGGCAAAATAGGACTTGAAATTAACAAGGACAAAACAAAAATAATGAACCTTAAGAAGGAAAAATATACGAAGAAGGAACAGCTGTTGAAGAAGTGTGCCAATTTGCATACCTCGGCAGCTACATAGACTAGGATGGTGACACCAGAAAGAAAGTTAGAATTAGATTTGCAAAAGCAGCATTGACCTTCAAGAATCTTGAGAACATATGGAATTCAAAAGTTATAAGCACAAAAACCAAGTCAAGATTACTCAATTCAAATGTAACACCCACCCTCATTTATGCATGTAAAAACTGGAAATCAACTAATGAAACAGACAACAAATAGACTCTTTTGAAAACAAATGCCTAAGGAAAATACTCAGTATAAAGTGAAATGAATTCAAGAACAATGCAGAGATAAGTCAGATGAACAAACATCAACCTGCCTCATGTGTGATTAGAAAAAGGAGATGGGAATCTGTCGGTTATGTGTTGTGAAGAAACGATCAGAGAATCCCAGAACAAGCTATCAAGTGGAACACAACAGACTGAAGACAAGGAGGTCGACCATGGGAAACACTAAAGAGAACACTGTTAAGTGGGGCCAGACTAGCTTCAAATCCCTTTATGATGTTGAAAAGCTCATTGAACACAGGAAAACTTAGCGAACTACCATGCGAGCCCTGTGTGATGTTTAACGGCACAAGAAGGATGTACGATGTAATATATGCTGAAAAGCATTGGTGGCAATGGAGAGCTTTGAGGTAGTCCTGGTGCAATGATCAAAAGTCTTGAGATGTCTGCTTCAATACAGAATTGACCTTCTTTGTTTTTTGAGTGATAAATAGAATATGAAGAGAATGACCTACTAATTATATGACCAATCTGACCTACATGATGACAAGACTGACCTACATGATAACTAGACTGACTACATGTTGACCAGACTGACCAACATGTTGATCAGACTGATCTTAAGTGATGACCAGACTGACCTACATGATGACTAGACTGACTACATGTTGACCAGATTAAACAACATGATGGCAAGATTGACCTACGTGATGACTAGACTGACGTATATGATGACCAGACTGACCTACATGATGACTAGACTGATGTATATGATGACCAGACTGACCTACATGATGACTAGACTGATGTATATGATGACCAGACTGACCTACGTGATGACTAGACTGACTACATGTTGACCAGACTGACCAACATTTGATCAGACTTACCTACGTGATGACTAGACTGATGTATATGATGACCAGACTGACCTACATGATGACTAGACTGACCTTCATGATTGCCAGACTGACCTACGTGATGACTAGACTGATGTATATGATGACCAGACTGACCTACATGATGACTAGACTGATGTATATGATGACCAGACTGACCTACGTGATGACTAGACTGACTACATGTTGACCAGACTGACCAACATTTGATCAGACTTACCTACGTGATGACTAGACTGATGTATATGATGACCAGACTGACCTACATGATGACTAGACTGATGTATATGATGACCAGACTGACCTACGTGATGACTAGACTGACTACATGTTGACCAGACTGACCAACATTTGATCAGACTTACCTACGTGATGACTAGACTGATGTATATGATGACCAGACTGACCTACATGATGACTAGACTGACCTTCATGATTGCCAGACTGACCTACGTGATGACTAGACTGATGTATATGATGACCAGACTGACCTACATGATGACTAGACTGATGTATATGATGACCAGACTGACCTACGTGATGACTAGACTGACTACATGTTGACCAGACTGACCAACATTTGATCAGACTTACCTACGTGATGACTAGACTGATGTATATGATGACCAGACTGACCTACATGATGACTAGACTGACCTTCGTGATTGCCAGACTGACCTACGTGATGACTAGACTGACTACATGTTGACCAGACTGACCAACATTTGATCAGACTGACCTACATGATGACTAGACTGACCTACGTGATGTCTAGACTGACCTATGTGATGACTAGATTGACTACATGTTGACAAGAATAAACAACATGATGGCCAGACTGACCTACATGATGACCAGACTGACGTATATGATGACCAGACTGACCTACATGATGGCACGACTGACCTACATGATGACCAGAATGACCTACGTGATGACCAGACTGACCTACATGATGGCCAGACAGACCTACATGATGACTAGACTGACCTATATAATGACAGAATAACTAGATTGACCAACCAGATGGCACTAGATGGCTCTGCTGATGTACTAGATTACAATATACCTAGACTGACCTACATGATGACTAGACTGACCTACAAAGTAACAGTTTGACTATATTGGCCAACTAGATTACAAAGTGTGTAGACTGATCTTCAAAGTAACAATGTGATTACACTGACCTATAAGATTATAATGATTATTCTTGCACAAGTGCACTATTATCTGTTTAATCACACTTAGTGTTGTACACTGTATACCTGATGAAGTGCAGGTATTTTACTTTGTCAAAATGTAAACCATTAGTGTCAATTTTCCACAGCTGAGTCTCCTAGGACAACCAGAAGATCATCCCCGATGGAACCACCCATTTCTGTTCTGTGACGAGAAAGACAAAGCTACTATGTTCACACCAACAGCAGCTCTAGTTATAGAGTATTATGTGGCCAACAATGGTAAGTGCTTGGAACTTTAAGTGCATTGAGACAGGATGAACATAAAATCTTTCACTGATTTAAAATATTTCTTACATAGATACAATGCCAGTTACAGACATATGGGGTTTTTTTTTGGTTTTTTTTTTTACAAAATTACCTAAGTTCAGAAAAGTTTGTTTTTTTAACTTTGTTCATACACTTCAACTTATGCTCTGTTTGTTGCATGGAAAATGTCTAAGTGACATTCAATTTCTTGTGACATATTCTCCAACATCTCTTTAATCATCATTACTAAAACATTTCATCATCCTTGCCTTCAAAGGTTCAGTATCAGGAACTAGTGAACTGAACACTTTGTCTTTAGCATATTTTTTTTTTTAGTCTTTTCTTAGGTCCCTAAAAACTGTTTATAATAGATTGTTTTAAGAAGCATAATATCTAGTGATACTGCCAAATATTTGACTTTATCCTTCATATTTATACATGTGATTGTAGCATTACCTGTACAGAGAAAGAAGAAGAACCTCTAAGGATCAGCCTACAGAGTGCCACAATGTTCATGTTTCTATGTAGCATAGTTTTAAGGTATGATTTTTCACATAAGGAGAAGGGCTTTACTATCAGACTGTAATAATGTTACTTAGTCAATGCCACCCAGCTGGAGTAATTATAGCAGTACTCTATGACTATCAATGGTAAGTGCTTGTAATTAAATTAGACCAACTTCTTTAACTTTGGCTCTTGTCTCCTAAGGTGGCATTGAAGTAGATGGACATAAAGTCTATTTTGAAGCTAGTAGATGTAAGTGTAAAAGCAAGAATCAAATAGATTATATTTTAGTGCAAAGAAGATGGAGATTAAGTATAACTTCAGCAAAAACTCTACTAGGTGCCGACTGTGACACTGACCATAAGTTATTAATAGCAGACGTGAAGATAAAGATAAAAAAGACAGTTAGGGGATCAAGACCACTCCGCTTTGATCTTACAAAAATACCAGAACAATATATATTGTTCAAAAAAAGAAATGCAACAAATACGATGTTGCGATTTAAACTGAAGTTTGCTAATCAGACAAGGGCAAATTGCCTGAAATGTTCATTTGGACATCAGCTTCACGTGCTGACCTGAATTGTACTTAGCAGGTGATTCATGAGCGCAGAAAAGCAACACTAGTCAAAACAGCATTTTTGACAATAACTCATGACAGGTTCATGAGAATTCCGTGAAACTTACTGAACACAAAACTCACTGACCATGTTATTGAATGCCTATAAAAGATTGAGGCTCCTCAAAGCAATTCATCTGAAAATTCAATGCGCAAATATGGCTTATCTCACTACACAACAGTGACCCATCATCATTGGACATTTACAGACTAGACAGCCACAAAGTGTAGTGGCCAGACAATTTAATGTGGTTAGAAGCACCATTAGTCGCCTTTGTAGATGATTTCAAGAAACTGGCTCAGTTGCAGACCGGCTGCGCAGTGGAAGACCCATGGTCACAACTCCTGCCGAAGACCACTGTGTCACCTCAGGAATCGATTTGCATCTGCGTCCTCAACAGTCCAGTCAATGACAACAACTCGTTGAATTTCAGATAAAATAGTTAGTGGACCATTGCAAATGATTGGAGAAGGGTTTGTTTTAGTGATGAATCATTCTTTCTGCTCCAGAGACACGATAGATGGAGAAAAATTTACCGCAGAGTACTTGAGCGCTAATCCTAGAACTGCATAGATGAGGCTCTTCCACATGGTGGTGGAGGTGTGCTGGTGTGGAGGAAGATCAACTTCATGGGAAGAAGTGACCTGGTGCAAACTGAAGGACGTCTGAATGCCCAACGATACGTCAGCTGAAATTCTTCGTCCTCATGCCCTTCCACTTCTGGCTGCACCAGGGTCAATTTTTCAGCAGGATAATGCTCAACTTTGTGTGTTGCAGAACTCACCACCCAGTTCCTTGCTGACAACAATGTCAGACCATTCCATGGCCATCCATGTCCTCAGACATGAACCCAACAGAACACTTATGGGATGAACTCAACAGACAAGTCTGCAAGCGAGACATGGTGCCAAACAATCTCTGACAGTTGTCTCTTGCACTGCTGGAAGAGTGGGCAGCCATATCACAACAATAGATCCAACGGCTAATCGGATCCATGTCAAGGATATTCTCTGATACAGGCCAGAGGAGCCTATACACTTTACTGAAATGGAGGTTTCAGTCACAAAGAATAAAAGTCCAACCAAATTTGATGAACATCATTTCACTGTTAAAGTCTTCAAGTTTCTTCATGCCAAGATTGAAACATTAATTCCATAAAATAAAATGTTGATATAAGTTTGAAATTTGGTGTCCATGACGACTACAGTAGTGTTGCGTTTCTTTTTTTTTAACAGTATAGAATATAAAACATCTATACTGGCAGCAAGAAGCAGCAGTTCGAGTTGAAAATAGAATTGGAAAATATCAACCTATAAAACAAGGGGTGCGACAAGGATGTGTACTATCTCTAGACCTTTTTTCTCTGTACAGCGAGAATATTCTAAGAACAATCATCACAGAACCAGGCATAAAAATTGGAGGATACAATATTAACAACCTTCGGTATGCTGACGACACAGTACTGATAGCTGAGAACCAACAAGACCTGCAAAATCTCTTGGATAAAGTCGCCAAAGAAAGTGAACAGAAAGGCCTTACTTTGAACATCAAAAAGACAGAGACTATGGTTATATCTAAGAAACAGAATCCACCAGCATGCAGTATTAAATTAAACGGAACCATTCTGAAGCAGGTGCGGAAATTCAAATACCTTGGAGTAGTAATAACTTCAGATGGGAAATGCAAAACAGAAATTAGGAACAGAATAGGCCAAGCAAAGGCTGCATTTCAGAGAATGAGAAACATATTAGCTAACACATCTTTATCAATGAATGTTAGAAAACGAGTCCTAAAATGCTATATTGAACCTATCTTGTTATATGGAAGTGAATCATGGACAATAGGCAAATCTGCACAAAAATCATTGGAAGCAGCAGAAATGTGGTTTATTAGAAGAATGTTGTGAATCCCCTGGACAGCAAAAATAACTAATGAAGAATGTATGAGAAGAGCTGGAGAGACAAAAAACCTTGTCAGAAAGATAAGAGAGAGACAATGTACTTTCATAGGACATGCAATGAGAAGAGGGGGCATTGAAAATATTATAACAACAGGAAAAATAGAAGGAAGAAGATCAAGAGGAAGACCAAGAGAAATGATACTGGACAGTCTGACGGGTTGGTGTGAGAGGAGATCACCAACTGAACTGATGGCCTGCATGAAGGATCGGGTACTCTGGAGAAGCATAATAGCCAACGCCAGTCGGCACGGCACCTGATGATGATGATGATGATGATGATAGAATAGAAGTGAAGAACCGCTTCGAAATCCTGATGGCTGTACAGGAGGAGATGACACCTGATGAACTGGCTACACAGGCCAGAGATATCTTAATAACAGCAGCTAAAGATGTGGTTCCAGTAAAAAAAACACAAAAGAATGAATGGATTGCAGATGAACATTAGAACTAATAAAACATAATAGAGAAATGAAGACGAAAAGGAAAGTGACAAACAACAGCAAAGAGGAATATAAATCTTTAACAAAAGAAATAAGAAGAATCATAAGAAGAGACAAAAAAACAATGCATACAGGATTGTTGTGAAAGAATAGAAGGACATCAGAAGTATGGAAGAGATAGTGAAATGTTTAAAGAAATGAAGATATTGACAAGAAGTGTCACACCTAAACTAAATGTAATTTGTGATGAGATGGGGAAGACCTTGACAGAGACAAAGAAAATTCTAGAAAGATGGAAGGAATATTGTAGAGGAATGTATAATACAACTGACTGTGAAGGCGAAAATCAACAGTGTGAACTATCATTGGAGGAGAAAGAACCAGAACCTAAAATTGAAGAAGTTTTATGGGCAATAAAGAGTTTGAAAAATGGTAAATTACAGGGATGTGATGAGATAACAGCTGAATTCATTAAAGCAGGAAGAAAGGAATATGTTACAATATATAATACACTATGTAAAAAGATATGGCACAAAGGTATTTGGCCAAAAGAATGGAAAAGAACTGTATTCATATCATTGTCAAAAAAGGGTAACTTGAAATTATGCACAAACTACAGAACAATTGCCCTGATTAGTCATGTGAGTAAAATTCTATTAAAAATCAAAATGGGTAGGCTTCAAAAGAAAATAGAAGGAGAAATCAATATGGTCCAAGCTTTTTTTAGACAAAGAAGAGGAACAAGAGATCATATTTTCAACATAAGAGAAAAGCAGAGAGTTTAAGGTGAATCTATATTTTATCTTTTATAGGCGATTCAAAAGCATTTGACTGTGTACAGTACCAGGAACTTTGGGAAATAATGGAAAAAATGTGATTTCCAACAAATGTGATACAATTAACATCATTGCTGTATCTAGGCCAACAGGCAGCAGTAAGAATAAATGGTGAAACAACTTGGTTTGACTTAAAACAAGGAGTCCTTCAGGGGTACATATTGTCGCCTTACTTATTTAACTTGTATCTCTCTCTCTGAACCTTAAGTGCCCAGGGCACATGGGGCTTCCGCAAGGGTTTTCCACAAATGCCTGTCATTCGCCTTTTTTTCTCCTCTTGCCCAGGTCAGCCCTCTATTGCTCAACATCCTTTCTGTTGTTCTTCTCCATGTCTCTTTTGGTCTACCCTTACTTCTGTTCCCCTGTGGTGTCCATCTCAGTGCTATTTTTGGTAGTGAGTTGTCAGTCATTCAGAGCACATGTCCCAACCATCGCCAGCGTCTTTCCTCAATAATTGTTGTCAGTGGTTTCATCTGCATTTCTGCTAATAAACTGTTATTTCTTATGGTGTTTGGCCAAAATATTTTTGTAATTCTTCGTAAACATTTAGTCTGGAAAGAATTCAACTTGTTTTCTATGGTTTTGGTGATTTTCCAGCATTCACTTCCATAGAGTAGTACACTTAAAACATTACTCTTAAATATCCTGATTTTCATATTTATGCTTAGTTTTTTTTATTTCCATATATTCTGCAGCATTGCAAAAGCCTGGTTTGCTCTAGTAAGTCTGCTGTTGATGTCCTCTGTGCTGTCTCCATTTTCTACTACTCTGCTGCCAAGGTATACAAATTCGTTGACCTCCTCCACTAACTTGTTATCTACTCTGAGTACATTTCTGTTGTTCACATTTTGCTTCATTAACTTTGTCTTTCCTACGTTGATCTTTAGTCCTATGTTGTTTCCATTCTGAGTTAGCTTGTTTATTTTATCTTGCATATCTTTGTGACTGCTTGATAATAGACAAATGTCATCCGCAAAGTCAAGGTCCTCCAGCACTGTGTCAAGGGTCCATTGTAATCCTCTGCGTTTGTCTGATGTTGCCTCCTTCATTAACCAGTCTACTGCCAAGATAAATAATGTTGGTGATAGTACACATCCCTGTTTCACTCCTGTTTGTACCCTAAAGCTGCTGGAGGTATGTTCTCCACAGATAACTTTGCACTGAAAACCCTCGTATAGGGCTTTGATTACATTAACTATTTTATGGGGGAGGACATGCCATTTTAGGATTTTCCACAGTGCATCTCTGTTGATACTGTCAAAGGCTTTCTCAAAATCTATGAATAATGCATATGTTGTGCTATGCCACTCATTTGCCTGTTCTAATATTTGTCTAAGTACAAATATGTGGTCTATGCATGATCTTCCTTTCCTAAATCCTGCCTGCTCTTTTCGAAGTTTTTCCTCAAGTGTTGGTACAATTCTGTTGATGATTATTCTGCAAAATACTTTACTGGTGAGTGGCAGTAGGGTAATGCCTCTCCAGTTCCCGCAATCTCTGAGGTCACCCTTCTTTGGTAGTTTTACTATAAGACCAGTTTTCCACTCCTCTGGGGCTTTTTCTAAGTCCCAAATTTGTTGTAATATCCGGCAAAGTTGTTTTGGTGTTTCTGTTTCTTCTGCTTTCAACATCTCAGCAGTCACTTCATCTTCACCTGGTGCCCTGTCTGATTTTAGCATCTTTATCGCCTCCTTTATTTCATTTATTGTTATTGGTCCTGTATTGATGTTTAGTTCCGTTTTTGCTTCAGGTATGTCTATTGCTTGTGCTGCTTGTGTTCTGTTTAGTAGGGTGTTAAAGTGTTCCCTCCATCTTTCAATTTTTTCTCTTTCTCCACTGACCAGTTGTCCATTTTGTGTTCTTACTGCACTTTCACATCTTGTGTTGAAGTTACCTGTCATCCGCTTGTGATTTTATATATGGTTTTCATGTCATTTGTATATGCTGCTTTCTCTGCTGTTTCTGCTAAGTTGTCATAATATTGATGTTTATCTTGACGGCATGATTCCTTCATTTCTTTGTCTTTTTGTGCATAATTACTTAAAACTCGTTCTTTAAGCCGTTGTGATTTGGTGTTCAGTAATTTTTTCTTGATTTCTTTTCTTTGCTCTATCTTTTCCCATGTGGTCTCGCTTATCCATTCCTCTTTTCTCCTTTTCCGATATCCCAGCACCTCTTTTGCTGTTTCCTGTAGTGTTTTATTGAACTCTAATATGGACATTTCTGCTTCATCTTGTAGGACACTGAAGCGGTTCTTAAGTATTATTGAGAATTCATTTCTTGTTTGCTGGTCTATCAGTTTTCTTGTATCAAAATGTATCTTTCTGTGTTCTCCGATTTTGGCTTTCCTTAATTTTAGTTTGATTTTTGCTACCAGAAGGTTGTGATCACTTCCTACATGTGCTCCTTTCCTTCCTCGCACATCTTGTAGTGACCATTTCCACTTGTTGTTTATTAGTATGTGATCGATTTGGTTTTCTATGGTTTTATCTGGTGACCTCCAAGTCACCTTATGGATGTTTTTGTGTTGGAAAATTGTCCCTCCGATGGTCATCATGTTTTCTTCACAGAAACTGCACAGTCTTTCTCCATTTTCATTTATTTCTCCAATTCCTTCTCTTCCCATGATTCTTCTTCTATCTTCATTTCCTTCACCTACTTTTGCATTGAAGTCGCCCAAGATGAGTAGCATATCATGCTTGGGTATTGTTTCTACTGTTGCTTGGAGGCTGTTGTAAAAATCTTCTTTTAATTCCTCTTCAGCTGCTTCTGTTGGTGCATAACAAACTATAATAGACAGCTTCGTGAATCTTGAGTTGAACCTTGCATATAATAATCTCTCATTTATTGGGGTCCATTTCAGCAATGCTCTTGATGCTTCTTTTGTTATAATCAATGCTACTCCTCCTTCATGAAGATCTTCTTTACCTGACCATATTATTGTATCTTCTGTGTGCTGTGTTGTTAATTTCCTTCTGCCTTGTCCTGTCCATCTTGCTTCTTGTATTCCTAGTATGTCTAGTTTGTATCTGTGCATTTCCTTGATGGTTTGTGCTAGTTTTCCAGTCTGGTTTAGTGTTCTTACATTCCAGCTGCCTATTTGCATCTTATGTTTAGGTTCCAGGAGGTCTGCAGTCGGGCTGGGGACTTCCAGTGGCTGGCTTTCATCCACAACCTTCATGGGCTGAGTTTCCTGATACGCATTTCTCCTTCCACCTGCATTTGCTTTTTCCCTTGCTTCTGTTTCTGTAGCAGTCTGATAGCTTTTTACCAGATAGGGTTGCTGGCCCTATGCTGAACCCTCCTTAGTCGCCTTTTACGATCATGCATGGTAGGGTACAGTGGTCCTATTCTTTGCAGATCCCGGGTACCACACGGGGGATTTAACTTGTATACTGAAAATATAATGAGGAATGTTAGAGAAGATATAGACAAATAATATTATGATGCCATAACAATTAGAGGTCATGAAATACCAGAGATTAGATAAGCTGATGACACAGTATTACTGTCCACAACACAAAAAGGATTAGAAAAACTAATTATGTCTGTTTGTAAGAATAGTGAAGAGCAAAACCTTTATCTTAATGCAAAGAAAATTAAATTAATGAAGAACTGACAAAACAAATAAGGAATCTGAAGTATATATCAATGAGGAAAAATTGGAAGAGGTGGAAGGTTTTGAATATCTTGGATCATTACTAACTAATAATGGAGATACAATGAGGGAAATTAAAAGGAGGGCATCTATCGCTCTTCAAAAAGTAAAACAACTAAAGAAGCTGTGGTGAGGAAAAGACAAAACTACAAAAATAAGATTTTTAAGGGCATGCATCTTTCTCATCACAACATATGCCTGTGAGACCTGGACACTTGACAAAACAGCTGAAAAATACATAAATGCCTTTGAATGTAAATACTACAGAAGAGTCCTTCAAATATCATGGACACAAAAAAGAATAAATATGTCCATACTTCCATCTTACATCCTTACCATGCAGTTAAATGTCACATAAGGCTTGCATAGTTGTTTGCCAAGTTTTCCTGTTCTCTGCGAGTCTTTCAACCTCATCAAGGAATTTTATGATCACTAAACTGGCTTCTCTTAACAATGTCCTCTTTAGAGTTTCATGTGTTCAACCTCTTTTTCTTTGGCCTGTTGTGCTCCACTTGATAGCTTGTTTTGGTATTCTCTGATTGTTTCTTCTCATCATATGGCCTAAATATGTCCATCTTCTTTTTCTGATCACCCATGAGACAAGTTGTTGTTTGCTCATCTGTCTTATCTCTGCATTGTTCTTGAATTCGTTCCACTTTATACAAAGTATTTTCTATATGTATTTGTTTTCAACAGAGTCTAATTATGTCCATACTACAAGAACTTAATATTGAAGAAGGTTGGCTAGTAATGAAGATTAAACAGAGAAAACTTAAATATTTTGGACATATTAAACATCATGATAATTTACAGAAGATAGTCTTAGATCAGCTTCCGGTGTGACGTGCAAGATGGTGGACGGTTTTTTTTAACGCTCTCGACGGAATGAAGAAATCAGCAGAATTCCACTTGATCTGTCACATATTCTGTACCAAGAGTTGGGCATAAGGCTAACAACCTTGTCCTGGGACATATCTAGTGGCAACTCCAGATGGGAAAAAAAGATATCATTACAGAAACTATCACAGAACTAATACTGAACTTCATAGACTTTAAAAAGGCATATTATAGCATACACAGAGATTCATTGTGGAAAATTTTAAGTCTATATGGAATACCAATTAAATTTGTCAACATCATTAAGGGCTTCTACAATTAATATGTTTGTGCAGTCAAAACAGAAGAATGGATGAGTGAATGGTTCCAGATTGAAACAGGTGTGAAACAAGGATGTATATCGTTGCCTTTGCTTTTTGGAATTACAATAGACTTCATAATAAAAAAATGCTGCACAGGTAACACTGGAATTGACTGGGTACATAAGACCCAACTAGAAGATCTTGATTTTGCTGATGACATAACTCTTATCAGTAACAATATGAATTCTATGCAGGAAAAAACAGATAACTTGTCTTCACTGGCTAGCAAAATAACTTGAAATTCACAAGGACAAAACAAAAATAATGAAACTTCCCATTAATCAAAATGGAAAAATACACATAGAAGGGACAGATATTGAAGAATTCAATCAATTTGCATACCCTGGCAATTACATAGACCAGGACAGTGACACCAGAAAGGAAGTTAGAATCAGATTTGCAAAAGCAGCATCAGTCTTCAAGATACTTGAGAACATATGGCCTTCAAAGGTTATAAGCACAAAAACCAAGTTAAGACTATTCAATTCAAATGTAATATCCTCCCTCATGTATGCATGCAAAAGCTGGAAAACAACTAAAGAAATAGACAAGAAATTAGACTCTTTTGAAAACAAATGCTTAAGGAAAATACTTGGCATCAAGTGGAACGAATTCAAGAACAATGCAGAGATAAGACAGATGATTGAACAACAACCAGTCTCATGGGTGATCAGGAAAAGGAGAAGGACATATATTGGTCATGTGATGAGAAGAAATGATCAGAGAATCCCAAAACAAGCTATAAAATGGAATACAACAGGCCAAAGAAAAAGAGGCAGACTGCCTGAAATTCTGAAGAGGACATTGTTAAGAGAGGCCAAATTAATAGGCATAAAATCCTTTGATGAGGTTGAAAGACTTGCCGAAAACAGGAAAAACTGGCGAACTACCTTGCAAGCTCTATGTGACGTTTAAAGGCACAGGAAGGATATAAGAAGAAGTCTTGGTAGGGTACATAATGGGAAAAAAAAAGAGAGGGAGAGGAGACCAAGGAAAAGATGACTGTAGTACATCGCTGATGATCTGCAAATGGAAGCATCAGCAGTAGACATCTTGCTTACAACCAAGAGGCCTACAGGAGAGCTGTTAGGGAGGCAAAGTTCTGTGAAGGACATGCAAATGATTGACTGATTTTTTAATCTATAATGCCTAGTTTTACAGACAGATTTTTCCCCCTCTCCTTACATGCCTTATTTTGCAGACATTCTATTTTCCCTGTATACAGCGCAATCTAAAATGCTTTGTTTTACAAGCAATTCTGTTCTCTGCATACAGTGTAATCTAGAGTGCTTTTTTTTTTTGCAAACAGACATTCTGTTCTCCTGTGTACAGTGTATTCTAGAGTGCTTTTATTTGCAGACAGTCATTCTGTTCTCTTGTGTACAGTGTATTCTAGAGTGCTTTTATTTGCAGACAGTCATTCTGTTCTCCTGCGTACAGTGTATTCTAGAGTGCTTTTATTTGCAGACAGTCATTCTGTTCTCCTGTGTACAGTGTATTCTACAGTGCTTTTATTTACAGACAGACATTCTCAGTTTAAGAGGCAGCTTTCCTAAATGTAAGTGTCTCATGCATTTGGCCTTAAATAACCAAGTCTCAGATACTCAGCTCTCAGGTAATTAAGCCTCAAGTCTCAGGTACCCAAATCTTAGATATCCAAGTCTCAGGTGCCAATTTCTCAGGTACCTAAGCTTCAAGTCTCAGGTACCCAAGTATCAGGCACCCAATTATCATGTACTTAAGTACCCAAGTATTAAGTATCTAATTCTCAGATTCTTAAGCCTCAGATACTGTCTCACATACCCTAATTTCAAGTACTTAAACATCAGATACCTATCTCACATACCCTGATCTCAGGTACGTAAGTCTCAAATACTCAGTCCTCAGATATTTAAGCCTCAAGCACTCAAGTTTCAGGTATCCAGATCCCAGATACCAAGTCTCAGTTACCTAAGTCTTACATACACATTGAAACCATGTTTGTGTACTACCAAACACTAACACATGTTTTGCCCACACACTATATTTAACATGCTAGTGTGTGTGTGTGTGTGCGTGCGTGCGTGCGCAGCTAACTGTCTTGAAGCACTGAATTGAATATTCTTCATTCACTGTTATAGATGTCACTATTTAGTGAGCAGACATTCCTTGAACTGCCACACCAGACACAACAGATGTTACACTAATATACACCACGCAACAAAAACCCAGGACAACAGCCACTACAAATATGTACACGAACATGACCAGTTACACGTAATCAATTCAGTCAACACCACAGTTGACACTCAACATGAATCCAATTATCACAGGATTCAACTGTTACAAAATTCAACAAAAGTTTAATGGTGAATCCTTATTTGTTAAATGAATGTTGTAAATCGATGTGGTGTGCAATCTGATGCAAACAATTACAATGAGAATATAAAAACAGTCCGGGCATTTAATATTACCATGGGTCCCTCACACTAACATTAAAGTAGCACCACTACTTTTAACTGATGACAAGTTACTGAGATTGTGTGCTGCTACTACTTGATGAGTTTAAGTGGAGTAAGTTATAGTCAATTTGACTGTTGAATCTGATAGTATAAGCAACTGTTTCTTTGATATACACAGAGAAACGAACACACCCAGGCACACAACTCCAACTTAGAACACAGCAGCACAGTATGAAAACCTCTGACATTGTCTCGCATCGTGTACTGACTTGACATGATGTGAAGTACAAACAAGTGTTTTTATTAATGAGTACTAATGATGGGTGGCATGAGGTAAAGATTGTTAAACAATAGGTACAGTTAGGCTCCACAACCCCTGCTTCCAATATCGTCTACTAGACTAAGTCGTCTGCTAATTCTAGTTGTCTGTCAGTTCTAGTGTCGTTCTAGCAATTACCAGAGGATCAGATTTTCCCGATCATTCTGTGCTTATTCCAATATACGGCTTCAACAAACAACATAAAAAACACACTAACCTCATATATACTGAAAAACTCCAAACACAACCTTCTAACCAAGAATCACATTTTGTCACAAAGAGGACAATCAAACTTGCAACACTACATAATAACTCTACAACCTTTTGTCCTAAAAAGGACAATGCAAAGCACAACTCCCTCCACAATGACTTGTGACAAATTTTATCCTAAGAAAGACAAATCCAATTACCAAAACTACATTATGACTTAAGCACACATTTGTCCTAACAAAGACAATCAACTACAAAACTTACATGATGAACCAAGTCCTAACATCCTTCCAGAGGAAAATTCACTCATGACCTCTCTCTACAACATTTCGAACAGAACTGCCTTTCATGCATCCTGCCACTCAGATCCACTGACTGAGCTTTCAGTAGGAACATGGAGATATTTTTTCCATGCCAATATAAACAGATGAGCTGCAGTCACGGTTGTTTAACCACAGTAAGCGGGTGTAAATACCCCATTCTGCAACAGAATAAACATAACATTCTGTTGCAGAATATATCCCCTCACCAAAAGTAGGGAAGCACTTCAATGAGGTCCATAACTAAACATTATCTGGCAGCCTCTTGCAACAAAAAATGCAAACAGCAAAAATGACATGCCATCACATATACATACATTATAGTACAATTATCAAGTGAAGGGAAAAAACAAACTATACATTATATACATATCTTGAGCTCTATTTCACACCATTTTCGTTGATATATGTAACAGGAGCAAAGGATGTACTCCTTAACCAAAGAACATTAACTGACTAGTGTCTAAGTTTGCTTCTGGAAATCCTGACCAATTCCCAGCTATACAGACTGAGGAGCAGTCGGGTCTATGATGTTGACTACCACATTCTGAATAAACTGCTTCCTCTCTTCCAGCTCAAGGGAAGGAAACTTCTGCATAAGTGCCCTGTGCACCATTTTCATTGTAAAGTGGTCAAGGCCCACACCCTCGAGTATGTGTCCTATTGCCACAACTAATTAATGATCCGAGACGTACAAATGATCCACTCCAAATCGCAATCGGTGCTAGTTGAAGTCTCATCAGGAAAATAATCTTCACTGTGAGGGCAGTGTTTCTTTAGAGACTGATGACAGATCTCAACACGCCTCTTCTGCTTCCACCTATGTTGGGGTCTGCAATCATCCACTGACATGGGAACTGGCAATGCAGAACCATCCACCTCCATATAGTGATCTGAGGACTGAGCTCCACCATCCACTCTCTGCTTGATTTCTTGCGGAAACCATGGCGGAACCCATGGAACAAAATGAGGAAGCAGTGGAAGGCAATATTTCTCCCAAGTGGGACGCTGCATCTTGGACCTAAAACGATCTGGAGTATAATGCCTCTGGAAGGTCCCACTGGGCATCGAAAGACTCTTCCCGTGCTGGAGGAAGAAACACGGACGTGTTCTGGAGTGTGGTAGTAAAAACGCGGGTCTTGGTCTGTTAGGGGGTCTAGTTGTAAAATGGAATGGAAAACAGTATTTCCATGTACTTACGTATACTTATTATGTTTCAAAGTATAGCTAAATGAATGAAAATTTCATAAATGCAGAGTTTTTTTAGGAAAAAATAAGTAATGTGATGTTTTTAGACACTGATTGTGGCCAGCTCACCATCGGCGAGGTCTAGATCTGCCATACTTATCACTACTTACCATCTGAGATGTGTAGATCTACTTGTCGATCTCGTATTGTGATTCTGTGTTGTATTCTCGCTGAATGAATGTCTGAACTAACCTCCTAACTACTCCTCCAGTCGTCTAAATATGTCTAGATCTACTTAGAAAACATTCAAGAGCAGTAGGGTGGCCATAGGCTATGTCCATACCCCTATCTACATCGTCAAAAATTGAAAAATGTCCATGCTTCTCGTCCTTTTTCTCGCTCGGTATCGCTCGTAACTAGGCACTCTTTCGCCATTTTGAAAGTGTCACCAGAATCGCGGACGAAATATGTACAATCTAAATGTTACAACGCTTGTTTTAATGAAACAAACAATTGTCACTATAATGACCATACGGTAGTTTCGAGACACCGGAAGTGTCACTATAATGACCAAACGCACGGAAAAGGCGTCGTGCACTAAAGGACACGAGGTATTTGTCGCCCTATCTACTTTCTGCTTCAATAGATAGGGACATGGCAGGTCACTCTGAAGTGAGCAATCCCCCATAGGGAATAGCCTGCAACTAAGCTCACTGAACTGACATCATTTGTCCCAGTTCGCTGTGACCTGAGCTATGTCCCTGGTACTTACGTGTGACGATACTGCAACAGAGGTGGCACCATCGAAATGTGCTAAGGCTTCATTCCTTGCACCCGGATGAAGCCACATCTCTAGATCCATGTTGCGGAGGTTAGCAAACCACCTCTGCAACTTGATATCCAACATCTCCTGCCGACTGAGAAACCATCCACCAAGGGTCTATAGCCAGACTTCACTATGAAGTGTCTATTTACCAGAAAATAATTCAATTTCTGCGTGGCATAATGGACAGCATTTGCTTCTCTCTCGAAAGTGGACCATTTAGTCTGAGATCGAGACAGCTTCTGCGAAAGAAAACAAAGAGGCTCTTCAACAGAGAGACCATCTGAATTAGAAACTACCTGCACCAAACAGGCTCCAACCGCAGTATTGAAGGCATCTGTATACATGGTAAATGGTTTCTGGAAATCACTATAAGAAAGAAGCGACAACTTCACAAGGCGATACTTCAGAAATTCAAACGCAATTTGACAATCAGTAGACCATTTGAATCTATTCTGAAACCATAATCTCCGAAAAATGGGGAATGAATAGTCTGTAATAAATAAAAGTCCCCAAAAAAGATCGCATCTCCTTCACATTCAAAGGCAATGGCTCTGAACTTCTTAGGATCAGGAGATATGCCCGACTGACTGATCACATAACTGAGATACTGTGTTTCGGAGGCCGCAAAGTGGCATTTCGATGGCTTAAACTTGACCTTCTGTTCACGCAACCGATCAAAGACCGTCTGAAGATAGCAAACATGATCTTCGATCGTTCCATCAGTGAACACTAGTATGTCATCGATATGGGCTTGTGCGAACTTTCCTACGCCTTGCAATACTGTGTCCATGAGTGCGCCAAAGGTTAATGGTGCCACTTTTAAACCAAAGCTAATGAAGTTGAACTTGAAACAGCAAAGGTGGCAGCTAAAAGCTGACTTTTGCTGTGCATCTTCAGACAAAGGAATACACCAAAAGCCACAACGAGCATCCAAAGTGCTGAAAAACTTGGCTTTTCCTGTCGTGGTCAGAATATCCTCAATGCGTGGCAATGGATACGACACTTAACTTGTCACAGCATTGAGTACACGGTAGTTGCAACAGAAATGATGCTTACCATCTTTCTTAGTCACCAACACTACCGGTGATGACCACTCTGAGATTGTGCGGGAAATGATTCCGTCTCGCAACATATTCTCGACGGCCTTCTCATTCATCTCCCTACTCGCCAAAGGAGTACGGTGAGGTTTCCTGGAGATATGCAGATGATCGCCTGTATCAATTTAATCTGAACTGTCGAGGTGTGAAAAATCTAGGAATCAATCAAGGCAAAGACATCCATGTTCTGTGCCAACGAACTGTAAATAGAATTTCCGTCACATCAGGGCACTGAACTTGTCGAACGATAGACTCAGTACGATCTTCAGTTGTCGACTCTACAAGGCTGTTGATTGACAGAGTCCACTGACTCTATGAGTGGGGTCAATCTGCCTAGAACACATCCACGTTTAAGTTTGATGTGTTTGCTTGAATGGTTATTTACTGTCATCACTTAGGACTGACGAGCATGGAACTCAAAGGCCGAGTTCATAAGCTCTATCTCAGGTTGTGACGGTAGAAAAGATGTCTCTATAGCTTGAACCATATAAGAGTTTCCAGAGGGAAATGTGGTTGGGCTTTCAGTTTAAGAGGAATAGGATTGGCAGAGCGTGGAGAGAGAATAGAAGAGCGCTGAACACGAAAATTAGAAGCAATGTGTGCATCCTGCTCTAATGGAATCTTCTTCTTGTGAATGTTGAGACTGTTCGACTTGTAATCTATAACAGCTCCCGAACGAGACAGAAAATCACGCCCAAGAATGGCAGAACAGTTGATATTAAGAACCACATATTAAAAGTAAGAAACAGTGACACTAGCAAAAGAAACAGGAAGATAAACTCTGTCAATTACTCTCATCGAAGCTGCAGTTACAGTCTGCAGTGTAACTCTACCAGGCAAGAGTTTAGGAGAAGAAGATAAGGATCTGTAAACAGAATCCTTGATCAGACAGACACTAGCACCCGTGTCTAACAAAGCTCTAATTCTAGAAGATGCTATAGAAGCAAGAACAGAAGCATGTGTAAGGGGATTCGCAGTCACCGAGAGTAGGGGTGAAACATGCAAAGTGAGACAGATCTTTTAGCAGATCTAGATGGTGTGAATATTCTGTCAGACCCACGGGAGCTCTCAGTGGACAGACTAGTCAGTTTAAATTGACTGACTTTTCTAGGACTGCCTACAAAAAACGAGCAATGTGCCCCTGTCTACCACAATTGTAACAAGATCTGCTTTCTAGTGGTTGTGTATTTAAAGGTCTTGTGGGTCTTGTATTCGACCTCTGTTGGTCGACCCTACCTTTAATCCTGTTTGATGCAGGCTCTGGTGACTTCTCAGATTGAGAAACTAGCTGCATTGTCTAGGAAGTAGGAACGTGAGTCTTCTTTACCATCGTCATCTCTCCAGTGGTCACCTTTTCTGCAAAAAATATTACTACGAGACCCACAACTAATGTTCCCCGACTGTGTAATGACATTTTCTTCTAAAGCTATCTCTACAGCTCTATCAAAAGTGATAGGTATATCTCTTATCAACTTGGTCTTAATACTGCCAGCTAGTAGAACGTCCTTGAAAGTCTGCACTAGTTGCATCTGCGCTAATGGTGATACCAATTCCACGGCAGAGTAGGCAACCTTGGCTGTCTCTCGGATGTGGTCAGCCAGTGCTTGTACAGACTGTCTGATACAGGCGAGCCTATGCCACGCCTCTTGGGGAATTTCCAGCACACCATAACGTGCTGTCAAAACTGACACAGACTCCTCTCACAGCTCCTGAAGATTGAGGCTCTGCTTGACAAAGTCTGCCCTAGGACAGGTGGTGCGTAGGTACACCAAGTTATTCGCTACCAGATCCGCAGCTCTCACCTCCATTAGCTTATCTAACTCAACCAGCCACTGCTTAATGAGAACGTGAAGCCGAAGGCTTACCCATCGTCGCCAGCCAGTGTAAACAAGCTTCACCCGAAAAGCGACCAATAAAAATAGTGGAGTCAATGACTCTTTATCATGTGAGCAAGACCATCATAACACAATATATGAGTACCCCATAGAGGTCCAGATCACCAACAGATTTGACGCTCTACAACAAAGCTCTGTACCAGATACTCGGCAGACACAAAGGACACAACAATCACATTAGTCAAACAAGGCATCTGCAGTCACGATCTAACCAAAAACAACATGAACAAAATACACAGCAAATTCCCAGTCACAAAATCATGGACAGTACAACACATTTACTAAATGGAGATTCTCTACTAAAGGGCATATATGGCGAGCGGATGTCCATAGCAGACGAAGACATTGTCTCGGTTGTTGCAGTACCGGGAGCTGGTATTGCGAAAATAACCCAAACACTCAGTCAATCATTTGCATGTCCCTTGCGGAACTTTGCTGTCTAACAGCTCTCCTGCAGGCCTTTCAGTTGTAAACAAGATGGCCTGCTACTGATGCATCCATTTGCAGATTATCAACGATGTCCTGCAGCCATCTTTGCCTTGGTCTTCCTCTCTTTATTTTCCCAATTATGTACCTATACTAGTATCTACTTATGGTTATTACTAGTGCTATCTGCTATATTTGTTCAGTGTATTAATATAACAAAGTACTAATTGAACCATACAACAGGCAATCACAACAGTATGAGAACCGCTGACACTCAAATTTGGTTTGATCAAACAATCAAACAAATATACATATTTATTATGAAGAAATGGATGATGGTCAGTGAAGATGTAGAAAATAGTGAGTATAACAATTGAACAATCCACTCCTCTCCTTGGTGAGAACTAGTTCTCCATATAAGGAAGAAAGAGGGTAACACTCACTCTCACATAAGATGGCAGTCATATATGAAAGAAAAAATTACACCAACTCTAAGAAAAGTTCTCCATGGATCCACAATGAAGCACTACATCATAAGTACAGGAGTATTCAAGTCCTACATTATTCTCAAGAAAAATTAAACAATTTTTACATTCTTCAGGTTACATCAACATTACTTTGATGGATGGAAGAAAAAAAAAAAAACTAAGTTCACGCTCACATTGCTCCAAATACGAGGGGTGAATGATAAGTTCTTGGCCTAAAGTACAAATACTTGAAATACACAGTTCAAATTAGGTGCATTTATAGACCAGGTCAATGTAAGATTAAACACCAATTTTCAAGAAATTCACTACAACCAATTTTTTTGTTTTGAGAAAATGGATACAATTTCTCATCGAGCAACCATTTGCTACCTCTGCATCAAAGCCTTATCATCGAAGGAGATCCATGAAGTTAAGGTAGAGACTCTACGGGAGAGTGCCAAATGACATCATCTCATCATATCAGGATACAATCTTGGCCATTTTTCTGAAGATCCTGAAAAGTTTTTCTTCAGCAATTTGTAACTATGGATGAGACTTGGGTTCATCATTGTCAACTAGAAACCAAAGAACAGTCAAAGCAGTGGAAATATCATGGATCCCCACCTCCAAAGAAAGCAAGAATGGTTCTGTCTGCAGGCAGAGTGATGGCTTCCATCTTTTAGGATTCAGAAGGTGTGCTATTGCTAGACTATCTTCAAAGGGGCAGAACAGTCACTGGGGCCTATTACGCTAATCTTATGAAGAAACTGCAGGTCAAATTGAAGGAAAAGCGTCGAGGGAAATTGATGAGAAGAATCATTTTTCAGCAAGGCAATGCTCCATTTCACAAGTCATTGGTGGCAATGGCTGTCATTCATGAATGCGGCTTCCAGCTTCTTGAACATCCTCCTTACTCCCCAGATTTGGCTCCTTCAGACTATTGCCTGTTTGCTAAACTCAAAAAGGAGCTCAGTGGTCGCAAATTTGCTTCAGATGATAATGTCATTCATGCTGTAGACCACTTTCTACTGGCACAAGATGCTTACTTTTACAAAGAAGGGATCTGTATGTTCCAGGATCGCAGGACTAAGTGCATAAACTTGCAAGGGGACTATGTTCAGAAATAACCCCAAAAGGTTGTCCACAAATAATCCGTTGTACCTTAGGCCGAGAACTTATCAGTCACCCCTCATACTACACACTTCAGTGAACACAATTCTATCACATTCTTTACTTTCCTATTTTATCATCAACTACTCTCACGTATATATCTATTATCTATTCTCACATCTTCATATCTCAGTCAAGTCAAAAATCATATATATGCCCCTTATTCTTTCTTTCCAGTCCTTAAATATCCTCAAAAATTTATATCCTAAATCTTCCAGAAGTTTCTGTCTCATGCAAGACCAAAAAGCATGAATCTTCATTTCTACTTGTCTGTTCGAGAATCTTCTGTTCACTCAAAGTCTAAACTCAGTGATATATTAACTGTTTACGACCTTGGACCAACACTAAAAAAAAATAAAACAATCCCATTTTATTAGTTTAAATGTTGCTAATTATAACTAATTGTAAAAACATGTCCTGAATAACCCTATTTACAGTACAATTTTTCCAGGACTGGGCATGTCAAAAATGACCTTCACTCGTGTCCAAACTGACCTCTCGTTGACTTATGCTACGTGAATATTATAAGAGTGTAAACATTTGGTTCATTCATTCATTCCTTTGCATGTCCCTTGCGGAACTTTGCCTCCCAAACAGCACTCCTGTAGGCCTCTCGGTTGTGAGCAAGATGGCCTGCTGCTGCTGCATCCATTTCCAGATCATCAACGATGTCTTGCAGCCATCTTCGTTTCGGTCTTCCTCTTTTTCTTTTTCCCATTATGTATCCTTCCAATACGGTCTTCTCTAAATTATCATGACGTTTAATGTGTCCAAAATATTTAAGTTTTCTCTCTTTAATCCTCTTTACTAGCCAGCCTTCTTCAATATGAAGCTCTTGTAGTATAGATATATTTGTTCTTTTTTGTGTCCACGATATTTGGAGAACTCTTCTGTAGCATTTATATTTAAAGGCATTTATGTGTTTCTCAGCTGTTTTGTTAAGTGTCCAGGTCTCACAGGCATATGTTGCGATGGGAAAGATGCATGCCCTTAAAAATCGTATTTTTGTGGTTCTGTCTGCTCCTCTCCACAGATTCTTTAGTTGTTTTACTTTCTGAAGAGCGATAGATGTCCTCCTTTTAATTTCCCTCATTGTATCTCCATTATTAGTTAGTAGTGATCCAAGATATTCAAAACTCTACACTTCTTCCAGTTTTTCCTCATTGATACATATTTCAGTTGCCTTGTTTGTTTTGTCAGTTGTCATCACTTTAGTTTTCTTTGCATTAAGATAGAGGTTCTGCTCTTCGCTGTTCTTGCGGACTGACATAATTAGTTTTTCCATTCCTTCTTGTGTTGTGGACAGCAATACTGTGTCATCAGCATATCTAATCTCTGGTATTTCATAACCTCCAACTGTTATGGCATCGTAATATTCTTTGTCTACATCTTCTCTAACATTCCTCATTATATTTTCAGTATACAAGTTAAATAAGTAGGGTGACAATATGCACCCCTGATGGACTCCTTGTTTTATGTCAAACTAAGTTGTTGTTTCACCATTTATTCTTACTGCTGCTTGTTGGTGAACAACCAAATTTAACTTTGATTATATCCCTTATACTGTAAATTAAGTGTAGAATTAAAGAATTCTATCACATACCCTTTCAAGAAGGTCTTCTCTAAATTATCATGACGTTTAATGCAAACATTTTCTCTGATCCACCCTTATTAGCATACAAATGTGAGCCAAACTTTAATGACATCCTCGTCCACAACCACTTGAAGCTGACCCTTACATATGTTGGCACCAGAAAATTTAACCGCCCCCGCTGCGTTACCTGCCCAATAGTCTGGGAAACAAAAACGATCACCTTTCCCAAAACTATCCTCACTCTTCATGAGAAACTCATATGTGAGCTCTGTAATGTGATATATGTCATCGTATGCAAAAAATGCAGGATAACGTATATTGGTGAAACTGGCCACAGATTAGGAGACCGCGTGCAGAAGCGTCTGTACGATATCGCCTAGCATGCTTTGAAACCAGTCCCAGATCATTTCAATGGTCCCAACCACAGAGGCAAATCTGATTTTCTGGTTTGTACCATGTTTGTACTGTCAACACAGAAGAAGGGATGAGTGAATGGGTCCAGATTGAAACAGGCATGAAACAAGGATGTATACTGTCTCCTTTGCTTTTTGGAACTACAATAGACTTCATAATGAAAAAATGCTGCACAGGTAACACAGGTATTGATTGGGTACATGGGACCCAACTAGAAGATCTTGATTTTGCTTATGACAAAACTCTTATCAGTAACATGAATTCCATGCAAGAAAAAACAGATATCCTGTCTTCACTGGCTAGCAAAATAGGACTTGAAATTAACAAAGACAAAACAAAAATAATGAAAATTCCCATTAATCAAAATGGAAAAATACACATAGAAGGGACAGATACTGAAGAAGTCAATCAGTTTGCATACATTGGCAGATACATAGACCAGGATGGTGACACCAGAAAGAAAGTTAGAATTAGAATTGCAAAAGCTGCATTGATCTTCAAGAATCTTGAGAACATATGGAATTCAAAAGTTATAAGCACAAAAACCAAGTTAAGACTATTCAATTCAAGTGTAATATCCACCCTCATTTATGGATGCAAAAGCTGGAAAAAAACTAAAGAAGTAGACAAGAAATTAGACTCTTTTGAAAACAAATGCCTAGGGAAATACTCAACATCAAGTGGAACGAATTCAAGAGCAGTGCAGAGATAAGACAGATGACTGAACAACAACCAGTCTCATGGGTGATCAGGAAAAGGAGAAGGACATATGTTGGTCACGTGATGAGAAGAAACGATCAGAGAATCCCAAAATAAGCTATCAAGTGGAACACAACAGGCCAAAGAAAAAGAGACAGACCACGTTAAATTCTAAAGAGAACACTGTTAAGAGAGGCCAAATTAATAGGCATAAAATTCCTTGATGAGATTGAAAATCTAGCCAAAAACAGGAAAAATTGATGAACTACTTTGTGAGCCCTGTGTGATGTTTAACGGCACGAGAAGGATATAAGATATAAGATAAATTGCCAAAACAGAGACTATTAGTTATCGGACTTTTGTACCTTAATCCAAATGAATTATCCCTGTGGTATGATCACTTCATGACTATGATGGATGAGGTTACAACCTTTAAGTTCAAAGATATTATCATTCTTGGAGATTTCAACATAGATCACATTATTAGATCATATATAGCCCACCCAGAAAACATCACTGAATGTAACAAAAAAGTATAAACTAGGAAAAAAGTAGGAACAGCTTTATTACTTAATGAGTACACAGTTGTGACATTTCGCCATGAGCCTTAATCATACAAAAACATGCAGGATAAAGAAGTAGAGAGAGGAGGTAAAGTATAGATTCACATGAATGCTGTGTTAAAAAAATTCAAATAAAATAAGTAGAGCACTTAGCTGTAACGTGTAAGAAGCTGTGGCTTGTCCAGTGCTGTGTGTCAGAAATACACACAGTGGAGTGTAGTGTATTTAAATGGACACTTGGGATGTGTGACAGTTGGGTCATAACTGAGAATGGTGAGTGGGGAAACCATGGAGGGGAGAGAGAGTGATACAATGGTAATATAGTCAGGAGAAGGTGAAATATGTGATTATAGTTAGGATAGAGGGGTTGTAATGCTGTGAGGAGGTTCTGAACTATGTGTAACAAGTGAGAAGGGAGGGGAACTTAGTGGGGAGGGATTATAGAAGAGAAGAATATTAGGTGTAGCTGAATAATGAGTTCAAACCATATGGTTCCAGTGTTCCATATTCCTGAATGCAACAGTTCTCAAGTGCTAGGCAGCTTCTATCACAGCCATCAAACAATGTCACACAGATTTTATTTGATTTTTTTAAACACAGCATTCATGTGAATTTATACTTTATCTCCTTTCTCTATTTCTTTGTCCTGTATGTTTTTGTATGATTAAGGCTCATGCTGAAATGTCACAACTGTGTAATCATTAAGTAATAAAAATTTGCACTCAGGCAACAGAATCAAAGACTTCAGGACAGAAACAAAGTTCAATACTTAATAAGACAAGAAAAAAAATTACTTTAGGAATCTAGTACAGAATAAATCACACACTAAATCAATTTGGAAACCCATAAATACCCTATCAAATAAAAGAATTTGATTTTCAAGCCAGTAATCATGTGTATACTAGCCCACATATCAGTACTTATTCCAGAGAAGAAATCAGTGTTCTTAACTCTTGTATACTGGGGGTTTTTCCCCTCAAAAGACCAAGGGGGGTAAATTTCACAATGTGGAATGGGATGGTTGTCACATTTAAAAGAATGACAAAGGCATAATCTGATTTATAATATCATATATTATACATTAGTTTAAACAAGAGAAAATGTATTTTGTTTTTCTAATAAAATTGTTAGTATGTTATTAGTATACAGCAGAAAAAAAAGCTAAGAACTGAGAAGAAAGAACGGAAAATAAAGAAATTGGAACAATGTTTTTTTCACTTACCCATCAAGTTAATCTACTGTAGTTGGTCCAATATATTCGAAATGAATCAAAATGTACACAAACACATTTTCTTCACATATCCTACAAAATTTACAAGAAAACATACACTAATTATGCATTTACAGTAAACTAAAAACACCAAGTGGGTAGGTAATATTTTGCATCAAAACAAGTGGACAGGCGGCAACTAAAATTTACCAGAAAACAAGCCATTGTTTTATTTTTTTAATTTGAAGCATTCTACAACATTTAAATTTTAAAATTACACAATCTCCAGTATTACATACTGTGATATTATAGCTAGTACTTGCAAAAAGCTGAGAAGTAGTATCACTAGCTACCCTTCTAGCACGTTTTGCTGCTGGACCAAAAAAAAAAACATCCTCATCCTTTGAATCAGCACCATGTGGGTCCTAAAATTCAAAATCTCTACTACTGCATTTTCTTCACCACAGTCTAGACATTTTTAAATTAAATTTTGAGCTTGTAATGCAGAAAAACGCTGCTCTGGACGAAATAAACTACCACTAGAAGCCATATTTGTTGATAAACAAAAACATAGCAATGATAAACTTCGAAAAAACTTGTTAAATTAACACACAGCCACTCTGTATTCAGCTGAAACACGTGCCTCATGTCAACAAAAGGATTCCAAAAGGAAGTCCAACTGCTGATTTTAAGTATACTTTGATTATCTTCAAAATTAAAGAGCTACAAACTATCATCGCACAGCACAGAGAATGGGGTTCTGAAGGGTAAAAAAACCACATAGGACACGTCACAAAGCATACAAAGAGTTAAATCATCAATACCAGCTTCTTTATGCGACTTACATGAACTACCAACATTTCTGGATAGCAAATGTACTAAATTTAAACAGTTACACATTCCATTCTTAACAATCAGTGAAGTTTACAGTTATCTCTTATCCTTAAAAAACAACAATACAGCTGGGCTTGGCAATATTAGTAATAAGATCTTATGTTGTGCTGCACATGTCATTTCACATACACTAACATATATTTACAATCAGTGCATTGCAAAATGTTATTTCCCTGAGGCTTTTAAAACTGTTAAAGTGTATCCTCTCTTTAAATCTGGGTCATCCAACGATCTTACCAACTATAGACCAATATCCATATTATCGTCATTATCAAAACCACTCAAAAAACAAACACATACACAAAATAACTCTACGACACATGCAAGAGGACAGTTTACTCATAGACAGTCAATCAGGCTTTAAACCCAATCATTCCTGTCACACAGCTCTCATCAAAATAACAGAAAACTGGTTAGTAAACATAAATGACAACAGACTATGTTGTGCCATCTTTGTTGACTTTAAAAAGGCTTTTGATATTATTGACCATGATATTCTTGTTTAAAAAAAAACTTAATAGACTTATAGACTACACTCTGACCTAATAAAATTAATTGTATCACTTCTTTCAGACAGACAACAGGTAGTATTCCTCAACAATTCTCTATCAAATTCTGCTGTAGTTAACACTAGTGTTCCACAAGGTTCTATTCTAGGCCTGTTACTCTTTGCTATCTATATCAGTGGTCTTCTACTTCATCTTGAACACTCTTCTTGTGACCTTTTTGGCAATGATTGCACAGCCTACACTAGTGACTATGACTGTATTAACTTTGAATCAACTCTTCAGGTCACGTTAAACAATCTAATTAGATGGAGCAACAACAATGGCATGATTACAAATACTGATAAAGCAAAATCAGTGCTCATAACAAGACAGAAACTACAAAACATGACAAAAACAACACTCTGTATGGAAACATTACAAATAGAAAACATAAGGAGCACAAAACACTAGGTCTTATTATTGACCAACATCTGACCTGGAACTCTCATATGCAAGGTCTAACAAAACTCATCGCGCGAAAAGTATACCAGTTAGTAAAAATTAACCATTTCATCAATCAAGACACAAGGAAGATATACTACATATCACATATACAAACACATTTAGACTATTTCTCAACAATCTGGGATGGTTGTCAGTGTCAAATACAAAGAGGCTTTACTCATTTCAAAAGTGACCAGTAAAGCTTATTAGTGACAAAGATCAAGCACAAACAACTAACCAGCATTCATTCATTCATTCATTTGCATGTCCCTTGCGGAACTTTGCCTCCCAAACAGCACTCCTGTAGGCCTCTCGGTTCTGAGCAAGGTGGCCTGCTGCTGGTGCATCCATTTCCACATCGTCAACGATGTCTTGCAGCCATCTTCGTTTTGGTCTTCCTCTTTTTCTTTTTCCCATTATGTATCCTTCCAATAAGGTCTTCTCTAAATTATCATGACGTTTAATGTGTCCAAAATATTTAAGTTTTCTCTCTTTAATCCTCTTTACTAGCCAGCCTACTAACCAGCATAGAAATATCAAAATACTGCCTCTTAAGAACAGGTTCCTCTTCAACAAACCCAAGTTAGTACATCAAATTCTTTCACAGCATGCTCCACCTTATCTATGGAACCTGTTTAAATTTATCAGAAAGTGCAGCCACCACTAAAACAACATATATCTTCCAAAACCTAGACTTGATCTTTACAGGAAAAGCTTTACTTATTCTGCTGCTCATCTTTGGAATACCCTTCCATCCTATATAAAAAAAATATAAACTATATTCCTTCCTACAGTTACACATTTTCCCAGTATCTATATGATGTCGACTATATGACCAGGCAAACAACTATGCAAGCCCTATGTGACGTTTAATGGCATGGGAATGATATATGATGTAAGATATGCCTCCATGAATCACAAAACTTAAAAGTTATTTTAGACTGCTCTTACAGACACCAAGTTCAGTTAATTGCTTATTCTGAATAGTACCAAAATTTTTGTTTGGTAGACACTCATTTATATATGTATGTAGTTACTTTCTCAACTGAGTGCATAGATAAGAGCGAAACGTAAATGTTACATTTTATTTATTTTTAAAAAAAATTTTGTGTCTTTCAGCTTCAATATTAATTATGTTTGTTATATGAGCAGCATATTTGTAGAATACAGAGTGAAAGTTGTATGATAAAGGGCAGAATGTCAGATGGGCATGCCTGCCCAATTGTTAACCCTTTTGAAATAAAGATCAATTACTCAATCAGTCACCATCTCTTCACACAGTGCTCTGTAAGCTTTATTACTCTCACCATCTCTTCACATGGTGCACTGTCAGCTTTATTACTCTCACCATCTCTTCACACAGTGCTATGTAAGCTTTATTACTCTCACCATCTCTTCACACAGTGCTATGTAAGCTTTATTACTCTCACCATCTCTTCACATGGTGCACTGTCAGCTTTATTACTCTCACCATCTCTTCACACAGTGCTATGTAAGCTTTATTACTCTCACCATCTCTTCACACAGTGCACTGTCAGCTTTATTACTCTCACCATCTCTTCACACAGTGCACTGTCAGCTTTAATACTCTCACCATCTCTTCACACAGTGCTATGTAAGCTTTATTACTCTCACCATCTCTTCACACAGTGCTATGTAAGCTTTATTACTCTCACCATCTCTTCACACAGTGCTATGTAAGCTTTATTACTCTCACCATCTCTTCACACAGTGCACTGTCAGCTTTATTATTCTCACCATCTCTTCACACAGTGCTATGTAAGCTTTACTACTCTCACCATCTCTTCACACAGTGCACTGTCAGCTTTATTACTCTCACCATCTCTTCACACAGTGCTATGTAAGCTTTATTACTCTCACCATCTCTTCACACAGTGCTATGTAAGCTTTATTACTCTCACCATCTCTTCACACAGTGCTCTGTAAGCTTTATTATTCTAACCATCTCTTCACACAGTGCTATGTAAGCTTTATTATTCTCACCATCTCTTCACACAGTGCTCTGTAAGCTTTATTATTCTCACCATCTCTTCACACAGTGCTCTGTAAGCTTTACTACTCTCACTATCTCTTCACACAGTGCTATGTAAGCTTTATTACTCTCACCATCTCTTCACACAGTGCTCTGTAAGCTTTATTACTCTCACCATCTCTTCACACAGTGCTCTGTAAGCTTTATTACTCTCACCATCTCTTCACACAATGCTCTGTAAGCTTTATTACTCTCACTATCTCTTCACATCGTGCTCTGTAAGCTTTATTACTCACACCATCTCTTCACACAGTGTGCTGTCAGCTTTATTACTCTCACCATCTCCTCATACAGTACACTCTCAGATGTACTACTCCTACCACCTCTGTATATTGTCCTCATGTTTAAGATGGAACAGTTGAAGCATTCTCAATTTTAACTTCTTGTCCTGTATTTGATGCTCACAAATTTTGGTTGTACAAAGTCACTGACTGTTTGTCCCAAAGCATTATCACATATTTGATGTACACAAAGTTTGTGTTGTACAAAGTCACTGGCTGTTTGTTCCAAAATAGTATCACACATTTGATGTACACAAAATGTTGTACAAAATCACTGTCTGTTTGTCCTAAAAGAGTATCACACATTTGATGCACACAAAGTTTGTGTTGTCCAATGTCATCAAATAGTTCATGTACTATTTACATTTACGTTTATGTTGTCCATTGTCTCATGCAGTTGATGTTGAGTCATTTTGTGTTTTAAAACTTGCAGCAATGACCAATGAGTTCTGGAGAATTCAAAGCCCCATTGGGTTCTCATCACTTCTGCTGGACCAGAAAGTTTACAAGCAACTGAGTCAAGAGAGGGCTAAACTTGGTCTAAGAGTTCAGGATGTACCTCTTATGGTAGGTGAAAGTTAGTGTGTATATATTACCATTATGGTAGGTGAAATCTTGTGTATACATATGACCATTATGATAGGTGAAAGCTTATGTATACATATGTATAAAATAGGAAAAAGTAGGAGCAGCTTTATTACTTAACAATTACAAAGTTGTGACGTTTCGGCGTGAGCCTTAATTATACAAAAACATACAGGACGAAGAAACAGAGAGAGGAGATAAAGTAAAGATTCACATGAATACTAAAAAAAAAAAAAATTTTAAAAAGAGTACATAGCTGTAAATTGTAAGGTGTGACTTGTCCGGCCGTGTGTGTCAGGAATGGATTTAGTAGAACGTAGAGACTGTTTAAATAGAGACCTGTGATATGTGGTCGGTGGGTTGTAACTGGTGGTGGTGGATAGGGAACCGGGGAGGGGAGAGAGAGTGATACAATGTTGACCTAGCTAGGAGAAGTTGAAACAAATGATTGGGGAAGAGGGGTTGCAAAGTGATGCTGTGAGGAGGTTTGACAAGTAAGAAGGGGTGGACTTAGTG
The DNA here is from genome assembly GCA_009760885.1 of Achatina immaculata. NCBI lineage: Eukaryota > Metazoa > Mollusca > Gastropoda > Stylommatophora > Achatinidae > Lissachatina > Lissachatina immaculata. The sequence continues at coordinate 34,994,423 of CM019697.1, read as the reverse complement.
GAGAAGTACTATAATGATTGAAGAGAATGTTACGTGTAGCTAAACAGCAAGTTCAACCCATGTGGCTCCAGCATCCCATAATTTTTAATGCAGCGGTTCTCAAGCACCAGGTGGCTTGTGTCATCTGCGTGACATTGTTTGATGGTTGTTACCAGAAAATCAGATTTGCCTCTGTGGTTGGGGCCATTGAAATGATTTGGGACTGGTTTCGAAGCATGCTGGGTGATGTCGTACAGATGTTTTTGCATGCGGTCCCCTAATCTGAAGCCAGTCTCACCAATATATGTTATCCTGCATCTTTTGCAAACGATCACATATATCACATTACGGGACTCGCATTTGAATCCCTTATGAAGAGTGAGGATAGTTTTGGGAAAGGTGATTGTTTTCTTTTCCCAGACTAACGGGCAGGTAACGCAGCGGGGCGGTTACATTTTCTGGTGCCAACATATGTAAGTCTCTGCTTCAAGTGACTGTGGACAAGGATGTCCTTAAGGTTTGGCTCACGTTTGTATGCCAATAGGGGTGGATCAGAGAAAATGTCGCGATTGTTGGAGTCGAGTTGGATTATCGGAGATGACAATAAAGAATTTTCTTAACCATCTGACCATGCGAGTGGAAAGGCAGTACTAACTTAACTCTGTCAGATGAAGTAACAGGCTTTTTCCTGAATACTTCTTTGCGGCTCACTAGTTGGATACGGTTGAAGGCTTCACGAAGGACCTTTTCTGGGTAGTGGTGATGACGGAAAAATTCTAATAATTTGTTGGACTGGTCTATAAAGTCCAAATTATCCTGACTTATGCGGCGAAGATGGAGGAGTTGTAAGTATGGGATGGAGTTCTTACAGGCTTCAGGATGGGAAGAGGTGTAAAGCAAATAGGTGTGGCTGTCAGTGGACTTGTAAAATACAGAGGTGACAAGCCTGTTTGTGCCAATAGAAATTTTAATGTCTAAAAAGTTAACAGACTTGTCAGAAATTTCATAAGTGAATTTTATATTGTTATTGAATGAGTTGGCAACAATCACCTTTCCCAAAACTATCCTCACTCTTGATGAGGGATTCACATGCGAGTCCCGTAATGTGATATATGTGATCGTTTGCAAAAGATGCAGGATAACATATACTGATTAGAGGACCGCATGCAAAAACATCTGTACGACATCACCCAGCATGCTTCGAAACCAGTCCCAAATCATTTCAATGGCCCCAACCACAGAGGCAAATCTGATTTTCTGGTAACAGCCATCAAACAATGTCACGCAGATGACACAAGCCACCTGGTGCTTGAGAACCGCTGCATTAAAAATTATGGGATGCTGGAGCCACATGGGTTGAACTTGCTGTTTAGCTACACTTAACATTCTCTTCAATCATTATAGTACCTCTCCACTAAGTCCACCCCTTCTTACTTGTCAAACTTCCTCACAGCATCACTTTGCAACCCCTCTTCCCCAATCATCTATTTCAAATTCTCCTGGCTAGGTCAACATTGTATAACTCTCTCTCCCCTCCCCAGTTCCCCATCCACCACCACCAGTTACAACCCACCGACCACATATCACAGGTCTCTATTTAAACAGTCTCCACGTTCTACTAAATCCATTCCTGACACACACGGCCAGACAAGTCACACCTTACAATTTACAGCTACGTACTCTTTTTAACATTTTTTTTTTTTTTAGTATTCATGTGAATCTATACTTTATCTCCTCTCTCTATTTCTTCATCCTGTATGTTTTTGTATGATTAAGGCTCATGCCAAAACGTCACAACTTTGTAATCATTAAGTAATAAAGATGCTCCTACTTTTTCCTATTTTATACATTCTGGTATCACAGCTTTACTGCAGTGTTTCGTGTATAGTTATATACTTATACACTCATTATTGTGTGTATACATATGACCATTATGATAGTGAAAGCTTGTGTGTATATATAACCATTATGATAGGTGAAAGCTTGTGTGTATATATAACCATTATGATAGGTGAAAGATTGTGTGTGTATATATAACCATTATGATAGGTGAAAGATTGTGTGTATATATAACCATTATGATAGTGAAAGCTTGTGTGTATATATGACCACTATGATAGGTGAAAGCTTGTGTGTATATATGACCACTATGATAGGTGAAAGCTTGTGTGTATATATGACCACTATGATAGGTGAAAGCTTGTGTATATATATAACCATTATGATAGTGAAAGCTTTTATGTATATATAACCATTAAGATAGGTGTAAGCTTGTGTGTATATATAACCATTATGATAGATGAAAGCTTGTGTGTATATATAACCATTATGATAGGTGAAAGATTGTGTGTATATATAACCATTTTGATAGGTTAAAGATTGTGTGTATATATGACCACTATGATAGGTGAAAGCTTGTGTGTATATATAACCACTATGATAGGTGAAAGCTTGTGTGTATATATAACCATTATGATAGGTGAAAGCTTGTGTGTATATATAACCATTATGATAGGTGAAAGATTGTGTGTATATATAACCATTATGATAGTGAAAGCTTGTGTGTATAAATAACCATTATGATAGTGAAAGCTTGTGTGTATATATAACCATTATGATAGTGAAAGCTTGTGTGTATATATAACCATTATGATAGGTGAAAGCTTGTGTGTATATATAACCATTATGGTAGATGAAAGCTTGTGTGTATATATAACCATTATGATAGATGAAAGATTGTGTGTATATATAACCATTATGGTAGGTGAAAGATTGTGTGTATATACAACCATTATGATAGGTGAAATCTATTATTTGTGGTTTGTTTTCCCATTTTTCTCACTCTTACCTGACTCTATCTAACTACATTACATGCTTGATGTCCTAACCACGAGCTTCTCTTGTGGCAGCATTTCTATACTGCACTTATCACTGTAGAATTTCTACTATTAAAGGGAAATAACCAAAGACAGATTTAATTCTAAGACTTAGTTTTTAAAGCCCTTAGACGGGGTTAGGGAACCTTAATTATGTCATGTTGACTTCATGAGTATTATTACTATTTTTAAAAAAATTGTGTCTAGACAGGCTAAATTTATTACAGAAAATTTAGGCTTTGGAATGTTTTTTTTTTTAAAGTTATGACATGTTAGCTTCATGAGACATTGTGAGCTGTCTAGACTTATATTTAGTAACAGAATATTTAAACTTTGGAATTTCTTTTACTCACAGTTAGTTTTGACACTTTATTACCCAAGGTCAGTAGACAGACAATTTCACTAGGCTCAGACATCTCAAGGTAAAATTTGTAGGGAATATTTAAGCTTGTGCAACTTTAGTTAGAGACTGGATTTTGTGTAGAATGTTTCGCTGAGTGGTCATTTTTCCCAGTGGAAAAAGTAGTTGCAGGCCAATTTTAGTAATGTAATAGTTTTAGCTCAGCATATTGTCCTTTAGGACAATGTTCTTTTACCTTGTACTGATATATAGATGGGTGTCTGAGTGGCGAAGTGGTTAGTGCACTGATCTCTCATGGCAAGGTCAGGGATTCGAATCCAGCCGGAGGCACTCCAGTCACCCAGCTGTAGAAATGGGTACCCAACTTCTTCTGAAGTTGAGGAAGGAAAGGCGGCCAGGCGTGATACTGACCATGTCATCCTGTAGTGTGCCAACAGGTCAAGGAAAATATGGGCACTAACACCATATCCCTGTGTGCCTCTAAGGCATGACAGGATTACCTTATGATATGTAGATGCTAGGAGTGTTGTCCTTGTCAGGACAGATTTGTGTGTTCAGGAGATGTTTCAGAAGTTCACTATATTGTAAGTAATTGCTCTTACTTGCTTACTGTTGTCAGGCTTTTCTTCTCCATGGCGGTGACTACGCGCCCAGGAAGTTCAGTTTCTCTTACCTTGAATGTTTCCATGTTTCAGATTCACATAATAGTGTGTATTACAGAATCACAACATAAGCACCATCTATGCAGAAGCCTGGTTCATTTTTACATTAAAAAAAAATAATCTCTTTACTTTGCAAGCTCCTTGTTCTCTGTAACATAGACCAATTATCTCTGTCTTCTCTTTACTTTTTTTTGTAAGCTTCTCCTTTTCTGCCTTATACTATCTCTGTCTTCTCTTTCTCTTTCTCTGTGTAATACTATGTCTTTTCTTTATTACTGTAAGCTTCTCTTTCCCTGTCCTACATTATCTCTTCTCTTTTCCTTTGTTTATAAGCTTCTCTGTCTGTTTATGATGAGTGTGTCATATAAATATAATCTTACACCATCTTAAGTTTTATTAAATCTTATAGGTTATATTCTGCTACCTTATGTTATACTGATTTACATCTGTTACATTTTGTTACTGATCTTGTAGCCCAAAGACAGAAATATCCCAAATGCAAATTCAAGCTGCTCACTGACTTGTCTCACATCTAGCAGAATTAGTTTAATCAGATCTAGGTGTTAATGTTTACATGAGATGATATTAGTTTTATCATTTCTGGGTGTTAATGTTTACATGAAATAATATTAGTTTTATCAAATAAAGGTGTTAATGTTTACATGAGATGATATTAGTTTTATTAGATCTAGGTGTTAATATTTACATGAGATGATATTAGTTTTATCAGATCTAGGTGTTAATGTTTACATGAGATGATATTAGTTTTATCAGATCTAGATGTTAATGTTTATCTGTCATAACCTACTTCATATTTCTCAGGGGTCTGAGCTTCACTGCACAGACAACAGAGCACCTACAGTAGACATGGTTCTCAAACTGATCAACACACAAGTAAGTCTTTTCTTTTTTACATAAACCTCATTTGCACATAAGTTTCCACAACCTACTCAGATTAGTCTCTAGACTTGTACATTTTTACACCCTATAAAAGATTATTTACAAGGCATATAAGTATTCACACCCTACATAAATTATTCACTAGACATGCAAGCTCTTTCTTCCTGCATAAATTTCACTGCACTTGTAATTTTTTTAACAGCCTCCATAGACTGTAAATTCACACAGATTGCATAAACTTAACAGTGGCAAGAAACTCTACAATTTGATTACTTTGCTATATACACCTATCACTGACAAGAAACTCTATAATCTGATATATATGTTGCATAAACCTATCTTTTCTCTGCAGCAACCATTATCCATGGTTGCCATGAGCAATCTTGATAATCTTCCAATTTTGGAGCTACCTGATGGAGTTAGCACAGTCCCAAGAACACCTGATGTGCTGCAAGTCCGGACGCCAACACCACTGTTTCAGTTTCAAGAAGAAGAAGAAGAAGATAATAATGACAGGAATGAGGACAACAAAATAGCACCAGGACTGTACCTACAGCGCATGGAGAAGGAACATCTGGTAAGTTGAAGCTACAGATAATGAGAATGTGTAGGTTTAAGCTACAGACAAGGAGAATATGATAGATTGAAGCTATAGACATGGATGATATCATGTCTTGAAGATACAGATAAGAGTATGCAGTAGCTTGAAGACTTGAGATAAAACATTGGAAAGAGCAGGCAGGATTTAAGAAAGGAAGATCATGCATAGACCACATATTTGTACTTAGATAAATATTAGAACAGGCAAATGAGTGGCATAGCACAACATATGCATTGTTTGTAGATTTTGAGAAAGCTTGTGTGTACAGTGTCAACAGAGATGCACTGTCTTTTGCACACATTCAAAAGTAATATAAAGTGTGTATCAGTAGTCAAATGCATTTGCAAGCTAAGAAAAGATTGGGTTCTACTTTCTTTTCTTTTAACTAATTCTGGTGTTCAGCTGTGATATTTTCACTGGTCAGATGGGTGGGGTAGTGGAAATGCCTGTTATATATATATATATATATATATATATATATATATATATATATATATATATATATATATAGGACTGGAAATTAACAAGGACAAAACAAAAATAATGAAAATTCCCTTTAATCAAAATGGAAAAATACACATAGAAGGGACAGATATTGAAGAAGTCAATCATTTTGTATACCTTGGCAGCTACATAGACCAGGATGGTGACACTAGAAAGGAAGTTAGGATCAGAATTGCAAAAGCAGCATCAATCTTCAAGAATCTTGAGAACATATGGAATTCAAAGTTATAAGCACAAAAACCAAGTTAAGACTATTCAATTCAAATGTAATATCCACCCTCATTTAAGCATGCGAAAGCTGGAAAACAACTAAAGAAATAGACAATAAATTAGACTCTTTTGAAAACAAATGCCTAAGGAAAATACTTGGCATCAAGTGGAACGAATTCAAGAACAATGCAGAGATAAGACAGATGACTGAACAACAACCAGTCTCATGGGTGATCAGGAAAAGGAGATGGACATATGATGGTCACTTGATGAGAAGAAATGATCAGAGAATCCCAAAACAAGCTATCAAGTGGAACACAACAGGCTGAAGAAAAAGAAGCAGACTGTGTGAAACTCTGAAGAGGACATTGTTAAGAAAGGCCAAATTAACAGGCATAAAATCCTCTGATGAGGTTGAAAGACTCGCTGAAGACAGGAAAATTTGGCGAACTACTTTGCAAGCCCTATGTGACGTTTGATGGAACAGGAAGGATATAAGATATATAAGATATAAGAAAAGTAAAGGTAAAAGTAATCCTATCATGCCTTAGAGGCACATAGGGATATAGTGTTAGTGCCCATATTTTCATTGACCTGTCAGCGCACTAGAGAGTGATATGGTCAGTATCATGCCTGGCCACCTTTCCTTCCCCAACTCCAGAAGAAGTCGGGTACCTGTTTCTACAGCTGGGTGACTGGGGTGCCTCTGGCCAGATCTGAACCCCTGACCTTCACCATGAGAGACCAGTGCAGTAATCACTTTGCCACTCAGACATATATATATATATATATATATATATACTAGCTGATTACCTGGCATTGCTCAGGAATTTATTTATTATTAATACTGCAGAGTTGATTTGAGATCACCATGTTTCTCCCATAGACAACCTTATGTTGCTTGCTCAAGGGTGGGTTCACCCAATAAATTATTTATTCTTGCTCCTGGAGGTGAAATAAAAATGTTGTACATATCAAGTTTTGAGTTAAATTAATATTATAGTGAATTTGTAAAAGACTTTATAATGTGTAGACTGCCCCTGTGACTTGCTGATCATGATCGAGAATGCAAGTCTCACTGGAAATTGCAAACTCTTAAAGTTAAAAGGAGATCTATTGGAATGAGTAGTATCCGTGGGATAAGAACTGCTTCACCTCTTCCTGTCCTGTTAAGATAGTCACTTCAAATACAATGCCCAGCATACTCTTTACACACAGCCTTGTGCTGTTGGTGGGTTAAGGTTCCGTAATAAAATAATTGGAGATTCCATTCTAATTTTCACCCCCCCCCCCACCCCCATGCCGATGGAAGCTGAACTTGGACGTAAACGGCACTGGGAGTGTCATTACTCATCTCAGCGACCCCAAAAACTATGGATTTGACACTAATATCAGTCATTGCTAATTATTTTTACATGTCACCCCCTTCTGATCCCATCCCCAGGGGTGCTAGGGGTTTCGTACCCAAACAGTAATTTTTTCAAGATTGTAAGTCATATGTGTACCATGTTTGGTTGAAATTGCTCCAGGCGTTCCAGAATTAAGCTGGAACATACATACACACACACACATACATCCATTTATATATATATATATATATATATATATATATATATATACACATATACACAAACATACACCATATTTCCTTCATTAAACACCAGGTCTGAAATACCCCTGCCTCATTTAGACGCCAGCATATGAGTCATGTTTTGAATAAACGCATGCCTCAAATAAACACCGGGTCTGAAAAAAAAAGCCAGGCCAGTACATCATCTTTGTCTTTCCATGGAAAGACATACAGTATAGGCTAATACCAGTGCTGCAGAACTGTAATAAAGATTTTGCAAATAAACACCTGCCTTGAATAGATGCTGGCCTCTAATAAACACTGAATTACAATAACAATTTTGTGAATAAATGCTGGGGGAGGGCATTTACTCAAGGACATATGGTATCTACATGGTATATATGTCACTCTCTCTCTCTGAACCTAAAGTGCCCAGGGCACATGGGGCTTCCGCAAGGGTTTTCCACAAATGCCTGTCCTTCGCCTTTTTTTCTGCTCTTGCCCAAGTGAGCCCTCTATTGCTCAACATCCTTTCTGTTGTTCTTCTCCATGTCTCTTTTGGTCTACCCTTACTTCTGCTCCCCTGTGCTGTCCATCTTAGTGCTATTTTTGGTAGTGAGTTGTCAGTCATTCGGAGAACATGTCCCAACCATCGCCAACGTCTTTCCTCAATAATTGTTGTCAGTGGTTTCATCTGCATTTCTGCTAATAAGATGTTATTTCTTATGGTGTTTGGCCAAATTATTTTTCTAATTCTTCGTAAACATTTAGTCTGGAAAGAATTCAACTTGTTTTCTATGGTTTTGGTGATTTTCCAGCATTCACTTCCACAGAGTAGTACACTTAGAACATTATTCTTAAATATCCTGATTTTCATATTTATGCTTAGTTTTTTTGATTTCCATATATTCTGCAGCATTGCAAAAGCCTGGTTTGCTCTAGTAAGTCTGCTGTTGATGTCCTCTGTGCTGTCTCCATTTTCTACTACTCTGCTGCCATGGTATACAATTTCGTTGACCTCCTCCACTAACTTGTTATCTACTCTGAGTACATTTCTGTTGTTCACATTTTGCTTCATTAACTTTGTCTTTCCTACGTTGATCTTTAGTCCTATGTTGTTTGCATTCTGAGTTAGCTTGTTTATTTTATCTTGCATATCTTTGTGACTGCTTGATAATAGACAAATGTCATCCGCAAAGTCAAGGTCCTCCAGCACTGTGTCAAGGGTCCATTGTAATCCTCTGCGTTTGTCTGATGTTGCCTCCTTCATTAACCAGTCTACTACCAAGATAAATAATGTTGGTGATAGTACACATCCCTGTTTCACTCCTGTTTGTACCCTAAAGCTGCTGGAGGTATGTTCTCCACAGATAACTTTGCACTGAAAACCCTCATATAGGGCTTTGATTACATTAACTATTTTATGGGGGAGGCCATGCCATCTTAGGATTTTCCACAGTGCATCTCTGTTGACACTGTCAAAGGCTTTCTCAAAATCTATGAATAATGCATATGTCACTACTGCCTTTCAAATAGTTTCCTTGGGAACGTACACAGTGATCCCAGCTCTTCTTCCATGACTCACAGAAGTCCATTTCTCAAAATCTGTGAATAATGCATATGTCACTACTACCTTTCAAATAGTTTCCTTGGGATCGTACACAGTGATCCCAGCTCTTCTTCCATGACTCACGGCAGAAGTCATTTTCTTCACAGCTGTCCTATGCCACCTATGATGCCATTTGGATGTCACCTAGCGTCGAAGCAGTGCTCCATTAACTTCAATTTCATTTTTAGGAACAATTTGAAGTCGCAAGGGGCTAGGTCAGGCAAATATGAAAAGTGTAGAACAACTACCCCCCCCCCCCCCAGTGTGGTACCCGGGATCTGCAAAGAATATGACCACTGTACCCTACCACGCATGATCGTAAAAGGCGACTAAGGAGGGTTCGGCATAGGGCCAGCAACCCTATCTGGTAAAAAAAAAACTATCAGACTGCTACAGAAACGGAAGCAAGGGAAAAAACAAATGCAGGTGGAAGGAGAAATGCGTATCAGGAAACTGAGCCCATGAAGGTTGTGAATGAAAGCCAGCCACTGGAAGTCCCCAGCCCGACTGCAGACCTCCTGGAACCTAAACATAAGATGCAAATAGGCAGCTGGAATGTAAGAACACTTAATTAGACTGGAAAACTAGCACAAACCATCAAGGAAATGCACAGATACAAACTAGACATACTAGGAATACAAGAAGCAAGATGGACAGGACAAGGCAGAAGGAAATTAACAACACAGCACACAAAAGTTACAATAATATGGTCAGGTAAAGAAGATCTTCATGAAGGAGGAGTAGCATTAATTATAACAAAAGAAGCATCAAGAGCATTGCTGAAATGGACCCCAATAAATGAGAGATTATTATATGCACGCTTCAACTCAAGATTCACGAAGCTGTCTATTATAGTTTGTTATGCACCAACAGAAGCAGCTGAAGAGGAATTAAAAGAAGATTTTTACAACAGCCTCCAAGCCACAGTAAAAACAATACCCAAGCATGATATGCTACTCATCTTGGGCGACTTCAACGCAAAAGTAGGTGAATGAAATGAAGATAGAAGAATAATCATGGGAAGAGAAGGAATCGGAGAAATAAATGAAAATGGAGAAAGACTGTGCAGTTTCTGTGAAGAAAACATGATGACCATCGGAGGGACAATTTTCCAACACAAAAACATCCATAAGGTGACTTGGAGGTCACCAGATAAAACCACGGAAAACCAAATCGATCACATACTAATAAAAGAGATGGCGACTGCAGTAAACTGGTTTAAATAAATAAGGTAGATAGAGGTGTATGGTGCAGTTTTACAAAATGAGGGAGGAAGTGAGCAAGGTGAGAAAAAAAACGAATAGAAAGTATGAAATGTATAAATGAAAAACATAAAACATCCGATATTTCGGCGTGAGCCTTATTCGAGGATACATACAAAACGAAATACAAACATATATAACTTATCTGAAGCGTCTTGCTCTGGGTGAGAAGCAGAAATTTGTGTGGCAGGAGGAGGAAAAAAAGGAGGGAAAAAAACACCACGCTGCCTACAGACAAAAGATTCACGATAGGGCCAATCATAACGAAGAAGCGGAGAGAGAGAGGAGGAGAACAAGTGGGAGAAAGGGGTGGGGGAAGGCAATAGAAACATGATAGCCGCTAGAGGTGTCGGGGGGGGGAGAGGGGAGGGAAAAGGGGACGCGGAGAGATAATGAATTAAACTTAAACACCTACCAGGAGAAAATGGGAAACTGGTGGATAGGACAAGACCAATATGTTGGCAGAGAAGGAAATAGGATGGTGGTAGGGAGGGGTAGCATAGAGAAAGAAAGTAGAGTATAAAAAAGGCCAGTGGAAAAATAAAGAAGTTACAGAAAGCTGAAGACATTGTTAATTCCAGCTGGGTGGAGACAGCCAGTCTGGAAAATAAGGCGCTGTTCTAGGACCCTCCGACATCGTACATCTGCGGAACAAGAGCGGATCGCACTAACCGAAATGTCCTGTTTGCCCCTGTGGTTACCAAGGCAAAAATGTTTAGCCACAGGTGTCCAGACCCTCTTGGAAATATCACTGAGATGCTGGCGAAATCGATCTCCTAACCGTAAGCCAGTTTCCCCTATGTACTTCAAACCGCAACGTTTGCACATGATAACATAAATGACATTTCGTGAAGTACAGGTGAAACCCTCCTGTACTGATAACGTGGATTTAGGGAAGGAGATCTGGCTAGCCTCGACAACAAACGGACAAGTGTTGCATCTACGGCGTCCACAAAGTCTGGTACCATAAAAAGTGTCATCTGTCTTAAGATGACTACGAATTAAAAGGTCCCTGATGTTCTTGTCCCGTCTGTAGGAATGTAAAAAGAACACTTAACAGAGTACTCTTCCTCTCATCCCAGATCGTGTAAGGACTCTATTCCTTTTTCCCAGCTTCTTAGGTTGCGACGTTTGTGTAAGGAGGATTTGGATTTCCAGGATCAAGACTACAAATTGCTAGATTTCTTCCGTCAACGCGGCTATCCAGACCACGTTCTCTCGTCATCTTGGATCCGCATTAGCCATATATCGCGGGAACAAGCCCTCACCCCTAAACCGCACTGTAGCTCGGACAGAGTGAAACTAGTACTCATGTACCACCCTCATAGCTTGGCAGTTAAAAACATACTGTTTCGCCATCTCCACCTCTCCAGACCGAGCCTGAGACACGTGAACTTTTTGGGGAACCCCCATTGGTGGCCTACAGACGGGACAAGAACCTCAGGGACCTTTTAATTCGTAGTCATCTTAAGACAGATGACACTTTTTATGGTACCAGACGTTGTGGACGCCGTAGATGCAACACTTGTCCGTTTGTTGTCGAGGCCAGCCAGATCTCCTTCCCTAAATCCACGTTATCAGTACAGAAGGGTTTCACCTGTATTTCACGAAATGTCATTTATGTTATCATGTGCAAACTTTGCGGTTTGAAGTACATAGGGGAAACTGGCTTACGGTTAGGAGATCGATTTCGCCAGCATCTCAATGATATTTCCAAGAGGGCCTGGACACCTGTGGCTAAACATTTTTGCCTTGGTAACCACAGGGGCAAACAGGACATTTCAGTTAGTGCGATCCGCTCTTGTTCCGCAGATGTACGATCTCGGAGGGTCCTAGAACAGCGCCTTATTTTCCAGACTGGCTGTCTCCACCCAGCTGGAATTAACAATGTCTTCAGCTTTCTGTAACTTCTTTATTTTTCCACTGGCCTTTTTTATACTCTACTTTCTTTCTCTATGCTACCCCTCCCTACCACCATCCTATTTCCTTCTCTGTCAACATATTGGTCTTGTCCTATCCACCAGTTTCCCATTTTCTCCTGGTAGGTGTTTAAGTTTAATTCATTATCTCTCCGCGTCCCCTTTTCCCTCCCCTCTCCCCCCCCCCCGACACCTCTAGCGGCTATCATGTTTCTATTGCCTTCCCCCACCCCTTTCTCCCACTTGTTCTCCTCCTCTCTCTCTCCGCTTCTTCGTTATGATTGGCCCTATCGTGAATCTTTTGTCTGTAGGCAGCATGGTGTTTTTTTTTCCCTCCTTTTTTTCCTCCTCCTTCCACACAAATTTCTGCTTCTCACCCAGAGCAAGACACTTCAGATAAGTTATATATGTTTGTATTTCGTTTTGTATGTATCCTCGAATAAGGCTCACGCCGAAATATCGGATGTTGTATGTTTTCCATTTATACATTTCATACTTTCTATTCGTTTTTTTTTCCTCACCTTGCTCACTTCCTCCCTCACTTTGTAAAACTGCACCATACACCTCTATCTACATACTAATAAACAACAAGTGGAAACGGTCACTACAAGATGTGCGAGCAAGGAAAGGAGCAGATGTAGGAAGTGATCACAACCTTCTGGTAGCAAAAAAAAACTAAAATTAAGGAAAGCCAAAATCGGAGAACACAGAAAGATACATTTTGATACAAGAAAACTGAAAGACCAGCAAACAAGAGATGAATTCTCAATAGTACTTAAGAACCGCTTCATTGTCCTACAAGACGAAGCAGAAATTTCCATACTAGAGTTCAATAAAACACTACAGGAAACAGCAAAAGAGGTGCTGGGATATCGGAAAAGGAGAAAAGAGGAATGGATAAGCAAGACCACATGGGAAAAGATAGAGCAAAGAAAAGAAATCAAGAAAAAATTACTGAACACCAAATCACAACGGCTTAAAGAACAAGTTTTAAGTAATTATGCGTAAAAAGACAAAGAAGTGAAGGAATCATGCCGTCAAGATAAACGTCTATACTATGACAACTTAGCAGAGAAAGCAGCATATACAAATGACATGAAAACCATATATAAAATCACAAAGCAGATGACAGGTAACTTCAACACAAGATGTGAAAGTGCAGTAAGAACACAAAATGGATGACTGGTCAGTGGAGAAAGAGAAAAAATTGAAAGATGGAGGGAACACTTTAACAACCTACTAAACAGAATACAAGCAGCACAAACAATAGACATACCTGAAGCAAAAACAGAACTAAACATCAATACAGGACCAATAACAATAAGTGAAGTAAAGGAGGCGATAAAGAAGCTAAAATCAGACAGGGCACCAGGTGAAGATGAAGTGACTGCTGAGATGTTGAAAGCAGAAGAAACAGAAACACCAAAACAACTTTGCCGGATATTACAACAAATTTGGGATCTAGAAAAAGCCCCAGAAGAGTGGAAAACTGGCCTTATAGTAAAACTACCAAAGAAGGGTGACCTCAGAGATTGCGGGAACTGGAGAGGCATTACCCTACTGCCACTTACCAGTAAAGTATTTTGCAGAATAATCATCAACAGAATTGTACCAACACTTGAGGAAAAACTTCGGAAAGAGCAGGCAGGATTTAGGAAAGGAAGACCATGCACAGACCACATATTTGTACTTAGACAAATATTAGAACAGGCAAATGAGTGGCATAGCACAACATATGCATTATTCATAGATTTTGAGAAAGCCTTTGACAGTGTCAACAGAGATGCACTGTGGAAAATCCTAAGATGGCATGGCCTCCCCCATAAAAGTTAATGTAATCAAAGCCCTATACGAGGGTTTTCAGTGCAAAGTTATCTGTGGAGAACATACCTCCAGCAGCTTTAGGGTACAAACAGGAGTGAAACAGGGATGTGTACTATCACCAACATTATTTATCTTGGCAGTAGACTGGTTAATGAAGGAGGCAACATCAGACAAACGCAGAGGATTACAATGGACCCTTGACACAGTGCTGGAGGACCTTGACTTTGCGGACGACATTTGTCTATTATCAAGCAGTCACAAAGATATGCAAGATAAAATAAACAAGCTAACTCAGAATGCAAACAACATAGGACTAAAGATCAAAGTAGGAAAGACAAAGTTAATGAAGCAAAATGTGAACAACAGAAATGTACTCAGAGTAGATAGCAAGTTAGTGGAGGAGGTCAACGAATTTGTATACCTTGGCAGCAGAGTAGTAGAAAATGGAGACTGCACAGAGGACATCAACAGCAGACTTACTAGAGCAAACCAGGCTTTTGCAATGCTGCAGAAAATATGGAAATCAAAAAAACTAAGCATAAATATGAAAATCAGGATATTTAAGAGTAATGTTCTAAGTGTACTACTCTATGGAAGTCATGCTGGAAAATCACCAAAACCATAGAAAACAAGTTGAATTCTTTCCAGACTAAATGTTTATGAAGAATTAGACAAATATTTTGGCCAAACACCATAAGAAATAACATCTTATTGGCAGAAATGCAGATGAAGCCACTGACAACAATTATTGAGGAAAGACACTGGCGATGGTTGGGACATGTGCTCCAAATGACTGACAACTCACTACCAAAAATAGCACTAAGATGGACACCACAGGGGAACAGAAGTAAGGGTAGACCAAAAGAGACATGGAGAAGAACAACAGAAAGGATGTTGAGCAATAGAGGGCTGACCTGGGCAAGAGCAGAAAAAAAGGCGAAGGACAGGCATTTGTGGAAAACCCTTGCAGAAGCCCCATGTGCCCTGGACACTTAAGGTTCAGAGAGAGAGAGAGAGAGAACAACTACCATGCTGTTTTCTATAAAAAGTTGTGTTGTTCTGAGGGATGTGTGAGCAGATACATTGTCATGATGTAATAGAGAACTGCATCAGCACCAAAGTTCAGGTCTCTTTTATAACACATCTTCTCTCAAATGCCGTAGAACATTGTAGTAGAAGTTAGAATTCACCATAGTGCCAGTTTTAACAAATTCTAGGTGAGTAATGCTTTTGATATTGGAGAAACAAAAGTTTATTACTTCCCTTAGACTAAGCAAAATTCAATCTTTATTGATCTCACAGTATACTTTCACAGCTGCACTGTTTTCCAACCAAACGTAGGTATATGTCTCATATTTGAACACGCACCCACTGGTGCTGAGTAAAATGATGGAGTTGACCCTTGTCTTACAGTGACAGGTTATAACATGCTTCGTCTCTCCCCTTCTACTCTAGATTCTCAAACTATAGGGCCAATCACTTTTTTTTTTTTTTGTTTTTTGTATCGGACCACATATATATATGAATGTATACAAACTTATGTAATGTCTCTGCCATGATAACCACATGTGATTGACCCAGACACAGATTATCAAGCACTCTTTCCCTGCCACTTCGAAATCACACTGTCCACTCCTTGATATGACTCTTAGACAATGTGTGTTCACCATACACATTTACCATTCATCGATGGATTTCTGCTGGGGAACTTCCTTCAGCTGTCAAGAAATGAATAACTCCATGCTGTTCATCCTTCGGTGCAAACATGTTGATAGGTGAGGTGTGGTATTTTCCCCTGCATGACTTCTTTTTGTATGACCTTGGACTCAGCAATAAATAATCAATACTAACTCCACTTCCAGTCCCAATGACCTTTGTGGTGACACTATCTTCCACAGTGGCAATGTCTCTCTCACATACCATGAGATTTAGTGACCAACTCATTTTCATTTGACTGCTCCATACACATGTATATGATGAGGTATTGGACTGTTCCTGGACTGGTCTTTAAAAAAAATGTTTACCTTATTTAAATTTGGTCATCATCCCCTTTGAAATAGTCCCTTGGGAATGTATACAGCAATCCTAGCACTTCTTCTGTACTTCAAAAGTACTTTGCAAGTCCTTCTTCTGATGGCTGGACATTTTGGGAATCTGTGAACACCGATGGAAAGCATCAAGACACTTTAAGAGTGAGAATGATAATATCTTTATATACTCTGGTGGAGATTTAGGAGGAAAGAATAGAGTGGCTTTTTACTTGGAAAAATCAACATCAAAAGCATTACTAGGCTACAATCCAGTAAGTGATAGAATCCTAACAATCAGACTTAAGGGCACTCCTAGAAATGTAACAATCATCCAGATATATGCACATCAGCAGCAGAAGAAGAGGAAGTAGAAAACTTTTATAACACACTGCAAACGACAATAGACCAGGTATGGAAAAATGATACTGTATTAATAATGGGTGATTTTAATGCAAAGATTGATACAGAAAGAGCAGAAGATGAAGGACATGTTGTAAGGAAATTTAACATAGGCATAGAAATGAGGCGGGTGACAATCTAATGGCGTTTTGCATGGAAAATGAGATAATGATCACTAACACACTTTTTAAACAACATCCAAGAAGACTTTACACATGGACATCACCTGATGGGAAAACCAGGAATCAAATAGATTACATTTTAGTGTAAAGAAGGTGGAGGTCAAGAATAACATCAGCCAAAACTTTACCAGATGCTGATTGTGACACGGACCATGAGTTATTAATAGCAGACACGAAGATAAAGATAAAAAAGACAGTTACGGGATCAAGACCACTCCGCTGTGATCTTACAAATATACCAGAACAATATGGTATAGAAGTGAAGAACCGTTTTGAAATACTGATGGCTGTACAGGAGGAGATGACACCAGATGAACTAGCTACGCAGGCCAAAGATATCTTACTAACAACAGCTAAAGACATGGTTCCAGTAAAGAAAACACAAAAGAATGGATGGATTACAGCAGGTACCCCAGAACTGATAAAACAATATAGAGAAATGAAGACGCAATGGAAAGTGACAAACAACAACAAAGAGAAATATAAAACTTTAACAAAATAAGTATGAAGAAACATAAGAAAAGACAAAAAACAATACATACAAGATGGTTGTGAAAGAATAGAAGAACATCAGGAGTGTGGAAGAGATAGTGAAATGTTTAAAGAAATGAAGACAATGATGAAAAATGTCACACCAAAGCTAAATGTAATTTGTGATGAGATGGGGAATACCTTGACAGAGACAGAGGAAATTCTAGAAAGATGGAAGGAATATTGCAAAGGAATGTATGAAACAACCGACTGTGAAAGCAGAAATCAACAGTGTGAATTATTATCAGAGGAGAAAGAACCCAAACTGACAATAGAAGAAGTTTTATGGGCAATAAAGAATATGAAAAATGGTAAATCACCAGGATGTGATGAGATAACAGCTGAATTTATTAAAGCAGGAGGAAAGGAACATGCAATAATCTATCATGCACTATGTAAAAAGATATGGCATTCAGGTATTTGGCCAAAATAATGGAAAAGAACTGTATTCATATCACTGCCAAAAAGGGTAACCTGAAATTATGCACAAACTACAGAACTGTTGCCGTGATTAGTCATGCCAGTAAAATTCTGTTAAAAATCATAATGGATAGACTTCGTAAGAAAATAGAAGAAGTCAATATGGTCCAAGCTGGTTTCAGGCAAGGAAGAGGATCAAGAGATCATATATTCAATATAAGATTAATAATAGAGAAATGCAGAGAGTTTAATGTGAATCTATATTTATCCTTTATAGACTACTCAAAGGCATTTGATTGTGTACAACACCAGAAACTTTGGGAAATAATGGAAAAAATGGGATTTCCAACACATTTGATACAGTTAACATCGCTGCTGTATCTAGACCAACAAGCAGCAGTAAGAATAAATGGTGAAACAACAACTTGGTTTGACATAAAACAAGGGGTTGGGGACCAGTGGTGCATATTGTCACTTTACTTATTTAACTTGTATACTGAAAATATAATGAGGAATGTTAGAGAAGATGTAAACAAAGAATATTACGATGCCATAACAATTGGAGGTTATGAAATACCAGAGATTAGATATGCTGATGACACAGTATTACTGTCCACAACACAAAAAGGAATGGAAAAACTAATTATGTCAGTCCATAAGAACAGCGAAGAGCAGAACCTCTATCTTAATGCAAAGAAAACTAAATTGATGACAACTGACAAAACAAACAAGGCAGTTGAAATATGTATCAATGAGGAAAAACTGGAAGAAGTGGAGAATTTTGAATATCTTGGATCACTACTAACTAATAATGGAGATACAATGAGGGAAATTTAAAGGAGAACATCTATCACTCTTCAGAAAGTAAAACAACTAAAGAAACTTTTGAGAGGAACAGACAGAAGTACAAAAATAAGATTTTTAAAGGCATGCATCTTTCCCATCGCAACATATGCCTGTGAGACCTGGACACTTAACAAAACAGCTGAGAAACACATAAATGCCTTTGAATGTAAATGCTACATAAGAGTTCTTCAAATATCATGGACACAAAAAAGAACAAATATATCTATACTACAAGAGCTTAATATTGAAAAAGGCTGGCTAGTAAAGAGGATTAAAGAGAGAAAACTTAAATATTTTGGACACATTAAATGTCATGAAATTATTTAGAGAAGACCGTATTGGAAGGATACATAATGGGAAAAAGAAAGAGAGGAAGACCAAAACGAAGATGGCTGCAAGATATTGTTGATGATCTGCAAATTGATGCAGCAGCGGCAGGCCATCTTGCTCACAACCGAGATGCCTACAGGAATGCTGTTTGGGAGGCAAAGTTCTGCAAGGGACATACAAATGAATGAATGAATGTGAAGAACTTCTTGCTAACAAAAAGGCAGACACCTCCACACATTTAGTAGAGGATATGGTGTTCTTTCATTTCAACAGACTTGGCTGTAATATGAGTGTTAAATAATACATCATCAGAACAGTCACTTAGATTGCTTTCCAGAGAACCTTTGTGACTTAAGCGAAGAACAAGGTGAAAGATTTCACCAAGACAGACTTTTGGCAGACTATTCTTGGAATCTTATATGGGATTGTCCTGACAGATTCCACTCTCAGAAGTCTTACAAAAGAAGCTTCTTGTGTGTCATCTGAGTGGAAAGTTTGTATCATAAACTTGTGCTTTTGGTATGAAATAAGTAGATTGTCATGTAGTACACTTTTCTTTTAATTTTTATTCATGCTTAAAAGATATTCATTTAAACCCTACATTAAAATATCCTAATTTGTTATGGGCAAGCAGAGTGAAGAGTGATATATGGCATATGTTGTGTATCTCAGAAACTAGTGCTGATGTGGTGAAACTTGTGCCATTTTTGGAATCAGCGAGTCAAATATACCCAGAAACATGTCTAACATTAGAGGCACCAAAATGCGTGTTGGCCAGTGTCATTATTTCTTATGTGGTGGTAGTATTTTTTTCCATCATATCTATCAGGGCAGCACCGGGTAGCACTGCTAGTACATTAAATTATTGAAAGTATGTTTGATAAGCTCCCTCAGTCATTTGTATGTCTCTTGAGGAACTTTGCCTCCCTAACAACTCTCTTCAGGTCTCTCACTTGTAAGCAAGATGTCCTGCTGCTGATGCATCCATTTGTAGATTATCAATGATGTCTTGCAGCCATCTTCACCTTGGTCTTCCTCTCTTTCTTTTTCCCATTATTACTCTTCCAAGGTCTTTTCTAAATGCTCATGACATTTAATATGCCCAAAATATTTAAGTTTTCTCTGTTTCTCTTTACTAACCAGCCTTATTCAATATTAAGTTCTTGTAGTATAGATATATTTTTTTTTTTCCCGTGTCCATGATATTTGAAGAACTCTTATGTAGCATTTACATTCAAAGGCATTTATGTGTTTCTCAGCTGTTTGTTAAGTGTCCAGGTCTCACAGGCATATGTTGCGATGGGAAAGATGCATGGTCTTAAAAATCTTATTTTGTAGTTCTGTCTGTTCCTCTCCATAGCTTCTTTAGTTGTTTTACTTTTTGAAGAGCGATGTACATCCTCCTATTAATTTCCCTCTTTCTTATCTTATATATTTCCCGTGCCATTAAACATCATATAGGGCTAGCAAAGGTAATTGGCCAATTTTTCCTGTTTTCAGTGAGCTTTTCAACTTCATCAAGGGATTTTATGTATGCAGGAAAATCTCTACTGTAGATAGCGGAACAACAACACAACTCCTTCACATCATCAGATGAAGTACCCCCTCCCACTTCTACAGCAATCACTTTTGTCCTGATTCCTGCCCCCTGCCTCAGTTGCTTGACCAGATCATTGTACTTCTCACATTTGAATAGATGTTAATCCTCTATTCTTGTTTCATACGGAACTCTAAGCTCGATCATTATTAGTTCCTGTTTTTCTATGGAGTACACTACAATGTCCGGTCGCATTCCTGTGTTCTTAATGTCAGTCGGGTATTCTCTTCTTTCTGGTAGGTCCACTATCACATCCTAGTCATTTCCACTATCTAGCAGTGATAGTAAGGGAATGTCCCTGATTTAAATAATCTATATTGTACCAGTGCCTATGAAGTATTTAGGTGGGACCTCAACTTTTTTGCTGTTATTTGCTTTATCTTTTGTGCCCTATCTACAATGGCTACTAGTTCTTGCAGTATTCGGTTGTGCCGCCAGGTATAGCGTCCTTGACCTAATGATACTCTGCATGCTGACAGCACATGTTCCAATGTTTGCCTTTCATTGCAGAGAGGGCATTTTGTGTCTTATGATACACCCCATTTGTATAGGTTGGAGCCTGTAGGCAGAAGGTCATATGTAGCTCTGATGATGAAGCTGAGCCTCAAGGGTGCCATTTTCCAAATGTCATTCCATGTTAGTGATCTCTGCGGTTCTAAGGACTGCAAACGCGCCACAAACAGCCTCTGGCAGTCAAGTCCAGCTCCTGGCCTTCCCGTGGCAGAACTGTTTAAACTGACAGGAGAAGGGGCGAGGGCGAATATCTGGCGCCTGAAAACCAGTTACTTAGGGTAGATGAGTGGCACGTTTGGTAGCTCATCTGCCGCTGATGGCGAGATCTTCAGCTGCTGTGCGTGGAGCGGTGCTCCTCCCGGCCAATGAAGAAATTTGCAAATGAGGTTGCCGCGCAGCATCACTGCGGAAAAGGTGGTAGAAAGGATAAAGCGAAGCAAACAGTCAAATCACGGCACCTCTGGTCTGGAGGTCGGCCACGTCCTGAGTGCAGTCATATCGGGTGAAATGCATGAACCGGCTTGTCCCAGAGGTTAAGACACTACTGTTGAGACTCCTCAAATGCCGCGTGTGGAGTGAAGCTCCTCCCGGTTAAGGAAGTAAATGCGGAAAAGAAATAAAGGTTGCTGTGCGGTGCCGATGGGAAAAGTGGTGGAAGTGAAGTTTAACCGGTATGTCCAGTAGTATCGCTACGAGAGCTATACCACGGCACCTCTGCTCTAGAGGCCGCCCACGTCCGAAATGCACCTACACTGGTGAAATATGCCTAAACCGGCACACACCAGGGGTGGAACTTGATGGCTAGACATGTCATGCCACCTCCGCTCTAGAGGTCGGTAACGCCTGATAAACACCCATACTGGTGAATTTTGCCTAGACCGGCTCATACCAGGGGTGAATCTTGAAGGCTATGCATGTCACAGTACCTCTGCCCTAGAGGTCGGTCCCGTCCCAAACACGCCCATACTGGGATAATGCCTAAACCGGCTCAACCCAGGGGTAGAAGTCACTAGTGGCGAGGATTCGTCCTCCTGGACAAAAGCTCCATCCTGGTCACAACTAGGAAGGGTAGCGGCCACGACCGCAAAATGCTGAAGTCGGAGACACTGGACCAGGGAAGTCTAGATAGGCAACCACCTCTCACCCGGCGGGGATGTTTGCGTATCCTAATCACGCTGAGGTTTTCCGGTGAGAAAGTCCAACTCTGGACTGGATGGGCAACCACCTCTCACCCGGCGGTGATACACGGGTATCTCAAAACACGTCGAGGTTTTCCGGTGAGAAAGTCCAACTCTGGCCTGGGTGGGCTACCGCCTCTCACCCAGCGGGGATGCACTGATATCCTAAACACGTCGAGGTCTTCCGGTGAGAAAGTCCAACCCTAGACTAAACTGGTGCAATGAAAACCATGGTGTCACGCAATCCCGCTTCTGAGACCCACCAAGAATACAGGCTAAAGCACTGTGATACTCTGAACCCCTTGTGGTCCTCTCGTGGATCTCGTGTGGTCTATTCTGGACCACACAGGGGACCACGGGACCTAACGAGGACCACAGGCGTGAATTCAGTAGGTTCACAGTGTGGTTTCTGGTGGTAGAAGTGAACGAAGAAGAAGAAGAGAAGAAGTGATCTCTGCAGGACTTCTTCCCATGTTGTCCACTGACCTTGCTATGCCTGTTGGACTGCCTTCTGGACCCACTTATCACCCTCTGAATTCCTTACTTCGCTGATGATCATATCCCTTCTTTCCTTACAGGAGGCCTTTGACCACCATTTGATTTTACCATGACCAGAAATCCCCTTCTGTTGTTCTGGGTGTATCCTATTACTTCTTTCATCTCCTGTGTTTCCCTGGCTGCGGTCACTTCCTCACTTAATTTCCATTTTCCTCCAGTTTTAAGTGTTGGCTGCACTTCTCATACTACTGGATCTGTAGATTCTTGTAGCATCATTGTAAGCCTTGTCTTTCCCACTTTGTATTCTTCGACCACAGATTTGAATGGTAGCTGCAGTTTGCTCTTCTTGCAGTACAGTGCTACATCAGTTAATCCTGGTGGTATGCCCAGCCACTTTCTTATGGATTTATTTATCTTTCTTTCGATTGCCTCTACTGTGCTGGTACTTACTTCATAACTGAGTAGTGGCCACATCAATTTTGGAATCAGCATGAACTGGAGGCACCATATTTTGAATTTCCCCAGTAGCCTGCTTTTGTCTATGATGTTCAGTCCATTCTGTGCCATTTCTATGACCTACTTCACCGTGTTTGAGTCTTTCATGGAAGCATCATATACTCTGCCAAGGCTCTTCACTGGCTCTTCCCCTACATTTGGGATTATTTGATTTGCCACTGTGTACGATCTTTCTATCAAATTCCCCTTTCTGAGAGACAGGCTTCTTGACTTCTTTGGCTTGAAGCTCACGTGGCACCATATGATAAGGCTATCCAAACGCTCTAACATCTTTTGTGCCTGTGCTTCACTTGTTGTTATTACTGTTGCATCATCCATGAGTGCTTTTAGTGGTGGCATCTGACATCCATTTCTGAACCTTTGGCCTTCTGCTGCTCCTTCTGCTGCTTTCAAGATTACTTGCATGACTAGTACGAACAGTATGGGAGATATTGTACAACCCATTGCAATTCCTACCTGGAGCTCAATCCATCTTGTAATATATCCTGATGTCCTAATCTCATGAGGAACCCTGTGAAGTACATTTTCAGCATCTTTGTGATTTCTTTTGGCACATGATACACGTCTAGTGCTAGCCATATTATGTGGTGTGGTACTGAGCAGAAATGTGGTTTATTAGAAGAATGTTGCGAATCCCCTGGACAGCAAAAATAACTAATGAAGAATGTATGAGAAGAGCTGGAGAGACAAAAAACCTTGTCAGAAAGATAAGAGAGAGACAATGTACTTTCATAGAACATGCAATGAGAAGAGGGGGCATTGAAAATATTATAACAACAGGAAAAATAGAAGGAAGAAGATCAAGAGGAAGACCTAGAGAAATGATACTGGACAGTCTGACGGGATGGTGTGAGAGGAGATCACCAACTGAACTGATGGCCTGCATGAAGGATCGGATACTCTGGAGAAATATAATAGCCAACGCCAGTCGGCACGGCACCTGATGATGATGATGATGGTACTGAGCCATATGCACTGGCTAGGTCAAGCCATATTACCTGTAGATCTTGCTTTCCAGATCTTGCCTGTTGAATAGCTTCCCAAATCATTGAAGCATGCTCAGACATCCTGGGGAACCTGGAATTCCTCCCTTCTGCATGGATGTATCAGCGTAACCATTATCTAGGAGGTATGTTGTTAGTTTCTTTGCCATCACAGAGAATAATATCTTTCCTTCCACATTCAGAAGTGAGATCGGCCTGAACTGGTTGATTTCAGTGGAATTCTGCTCCTTTGGGATGTATACTCCATTAGCCTTTTTCTATTCTTTACCTATGAGTCCCTTGGTCCATGCTTTATGGAGCTTCTTTAGAACTTTGGGATATCTTTTGTAAATTATGTAAGGGACTCCATTTGGGCCTGGTGCTGACTTGCCTTTAGCTTTTCCTACGATGCTCTCTACTTCTTGTAAGGTCGGTGGACTGCATTTGAATTTGCTGCCTGGTGCACCGGGCCACACTAGACCTTTCATCTGCTCGAGAGGTGTATGCTGACTTTTATCAGAGTATGTCTTGCTCAGATGTTCCTCGAGCACCTCTTTACCTGCTTTCAGCGTACCTGATTTTGGTTGTTCAAATAACTGCTTGGCAAACCCGAAGGGATCTCTGTAAACTTCTCTCTTGCATATCTGGTTTCCCTCTTCCTTTTACATAGCCTTTCAGCTCTGCAAAGGGCATTGTGCTGGGATTTTAGATATTGCCAAACCTGTCTTAGTCCTTCCTTTTCTGATTCGTGTGCCTTCTTGAACATTTTCCAGGCATGGTTCTTCTGCTGTCTTATTGTTTCTATTTTACTCTTTCTGGACTCTCTTGGTGTTACTTTTTCTCTTTTTTTGTTGCCTGCTTGGTTCCAAACTCTTTGTGGCAGTGAAGATATATGATGTTACCAAATGCTTCCAGTTTTTGCTCAAGGTTTTTCCTCTCAGCTGTTTGTCCAATTCTTTGCATAATCCTGTGTCCAGGTTTTCCAATATGCTTTTGGCACTTGCTGGTGGGAAGTTAATCTGGTCTAGTAGGAGGGGTACATTGCCTCCTTGCTGCCTGACTCGACCTAAATATTCCCTGTGCTGTGGTTTATATCATGACAGATATCTTCTAATGTCTTATCTGAGACTAGCGTCACAGTACACTGTTGAGTGTGATGGGCAGCAAGGAACCACCACATCCCTTCTTCGTTCTGTGTATCTTCCTGCCACAGATGCATGAATACTCCATCCGCTGTTCTCAACTCGAATTAATTGGGGTGGGCATGGTCGTTTCCGTATAGTCACCTGTGGATCCATTATTCCCCCCCCCCCTCTTTTCGGTGAATCCTGGGGGCATTTCTTCTTTTTGGACTTTGTAGCGATATTATGACGGCTGACAGGGTTGATAGTATGACGGCTGACAAGGTTGATAGTATGGCGGCTGACAAGATTGATAGTATGACGGATGACAAGGTTGATAGTATGACGGCTGACAAGGTTGATAGTATGACGGCTGACAAGGTTACTGGTCCGGACAGCCCAATTCAGGGACGCTTTCCCAGTGAGGATTCTGGCCTTTCCCAGTGTCCATCGGTCTTTCCTGACTGTCCATCGGTCTTTCCCGACTGTCCATCGGTCTTTCCCGATTGTCAATGGCATCACCATACTCTGTATGCAGGAAACTCTCTACTGTAGAGAGCGAAACAACACAACTCCTTCAGATCATCAGAGGTAGTACCCCCTCCCGTCCCCAATCAGACAAGTGTTTCGGCTCTATTAAAGTCCTGACACTCTAAGGGGAGTGGGCCCCTCTGGGTCATGACTCCCAGAGGTTTTGTGAGTTGTTGCTTTTCGTCTTGGGATTGAATTGGCACTGCATTTAGAAGTGCGTCTTTAGCGATTTAGCTACGGAGGACTGGTATTGGTTGTGACAAACGAAACTATTTATGTTCTTAATGCTTGTTTCGCATACTTCACAGCCAGCATAAAGCCTTTTCTGCTGTTTCTGAAAGGCTTTTCAATGCCCTTGCTCTTGCTTGTCCCTTTATGCCTAGTTGCTTACATAGGTCGTATGCTGATGTTGTGCCTATTAATTTGGCCTATCCAAAGTCCTCTTTAGAGTTTCCCGTGGTCGACCTCTTTTTCTTCGGCCTGTTGTGTTCCACTTGATAGCTTGTTTTGGGATTCTCTGATCGTTTCTTCTCATCACATGACCACCATATGTTCCCTCATTGTATCTCCATTATCAGTTAGTAATGATCCAAGACATTCAAAACTCTCCACCTCTTCCAATTTATCCTCATTGATACATATTTCAGCTGCCTTATTTGTTTTGTCAGTTGTTTTCATTTTAGTTAAAGAGATTTTGCTCTTCACTATTCTTACAGATTGACATGAGAGGCTATACATATGTTCATTTCATATTGTTCACGACACCATATAATACTAGAACTAGCGTTGAATGAATAGAATGAAAGTTGAGTGATGAAGGACATGTGAAACGAGCTTACGTGCACAGTTCTTCGTCCTTTGAAAAGAAAGCTCTCTCTCTCTCTCATTAGCTAAGTCTCAACATTTCCCCAAAAAACTTGTGCTTGGTTTCTATAAAGTAATGATTTATGCCCACTTTGTCAAATCAGCTAAGTTAGCATTAACACTGTGTTTATGTTTTAGCGAATCGATCGAAGTATTAAATGTGCTAAGGTTTTGATCTTGAAGTCTAGTGCTACGTGACCTAAATGTATAAGTTTTCAAATGACAAAAGCACACCTCGCTCGTGCCTCAACACACTTCGTTGCTAGGATACTGGTGTAAACATGTTCGGTATCAGTGCGCCTGTAAATAAATGTTATAGCCTGGTAGGAGGAACGTACCGTCAGTATTTGTTAGAGGAAGTTAACATTCAGATTTGAACAAGATTTTGTGCTTTAAAAAAATTTCTACAAGATTAGAGATCACTACTCAGTTTTATAAGTAGAAAAAAAATTGATTAGAATCAGTTTGTTGACTGAAAATCATGGAAAAAACATATAAGACACCAGCCTAAAATGCTGTCCCATCTTTGTTGTCTATAATTCGTGCATCATGGCGACCCTCTACTACCGACCTTACACGTCTGAGGTGAGATTTGTTACAGACTAATACTGTTTTCACAATCTCTGGCCGTCGTCAATATTACATCTTCTTTACAGCAATAAATATAGACTAACCTTGATATCACAAACACTAGCCATTATAATTTATTATATTTGATCTCAGCCATCAGACTGGTTTTATCATGGTACATCATTAGCATACTTTCTACAGAGACCTAGCAGCCCATACTCAGCCCCAGGTAAAGCATGGATTAAAAACTGGGATGCAAAAAAAGTGAGATTCAACCTGTATCTTTGTCTAGAAGGATGAGCATATAAAAATTAAATAAGAAGAAGAAATCATAACAATATTGTCACATCTCTATCACCATCTACATCATTGTTTCCCAGGGTTGTTCTGGCTACTGCCCCCTTTTCTCCCAGGCTATATCCTCAAACCCCCACCCCCAACCCATTATGTACCATTCATACAATGCCCTATTAAACTAGGATATGCATTGTACATCTAAAAGCTTCAGCAGGCAAACCTAGTTAACAGTGTGAAGGAGTACATTTATAACCAACCTGCTGCCTTATTTTCTCAGCTTTTAATGTGGTGGATGAGTTTCATGTAGCAACATAAGTTTCTCAATATCAGGTGGAATAGCTGGTACTGAAATAGCTGACAGCCTATCCAAAGCTAGCAGCAATCAAGATCAAACCAATCATCCAGTAAACTACCAAGAGGCGAAAACCATAATCTGTAACCAGTGCAGATCTGAATGGAAAAAGAAACTGAAATGCAACAATGAACCAGATCCAATAAACCAACTACAAAGACATCAGTAAACCATCCTCTTTTGCCTAGGGACAGGCCACTGCAGACTACTGAGCCACCTACATCAACTCAAAATGTCTCACACAGACGAGTGTCCATGTGGCAGTGGAGTCAGACTCCAGAACATATCCTACAAGAGTGCCCAAACCATGCAGATATGAGACGTGAGACATGCCTAGAGGACACAAGCCTGGGGCAAAAGCTTTGGGGCTCCTATCAGGATCTGGAGAGGACTGCGGGCTTTGCCATGTCGACAGGGATCAGGATCTGAAGTGACCAACAACCTCAAACATGAATAAGAAGATTGAAACATGCTAAGAAGGTAGTTATTACTGCCCCTATCTGCTGCTCCATTTTCCCTCAACACCCCACTACTGTTACCCCTTTCTTCCACTGGCCCTGGTCCTTTCCAACACCCATGAGGAAGGGCGGGGGGGGGGGGGGCATTATATCCCACTTTGGGAAACACTGATCTACATGGACCTTTTTCCCCATGAAATCATTCTCAGTACCACGAAAGTTCAAGGGAACATTTGTCTCATTTAGTTTTTGAAAAAAAGAAATTAGCCATGAATTTTACAGATGTGACCATGGCAATTGTACAGATGTGAACTATGTAATTGTACAGATGTGAGCTTCACAACTGTACAGATGTGAGCTATGTATTTGTAGAGATGTGACCACAGTAATTGTACAGATGAGAGCTTGGCAACTGTGCAAATGTGATCTCTGTAACTGGCAATGGACACATGTCTAAGATTGCCAGATTCTGTAAATGAAAAAACGGGACATTTTTCTCAGATTAAAAACAAAAAGAACAGAAAAAGCTATTCAAGTATCATTACTAATGACTAATAAAGAACAGCAGACATGCCCATCTTTCTTACTAAGAGTAGACCAAAAAAAGCTAAGTCTATATTGTGAAGTTAGATGGACAGGTGCAGGGAAGATAAACTCAGATAAATATACAATAATATATTCAGGAAGTGAGAAACATGAATGAGGAGTAGGAATTATATTTGATGAACAAACGGCAAGGACAATTGTAGGATATTTGAACATCTCGGACTGTGTCCTGCTAGCCCAACTGGAAGGACAACCAGTAAACATAAATATTATACAAGTGTACACTCCAACATCTGAAAGTTCTGAAGATGTACAGATATTTTATAATGACATAGAGACAGCACTAAAACACACAAAGTCACATGAAGTTACCATAGTCATGGGAGATTTTAATGCCAAAGTTGGTAAAGGAAGAACTTCAGACATCGCTGGTGACTATGGTCTGGGGGAGAGGAATGACAGAGGTTGTAAATTAATTGAATGGGCAAGAATACACAGCATGGTTGTAGGAAAAACCTGGTTTAAACAACACCCTTGAAGACTGGCAATGTGGTGCAGCCCAGACAAAAAGACTTTTAACCAGATAGACTACATATTAATCAACAAACGATTCCACAATGCATTACTGACAACAAAAACCATGCCAGGAGCTGACTGCAATAGTGACCATGATCTGCTCTGTGGAAAAGTTAGAATAAAGCTAAAGAAAGCAGGCAGAAAAGTGAGAAACATCAAACTGAATACAGAACTTCTTAAAAATGACCAAGAACTGCGAGAACAATACAAAGTTATTATAACAAATAGATACAATGCAATAGCAAAGATAAACAGTATAGTTGAACAATAAGAAATGTTAAGAGATTCTATCCACCAAACTGTTAAGGAGATAATACCACCAAAAAAAGAAGCCTCTAAAAATAAATGGATGACAGACGATATCTTAGGACTGATGGACAAGAGGAGGAGGAGTAAAAATAACGAGGAAAAATATAGCAAGATAAATAAAGAAATAAGACGTAAATGCAGAGAAGCAAAAGAAGTGTGGTTAAATGAACAGTGCAGACAGATAGAGGACTCTCATAATAAAGACAGCAAAAGCATGCACAAATGAATTAATGAACTCACAGGCAGGAAAACAAAATATACCACAGGATGCCTGAAATCGAAAGGAGGTAAAATGTTAATGGGAAAAGAAGACATTGTGGACAGGTGGACAGAGTATATCGGTGAGCTATATGGAGGAGAAAGACCAGAATTAACAACAGATACTGAAAACTGTGATGGACCGCCAATACTTGAAGGTGAAATCATAGATGCCATCAAACACATGAAGAAAGGAAAAGCGACTGGGCCTGATAATACAACAATAGAAGAAATAGAGGCACTAGAGGAGACAGGAATAAAAATAATAACCAAGTTACTGAATGAGATTTACAACAGTGGTTATATTCCCAGTGACCTGATTAAATCCACATTTATAGCACTACCAAAGAAAACAGGTGCAAAGGAATGTGACAACCACCGGACTATCAGCCTCTCATGCCACATAACGAAGCTACTTCTGAGAATAATTATGAAAAGAACAAGGAAAAAGATAAAAATGGAAATAGCAGATGAACAGTTTGGATTTGTTGAAGGAAAGGGAGCACACAATGCCATTTATGCTTTATGAACACTAACAGAAAGAGCTTTAGAAGTACAGAAAGATCTCTACTTATGCTTCATTGATTACACCAAAGCATTTGACAAGGTGA
This sequence comes from Achatina immaculata, assembly GCA_009760885.1. NCBI lineage: Eukaryota > Metazoa > Mollusca > Gastropoda > Stylommatophora > Achatinidae > Lissachatina > Lissachatina immaculata. Next base: position 34,963,630 of record CM019697.1, on the reverse strand, counting down.
AACATAATGAAATTATTAAAATGCTTGAAGACATAAATATATACGGCAAAGACCTGAGGATTGTAAAACATCTTTACTGGCACCAAGAAGCAGCAGTTCGAGTTGAAAATAGAATTGGAAAATATAAACCTATAAAACAAGGGGTGCGACAAGGATGTGTACTATCTCTAGACCTTTTTCTCTGTATAGCGAGAATATTCTAAGGACAATCATCACAGAACCAGGCATAAAAATTGGAGGATACAATATTAACAACCTTTGGTATGCTGACGACACAGTACTGATAGCTGAGAACCAACAAAGACCTGCAAAATCTCTTGGATAAAGTCGCCAAAGAAAGTGAACAGAAAGGCCTTAATTTGAACATCAAAAAGACAGAGACTATGGTTATATCTAAGAAACAGAATCCACCAGCATGCAGTATTAAATTAAATGGAACTATTCTAAAGCAGGTGCAGAAATTCAAATACCTTGGAGCAGTAATAACTTCAGATGGGAAATGCAGAACAGAAATTAGGAACAGAATAGGCCAAGCAAAGACTGCATTTCAGAGAATGAGAAACATATTAGCTAACACATCTTTATCAATGAATGTTAGAAAACAAGTCCTAAAATGCTATATTGAACCTATCTTATTATATGGAAGTGAATCATGAACAATAGGCAAGTCTGCACAAAAATCATTGGAAGCAGCAGAAATGTGGTTTATTAGAAGAATGTTGCGAATCCCCTGGACAGCAAAAATAACTAATGAAGAATGTATGAGAAGAGACAAAAAAACCTTGTCAATAAGCTAAGAGAGAGACAATGTACTTTCATAGGACATGCAATGAGAAGAAGGGGCATTGAAAATATTATAACAACAGGAAAAATAGAAGGAAGAAGATCAAGAGGAAGACCTAGAGAAATGATACTGGACAGTCTGACGGGATGGTGTGAGAGGAGATCACCAACTGAACTGATGGCCTTCATGAAGGATGGAGTATTCTGGAGAAATATAATAGCCAACGCCAGTCGGCATGGCACCTGATGATGATATTTTTCATCTATTTTTTGTGTTTTTATCTGTTGTATTGCTTATGTATGTAATCCTTGAAAAAAGCTTTTTATCAGAATATTGAATTGTTGTATGTTCTTAATTTACTGCCACTCACCAGTAAAGTATTTTGCAGAATAATCATCAACAGAATTGTACCAACACTTGAGGAAAAACTTCGGAAAGAGCAGGCAGGATTTAGGAAAGGAAGATCATGCATAGACCACATATTTGTACTTAGACAAATATTAGAACAGGCAAATGAGTAGCATAGCACAACATATGCATTATTCATAGATTTTGAGAAAGCCTTTGACAGTGTCAACAGAGATGCACTGTGGAAAATCCTAAGATGGCATGGCCTCCCCCATAAAATAGTTAATGTAATCAAAGCCCTATATGAGGGTTTTCAGTGCAAAGTTATCTGTGGAGAACATACCTCCAGCAGCTTTAGGGTACAAACAGGAGTAAAACAGGGATGTGTACTATCACCAACATTATTTATCTTGGCAGTAGACTGGTTAATGAAGGAGGCAACATCAGACAAACGCAGAGGATTACAATTGACCCTTGACACAGTGCTGGAGGACCTTGACTTTGCGGACGACATTTGTCTATTATCAAGCAGTCACAAAGATATGCAAGATAAAATAAACAAGCTAACTCAGAATGCAAACAACATAGGACTAAAGATCAACGTAGGAAAGACAAAGTTAATGAAGCAAAATGTGAACAACAGAAATGTACTCAGAGTAGATAACAAGTTAGTGGAGGAGGTCAACGAAATTGTATACCTTGGCAGCAGAGTAGTAGAAAATGGAGACAGCACAGAGGACATCAACAGCAGACTTACTAGAGCAAACCAGGCTTTTGCAATGCTGCAAAATATATGGAAATCAAATAAACTAAGCATAAATATGAAAATCAGGATATTTAAGAGTAGTGTTCTAAGTGTACTACTCTATGGAAGTGAATGCTGGAAAATCACCAAAACCATAGAAAACAAGTTGAATTCTTTCCAGACTAAATGTTTACGAAGAATTAGAAAAATATTTTGGCCAAACACCATAAGAAATAACATCTTATTAGCAGAAATGCAGATGAAACCACTGACAACAATTATTGAGGAAAGACGCTGGCGATGGTTGGGACATGTGCTCTGAATGACAGACAACTCACTACCAAAAATAGCACTAAGATGGACAGCACAGGGGAGCAGAGGTAAGGGTAGACCAAAAGAGACATGGAGAAGAACAACAGAAAGGATGTTGAGCAATAGAGGGCTGACCTGGGGAAGAGCAGAAAAAAAGGCGAAGGACAGGCAATAGTGGAAAACCCTTGCGGAAGCCCCATGTGCCCTGGGCACTTAAGGTTCGGAGAGAGAGATGTTCTTAATTTATATGTGCTCATCTTGCCTTTTTCCATTTTTGTTTCTGCCCATTTTCCACACTTTTTCTATCTTTTTGTAAAACTGAATCATACACCTCCATATACTTTCTATTGGCTTGGAGTCACGAAGGAGATATGCTGTTGCCAATATAACATTGTCATATGAATACAACTAAATGAAAAGTGACACAAAATTGCACAAAATATGAGCCAATTTGAACTTGGAGACAGGGATAACAAATTAATTTTACACTGTATTATTGTTGTTTAAGAATGTTATGGCAGTTCTGCCAACCTGAAATTGTAGGGAGAGAGAACTTGAATGCAAAATTCTTTAATCTGAAAGGAAAGCTAAAAGCCAGGATAAATAGGCACCTGAAAGCATTATTCGGGAGAGTGAATTTTTTATTTAAAAACTGGGACTGTCCTGATAAACAGGGGCATCTGGCAACCCTACACATATCAAAATATTTTATAAGAAAAATAACTCCTGAATTTGAAGTGAAATAATTGCTTATACAACTTTGCTGCAGGCTTTAAGGAAAAATCCTTGTAGAGTAGCAGACTGTTTGAAAAACATCATTCAGTCATTCATTACTATAAGAAAATGTGCAGTTTGATATCCCTTATGACAGTGCAAAGGAACTCTACAATAAAGTGAAAAAATGTGGTAAATGTATATATAAGTGACAGAATTTTAAAAAAATATACTTTGAAACATAAAATTACCAAGTGTTTTTTAAATTCTTTGTGCTCCGTAAAAAGTTTTTAGCATCATTTAATCTGGAGATTGCTGCATCATTTAATCTAGTATTTTGCATCATTTGATCTGTACACTGATGCATTAACAGAACTATTTTCATGTGTTGAGCTTGTTACTGATCTACAAACCCGATTTCCTGTTTTATCTTTTTGTCTGTTTAATCTATCTCTTGATCTGCCTTCTGGGATGATAACCCACATTAATGGTTTGTTAACTTTAACACTTCCGTTCCTGTACTTTATCACTTCATTCAGAAAGTGAGAATCAGAGACACAGAGATGGTGGTAGAAAGGTGAGAATGGGAGACAGAGAGATGGAGGTAGAAAGGTGAGAATGGGAGACAGAGAGATGGAGGTAGAAAGGTGAGAATGGGAGACAGAGAGATGGAGGTAAAAAGGTGAGAATGAGAGACATAGAGAGATGGTGGTAAAAAGGTGAGAATGGGAGACATAGAGAGATGGTGGTAGAAAGGTGAGAATGGGAGACATAGAGAGATGGTGGTAGAAAGGTGAGAATGGGAGACATAGAGAGATGGTGGTAGAAAGGTGAGAATGGGAGACATAGAGAGATGGTGGTAGAAAGGTGAGAATGGGAGACATAGAGAGATGGTGGTAGAAAGGTGAGAATGGGAGACATAGAGAGATGGTGGTAGAAAGGTGAGAATTGGGAGACATAGAGAGATGGTGGTAGAAAGGTGAGAATTGGGAGACATAGAGAGATGGTGGTAGAAAGGTGAGAATGGGAGACATAGAGAGATGGTGGTAGAAAGGTGAGAATGGGAGACATAGAGAGATGGTGGTAGAAAGGTGAGTGAAGGTGAAAGTGGGTGAGATGAAGTGAGAGTAGGACATAAGAGAATGAATGATCTTTATTTTTAAAGGGTAAGGAATTGGGCATGCAGAAAGAGAGAAGGTGAAACTGGGTGAGATATAGAGTGGGAGGTAGAGTGAGAGAGAGGGTAGAAAGAGAGAAGGGGTAAGTGGGTGAGAGAAAGTGAGACATTGAACTTTGTAAAGCTACACCATACACCTCTATCTACCTTTAATATAGAAAGTGAATGAAAGCAGAAAAGTGAGTGAGAGATTGAAAGTAAATTATAAAGTAAGAGTGGATAAGAGAAAGTGAGTGAAAGAGAGAGAGAGAGAAAATGAGTGAGAAAATGAGAGTAGATAAGAGACAGTGAGAGAAAGAGAGTGGGAGAGAAACTGTGTTTATGTGCATGTGTGAGAGAGAAAGAAAGAGGGAAGAGTAAGAAACAGTGAGTGAGAGTGGGCAAGAGACAGTGAGTAAGATACAGAAAATGAGAATAAATGAAGGAAGGTGAGTAACAGTGAGTGAAAGAGAAGTGGGCAAAAGACAGTGAAGGAGACAATGAGAGAGAGAGGGAAATGAGAGTGGATGAGAGAGAGAAAGTATGTGTGGGCAGGGCGACAGAGAGGGAGAGAGAAAGTGAGAGTGGGCAAGAGACAGTGAGTAAGACAGAGAATATCTGAACAAGAGAAGGAGAGAGTGGACAAGAGAGGGTGAGACAGAATGTAAGTATGAATGAGAGAAATTGAGAGTGGACAAGAGAGAGTGAGACAGAATGTGAGTATGAATGAGAGAAATTGAGAGTGGACAAGAGAGAGTGAGACAGAATATGAGTATGAATGAGAGAAAGTGAGAGTGGGCAAGAGAGAGAAAGTATATGTGGACAGGGAGACTGAGAGAGAGAGAGAGAGAGAGAAAGTGAGAGTGGACAAGAGACAGTGAGTGAGACAGAATATATGAATGAGAGAAAGAGAGAGTAGACAAGAGAGAGTGAGACAGAATGTAAGTATGAATGAGAGAAAGTGAGAGTGGACAAGAGAGAGTGAGACAGAATGTGAGTATGAATGAGAGAAAGTGAGAGTGGGCAAGATAGAGAAAGTATGTGTGGAGACTGAGAGAGAGAGAGAGAAAGTGAGAGTGGACAAGAGACAGTGAGTGAGACAGAATATATGAATGAGAGAAAGAGAGAGTAGACAAGAGAGAGTGAGACAGAATGTGAGTATGAGTAAGAGAAAGTGAGAGTGGGCAAAAGACAGTGAGTGGGAAAAGCTGTGTCCAAGATGAGTGAAAGAGAGAGAGAGAGTATGAGTGGGGGTGAGGGGAAACTGTGAAATAAATTGGACAGGAAAGAGAGAGAGAAGAGTAAGTGAGAGAAATTGGACGGGAAAGAAAGAGAAGAATGAGTGAGAGAAAGCATGAAGCATTTTTATAATTATATTCTTATTGTGCAACAAATTACTGACATATTTCAACATAAACAAGCTTGTGAACTGCTTTCATTTTCTGTCACAGCCAATCAAAGATGGTGAGATGCCCCCATATGACGCTGTAGAATCCATTCTGCCTGAGTACCAATACATATTTGTTGATCCAGCTCAAGACACTGCCAGGTCCAGCAAATCAAAGCCTTTACCACCATCACGGCACATCAATCCCCCGGACAGAGGGATAACTACACAGACAACAGATACTAGGTGTGGAGCTAGATACATTTTGTTTGACTGTTTGTGTGTAGATACTGTGTGTAGATTCATACACATTTCTAGATTTTTTGTGCACAACCAAACATATATTACTAGACTGTTTGCATCAGTCAGTCAGTCATTTGCATGTCCCTTGCAGAATTTTGCCTCCCTAACAGCTCTTCTATAGGCCTCTCATTTGTGAGCAAGATGCGCTGCTGCTGATGCATCCATTTGCAGATTATCAATGATATCTTGCAACCATCTTCGCTTTGGTCTTCCTCTCTTTCGTTTTCCCATTATGTACCTTCCAAGATGATACAGCTAATTGGCCAACATTGCTAGAATGTTTATGTGCAGATACTAGGTGTGGAACCAGACACATATTAGTAGACTGTTTGTGTGCAGATACTAGGTGTGGAACCAGACACATATTAGTAGACTGTTTGTGTGCAGATACTAGGTGTGGAACCAGACACATATTAGTAGACTGTTTGTGTGCAGATACTAGGTGTGGAACCAGACACATATTAGTAGACTGTTTGTGTGCAGATACTAGGTGTGGAACCAGACACATATTAGTAGACTGTTTGTGTGCAGATACTAGGTGTGGAACCAGACACATATTAGTAGACTGTTTGTGTGCAGATACTAGGTGTGGAACCAGACACATATTAGTAGACTGTTTGTGTGCAGATACTAGGTGTGGAACCAGACACATATTAGTAGACTGTTTGTGTGCAGATACTAGGTGTGGAACCAGACACATATTAGTAGACTGTTTGTGTGCAGATACTAGGTGTGGAACCAGACACATATTAGTAGACTGTTTGTGTGCAGATACTAGGTGTGGAACCAGACACATATTAGTAGACTGTTTGTGTGCAGATACTAGGTGTGGAACCAGACACATATTAGTAGACTGTTTGTGTGCAGATACTAGGTGTGGAACCAGACACATATTAGTAGACTGTTTGTGTGCAGATACTAGGTGTGGAACCAGACACATATTAGTAGACTGTTTGTGTGCAGATACTAGGTGTGGAACCAGACACATATTAGTAGACTGTTTGTGTGCAGATACTAGGTGTGGAACCAGACACATATTAGTAGTCTGTTTATGTGCAGATTGCCCATATGGTTACCGGGCCTCTGGGGAGAAAAGAATAGAACCACTGCCACCTTCCACGCATGTCGTAAGAAGTGACTAAGGAGATTGGGGGATAGGCCAATGCTCTGTTCCCTGTAGAGAACTGGAAAGTTACAGAAACATGGAGAGGAAAACCGGAAAACTTTGTCTTGGAAAAGGAAGGGACTCTGATAACAGAGAGCATGACGTTGTACAGTCAAAGCCGAAAGGAAGCTCTCTCTCTCTCTCTCTCTGAACCTTAAGTGCCCAGGGCACATGGGGCTTCCGCAAGGGTTTTCCACAAATGCCTGTCCTTCGCCTTTTTTTCTGCTCTTGCCCAGGTGAGCCCTCTATTGCTCAACATCCTTTCTGTTGTTCTTCTCCATGTGCAGGAAGCTGCACTAATGTTATTCAGAGAGTCCCAGAGAGCACTGATGAGCTGGGAGGCAGTTAGCTCAAGGATAATTACAGCCTGCTTCTCAACAGAGAAGAAGGATATTAAGTTGAATATTATCCAAGTATACGTGCCAACAAATGATGCAGAAGAGGTAGTAAAGGACAAATTCTACAACACACTGCAGGAAATTCTAGACCAACAAGGCAACAAACACATAACAGTTTTAATGGGGGACATCAAAGGTAAGATCAACACAGGTTATGAGAAAGTAATGGGTCAAAATGTATTAGGAATAATTAATGAAAATGGAGAAAGGCCAGCAGATCTATCATTGGAGGAAGTATATTTCCACATAAAACTATACAAAGCCACATGGATATCACCGGATCATGTCACTGAGAACCAGATAGACCATATCAGTAGAAGCTTTCGCAGAACATTGCAAGATGTCAGAGTGAAACAAGGTGCAGATGTAGCTTCTGACTACCACCTACTGATATCTGAACTGAGAATGAAACCGAAAAACCACCACAAAACAGACATGGCAAGGAAAAGATATAATATGGTACTGTTGGAAGACCTAGAAATCACAAAGAACTTTAAACTGAAACTAAGCAACAGATTTCAGGTTCTGCATGAGTTATATGAAGAAGATGCACCAGATGTGAACATTATGTGGAATAGTGCTAAAGAAATGTGGAGCAAATCATGTGAAGAGACAGTGGGATTTAAGAAGCCTCAGTACAAGGAGTAGATTACATTGGAAACACTGAATAAGATAGACAGAAATGAAAGCAAAAATAAATGACAGTAAAACAAGAGCAGCAAAGGCCTCTGCTCAGATAGAATACAATTTGGCCCATAAAGAGGTTAGGAAAAGTGTGAAGAAAGACAGACAGACTTATTTTGATAATATGGCAGGACAGGCAGAAGAGGCAGCTGGTAAAAACAGTGAGACCTCTGTATGAAATCACCAAGAAGTTAGCAAACAGACCATGTAGGATAGAAAAGCCCATCAAAAACAAAGAAGGTAAAATAGTAACATCAGAAGAGGAGCAAATGCAAAGATGGGTGGAACACCAATGCAGAATCCTAAATAGCCCAACAATGACAGAAACAGAGGAGATACCAGCAGCAGAAAATACTCTAGACATCAATGTAGAACCATCCAGCAAGGCTGAAATTGAACACGCTATCTCAGAGTTGAAGAGAAATAAGGCACCAGGTCCAGATCAAATTGTAGCAGAAGTGCTCTTAGCGAACACAGAAATAACAACAGAAATACTACTCTTACTATTTAGCATGATTTGGGAAGAAGAGGTCCCAGAAGATTGGAAAGAGGCCCATCTTATAAAACTCCCTAAGAAAGGAGATCTAGTAGAATGTAAGAACTATAGAGGCATCTCCCTGCTCTTAATGCCCAGCAAGGTCTTCAGCAGGATTTTGCTAAATAGAATTAAAACATCAGTAGATAGTAAACTAAAAAAAAAGAGCAAGCAGGTTTCAGGCAAGAAAGATCTTGTACTGACCACATTGCTACAATGTGAATAATAGTAGAATAGTCAATGGAGTGGAATTCTTCACTGTTAGTTATATTCATTGATTACGAGAAGGCGTTTGATAGTTTACATCGTAGAATGCTATGGAAATTAGTGGAACATTATAGTAAAAAACAAAAACCAAGTTAAAACTATTCAATTCAAATGTAATATCCACCCTCATTTATGGATGTGAAAACTGGAAAACAACTAAAGAAATAGAAAAGAAATTAGACTCTTTTGAAAACAAATGCCTAAGGAAAATACTCGGCATCAAGTGGAATGAATTCAAGAACAATGCAGAGATAAGACAGATGACTGAACAACAACCAGTCTCATGGGTGATCAGGAAAAGGAGATGGACATATGTTGGTCACTTGATGAGAAGAAATGATCAGAGAATCCCAAAACAAGCTATCAAGTGGAACACAACAGGCCAAAGAAAAAGAGGCAAACCACATGAAACTCTGAAGAGGACACTGTTAAGAGAGGCCAAATTAGCAGGCATAAAATCCTTTGATGAGGTTGAAAGACTCACCAAAGACAGGAAAAATTGGCGAACTACTTTGCTAGCCCTATGTGACGTTTAACGGCACGGGAAGGATATAAGATAAGATATATAGCAAAAAAGGTAGATAGAGGTTATGGTGCAGTTTTACAAAGTGAGGGAGGGAGTGAGTAAGGTGAGAAAAAAATGAATAGAAAGTATGAGAATGTGTAAATGAAAAACATTCAACATCCGATATTTCGGTGTGAGCCATTTTCGAAGATTACATGCACACACAAGACAAAAATAAAAATAAAAAACGAAGAACTTATCTGAATATGACTTCCTCCAAAAGTAGAAAACAGAAATGTATGTAGTAGAAGGAACGAGCACACTGACCACAACAATGGATACTAGATAGGGCCAATCGTAAAGAAGAGGTGGAGAGAGAGGAGGAAAACAAGTGGTAGAAAGGGGTGGGGGGAAAGGCAATAGAAACATGATAGCCGCTAGAAAGTAGGTGTCGGGAGGGGGGGAGGGAAATGAGAACGCAGAGAGATAATGAATGAAGAACATAAACACCTGCAGGGAGAAAATGTGAAACTGGTGAATAGGACAAGACCCTATAGACACCAATATGCTGTCAGAGAAGAAAAGATGGTGGTGGTAGGGAGGGGTAGCATAGATAAAGAAAGTAGAGTTAAAAAAAAAGGAGTGGAAAACTAAAGAAGTTACAGAAAACTGAAGACATTGTTAATTCCAGCTGGATGGAGACAGCCAGTCTGGAAAATAAGGCACTGTTCTAGGACCCTTCAAGATCGTACATCAGCAGAACAAGAGCTGATCGCACTAACAGAACATTATAGTATCCCGTCCAAGATAACAAAGCTTATAAAGACCATATATGAAGTAACAACTTGTAGAATTTTGCATGGAGGAACTCTCACGGAAAGTTTTAAAGTGGAAACAGGCATGCAACAGGCATGTTTGCTATCACCATTCCTATTTCTTCTAGCAGTTGATTGGATCATGAAAACTACCACACAAAGAAAAAAAAATGGGATACAATGGACATTGTGGAACCAATTGGAAGATCTTGACTTCGCAGATGATGTGACACTTCTGGCATGCAGCCACACACAAATGCAAGAGAAACTTCAGATCTTAAACTAGAACTATATATTAACAGAAAAAAAACAAGGATAATTAAAAGTAATAGTGCAAACAATAGCCTCATGGTAATTGAGGGAGTACTATTTGAGGAAGTAGAGTATTTCACATATTTAGGCAGCATAGTGGATAAATACGGGGGAACAGAAAAGGATGTTAAAGCTAGAACAACCAAAGCCAGGACAGCGTTTATCCAACTTAACAAAATATGGGCATCTAAGAACATCAAAACAAGAACCAAACTTAGACTTTTCAGTACAAACGTAAAGACTGTTCTGCTATATGGTTTGGAGACATGAGTTATGACCAAGACAGTACAACAGAGGAACTACTGCTTGAGGAGGATTTTAAACATTAAATGGCAGGACAAGATCAGGAACGAGGAGGTCTGGGAAAGGGCAGGACAAGAATCTGTGAACCTACAAATCATGTCTAGGAAGTGGAGGTGGATTGGCCACACTCTGAGGAAACCCAACACACTCTGAGGAAACCCAACACCAGCATAGCAAGATAGGCACTAACATGGAATCCTCAAGGAAACAGAAAACGAGGAAGACCTAGACTTACTTGGAGAAGAGAAATAATGACAGTGCTCAGAAACAAGGGATACACATGGAATGAAGCAGAGAATAATTCCAAGAACAGGGAAGACTGGAGAGCCTTTATCTATGGCCTATGGGAGTGAAAGGTGATGATGATGATTGTGTGCAGATACTAAGTGTGGAACCAGACACATTTGCTAGATTGTGTACATTAATACATTAACATCTGTATCACCATCTAAATGGACCTTTTTTCCCCTGACATCATTTTCTACCTTCAGTATCATGAAAAGTTTGGAACCAGAAACATTGCTAGACCATGTGTGATCTATGGCATGCTTGTTCATGCTTAAACAACAAAAGGCACACATCACTGAAGACAGCAGGTGTTTGAATGGTTAACCGCTGTTTCTGACAGTTCTAGCATTTTTCATTTGGTACTGTCTTATGGCACTTGATTTCTCACAGTCAGTTCTAGCATTCTTCAAGATACTGTCTTATGGCAGAGTTACACACTCTTAGTTTTATGCATGTTATCACTCACCACACTCTACATCAGACTTTTGTCATCACAATCTACAGCAGACTTTTGTTATTAGGAGAAGAATTTAATTCACAACTAAAAATTCAACCTTATCTTTTATTTGTGAATCGTTCTCTCTCCCTCACTCTCTCTCTCTCTCTCTCTCTCTCTCTCTCTCTCTCTCTCTCCCTCCCTCTCTCACACACACACTCTGGAAGTCAGTGGATGGATATAATTTTTTTTTTCAATGAGTGAACCATCATTTGAATCATGAAATACTGACCAAAATCACTTGTAATCATGAACTACTGGCCCAAATCACTTGTAATCATGAATTATTAATGCAAATCATTTTGCAGTCATGAAATACAGACTCAGATCACTTTGTAATTATGAAATACTGACCCTGAATATTTAAATCATGAAAAACTAATCTGACATATCAAGAGCAACCATTGTGACAATCACTTATGCAGCTTACTTGTAAAATTTTTAATATTTTATTATTATCGTTATTATTATTATTATTATTGTTTTGTCTTACACACAAGATGCACCCAATTCTTCACCTATTGAAAACGTGAAAACTAACGAATTTTATGTCTTTTGTCAGTTTTAATTTTTTTTTATTTCATCACCTGGCAGTTTAAAATTTTCTGACAAATATGTTACAGCATTTTTATATCTTTTTTGGATCATTTTCTTGGTTCAAGCAAATAAATGAACATTTGTCAAAATCAGTTGGTCAGTTCGATGGAGCTAAAATGTAAGAAGTAGAATGCTAATGCTTAAAAGTTATGCAAAATCTTTTTATTTAAATATATACTATCCAAAAACAGAAATGCATAACCACTGATGACCCAATTTTAGCCATAAATTTGATATTCTATACCTTTTTAAATTGAATAAATAAAATGTTCAAATTGCACACAATAATACCTAAGGGTTTAAACACTCACTTGACAGTTTATTGCATCTGTATGTCAAGAATTTGTTAGTTCCGGGGGTTCTCAAGTTAATATGGTGTGTGGCCTCCGCTTGCATCAATCAGTGACTGGCATCTCCTGCGCATAGATACGTTGAGATGTCTGATGTGCACCTGTGGGACGGCTGCCAACTCTTACTGGAGTGCCTGTCACAGATCAGATGATTGGCTGGAGAAACTTTTTGGCGACAAACACATCTTTGCAGCTCATCCTATAGGTGCTCAATTGGATTCATGTCTTGAGACAGGGATGGCCAGGGAAGGGTGGGAATGTTGTTAGATGTCAGGAACTGTGCGGTGAAATGTGAAGAATGAGGTCTGGCATTGTCCTGTTGAAACACAGACCTTTGCGCAGCCAAAAATTGAAGGAAATGGGGTTGAAGAATTTCATTGACATATTGTTGCGCATTAAAGCCTCCTTCAGTCTGCACCACTGGACTCCTTCCATTGAAATTGATCATTCCCCATACCATTACACCTCCACCACCGTGTGGCGGAGCTTCATCAACGCAATTTTGGGAAAAATGTTCATTTCCCTGTTTTAGACCTTTCTCTGCATATCATGGCAGTGCAACAAAAAGGAAGATTTGTAACTAAACCAGACATGTCTACATTGATTATCAGTTGTCCAGGGCCAATGTTGGTTGGCCCAAACAAATCAATTTTGGCGATGGCGTCTCGTTAAGACAGGACTTCGGTGAGGTCGTCATGCCACCAGTCCAGCTTCATGCAGTCTATTCCGGACAGTTTGATCAGACATATGACGTCCTGCAAGCAATGACTGGGCATTTGAGGAAGCTGTTTTAATCCTGTTTCTGAGGTGATGAACCAGAATAAAGCTATCATCAGCTGCTGTTGTCACCCTGGGTCATCCACTGCGGTGCCGGTCTTCAGCTGAGCCAGTGGCATGTAAACATTGTCAAAGTCGACTGATGGTACTCTGATGCACGTTTAAATGCCTGGCAACCTGATTTTTACTTTCACCTGCTTGCAGGCAACCAATAGCAATGTTTTGTAAATTTTGCAATAGACGTGCCATAATTGTCTGGTTGAAAATTAACTGAATTTGTTTGTGTAACCTCATCCTTTTATAGGCTTTCATTTGCATGGGAACTGAGTTGTGCTCACCACAAAAATCATGACTTTTCCATAAACACAACATGAGTTATGGTAAAAAAAAAAATGTGTGATTAGCAAGGGCAGCCACTGTGTTCTGACTATACACGAGAATAGCAAAATCCATGCTAAATCATGGACCTGATATCTTGGTGACAATTTTTTGTTCGGTTTGAGATACCCGGGAAAAATTTTTGTCATAACATATAAAAAAATGAAGCTTATATAAGCTATGCGTTTCTTTTTTTGGACAGTATATTTCTATAACAGTAAAGAAATTATTACTGCCCTAGTGTTTCATATGCTGATTAGTTTTACCAGTTACTAGTAGTCAAAACAGAAATGGTGGGAAGAAGAGTCATGGAGAAACAGTTTTATTTTTTTTTAAATGTAGTTATCATCTGAGTCACATGAAATGTTTCTAATTTTTATTACTTTTACAACTCACTCATAAATGACTTTCATCTATTACAGTTCATTCAAACAAGCAGGTTGGTATTATTAAATATGTTGTTACATGAAATCACAGGCATTTGAGTGGCAAAGTGATTAGTGCACTGGTCTCTTATAGTGAAGATATTGAAGGTTCAAATCCAGCCAAAGGCGCCTCAGTCACTCAGCTGTAGAAATAGGAACCTGACTTCTGGAGCTGGGGAAGGAAAGGTGGCCAAGTACGATGTTGATCACATCACCCTCTAGTGTGCTGACAGGTCAAGGAAAATATGAGCACTAACACCATATCCCTATGTGCTTCTATGGCATGACAAGGCTACCTTCACCTACCTTACCTACATGAAACCACATATTAAGATTTGGTAGACTACTAGCATTATTTTATTTGTACTCATTGCTTGGTATTGTTCAAGACTGCTCCTAAATGAAGTAGGCATGGAACTAATTCAACTTTCTGAATTACTGTCATCTGTCAGTTATTCTTTTGTTTCAGAATTTGATGATTGGATCATTTGAACTAATTTTGTATTATTTAAATGAATAGGGATCCACCCGACCTTGAACAGACACACATGTCAGTCCTTGACCATCAAATGCATGACCTTGACAATTACAGGACAGCAGTTCAGAAAATGGGTCAAGATATTCTTTTACTGAGAAGTCAGGTAAGTTCAAGAACAATATATAGTCTTGAAAATTTGGTAAACTTTGGTACACCATGTAAACTCTAGATATCCAGGTAAACTTTGGTACACCATATAAACTGTAGATATCCAGTAAACTCTAAAAACTGGGTAAACTCTGGAAAGACTAGATAAGCTTCAGAAGGTCAAGTAAACTTAAAAGTATAAAAATTTATAGAAACTCTTTTAAACTAAATAATTACAAAATAGGAGAGTAATTAGGTAGGAGAAATTTTCATCATGCATTCAGGACACATCCATAAGTGCTTTGATATCCTCTACAGCATCTCCTCCAGTGTGCAATAATTGATGACTTCTGTTTTTTGTTTGTTGACCCTCCATCTGTTTTCACCACCCCAAGTTTCACACCCAACTCTTTCATTCTTGGCAATGTCAGTGATTCACAATTGTCATGGAAGTCCTTTGTTCAGTTGAATAGGTCAGATAATCTTCTCTTTCATTTCTCCTGACACCTGCATGACCAGGTACAAAATGAATGTCAGTTAATAGATGTGTGATGTCTGCAAGGATTCAAGCACTGCCTTAGAGACCCAGCCTGAAGCTTATTAGTATGTTCATCTAGTTTCTCAAGATGCTTGCTTGCAAGTAGATTTATGCTTGGAGTCAACTCAGAGAATTTTATTAGCATGTTCATCTAGTTGCTCAAGATGCTTCCTTACAAGTAAATTTATGCTTGGAGTCAGCTCAGAGAGTTTTATTAGCATGTTCATCTAGTTGCTCAAAATGCTTGCTTGCAAGTAGACTTATAATTGGAGTCAACTTAGAGAATTTGATCAACATGTTCATCTAGTTTCACAAGATGCTTGCTTGCAAGTAGATTTATGTTTGGAGTCAGCTCAGAGATTTTTATTAGCATATTCATCTAGATGCTCAAGATGCCTGCTTGCAAGTAAACTTATGCTTGGAGTCAGCTCAGAGAATTTGATCAACATGTTCATCTAGTTGCTCAAGATGCCTGCTTGCAAGTAGACTTATGCTTGGAGTCAGCTCAGAGATTTTTATTAGCATGTTCATCTAGTTTCTCAAAATGCTTGCTTGCAAGTAGACTTATGCTTGGAGTCAGCTCAGACAATTTTATTAGCATGTTCATCTAGTTGCTCAAGATGCCTGCTAGCAAGTAGACTTATGATTGGAGTCAGCTCAGAGATTTTGTCACAGTCGTGGTTTCCATTGTGAGTGAAACAGGATATCTGTTATCTGTGTCTAATCTGACTGTTGGACTTAAATAAAAGACTGGAATGATAACTGAATCTTTTACAGGGTGTATCTCTGCTTAAACTGTTATTTTCTTGTTACTTTCTCCTCTTCTTGTTATTTTACAAATGCTTTGTTGTTGAGCCAAGTTTGAAAAATCTGTTGATTAACTATTCGCACCACAACACAACAAGAACACCAGGCTCTCCACAATACTACATCAGAACACCAAGTAATAACTGTACTACATTGAAACCTGCAGTCAGTCAACTTCAACAATGTATAACATTCCACGAAAAACTAAACAAAGCTGCTACTTTAAAAATACTGAACACCACATTTATTAATGGGTAAAATGATAGAAGATATTATGAGGATGGAAACATAGCCCATCAGGCTGGAAAGACAAATACAATGACAATTCCTGCCGGGAAATATTCAACGCCATTTGGGAATAAATCTTACAATTTACTTACAACAAAAAAGACATACTTACAAAGATTCCAACAGAAAAAAGCCCCTCTAACAACAAACTCTTCAAACTGTCTCAAAACTAACCACTTCATCTAAATTGCCTCTACCAAAAACTGTTACTACTGAAAAACTCTATCCAAAAGAAGACATTCTCCTAACCAAACTGAAAAACTCTATCCAAAACAAGACATTCTCCTAATCAAAACATAGTAATACTCTCCAAAACAAGTAAGGATCTCTTTTCCAAAACATAGTGAAGCTCTTCTCTGCATCCAAAACAAGTAAGGCTTTCTCTACATCAAAACAAGTAAGGCTCTCTCTGCATCCAAAACAAGTAAGGCTTTCTCTACATTCAAAACAAGTAAGGCTCTCTCTCTACATCCAAAACAAGTAAGGCTTTCTCTACATCCAAAACAAGTAAGGCTTTCTCTACATCCATAACAAGTAAGGCTTCCTCCTAACCTAATCTTGAGTGGTATTTATACCATAACTGTACCCACTCAGTTTTCATGCCCTATGCTTATCTCAAGATTCTTGCCTATGCCCTTAACTAAATTACCTTTCAAACAAAGGTATTCACACTATTAATTGTTTCCTGAGTACCAATACTACTTATATCCCATCAATTAGGAGAATACTATCATATGAGGCTGTTTGTTGTTGCAGTTAAAGCACTGCTGACTTCTTTCACTGTTCAGTCATTTGAGTTGACTATAAAGGCTCAGGCACATTTCTTGCCCTGATCCACTGATCTGTCTGTATAATTAATGGTGTCACCATCTCTGATGTTTTCACTAATTAGTACTTTGACCACACCATCTGCTGCAGCAGGAATATGTTCTCTGCATCTCTGTTGAGTGTAATATAGAGCCATCTTAAAGTCTGGTGGTGTACAGGATCTGTATTTTCAGGAAACTACACCTCATGGATTACTTCTTCAACATGGCCCATCAAGATTTCCCTCTCTTGAGCCTGTTGCCTTTCACTGTTTTCAATTCATTCTGTAGTGGGTGTGCCCTGTCTGTACTTATTCTGAGGTAGGATTGTGTGCTGGCTAATTTTATTCTGCTACCTATCTGTGGGCTGAGTGTTAGAATTGCCAGTACATACTCAGTCACTGAGAGAATCAACCCCTGATATAAGAGAACTAGCAGACTGTTCGAGGTTTGCTAATGCCATTATTTTTATTGCAGCTAATCCTTTGCTGGCTTTGGTTGTAATGTGGTCTACATGATCTTTGAATCTTAAGCTGCAGTTGAATTGAACATTACTCCCAGATACTTCATTGAGTTAATTCTTTCAACAGCATCCCCACAGAGCTCGCCATGGCCACTGTTTGTTAGCAAGAGAACTATGCCACAGTAGTCTTTGAAGGGTTTGCCTTTGCTCTGGAGGTTCTGCACCAGATTGATATGTGATTTAACACTTCCTATAGCTCCTGAACAATTCTGACTCTGTCTTTTCTTCTTTCTGTATACAAGAATGTTGTCTGCATAAAACATTGTTCACCCCTTCACATCAAGCTGTTCTCCTATTATGCAGACTGTGCATACATTGAATAGGAATGGCAATGATGGTGAGCTATGTGGTAACTCAGAAGTGACTGTTGTGCCCAGCTGCCACAAATAAGAAATAGTACTTTTCTCTGGTAGAGTGCCACTGATATCCAGTTGATGAGGATTGGGTGGATGTTGAGTTCCAGTGGTTGATACAGTAGAAAGTATAAAGGAGCCCTGTTGAATGCATCTTCCACATCTAAAGTGACTATGCAAGCTTCAACATCTGCATGGAATCCATCATAAATAATCATATGCAAAAAGACTGTAGCATTATGTCATTTTTCTGTATTCTATCTATAGCCTCAAAGGGTGGCAGGCAAAATGTGCTGCTTTTCAAGTTCATATGCTACTTTCCTAGAAACTATCTTTATGAGTATTTAGTGTTCTGCTTGGCAATAACCCTTAAAGTGGAACCTTTCTGTGCCTAGTACAGTGAAGGCACAAACTAACTGTAGGTGATACAGCAACACAAGTAACAAATACTTGACAGCAAAACATTACTTTGTTATGCACTTAGTGACAGCTTTCACCCAGCTAAGGAAAACAACAACAAAAGGGAGGTAACATGAATGACCGAACAGTCACAGGTGTTCAGAAGTCAAATCAATCAATCAACAGCACTAAAATGTTGATGAACACAATAAGCAAAGTCAGCAGTTACCAAAATCCTTCAACAGTATTTAATAATGAGAACAATGAGAATGGAATCCTGATGAATGAGGGAAGATGAATGTCAATAAATGACATGAGAAATCAACAATACAATAATACACAAAGCGTTCCACTGAACATGAGTTCACCACATGAATGTACGCGTACCCAGAAAAAATGACATACTAACTTCACATCACAAATTCATCCAAACTGAAAAAAACTACACAGCAACATGACTAACAATTTCTCATCTGTGTCCAAAAAAGGACAGGCAGACAGTTATTCTTACATTCTAACAACACTACCAAAAAAAGAAAACCTAGACGAATAGACTAACACATCTACTCTCAATCAGATCTCGCCAACTTCTCTCTGAGATATGTGAAAAGAACTCTCAACAGGACAAAGACTACCCAATCATCATGCAGCTTAAATTAACTGTGGAGCTGTCCAAAAAAGGGCATTCATTCTGTCAAAAGGGTGACATCATTCAAAACCATTTTTATGTCCCATATACTGGAACACCTTGTACCTGTTGATGTATTCTTTCCAGGTTTTGCCAGTGGTACCAATTAACTGTATCACCCTTTGAATACTTTTGTTGTAGACATTACATAGTGCTTCCATATCTGTATCTGTGAGTTTGCCAGTATCTTCGTAAGGAAAATTAGATTAAAATCTGAAACACTTGGTTAATTGAGACAAGAAAGCTCTCAAATCAAAAAGTCAAGAATGCCAGTTATTCTTGTAAAATCTTAAACCTGATGATGTTGATTTGATATCTCACACATTTCACATTTTTGTTGACACATATCTGAAATATATGTCATCATAAATGTTGGTATATATAGATATCTCATGCTACTGTGTTTTGAAATATATATCATACATGCTGGCATATGTAGATATCTTATACTACCATGTTTTGAAATATATATCACACATGTTGGCATATATAGATATCACAGACTACTTTGTTTTGAAATACATATCATGTGTTGGCGTATATAGATATCTCAGACTACTTTGTTTGGAAATACATATCATACATCTTGGCATATATAGATATTTCAGACTACTTTGTTTTGAAATACATATCATACATGTTGGCATATATAGATATCTCAGACTACTGTGTTTTGAAATACATATCATACATGTTGGCATATATAGATATCTCATGCTGCTGTGTTTTGTCATACATATCAAGGTTGTTTTTTATCAGTAAGACTGACATATATCTGTGTTAGCAGCTATCTTATATATGTAGGAAGGTCTCCTTTACTATTAAGAGTGAAACAACTACACAGTCACTCAGATCATCAGAGAAGCATCACCTACTCCCCCATCACCCCCAGTTTTAGCAAGCATTTCAACTTCTGTCATGTCAGTGTGGAATGGGCCCAACTTGATCACAACTCCCAGATGCCTGTCAAATAGTTCTGGATAGAAGTATATATAAATCTAAATATATATATATATATAAATGTACAAAAATTTAATGTTTTAATTATAACATAATATAACAGTAAAGCTGTTATAATAAGATGTTAAAATTATTTAAAATAAAAGGAGGAGCTTTATTAATTTATGAGCACCCGTTTATAATGTTTTGGTTTACACCTTAATCGTGCAAAAACATAATAAACAAAGAAATAGGAAAAGAAAAGAAAATATAAATTAGAAAAAGAAGAGAAAATATGAAATCAATAATATACAGCAAATAAAAATGCAAAAGATAATAGAAAAAGTGGAACACTTAGCTGTGAGTTGCAAGAAGCTGTGTTCAAGAGTGCATGTGGTGAAGTATTGCGAATTTTTAAATGGAAACTAGTGATGTTTGATGCCAATCTGACTGGTTAGTAGTTAAGAGATGCAGAAAGGGAATGAACAAACAGACTTTATTTTCAAAAGGGTTCATACAGGCCCATCTAACATTCTGCCATTCATCATACAGTTTTCACTCAGTCACAAAGATTCAGCATTAGTTACTGAACATAATAAAGCATGAAGAAGCAAACAAAAGGAATATACAATGAACCATCTCTTGTCCATACACTCCACATCCTGATTTAGGGAAAAGGAGAAGGAAGGATACAGTGGTTGTCAAACTAAAAAAAGAATGGATGGAATAGATGAATGTGGTTTGGGTAATGTATTTTGCAGGTCCTGGAATATCAGTTGCAAGTGGGGAATGAGAAGATGAGAACTTAGTAGGAAGGGAATATGATTATGGAGAAAGGAAAGGTTAAGGTATAGCTGAATTTCAAGTTCAGTGACCCATATTCATGTTTGTAGCAGTTCCAAAGCACCAGATGGCTTTATGTCTTCAGAGTAACATTGTTTAAGAGAAAGGGTGTCATAAGTTCAGGGTCAGTGAAACTGTTAAAGCTGTTCATACTTTTGTTTAAATAGTCTTAACAACCAGAAATTTATGAGTTATTGGTTTATAACTGTATCATAAGATATAGTACTTGAATGCTTATATCACTAATTACCAACACTCCTATCTGTTGTATGTAATATAATCTGCTGTGAAAGATGACCAAACTGGACTACAACCTAGATCATAATGTGAACATGAGAAATTAGAGTTCATGGAAAAAAAATAGTGAAAAGTCAACTATGAAAGAAGAAATCAGAGGCATTCAACAGGGGCATTAAACATATCAAGAAAAAAAAAAAAATATATATATATATAATACATTTTATCTCCCTCAACACTTGTAAACTATCAACATATGCAAGAAATAAGTTTTAAAAGGTGAAGTAAAAGTTTCCCATAATGTTTGTTACAGGTTATTAAAGCAAAGGTTATTTTAACTATGACACTGCTCAAAAGTTTATCATCCGTAACACTTGTTTACATAAAGGAAACACTTATCTCTGTACCAATAAGCCTTGAGGGAAGGTTGATGAGAAAGAAAGTCAGAATGCAAACACATCCTGTCTGTAGCAATGAACCTTGAAGCTTGGAAAGCTGATAAGAACAGAGAAAGCTTGTTGTAAACCATTCCTCTTGATGCATGTCATAAACCTTTGGAAAAAAGTTTATCTTGCCTCAACACAACATGTAAACCATTGCTTTTGATGCATGTCATAAAAATTTGAAACAAATTTTATCTTGCCTCAACACAACATGTAAACCATTCTTCTTGATGCATATCATAAAACTTTGAAACAAAGTTTATCTTGCCTCTAAATGAAAAGACTTCAGTTCTCAACCCTACGGTTCTCTGATCTGAAAGGCTTTTAATTCACTGCAGTTCTTAAATTGAAAGACCTATGATTCTCAAACATGAAAATGAAAGAGCCACATTTCTTATAAGTAAGCTATACAGTTCCCAAAAGCAACAGTCTGCATTTCCTTGAAGTGAAAGTTTATAGTTCTCAGACTGAAAAACCTGTAGTTTCAGATTTGAAAGTTCTTAAATTTGAAATAAAAGTGTGTGTACGGTTCAGTTTTTTTCTCTGTTGTTTTGTAAAACTAAACCATACACCTCTGTCTACCTTTATTACTAGAACCAGTTTTACTGCAGTTGCCATCTCTTAAATTTGAAAGACCCATGGTTCTCAAAAGGAAAGATATGTGGTTCTCATAAAGGAAAGAACCACAGTTCTCACATATTAACTCTTTCCGTGCCTTTGGTCGTTATAATGACGCTTCCGGTTTCCCGTTGCTTACCAATGGTCATTATAATGATCATTGTTTGTTTCAATAAAACAAGCGGTGTAACATTTAGATTGTACATATTTTGTCCACGATTCCGGTGACACTTTCAAAATGGTGAAAGAGTGCCTAGTTACGAGCGATGCTGAGTGAGAAAAAGAACGAGAAGCATGGAAATTTTTCAATTTTTGACGATGTAGATAGGGGTATGGACATAGCCTATGGCCACCCCGCTGCTCTTGAATGTTTTCTAAGTAGATCTAAACATATTTAGACGACTGGAGAAGTAGTCAGGAGTAGTTAGGAGGTTAGTTCAGACATTCATTCAGTGAGAATGCAACACAGAATCACAATACGAGATCGACAAGTAGATCTACACATCTCAGATGGTAAGTAGTGGTAAGTAGTGCAGATCTAGACCTCGCCGATGGCGAGCTGGCCACAATCAGTGTCTAAAAACATCACATTACTTGACATTTTCATTCATTTAGCTATACTTTGAAACATAATAAGTATACGGAAGTACATGAAAATACTGTTTTCCATTCCATTTTACAACTATACCCCCAACCCTATCAAGATCCGCGTTTTTACTCTGGTAAGCAACTACACCTCCGTGTTTCTACCTCAGGCATGGAAAGAGTTAAAAATCTATAGTTCTCAGAAATGAAAGACTTATAGTTGATTCAATTTAAGTTGGATTTGTCCTTACGGAAGCTTTGACCTATATCTTCATCTCACTCACATAATTGCATTGATTTATACCTAATGTAATCACACTGAACTATGTCTAATTTGTCTCATGTAATGGCATTATCCTGAGTCTCATCTCATGCATTTAATGATGTTGATCTGCATTGTGTTCCAGGTACGAACTTTAGAAGGAGAGAACAGCAAGCTAAGGATAGATGCTCATCATTATGAGGACAATAGAAAGCTGCTTATTGATGCAGCTGATTTAGATTCCCTGGCCAGGCCAGAGTTACAGACACGATATGGTTAGTCTTTGTTCACCAGCTTTTGTACTGACCATCAATATTTTTTTTGTTATTACTGATAATATTTTTTTTACTATTTTGACACAGTGCTGATAGAAAAAAAATGGAAGTAGTTTATGAAAACTTGTGGAGAATGTTATCAGATGTTATTTATCTCCTTGACTGTTCACGTTTTTTTAGGTACTGCCTGTTTCAGTATTATTGCATTATTCTTGAACTTGAATTTCATTAGTAAACCTGTGAGATTGGTTATTTTCATTCTAATTTCCATTTCATATGTTTCTAAGACTATTTGTAGATGGTCAGTTAGATGTTTGGGTTAGTTATTTAATCTCTCTCATCGACATCTCCATGATCTCTCTTCATCCAATTTTGTTAGTGTGTGAAATTTGACTGACATACACTCAAAAGTAGAACATTTTGTTGTCACTAAATTCTCACTTTAATGTCACATTTTACTATTCAGAAAACACATACTCTTCTTGTTTGAGCAGCTGTTGAATTCATCGCCTTTCCAAGCATCTAAGACTCACTGCTGCAGATATATCTCCATTCCTCTCTGTTCTTGATCTTTTCATGCTTCATACTCTAATATATAAAATTTCACAGTCATGAGACGTACATGCACATTCTAATTTATGACCTTTGCTTCCAGTAAACATTTATTTATGTGGCCTGCATTTCACAGAATATTGCCCTCTAGTTAGCCAATCTAAAAAACACTTTGTTGTCTAGACAGGATATTGTTCTTTTGTTAGCTAAACTAAAAACACTCTATTGTTTCTCCAGAATATTAACCTCTGTTAGCCAGTCTAAAAAACACTCTTTTGTGTAGCCATGATACTGACCTCTTGTTAGCCAGTCTAAAAACACTATGTTGTCTAGCAAGGATACTGACCTCTTGTTAGCCAATCTAAAAACACTCTGTTGTTTAGCCAGGATATTGACCTCTAGTTTCCCAGTTTAAAAACACTCTGTTGTCTAGCCATGATATTGACCTCTTGTTCATTCATTCATTCCTTTGCATGTCCCTTGCGGAACTTTGCCTCCCAAACAGCACTCCTGTAGGCCTCTCGGTTGTGAGCAAGATGGCCTGCTGCTGCTGCATCCATTTCCAGATCGTCAACGATGTCTTGCAGCCATTTTCGTTTCGGTCTTCCTCTTTTTCTTTTTCCCATTATGTATCCTTCCAATACGGTCTTCTCTAAATTATCATGACGTTTAATGTGTCCAAAATATTTAAGTTTTCTCTCTTTAATCCTCTTTACTAGCCAGCCTTCTTCAATATTAAGCTCTTGTAGTATAGATATATTTGTTCTTTTTTGTGTCCACGATATTTGGAGAACTCTTCTGTAGCATTTACATTCAAAGGCATTTATGTGTTTCTCAGCTGTTTTGTTAAGTGTCCAGGTCTCACAGGCATATGTTGCGATGGGAAAGATGCATGCCCTTAAAAATCGTATTTTTGTGGTTCTGTCTGCTCCTCTCCACAGATTCTTTATTTGTTTTACTTTCTGAAGAGCAATAGATGTCCTCCTTTTAATTTCCCTCATTGTATCTCCATTATTAGTTAGTAGTGATCCAAGACATTCAAAACTCTCCACTTCTTCCAGTTTTTCCTCATTGATACATATTTCATTTGCCTTGTTTGTTTTGTCAGTTGTCATCACTTTAGTTTTCTTTGCATTAAGATAGAGGTTCTGCTCTTCGCTGTTCTTGCGGACTGACATAATTAGTTTTTCCATTCCTTCTTGTGTTGTGGACAGCAATACTGTGTCATCAGCATATCTAATCTCTGGTATTTCATAACCTCCAACTGTTATGGCATCGTAATATTCTTTGTCTACATCTTCTCTAACATTCCTCATTATATTTTCAGCATACAAGTTAAATAAGTAGGGTGACAATATGCACCCCTGACGGACCCCTTGTTTTATGTCAAACCAAGTTGTTGTTTCACCATTTATTCTTACTGCTGCTTGTTGGTCTAGATACAGCAGTGATGTTAATTGTATCAAATGTGTTGGAAATCCCATTTTTTCCATTATTTCCCAAAGTTTCTGGTGTTGTACACAATCAAATGCCTTTGAGTAGTCTATAAAGGATAAATATAGATTCACACTAAACTCCCTGCATTTCTCTATTATTAATCTTAGATTGAATATATGATCTCTTGATCCTCTTCCTTGCCTGAAGCCAGCTTGGACCATATTGACTTCTTCTTCTATTTTCTTTCGAAGTCTACCCATTATGATTTTTAACAGAATTTTACTGGCATGACTAATCAGGGCAACAGTTCTGTAGTTGGTGCATAATTTCAGGTTACCCTTTTTGGCAGTGGTATGAATACAGTTCTTTTCCATTCTTTTGGCCAAATACCTGAATGCCATATCTTTTTACATAGTGCATGATAGATTGTTGCACACTCCTTTCCTCCTGCTTTAATAAATTCAGCGGTTATCTCATCACATCCTGGTGATTTACCATTTTTCAGATTCTTTATTGCCCATAAAACTTCTTCCATTGTCGGCTCGGGTTCTTTCTCCTCCAATAATAATTCACACTGTTGATTTCTGATTCCACAGTCGGTTGTTTCATACATTCTTTTGCAATATTCCTTCCATCTTTCTAGAATTTCCTCTGTCTCTGTCAGGGTATTCCCCATCTCATCACAAATTACATTTAGCCTAGGTGTGACATTTCTCGTCAATGTCTTCATTTCTTTAAACATTTCACTATCTCTTCCACACCTCTGATGTTCTTCTATTCTTTCACAACAATCTTGTATGTATTGTTTTTTGCCTTTTCTTATGTTTCTTCGTACTTCTTTTGTTAAAGTTTTATATTTATCTTTGTTGTTGTTTGTCACTCTCCATTGTTAGCCAGTCTAAAAAACTGTTGTCTAGCTAGGATATTAACCTCTTGTTAACCAATCTAAAAACACTCTGTTGTTTAACTGGGATACTGACCTCTTGTTAACCAATCTAAAAACACTCTTTTGTCTAGCTAGTGATGTTTAGAGTGTCAGTGATATCCTGTGCCACAAAGAATAGAGGAGCTGTGCCACAAAGAAAAAGAATCTGTGCCACAAAGAATAGAGGGGTGTGCCACAAAGAATAGAGGGTTGTGCCACAAAGAATAGAGGGGCTGTGCCACAAAGAATAGGCGGCTGTGCCACAAAAAAATAGAGAGGCTGTGCCATTGTACAGTGAAAACATAATAAGAAATATAGAGACCTTGCCATGAATATCAAATGGCAGGTACAACCTTAACAACTTAGGATATGCAGACAACACAGTTCTTATTGCTAAAAGTGAAGGGGAGCTACAGGCTCTTCTGGACATCATGGTTTGTGAAAGTCAAAGTAAAGGTCTCAGCGTGAATAAACAGAAGACTGAAGTGATGGTCACATCAAAGAAAAGAATACCACCAAAATGTAGCATTACCATCAATGGCACAGAATTGAAACAAGTTGATAAATTCAAGTACTTAGGAACAATTATAACAGCTGATGGGAAATGTCACAAAAGAATAAAAAGCAGACATGCTCAGGCCAAATCAGCATTCCAGAAAATGGGAAACATCTTGTGCAACAGATCCATATCAGTGGAAACAAGATTCCGAGTACTTAAATGTTACATTGAGCCAATTTTGTTTTATGGATGTGAACCATGGTCCATGAATAAGAGAGTACAGTGAGAAATGGAGGCCATGGAAATGTGGTTCATAAGAAGGATGTTGAAGATACCATGGACAGCCAAGAAAACCAATGAAGAAGTCTTAAGAGAGGCTGGAGTTAAAAGGCAAATTACAGCAAAGATCAGAAGTAGACATGCGAGATTTGTAGGACATTTTCTGAGGAGAGGAAAATTGAAGCACTTTGTGGCAACTGGAAAAATTGAGGGAAGAAGAGACAGAGGAAGACAGAGAGAGAAGTTACTGTATGGGCTGTCAGTGTGGCTAGGAAGAAAGCCACCAGTGGATCTCATAATCAAGTCTAAAGACAGGGAATTGTGGAGAGAAATGATCACCTGCACCACACGGCATGACACTTGATTGATTGATTTGTTGTTCTGAAACTTCTGTGAGGATGTCTTCATTTGTTTTTCTGTCTGTATTTGTTGCATCTTTCTCTAAAATCACATCTCTGTTGCTTCCAGATTCTTTGTCATTTTTTTATTTTATTGTCCTTGTTTCACAACAATATAGCAATATTGGTTCCATACAGCACTGCAATACTTTTTTCCTCACTTTTAGGGACATTTTTTTTGTTAGGATAATCCTCAAGTCATAAAAAGTTGCCTTTGAATTACCTGTAACTTTGACTATAATTGTAATAAAAGACTGGCATTGCCGCACTCTGGGCATTCCCATATGTGCTCCACTTTCTGTTCCTACACCCACTGAAGTGTGCATCTACTGATGGAGCCAGTCACACACTGGTTGCGGGTAACATGCACTAAAGCACTTATTTCAGAAAACATCTACTTCTCCTCTTCTCCCCCAATTTGATCGTCCTCCTGATATTATTCATCCCAGTGTCATCCTCCATATGCAGCCTATCCAAGGTGACTATTGCAGTCTCCTCCTTTGTCTATTCTTAGGGTTACTTGAATTGATGCCATGCCTACCAGCT
Source organism: Achatina immaculata (assembly GCA_009760885.1). Taxonomy (NCBI): domain Eukaryota; kingdom Metazoa; phylum Mollusca; class Gastropoda; order Stylommatophora; family Achatinidae; genus Lissachatina; species Lissachatina immaculata. Next base: position 34,935,721 of record CM019697.1, on the reverse strand, counting down.
TGTCTGCATTCTCACTGCATTTGACTCCTGCATGACCGGGGTAGTATATCCACATCAAAATGGATAACTGAAAGCCCTCTAGAAGCTGGATCCACTCCTGTGGAAGAAATGTCTCTCAGTTCTTCGTAACATGCTTTGGGAGTCTATTACAATGACCCCATGCGAGTCACCCTGCTCTACCAATCAGGAAATTGCTCTGATGCTGCCTGCACCTCCATTCTCATGCCTGAAGTGTAGTTGCATAAGCTCCTAATTTACTCGCAACCAGCTTGGCGTTATGGTAGGCAGTAAAGGCCCATCCACTTGTGCCACTGACCTATCTGTGAAGATCACAGGGTCACGTGGTTTGGAGTGATGCCGAGTCTGTTTCTGCACCTGGGCTTCTGTTTTTTATCTGAGCCCAGTCACAGCATTCATGGCCAAACTGGATCACGACCTTCATTAGATTCTGCATATTTGGCACTCTAGTCCATTCTAGGGGGATCTGCTCTGGGCTGCAGACTACTGACAGTGTCTCTTCTGCCTCTGCTATCCATGATCTCCCTCTCTTGATAATCTTGCCATTTGCTGAGTTCAGCTCTGGTAGGAGGGGGTGGTTTTCTGTACTGGCAGTCCTGAGGTACATCTTCACTTGTGCATCCTTGTCTCTTACTTTCATGCTGGCCAATTCCAGCATGTAGCACATAGCTATGATCAGAGCATTCCTGCTGCACCCCAGAACTGTTCTCATGGCTTCATTTTAGATTCTTTTGAGCTTGATTATCTGAGTCATGGAAAAAGTCAGAAGGCTGAGGCCATATTCAATCACCAGTGCCTGCATCTGCAGGAAGAGTGTCCATTATGGCAGTCCAGCACCTGCCATGACCTTCACTGCACTGAGACCTTTCTGAATAACCATGTCCATATAGTGGTTGAAAGATAAGTGTCCTGTCGAACAGAATCCCAAGGTATTTCAAAAATTGTTCCATCTCGATATATTCACTGATGCACTACACAACCTTATCTAATCATGATTTTATTTAATTTGTGCACAGTTGTTATTGTTTTTATGAGGCAAATGAATTTATTTACTTATGTCGATGTCTTCCCATTTAAAAGGATGTTGCAGTTTGGCATGTTGACTCATTTTGATACTATCTTTGTTTCTGTCTTGTTGATGTTCAGCTCTAAACCTCTCTTATTTTTCTTTTCAGTAATATTGTTCACTAATTTCTGCAAACTTTCAATTTCTGTTATCAAAAAAGTGTCATCTGTATATCTCAGGTTGTTGATATTATGGCCTCCTATTTTGATTCCTTTCAAATTTTGAATGCCTCTAAAGATGTTTTTACTGTAAAATTAGAATAGATCAGGTGACAATGTCTTACTGCTCATTTTATATCCTGATACTCATTTATTTCATATTTCATTCTTACTGCTGCTCTTTGATTCCAGAACATATTCTTAGTAATTCTCTTCTTTTTACTATCTATATTTTTTTCTACCATTTGTATCATATCTTCATGTCTAACTCTGTCAAAAGCTTTCATGCACAAATATAAATCTTTGTTTATTTCTGAAGATCATTCTGTTATAGTTCTTAATATAAAAATTGCATTACTTGTGCATTTTATTTTCAGCAAACCACACTGTTTTTCTGCCATTTCAGTCTTTATCTTATTTTGTATTCTCAAATTAATGATTCTTAATAGCATTTTTGTCATCTGGCTTATTAAACTGATTGTGCGATGTTAACCACACTCTGTTGTTCCAAATTTCTTTGAAATTGCACTGAAAACTGATTTAGACAGATCTGGTGGTATATTTCCTGTGTAACATGTCATATTTAGAAAGCTTGTTACTTTTCTGTGTCGATATCTCCTAGCATCATGGTAATTTCTCTTGTGATGTTATCTGGTACTGATGCTTTCCTTTTCAGCATTTGTTTGAGTGCATTTCTTACATGCATTTCCATTGAAATGCTTATTTCTCTGGTCAATAAACAGATCTGTTATATGCTTTGACCATCTCTCTGTTATTTCATTTTTTCATAATAAATGTACCCTTCTTTGTTGTCAGAAAGCTGTTGCTTTACTTGTTCTTTTCCCCCAAAGAGTACTGTGCTAAGAAGCTTTACTATACAAAAGCCTTGTTGTTTCCTATTTGTAAAAATTTATATCTCAGAGCAAAACAGGTACCATTCTACCTAGTGGGTTATTCTCTTTAGACAAATGCTAGCAAAGAAAACTGTTTACTAACTGAGTGGAAGGCAAAAGGAAACCTCCACCATACTGTCAGTCTCTTGTCAAACCATGCTTCATAAATCTTTCATTTGCCAGAATGATATTTTCTAGACTTTCTGGGATGTTTTAAACAAGAGTTGTATCGTCTTAAGATGATGATGATGATGATGATGTGTCATCTGTGTATCTAAGCTCTGGGATGTCATGGCTCCAATATTGAAAGGATCCAATTTCTGATATTCAGGTTTGTCTCTGACATTTCCCATTATGTTTTCAGCATACATATTGAAAATATGTAGGAAGAGGACAAGTCCTATCTTTTCTGTATTTCAAACCACTACCACCCGTCATATTATTTCTGACACGGGTGTCCTCTCCCCTCCCCCCAGGATGCTTTTTGTTCTTGTTTAGAGTGACTGCCTGTGAAGACATACACTCTTTTGTAAAAGTTTACTGTCCTTTACAGACATACACTTACGTGATATTTTGTTTACACATTCCAGTGTAACATTTTATTTTTCATGTAGCATCAGACTTATATTCTAATGTAACATTTTATTTTTCATGTAGCATCAGACTTACATTCTAATGTAACATTTTATTTTTCATGTAGCATCAGGGACAAAAATGTGAAAAAGAGAGTTCTAATATGCTATGTAGAACCTATTCTACTTTATGCAAGTGAAACATGGACTATGAATAAACAATTAGAACAAAAAAATAAAGGTTAATGAAATGTGATTCCTAAGAAGAATACTTCACATACCATGAACAGCCAGAAAGACAAATGAAGAAGCATTACAGCAGGCTAAAGAATATCCCAAACCGGCACCATACATAAGAAAAAAACAATCAAAATTTCTTGGATGCATCAGCAAAGATAAAGGTCTTGAAAAATGTATCATGATTGGAAAGGAAAATGGCGAAAGATAGAGAGGGTGAAGTAGAAAACAGACATACCTAGATGCCCTGACTGCATGGTTTGGTTTGGTGTGAAAACAATTGAGACACAGAAGATTGAGCAAAGTGGAGAGAGACGACCACCTATGCCTATCGGCATGACACTGATCTAATTTGATCTCATCAGGCAGACACTCAAATGTAACATTTTGCTTTGTATATAGCATCAGACATCATTTTAATGTAACATTATGAGTTTTATATACAGGAGAGAGCTATTTCAGAGTCAAACTCCATTTGAATGGTTATAAAAAATAAAAAATAGAGCATAAAAATGTAATTATATACAAAACTTACATACATAACTGCACTACTTTTCCTTCTGAGTCACCATTCTTCTTCTTCTTCTTCTTCTTCTTCTTCTTCTTCTTCTTTGTCCACATTGTCTATATCTGCAGTCCTGTCTCTTGGATAAATTTCACTGTTTTTTTTGTAACTCATGTATGGAACCATAGAGCTTATCTTCTTTAGTGGTTTCACTGGGCCAGTAATTATTTCTCAGTGTCTCATGGTTGGTGTTGTTTTGGAGGATATGTTCCACAGATTGGGGCACCTGGGCACATGTACATAGATTAGTAGTACCAACCTTATACTTTGTATACATATGACTTTGGAGTCGGCTGTGTCCTGTTCAGAGTCACCATTCGAATTCAGGCACTTTCTGTACCATGGAACCAGCTTCTGCAATTCTTCATCAAAGAACAGAACACTGTTACCGGGTATCAAGCCAGTTACTTACTCCTTCCATGAGCTCCTCATTGGTAACCCAATCTCTCTGGGATATTTCAAAATGTGACTAAATTAATCAGAAAGATCTGAAATCATGAAAGATGTTTCTCACTCATAACTTTGTCAACTTTTTTAATAAGTTCATCAGTCACAACTGAGCATCATCATTGTCTCCCCTTATCATGCATATCTCTGTGCTGATCTCTGAATTTCCTATACCAGTTTCTCATATAACAATCACTCATAACGTTATCACCGTACACATGACACAATCAGTAATGAAACTCAATGGTTCTGTGTCCTTCTGCTTGCAGAAAATAAATAACATCACAGAACTCACAGCTGGCAGGAATGATCATTATAGGATCCAAGTTTACTCAGTTGCTACTCACATATAACTGATGATAATTGGACTATGGGTTGGCATTTAGCAAGATAACACTTTACTGGTTCCTACAGGAAATGTGTCACATCATTGTGACAGCTTATTTTTGCCAGCCAAGTGGAGATTGATTTTAGTATTGCTCATGTAGTGAGGCAGCCATTCTAATGTAACCTTGTGTCATTTATGTAGCATCAGACACACATTCTAATGTGATAATTTATCTGTCATATAGCATCTCTCCGTCAAAAACTTGCTGCTCAAACCTCAGAGCTGAAGGAGTACAAGACCAAAGTACAGAAACTACAGAATGAACTCATCAAGGTAGCCTTTTTGTCAGTTTATAGGCTCATTATTTTTGTTAATTGTGTTGTTAAATGTCATTACTTTAGATGTTGTCACCATCACTTTGTGGGTTATGGGATAGGTATGAATGAAGACATTACTGTTTTTAGATATAAGTCATTTTTAAAAATGTATTCAGTTAATTCTAAGTTTCTCTTCAGAAAAATGATAAGGAAAAAGATTATCTGCGAATGACTCATGACCAAGCCTCCCAGAAAGACTTGCTTCAGAGGTTACAGGACAAAGTTCAGAAGGTCAGGAAACTGGAAGAAACCTGTAAAAAGCAGGAGAAAGTTATTGAAAAACTAGAAGCTGTGTTATCTAAACTGCGAGACAAAACAGTTGGTCAAAAAGGTATATGTATATTTCCTCACTTTTATTAATTACTTTTGTTTTGTTTCTTTGCTTTTTTTCAGTATAAAGCACACTCATATCTGTATCAGTGTACAGGTGTGACAGAAGTGTCAAGAGACCTGATTATGTTTTTTTTGATTTAGTTTACATTTTTTTTTCATATCTGCAATGATATTTTTCTCAGTTGCTTTATCTATAGAATTCCCAAATGTAACAAATATTTCCAAATATAATGTACCATCACTCTGTTTGTTCACCTGACAGCCTTTCAGTGTGCATGTGTGACAGTTTCTGGCTAAATGCCATATGGAGTGGTGTATGAGGGTGAGTCAAAAATTACTGCAATTTTATAAATTGAGTAGTAGACAGTTGGTTTGACATAAAACAAGGGGTCCGTCAGGGGTGCATATTGTCACCCTACTTATTTAACTTGTATACTGAAAATATAATGAGGAATGTTAGAGAAGATGTAGACAAAGAATATTATGATGCCATAACAGTTGGAGGTTATGAAATACCAGAGATTAGATATGCTGATGACACAGTATTGCTGTCCACAACACAAGAAGGAATGGAAAAACTAATTATGTCAGTCCACAAGAACAGCGAAGAGCAGAACCTCTATCTTAATGCAAAGAAAACTAAAGTGATGACAACTGACAAAACAAACAAGGCAAATGAAATATGTATCAATGAGGAAAAACTGGAAGAAGTGGAGAGTTTTGAATATCTTGGATCACTACTAACTAATAATGGAGATACAATGAGGGAAATTAAAAGGAGGACATCTATTGCTCTTCAGAAAGTAAAACAAATAAAGAATCTGTGGAGAGGAGCAGACAGAACCACAAAAATACGATTTTTAAGGGCATGCATCTTTCCCATTGCAACATATGCCTGTGAGACCTGGACACTTAACAAAACAGCTGAGAAACACATAAATGCCTTTGAATGTAAATGCTACAGAAGAGTTCTCCAAATATCGTGGACACAAAAAAGAACAAATATATCTATACTACAAGAGCTTAATATTGAAGAAGGCTGGCTAGTAAAGAGGATTAAAGAGAGAAAACTTAAATATTTTGGACACATTAAATGTCATGAAATTATTTAGAGAAGACCGTATTGGAAGGATACATAATGGGAAAAAGAAAAAGAGGAAGACCGAAACGAAAATGGCTGCAAGACATCGTTGACGATCTGGAAATGGATGCAGCAGCAGCAGGCCATCTTGCTCACAACCGAGAGGCCTACAGGAGTGCTGTTTGGGAGGCAAAGTTCCGCACGGGACATGCAAAGGAATGAATGAATGAGACAGTTGTAGTACAGATATGTTATGCCCTCACTCTTTAAATACATATGGATGGAGGTATGTTAGCCATTTTGGAAATTTGGCATCAGCAAATGACCATCCAAGATGCCCGCTCTCTTAGAAGCATGCATAAGAGGGTAACACTGCACAGTTATTAATTTCTTATGTTGTGAGGGTAATTAACCTGCAGATATTCATTGCAGAATGAGGAAGGCAGTGTGGGGACATGTATATGTCATGTTGGCAGGTATATGAGTGACACAGGAAATTTAAGGTATCGGCCAGTACAGCTTATTCTTGCCAGCCTCACATTGTGAATAGGCCTGACACCTTAACTGAAGTGGAACAAATGATATGGGAATACTGATGGGTAACAAACAGTGAGGTGACTGGAGAAATGAAGATTAGTCCTGGCTCAGTGTACCTACATCATTCACAGTTTGCTACAGTACCAAAATATGTCCTCCAGGATGATACTGGAACAACTCACCCACGGTCTGAAAGAACATTGTGAGGATGTTTGTGAAAATTTTTTTAATGACATTATGAAGCCATAGGAGATGGCTCTTTACAATGTATAATCCCTGGAGATGAATGCTGGATACATTACTTTGAGCTAGAAACAAGCAAGCCAGCAAAAAGTGGTGACATTCTTCCTTGCCGAAACCAGAGAAGTTCCATGCAACTTGATCGGCCTGAAAATTGATGGTCAGATTCTTCTGGACTATAGAGGCCCAATCCTGGATTACTACATGCCTGGAGATACCACTATCAACATTGAAGCATAATGTGATCTGCCTAAGGACCACTTGATACTTTAATAAATCTAAACGTTTGCTCAGTTCTGGTATGTTGTTACAGCATGATAGTGTGCAGTCTTATACAACTTGTGCAACAGGTCAGTAAATTGTATTAGCATGCGTCTGGACTCCTTTGGGAGGTGCTGGGTGGGAAGAAGTCCAGTATGGGTGATGAGATAAAATAAGCAGTGTATCGTTGGCTCATCCAGGAATCCAGGCATTAATTAAGCAGTGCCAAAACTGCACTGAATGTAGTGGGGAGTATGTTGAAAAGTGATAAGGAGTTTTGTACATTTTGTGTTAAAAAAACAATATTGCAGTTACTTTTTGGCCCAGCCTTATATATTATTTCCTTCACAAACATTAGACATTGTGTCCTAATGAATTTGACAATGGTTTAGAGAGCTAAAGATCGTAAAGACCTGCTCAAATCTGATTGCTTTTAATCTGTCTCCTGCCATTAATTACTAACATTGGTTTAAATCTGTTTCCTGTCATTAATTACTAACATTGTTTTTAATCTGTTTCCTGCCATTAATTACTAAAATTGTTTTTAATCTGTTTCCTACCATTAATTACTAAAATGGCTTTAACAACAACCAAAAAAAAAGTGCAAAATGTTTTATTCTACTTTTTTTCGATTAAAATGTTAAACGTTAGCATAAGCTAACTTTTTGCACTATGTTAAACTTCAGCATAAGCTAACTGTTAGCACCATGTTAAACTTCAGCATAAGCTAACTGTTAGCACCATGTTAAATGTCAGCATAAGCTAACTGTTAGCACCATGTTAAACGTCAGCGTAAGCTAACTGTTAGCACCATGTTAAACTTCAGCATAAGCCAACTGTTAGCACCAAGTTAAACTTCAGCGTAAGCTAACTGTTAGCACCATGTTAAACATCAGCATAAGCCAACTGTTAGCTCCATGTTAAACTTCAACGTAAGCTAACTGTTAGCACCGTGTTAAACTTCAGCATAAGCTAACTGTTAGCACCATGTTAAACTTCAGCATAAGCTAACTGTTAGCACCATGTTAAACTTCAGCATAAGCTAACTGTTAGCACCATGTTAAATGTCAGCATAAGCTAACTGTTAGCACCATGTTAAACGTCAGCGTAAGCTAACTGTTAGCACCATGTTAAACTTCAGCGTAAGCCAACTGTTAGCACCGTGTTAAACTTCAGCATAAGCTAACTGTTAGCACCATGTTAAACTTCAGCATAAGCTAACTGTTAGCACCATGTCATTCCCAGTAAAACATGGGAAATTTCAAAATGTCTATTTTGTGTAATCCTGGATATTTTGTTTGGAAGGATAAAAGTTGCAAAAAAATGTGTATGTTACATGCATCATTTTTTGACATATTTCATTCTGTCTAATGTTTGTCACTCAGTTGTAATTTATCTGTAACAGTGAGACTAACAGAATTGGATAGTATTGTTTCATTTCACTGTCTATCCTTACTTTTCGGTAGAAATGTGAAAATTGAAGGGGTTTAAGGAGGATGTTTATGCTTAAAGAAAACTAATTTAAGCAGCCTGGACGTGTTGTAAAAGTGGTGGAATATATTTAAGTGTAGAAAGTTAACTAGACATTCAACAAAGATGTCAGATGGATGTTCTTCTGATGTTAATATGAGCTGATAGAAGTTTCATCATCATCAGGTGCTGTCCTGACTGGCGTTGGCTTTTATGCTTCTCCAGAGTACCCGATCCTTCATGCAGGCCATCAGTTCAGTTGGTGATCTCCTCTCACACCAACCCGTCAGACTGTCCAGTATCATTTCTCTTGGTCTTCCTCTTGATCTTCTTCCTTCTATTTTTCCTGTTGTTATAATATTTTCAATGCCCCCTCTTCTCATTGCATGTCCTATGAAAGTACATTGTTTCTCTCTTATCTTTTTGACAAGGTTTTTTGTCTCTCCAGCTCTTCTCCTACATTCTTCATTAGTTATTTTTGCTGTCCAGGGGATTCGCAACATTCTTCTAATAAACCACATTTCTGCTGCTTCCAATGATTTTTGTGCAGACTTGCCTATTGTCCATGATTCACTTCCATATAACAAGATAGGTTCAATATAGCATTTTAGGACTCGTTTTCTAACATTCATTGATAAAGATGTGTTAGCTAATATGTTTCTCATTCTCTGAAATGCAGTCTTTGCTTGGCCTATTCTGTTCCTAATTTCTGTTTTGTATTTCCCATCTGAAGTTATTACTGCTCCAAGGTATTTGAATTTCTGCACCTGCTTCAGAATGGTTCCGTTTAATTTAATACTGCATGCTGGTGGATTCTGTTTCTTAGATATAACCATAGTCTCTGTCTTTTTGATGTTCAAAGTAAGGCCTTTCTGTTCACTTTCTTTGGCGACTTTATCCAAGAGATTTTGCAGGTGTTGTTGGTTCTCAGCTATCTGTACTGTGTCGTCAGCATACCGAAGGTTGTTAATATTATATCCTCCAATTTTTATGCCTGGTTCTGTGATGATTGTTCTTAGAATATTCTCACTGTACAGAGAAAAAAGTCTAGAGATAGTACACATCCTTGTCGCACCCCTTGTTTTATAGGTTTATATTTTCCAATTCTATTTTCAACTCGAACTGCTGCTTCTTGCTGCCAGTATAGATGTTTTACAATCCTCAAGTCTTTGCCATCTATATTGATGTCTTCAAGCATTTTAATAATTTCACTATGTTTCGCCTTGTCAAATGCCTTGGTGTAATCAATGAAGCATAAGTAGAGATCTTTCTGTACTTCTAAAGCTCTTTCTGTTAGTGTTCGTAAAGCATAAATGGCATTGTGTGTTCCCTTTCCTTCAACAAATCCAAACTGTTCATCTGCTATTTCCATTTTTATCTTTTTCCTTGTTCTTCTCATAATTATTCTCAGAAGTAGCTTCATTATGTGACATGAGAGGCTGATAGTCCGGTGGTCGTCACATTCCTTTGCACCTGTTTTCTTTGGTAGTGCTATAAATGTGGATTTAATCAGGTCACTGGGAATATAACCACTGTTGTAAATATCATTCAGTAACTTGGTTATTATTTTTATTCCTGTCTCCTCTAGTGCCTCTATTTCTTCTATTGTTATATTATCAGGCCCAGTCACTTTTCCTTTCTTCATGTGTTTGATGGCATCTATGATTTCATCTTCAAGTATTGGTGGTCCATCACAGTTTTCAGTATCTGGTGTTAATTCTGGTCTTTCTCCTCCATATCTCTCTTTCTCTCTCTGAACCTTAAGTGCCCAGGGCACATGGGGCTTCCGCAAGGGTTTTCCACAAATGCCTGTCCTTCGCCTTTTTTTCTGCTCTTGCCCAGGTAAGCCCTCTATTGCTCAACATCCTTTCTGTTGTTCTTCTCCATGTCTCTTTTGGTCTACCCTTACTTCTGTTCCCCTGTGGTGTCCATCTTAGTGCTATTTTTGGTAGTGAGTTGTCAGTCATTCGGAGCACATGTCCCAACCATCGCCAGCGTCTTTCCTCAATAATTGTTGTCAGTGGTTTCATCTGCATTTCTGCTAATAAAATGTTATTTCTTATGGTGTTTGGCCAAAATATTTTTTTAATTCTTCGTAAACATTTAGTCTGGAAAGAATTCAACTTGTTTTCTATCGTTTTGGTGATTTTCCAGCATTCACTTCCATAGAGTAGTACACTTAAAACATTACTCTTAAATATCCTGATTTTCATATTTATGCTTAGTTTTTTTGATTTTCATATATTCTGCAGCATTGCAAAAGCCTGGTTTGCTCTAGTAAGTCTGCTGTTGATGTCCTCAAGTGTTGGTACAATTCTATTGATGATTATTCTGCAAAATACTTTACTGGTGAGTGGCAGTAGGGTAATGCCTCTCCAGTTCCCACAATCTCTGAGGTCACCCTTCTTTCGTAGTTTTACTATAAGACCAGTTTTCCACTCCTCTGGGGCTTTTTCTAAGTCCCAAATTTGTTGTAATATCCGGCAAAGTTGTTTTGGTGTTTCTGTTTCTTCTGCTTTCAACATCTCAGCAGTCACTTCATCTTCACCTGGTGCCCTGTCTGATTTTAGCATCTTTATCGCCTCCTTTATTTCATTTATTGTTATTGGTCCTGTATTGATGTTTAGTTCCGTATTTGCTTCAGGTATGTCTATTGCTTGTGCTGCTTGTGTTCTGTTTAGTAGGGTGTTAAAGTGTTCCCTCCATCTTTCAATTTTTTCTCTTTCTCCACTGACCAGTTGTCCATTTTGTGTTCTTACTGCACTTTCACATCTTGTGTTGAAGTTACCTGTCATCCGCTTTGTGATTTTATATATGGTTTTCATGTCATTTGTATATGCTGCTTTCTCTGCTGTTTCTGCTAAGTTGTCATAATATTGACGTTTATCTTGACGGCATGATTCCTTCACTTCTTTGTCTTTTTGTGCATAATTACTTAAAACTTGTTCTTTAAGCCGTTGTGATTTGGTGTTCAGTAATTTTTCCTTGATTTCTTTTCTTTGCTCTATCTTTTCCCATGTGGTCTTGCTTATCCATTCCTCTTTTCTCCGTTTCCGATATCCCAGCACCTCTTTTGCTGTTTCCTGTAGTGTTTTATTGAACTCTAATATGGACATTTCTGCTTCATCTTGTAGGACACTGAAGCGGTTCTTAAGTATTATTGAGAATTCATTTCTTGTTTGCTGGTCTATCAGTTTTCTTGTATCAAAATGTATCTTTCTGTGTTCTCCGATTTTGGCTTTCCTTAATTTTAGTTTTATTTTTGCTACAGAAGGTTGTGATCACTTCCTACATCTGCTCCTTTCCTTGCTCGCACATCTTGTAGTGACCGTTTCCACTTGTTGTTTATTAGTATGTGATTGATTTGGTTTTCTGTGGTTTTATCTGGTGACCTCCAAGTCACCTTATGGATGTTTTTGTGTTGGAAAATTGTCCCTCCGATGGTCATCATGTTTTCTTCACAGAAACTGCACAGTCTTTCTCCATTTTCATTTATTTCTCCAATTCCTTCTCTTCCCATGATTCTTCTTCTATCTTCATTTCCTTCACCTACTTTTGCATTGAAGTCGCCCAAGATGAGTAGCATATCATGCTTGGGTATTGTTTCTACTGTTGCTTGGAGGCTGTTGTAAAAATCTTCTTTTAATTCCTCTTCAGCTGCTTCTGTTGGTGCATAACAAACTATAATAGACAGCTTCGTGAATCTTGAGTTGAACCTTGCATATAATAATCTCTCATTTATTGGGGTCCATTTCAGCAATGCTCTTGATGCTTCTTTTGTTATAATCAATGCTACTCCTCCTTCATGAAGATCTTCTTTACCTGACCATATTATTGTATCTTCTGTGTGCTGTGTTGTTAATTTCCTTCTGCCTTGTCCTGTCCATCTTGCTTCTTGTATTCCTAGTATGTCTAGTTTGTATCTGTGCATTTCCTTGATGGTTTGTGCTAGTTTTCCAGTCTGGTTTAGTGTTCTTACATTCCAGCTGCCTATTTGCATCTTATGTTTAGGTTCCAGGAGGTCTGCAGTCGGGCTGGGGACTTCCAGTGGCTGGCTTTCATCCACAACCTTCATGGGCTCAGTTTCCTGATACGCATTTCTCCTTCCACCTGCATTTGCTTTTTCCCTTGCTTCTGTTTCTATAGCAGTCTGATAGTTTTTTACCAGATAGGGTTGCTGGCCCTATGCTGAACCCTCCTTAGTCGCCTTTTACGATCATGCATGGTAGGGTACAGTGGTCCTATTCTTTGCAGATCCCGGGTACCACACGGGGGTCTCCTCCATATAGCTCACCGATATACTCTGTCCACCTGTCCACAATGTCTTCTTTTCCCATTAACATTTTACCTTCTTTCGATTTCAGGCATCCTGTGGTATATTTTGTTTTCCTGCCTGTGAGTTCATTAATTCGTTTGTGCATGTATTTGCTGTCTTTATTATGAGCGTCCTCTATCTGTCTGCACTGTTCATTTAACCACACTTCTTTTGCTTCTCTAAATTTGCGTCTTATTTCTTTATTTATCTTGCTATATTTTTCCTCGTTATTTTTACTCCTCCTCCTCTTGTCCATCAGTCCTAAGATGTCGTCTGTCATCCATTTATTTTTAGGGGCTTCTTTTTTCGGTGGTATTATCTCCTTAACAGTTTGGTGGATAGAATCTCTTAACATTTCCCATTGTTCATCTATACTATTTATCTTTGCTATTGCATTGTATCTATTTGTTATAATAACTTTGTATTGTTCTCGCAGTTCTTGGTCATTTTTAAGAAGTTCTGTATTCAGTTTGATGTTTCTCACTTTTCTGCCTGCTTTCTTTAGCTTTATTCTAACTTTTCCACAGAGTGGATCATGGTCACTATTGCAGTCAGCTCCTGGCATGGTTTTTGTTGTCAGTAATGCATTGCGGAATCGTTTGTTGATTAATATGTAGTCTGTCTGGTTAAATGTCTTTTTGTCTGAGCTGCACCACGTTGCCAGTCTTCGAGGATGTTGTTTAAACCAGGTGTTTCCTACAACCATGCTATGTATTCTGGCCCATTCAATTAATTTATAACCTCTGTCATTCCTCTCCCCCAGTCCATAGTCACCAACGATGTCCGAAGTTCTTCCTTTACCAACTTTGGCATTAAAATCTCCCATGACTATGGTAACTTCATGTGACTTTGTGTGTTTTAGTGCTGTCTCTATGTCGTTATAAAATATCTGTACATCTTCTTCAGAGCTTTCAGATGTTGGAGCGTACACTTTTATAATATTTATATTTATTGGTTGTCCTTTCAGTTTGGCTAGCAGGACTCTGTCCGAGATGTTCAAATATCCTACAATTGTCCTTGCCGTTTGTTCATCAAATATAATTCCTACTCCTCGTTCATGTTTCTCACTTCCTGAATATATTATTGAATATTTATCTGAGTTTATCTTTCCTGCACCTGTCCATCTAACTTCACTCATTCCTAATATGTTGATCTTCATCCTTTCCATTTCCATCTTTACATTTTCTAATTTTCCAGCCTGGAATAAAGTTATTACATTCCATGTTGCTATTTTGAACTTGTTAGTTTTGCCACCAGTAGCTTGATGACGATCTGGCCTCACCTGTGGCTCGTGAGCTGCCCTACCGGATGAGGCTGTTCCAGAGGAACATCCGTTAACGTCGTTCATGATAAATCTATTACTCTGAATAAGCATAATTGTTCTTGGGAGCTACAACAGTGGTTTCCCGTTGCCTTCTGTCGGTTTGTGTACGGACTCTCCGCTAGCCTTTGGACTCCCTGTCCTACCCGCAAGGCAGCGGGAGCGAGAGGTTTTAAGGCGCCTCTGACCCGCCTGGTATTCCCTTCACTGAGCACCTGAGGCACTTTATAGGAGTAGTAGGGCCACCTACTACCCCACCTCGCTCTCTGAGTCTACTGCCAGTTGGTCCTCGCCTGCTTATTTGGACAACTCCTTATTCACAGGGATCCTCCATATCTGGAGGATTTACACCATCCGCCACCTGTGACGCGCTGGGTTGGGGATGGTCGCCCCAGCTTTACCCAGAAGATAGAAGTTTGCTGGCTTTAATCAGTCCATTTTTTTGTGGCAAACCATGATGTTGATTGTTTTGTTGATGGGCTGGAGGCTGAAATTGTTGTGAACCCAGAGAGATAGTGGAGTTAATACTAAATGTTTTGTTTTGTTTTGTGGATTTGAGAGAAGGAGGGTGGATGGAAGGAAGAGATACAAAATGTTTTTATGGAAAGAATCTTTACAAAACATGTCAGAGGAGAAATTTTGCAGTTAGCTTTTTTATCCCCTTGCATTATATATATATATATATATATATAACATATATTTTAAAATATATATTTAAATACTTGGTATAAAATGGAATGAATTTAAGAACAATGCAGAGATAAGGCAGATGAGCAAAAAACATGTTTCATGGGTGATCAGAAAAAGGAGATGGACATATGCTGGTCACATGATGAGAAGAAACAGTCAGAGAATCCCAAGACAAGCTATCAAGTGGAACACGACAGGCCAAAGAAAAAGAGGTCAACCACATGAAGCTCTAAAGAGGACATTGTTAAGAGAGAACAATTTAGTAGGCATAAAATCCCTTGATGAGGTTGAAAACTTCACTGAAAACAGGAAAACTTGACAAACTACCATGTAGGCCCTATGTGACATTTAATGGCAGGGGAAGGATGTATGGATTCTTGTTGACAATTTGCAACTATTCCTAGAATAAAATTGTCAGTATATCAGATCTGTTTATAATTGTAAACCCATATCTTCCTTCATGTGATCAAATAAAATAAGAACATATTTTCAGTTTATAATATATAGAAAAAGTAAAAACACATATAGGAGTCCTATATATACATCATCATCAGGTGCCGTGCTGACTGGCATTGGCTATTATGCAGAGTACACGATCCTTCATGCAGGCCATCAGCTCAGTTGGTGATCTCTCACACCATCCCTTCAGATTGTCCAGTATCATTTCTCTAGGTCTTCCTCTTGATCTTCTTCCTTCTATTTTTCCTGTTGTTATAATATTTTCAGTGCCCCTCTTCTCATTGCATGTCCTGTGAAAGTACATTGTCTCTCTCTTATCTTTTTGACAAGGTTTTTTTTGTCTCTCCAGCTCTTCTCATACATTCTTCATTAGTTATGTTTGCTGTCCAGGGGATTCGCAACATTCTTCTAATGAACCACATTTCTGCTGCTTCCAATGATTTTTGTGCAGACTTGCCTATTGTCCATGATTCACTTCCGTATAACAAGATAGGTTCAATATAGCATTGTAGGACTCGTTTTCTAACATTCATTGATAAGGATGTGTTGGATAATGTGTTTCTCATTCTCTGAAATGCAGTCTTTGATTGACCTATTCTGTTCCTAATTTCTGTTCTGCATTACCCATCTGAAGTTATTACTGCTCCAAAGTATTTGAATTTCTGCACCTGCTTTAGAATAGTTCCATTTAATTTTATACTGCATGCTGGTGGATTCTGTTTCTTAGATATAATCATAGTCTCTGTCTTTTTGATGTTCAAAGTAAGGCCTTTCTGTTCACTTTCTTTGGCGACTTTATCCAAGAGATTTTGCAGGTCTTGGTTCTCAGCTATCAGTACTGTGTCGTCAGCATACCGAAGGTTGTTAATATTGTATCCTCCAATTTTTATGCCTGGTTCTGTGATGATCATTCTTAGATTATTCTCGCTGTACAGAGAAAAAAGTCTAGAGATAGTACACATCCTTGTCGCACTCCTTGTTTTATAGGTTGATATTTTCCAGTTCTATTTTCAACTCGAATTGCTGCTTCTTGCTGCCAGTATAGATGTTTTACAATCCTCAGGTCTTTGCCATCTATATTGATGTCTTCAAGCATTTTAATAATTTATTATGTTTCACCTTGTCGAATGCCTTGGTGTAATCAATGAAGCATAAGTAGAGATCTTTCTGTACTTCTAAAGCTCTTTCTATTAGTGTTCGTAAAGCATAAATGGCATTGTGTGTTCCCTTTCCTTCAACAAATCCAAACTGTTCATCTGCTATTTCCATTTTTTATCTTTTTCCTTGTTCTTCTCATAATGATTCTCAGAAGTAGCTTTGTTACGTGACATGAGTGACTGATAGTCCGGTGGTCATCACATTCCTTTGCACCTGGTTTCTTTGGTAGTGCTATAAATGTGGATTTAATCAGGTCACTGGGAATATAACCACTGTTGTAAATGTCATTCAGTAACTTGGTTATTATTTTTATTCCTGTCTCTTATATATCAACCTGGTACAAAAAAGAATGATTTTACCTGCAGAAGCCAAATTGATTTCATATTAGCAAGGAACAACAAGAAAAGGTCAATTACTGATGCAAGAACAATACCCAACCTGAGTTCATGTACTGACTAAAAAGCAGTAGCAGCAGTTGTCAGAATACACAGGAAAAGCCATATTAGAGCTCATAAGAAGACAAGCAAAATAATAAGACTAACAAACTCAGAGAATGCAAAAGGAAAATATTATAAGAAAGTAGGAGAATTATTCATAAACTTACCAATAGATATGTAGTCACTAGAAGAAGAGTGGGCCTTGTTGAAAACTAGCATTTTACAAGTGGTAAAGGAAATGTAAAGAAAAAAGCAGTAAAGGAAAAAGCCGTAAGAAAAAGCAGTAAAGAAAAGCAATGGGAATAACATCCCTTGATGAGGTTAAAAAACTCGCCAAAAACAGGAAATCTTGGCAAACTACCATATGAGCCATATGTGATGTTTATCAGCACAGGAAGGATGTAGTTAGTAAGAAAGGAAATGTGGCAGCTAAAGCTAACAGCAGCTAAAGATATGGTTTCAGTAAAGAAAACACAAAAGAATGAATGGATTACAACAGGCACACCAAAACTAATAAAACAATGCAGAGAAATGAAGACAAAATGGAAAGTGACAAAGAGGAATATAAATCTTTAACAAAAGAAATAAGAAGAAACATAAGAAAAGACAGAAAACAATATATACAAGTTTGTTGTGAAACAACTGAAGGACATCAGAAGTGTGGAATAGATATTGAAATGTTTAAAGAAATGAAAGACATTGATGAGAAATGTTACACCAAAGCTAAATGTAATTTGTGATGAGATGGGGAAGACCTTGACACAGACAGAGGAAATTCTAGAAAGATGGAAGGAATATTGCAGAGGAATGTATGAAACAACTGACTGTGAAAGCAGAAATCAACAATGTGAATTATTATTGGAGGAGAAAGAACCCAAACTTACAATTGAAGAAGTTTTAAGGGCAATAAAGAATCTGGAAAATGGTAATTCACCAGGATGTGATGAGATAACAGCTGAACTTATTAAAGCAGGAGGAAAGAAATGTGCAACAATCTGTCATGCACTATGTAAAAAGATATGACATTCAGGTATTTGGCCAAAAGAATGGAAAAGAACTATATTCATACCGCTGTCAAAAAAGGGTAACTTGAAATTGTGCACAAAACTACAGAACAATTGCCCTGATTAGTCATGCCAGTGAAACTCTATTAAAAATAATAATGGGTAGGCTTCAAAAGAAAATAGAAGAAGAAGCCAATATAGTCCAAGCTAGTTTTAACAAGGAAGGGGAGCAAGAGATCATATATTCAATACAAGATTAATAATAAGGAAATGCAAAGAATTTAATGTGAATCTATATTAATCTTTTATAGATTATTCAAAGGCATTTGGTTGTGTACAACACCAGAAACTTTGGGAAGTAATAGAAAAAAGGGATTCCCAACACATTTGATACAATTAATATCACTGTTGTATCTAGACCATCAGGCAGCAGTAAGAATAAATGATGAAAAAAAGAACTTAGTTTGACATAAAACATAGGGTACGTCAGGAGTGCATATTGTTGCCTTACATATTTAACTTGTATACTGAAAGTTTATTGTTATATGGAAGTGAATCATGGACAATAGGCAGGTCGCACAAAAGTCATTGGAAGCAGCAGAAATATGGTTTATTAGAAAAATGCTGCTAATTCCCTGGACAGCAAAAATAACTAATGGAGAATGTTTGAGAAGAGTTGGAGATACAAAAAAATTTGTCAAAAAAATAAGAGAGAGACAATGTACTTTCATAGTACATGCAATGAGAAGAGGGGGCATTGAAGATATTATAACAATAGGAAAAATAGAGGGAAAAAGAGCCAGGGGAAGAACGAGAGAAATGATACTGAACAGTCTGAAAGGATGGTGTAAGAGATCACCAACTGAGCTGATGGCCTGCGTGAATGATTGTGTACTCTGGAGAAGCATAATAGCCAGTGCCACTCGGCATGGCACCTGATGATGATGATACTGAAAATATAATGAGGAATGTTAGAGAAGATGTAGACAAAGAATATTATGATGCCATAATAATTGGAGGTTATGAAATACCAGAGATTAGATATGCTGATAACACAGTATTACTGTCCACAGCACAAAAAGGAATGGAAAAACTAATTATGTCAGTCCATAAGAGTATTCAGGAAAAAACAAATTCCCTGTCTTCCTTGGCTAGCAAAATAAGTCTTGAAATTAACAAAGACAAAACAAAAATTATCAATTTCTCATTAATCAAGAATGAAAAATATACATAGAAGGAACAGCTCTTGATGAAGTAAACCAATATGCATACTTGGCAGCTATATAGAACAGGATGGTGACACCAGGAAGGAAGTTAGAATTGCAAAAGCACCATTGTCCCTAAAAATTTTGAGAATATATGGAATTCAAAAGTTATAAGCACAAAAACCTTGAGAATATATGGAATTCAAAAGTTATAAGCACAAAAACCTTGAGAATATATGGAATTCAAAAGTTATAAGCACAAAAACCATGAGAATATATGGAATTCAAAAGTTATAAGCACAAAAACCATGAGAATATATGGAATTCAAAAGTTATAAGCACAAAAACATTGAGAATATATGGAATTCAAAAGTTATAAGCACAAAAACCTTGAGAATATATGGAATTCAAAAGTTATAAGCACAAAAACCTTGAGAATATATGGAATTCAAAAGTTATAAGCACAAAAACTTTGAGAATATATGGAATTCAAAAGTTATAAGCACAAAAACCTTGAGAATATATGGAATTCAAAAGTTATAAGCACAAAAACCAAGTTAAGATTGTATAATTCAAATGTGATATCCACCCTCATTTATGAATGCAAAAGCTGGAAATAACTATAGAAATAGACAAGAAATTAAATACTTGGTATAAAGTGGAATGAATTTAAGAACAACACAGAGATAAGACAGATGAGCAAACAACAGCCCATCTCATGGGTGATTAGAAAAAGAAGATGGACATATGTTGGTCACGTGATGAGAAGAAACAATCAGAGAATACCAAAACAAGCTATCAAGTGGAGCACAACAGGCTGGAGAAAAAGAGGTCTATCACGTGAAACGCTAAAGAGAACATTGTTAAGGGAAGCCAGTTTAAAGGACATAACATCCCTTGATGAAGTTGAAAAACTCACCAAAAACAGGAAAACTTGGCAAACAACTATGCTAGCCCTATGTAAAGTTTAACGGCACAGGAAGGATGTAAGATATAAGATAAGAATAGTGAAGAACAAAACCTCTGTCTTAATGCAAAGAAAACTAAATTGATGACAAAAGACAAAACAAACAAGGCACTGAAATATATATCAATGAAGAAAAATTGGAAGAGGTGGAGAGTTTTGAATATCTTTGATCATTACTAATAATGGAGATACAGTGAGGGAGATTAAAAGGAGAACATTTATTGCTCTTCAAAAAATAAAACAACTAAAGAATCTGTGGAGAGGAACAGACAGAACTACAAAATTTATATTTTTAAGGGCATGCATTTTTCCCATCGCAACATATGTCTATGAGACCTGGACACTTAACAAAACAGCTGAGAAACACATAAATGCCTTTGAATGTAAATGCTACAGAAGAGTTATTCAAATATCATGGACACAAAAAGGAGCAAATATATCCATTCTACACGAACTTAATATTAAGGAAAGTTCACTAGTAAAGAGGATTAAAGAGAGAAAACTTAAATGTTTTGGACACATTAAACATCATGAGAATTTAGAGAAGGCCATCTTGGAAGGGTACATAATGGTAAAAAGAAAGAGAGAAAGACCAAGGCGAAGATGGCTGCAAGACATCATTGATAATCTGCAGATGGATGCATAAATCTGCAGATGGATGCATCAGCAGCAAGGCATCTTGCTTACAACCGAGAGGCCTACATAAGAGCTGTTACTAAGGCAAAGTTCCACAAGGAACATGCAAATCGCTGACTGAAAGGAAATGTGAAACTACAAAAAAAAAAGAGATACAGAAATGGCACTTACAGTTTGATGGAATGATGAGGTGGAGGAGCCTGTAAGAGAAAAGAAAAGCAAATATAATCATGGATGAGAAGTGAACAGGAGCAAGACTACATTAAATACAGAAATGCAAGAAGACACTATAAGAGAGCAATAAAAGAAGCAAAGATAAAATCTTCGCAGGAGTGAAGCATTAAACAATGATCACAAAAATCCTATGAACATCATGCGTAAAATGATCGGTACAGTGAGAGAGCAGTGAACTTTGACCCTAAAGAGATTGTGAATGATGTTAATGGTGATCCAGTATGCTAACTAGAGCTTGTACTGGAGAAGTGAAGAACTAAAGAAGTGGATAACTTTGACAAGCTTCTCAGAGTACCATATGAAGCATGTCAACACTATGATAATAACACAATTGGCCTTATATAACCTAAATCAGACACTTTTTTTGCTGAAATCAAGGAAGCCATCCACAGTTGGCCCTATATAACCTAAATCAGACACTTTATTAGCTGAAATCAAGGAAGCCATCAAAAAGGTCCAAATGATGCAATTTAATATCCAAAACATTAATTAAAATTTGTTAATGTGTCTGAAATAGTCTAGAACCACAACGTCTGTAATTTTGTATGGGAAAACAAGACACCACTCTATACTTACTCCAGTATGGAAGAACAAAAGGCTGTGAAAGGGACTGCAACAAATACACAAGCATCTCAATATTAAAGCCATACTGGAAAAAATATTCTGTAAGATATTAGAGATATGACTACAGCCAAAGACTGAACAAGAGTTGCATGAAACTCAGATGAGATTTAGAAAAAATAGAAACTGTACAGATGTCATCTTTTACCTAAGACAACTGACAGGAAAATCAGTTCAGCACAATCAGATACTGCACACAGCCTATATAGATTCAGAGTAGATCTATATAGATAGAGTAGATAATCCGTGGGAAATCTTACAGCATCATGGAGTAAGCACACATCTGATCAAATTGTACAAAAACATATTAAAACAGTCAGTGTTAGAACAAATGCAGGAAACTCTAAACCATCATGATAAAATCTGGAGCGAGGCAGGACAGTGTAATATCCACCTTACTGTTCATAACATACATTGACAATATCCAAAATGACTTGCATTTGAAAAATTCCACCACAAAACTGCATTCAACCATTGTTCAAAAATAATGCTGATAAACTTGCAACACAGTTCAGGAACATACTCAATAGGTGAACCATAAATATAAACTTCTTTCTGCTGATGACAGAGCATGTATAGCCACATCAGAGAAACATATACAAGAAAGAGAACAAAAGATAACTTAGCACAGGCATATGAAAGCCACAACATGAAAATCAGTGCTGAAGAAATGGAAGTCATGGCCATTGGCAGAGAAAAAAATCCCAACAAAAATCTTCCTGGACAATCAGCCTTTGAAATGTGAAGCATATCAAATTTCAGTTTTTGTATTATTATTTATGCACTATGGCAGATACCATTGGCAGTCATGCTCTTCCGTCTTGTGTGGTCCTTGGTATTTATTATTAATTCAGATGCTTTTCTTTTTCCATGCCGGTTGGCCTGTCCATTGAGTTATTTTTCTCTTGGCCTTCCTGTGTTTCATTTTCCTCTGAATTTCCCAGTCATTACTAGGTTCTCCAACTTCCATTTTCTCATGACATTCTGAGAAATTTGACTGCCTTTTTTATAATTTTAACTAATTTTTAGTTGTTCTAAAACTTCTTTGAGGACCTCTTCATTTGTTTTTCTGTCCATCCAAGGTTTTTGTTGCATCCTTTACTGAAACCACATCTCTGTTTCTTTCAGTTTTTTGTCATCTTTTTGTTGAGTGTCCAAGTTTCACAACTACATAAACGTGCTGGCACTGCATAGCACTGAAATAATATTTTCCTCACTTTTAGGGACATTTTATTTGTTAGTATCTTCTTCATATCATAAAAAGCTCCCTTAGATTTGTAAAGCATGATTTGACAATGACAGTATGGCAGTGGTTTCCCTTTGCCTTCTGTTCAGTTTATATATGGTTATCTCCACTAGCCCTGATCCACAAGGCAACAGAGTACCTGTTTCAGACTAAACCTGTTTAATCAGATATTTACAGCTGACTTCTAGATCAAGAGCCTGTTCCACCACCCACCAGCCAGTGGATACACCTGTGGAAGGACAGGCTTAGATACCTAGGTAATACAATATCATCCTCTGGGAAAATCCATGCCAAAAGTGAGAACAGATGCAATAAAGCAAGCAAATCAGGTCATTGGACAAATTACATCTTTACTGAAAACCAAATACAGCACAATTTTCCTCCCATCTCTATTCTGTCAGTGTCAAACATGAGCAGAAATAAAAGGAAAATCATCACAACAAAAATGAGATGTTTAAGGAGAATACTAAATACAACAAGAAGAGTCCAAATAACAGTTTTTAATATTTTGTATGGCCGTGATCATGTAATGTGGTCAAACCATTTGACTTGTTTCTGAGTGTAGTGTAGTACTGGTGTAACTCCAACCCTTGCCCTGATGGTTCCTGTGATGCTGTGTCTGAGAAATAAAATCAATTGCCTTTCCCAAAACTGTCATCACCCTTCATGAAAGATTCACATGCAAGTCCTTCAATGATGCCATTGTGTGCAAAAAATGTAGGATAGCTTATATTGGAAAGACTGGTCTCAGATTAGGTGACTGTTTTCAGAAAACATCTTTATGACATCTCCCACCAGGCTTCTAAACCAGTCTCTAATCATTTCAATGACTCTAACCACAGAGGCAAATTTGATTTTCTAATAACAGCCATTTAACAATGTCACTCTGCTGACAGAGGTCACTAGCACTTGAGAACCATTGCATTCAGGAATATGGGATGCTGGAACCACATGGTTTGAGCTCAAAATTCAGCTACACTTAATATTCTCTTTCCTCACAATCATATTCCCTCTCTACTAAGTTCCATGCTTTCTTCACCTGTAACTTATATTCCAGAACCCCTTCACTGCACTAGATTACAAACCCTGTACCCCAATCACCTTCATCTGTTCTGCCCACCCTTTACTTAGCTAGATTACCATTATATCGCTCCCTCTCTCTCTCTCTCTCTCTCTCTCTCTCTCTCTCTCTCTCTCTCCTTTCTGCTTTCCCCACCCTGACTTTACTACCAACCCATAAAGCACCCAAAGTCTCCATTTAAAGACTTACAGTCATTCATTCATTCATTCATTTGCATGTCCCTTGCGGAACTTTGCCTCCCAAACAGCACTCCTGTAGGCCTCTCGGTTGTGAGCAAGATGGCCTGCTGCTGTTGCATCCATTTCCAGATCGTCAACGATGTCTTGCAGCCATCTTCATTTCGGTCTTCCTCTTTTTCTTTTTCCCATTATGTATCCTTCCAGTACGGTCTTCTCTAAATTATCATGACATTTAATGTGTCCAAAATATTTAAGTTTTCTCTCTTTAATTCTCTTTACTAGCCAGCCTTCTTCAATACTAAGCTCTTGTAGTATAGATATATTTGTTCTTTTTTGTGTCCATGATATTTGGAGTACTCTACCTAAATGTCAACCTAGATGAAATTACATTGCATGAAATTGAAACAGCAGTGAATTTAATGGCTAACAACAAAGCTGCAGGTGAAGATGAAATAACACCCAAAATAGTAAAAGCAATCAATAGTGACAACATGATACAACTACAGAAGAATGTTTAATAAGATTTGGAAAGAAAAAAAGTCCCTTCTAAGTGGAAAAAAAGGAATCATTGTTAAAATACCCAAAAAAGGCAACCTTAGCAACTGTAGCAATTGGAGAGGAGTAACCTTAGTATCATTTGTGTCAAAAGTATTTTGCAACGTCATTTTGAATAGACTTAAAGGTATAGTGGATATGACAATGAGAGAAGAACAAGCAGGATTTTGAAAAGGGAGAAGCTGTCTTGACTAGATCTTTACTCTAAGAATAATACTTGAAGAACATATTGAAAAAGCAGAAAACATTAATATTGAACTTCATAGACTTTAAAAAGGCATTTGATAGCATACACAGAGATTCATTATGGAGAATTTTAAGTCTATATGGAATACCATCTAAAACTGTCAACATCATTAAGGACCTCTACAATGGATATGTTTATGAGGTCAAAACAGAAGAACAAATTAGTGAATGGTTCCAGATTCAAACAGGCATGAAATAAAGATGTATACTATCTCATTTTCTTTTGGAATTACAATAGGCTTCATAATGAAGAAATGTTGCACAGGTAACACTGGTATTGATTGGGTATGTGGGACCCAGCTAGAAGATCTTGATTTTGCTGATGACATAACTCTTATCAGTGACAATGTGAATTCAATGCAAGAAAAAAAAAACAGATATCCTTTCTTCACTGGCTAGCAAAATAGGAATTGAAATTAACAAGAACAATAAAAATAATGAAAATTCCCATTAATCAAAATGGAAAAATACACATAGAAGGGACAGCTGTTAAAGAAGTCAATCAATTTGAATACCTTGGCAGCTACATAGACCAGGATGGTGACACCAGAAAGGAAGTTAGAATTAGAATTTGCAAAAACAGCATCGATCTTCAAGATTCTTGATAACATATGGAATTCAAAAGTTATAAGCACAAAAACCAAGTTAAGACAATTCAGTTCAATCCACCCTCATTTATGCATGTGAAAGCTGGAAAACAACTAAAGAAATAGAAAAGAAATTAGACTCTTTTGAAAACAAATACCTAAGGAATATACTCGACATCAAGTGGAATGAATTCAAGAACAATGCAGAGATAAGACAGATGACTGAACAACAACCATGGGTGATCAGGAAAAGGAGATGGACATATGTTGGTCACATGATGAGAAGAAGCGATCAGAGAATCCCAAAACAATCTATCAAGTAGAACACAACAGGCCAGAGAAAAAGAGGCAGACTGTGTGAAACTCTGAAGAGGACATTATTAAGAGAGGCCAAATTAAGAGGCATAAAATCCCTTGATGAGGTTGAAAGACTCGCCAAAGACAGGAAAAATTGGCAAACTACCTTGCGAGTCCTATGTGACGTTTAACGGCTTAGGAAGGATATAAAATATAAGATGAAGCAATGGGACACCATAAAAGTAAAGGATTATCACTGCCATGTGATATCTTCTAAAGAGAGAGGGAGATATGCAGTTCAAGAGAGATAATTAAGGTCTAGATTTGTGCAAAAACTTTGAAAATATGAGAAGGATGCTCTAACCAGTGTTACCATACTGAACAGTTTGAACAATATGAGGTCCACTGTCTAGAAGTTGCCAGTAATAGAATCTTTTTTTCCATACTTCAATTAGCTGTGTAAATGTGAGTTGTGAATCGTTGGTTTTTATAGTCTTCCATGTTTTTTATTGTCCTTATTTTTACCAGAGATTTTTAAGTCACATGTTTAACCTTTCAAGTTCATTCTGTTTCTATGTTTATTACTTGCTTCTCAAATAATTTTCTTTGCACATTTAATTGCTTATAGCATAAACTGTGTATTTTGACTGTTTCCACTTATCTATAATCTTTCTCCAGAAGTTTGCAACCTTAGCTCAAAACTGTAACTAGGTATTTCCAGTTTTATAAATCATCCTTTAGTGTTTATGTATAAAGAGCTGTTATCAGCCTTTGTTGCCCACACTTCAGGTCTGTATTCCTAGTAAGTTTTAATACTGTGTAAAATCAAAATAAATAAATAACTGCTGGATGCTTGATGAAGAGGTAAAAGAAGTATATATTATTGTGTTTTATTTATTGTACTTGATTTTCATCACTTGCCCAATGTCTAAGCTGTTGTATAGGATACAGTAAATCACTTTTAGTAATACTGATCTGGTAAATGAAATCATGGTGATTGTTTAACAGTTTGATTTATAGACTCGAAAGGAGACTTGAGATTTCACTTGAAGCTGCTTGCGAGAACTTGAGACTTGAAAGTACAGTTGAACCTTTTTAATGTTACATCGCTGGGACCGTCAAAATATGATGACAATAAGCAGAGTTGTCATAAAGCAGGGTCAATTACAAGGGATTTAACTGGGTCAGTGTGTGTCTGTCCATCCCACATTTATTACATTAAACACATAACAAACAGCCAAAGCTATCATCATCGGATACAATATGTACTAATCACAAAATATATTAGTCACAGAATATATTAATAAAAAAATACAGTAAGTCTTAGTCTTACAATATATGAGGGGTGAATGACAAGTTCTCGGCATAAGGTACAACAGATTATTTGTGGGCAACTTTTTTGGGTTATTTCTCAACATAGTATCCTTGCAAAAGTTTATGCACTTAGTCCAGCGATCCTGGAGCATACGGATCCCTTTTTTTGTAAAAGTCAGCATCTTATGCCAGTAGAAAGTGGTCTACAGCATGAATGACATCATTACCTGAAGCAAATCTGTGATCACTGAGCTCCTTTTTGAGTTTGGTAAACAGGTAATATTCCAAAGGGGCCAGATCTGGGGAATAAGGAGGATGTTCAAGAAACTGGAAGCCACATTCATGAATGACAGATATTGCCAGTACCAACTTGTGAACTGGAGCAATGGCTTGCTGAAAGATGACTACTTTCATCAATTTCCCTCAGTGCTTTTCCTTCAATTTGACCCGCAGTTGCTTTTTGAAGATAGTCTACCAATAGCACACCTTCTGAATCCCAAAAGATGGAAGCCATCACTTTGCCTGCAGACAGAACCACCCTTGCTTTCTTTGGAGGTGGGGATACATAATGTTTCCACTGCTTTGACTGTTCTTTGGTTTCTGGTTGAAAATGATGAACCCAAGTCTCATTCATTGTCACAAATTGCTGAAGAAACTTTTCAGGATCTGCAGAAAAATGACAAAGATTGTCTCTTGGCATGTTGAGATGGTGTCGTTTGTGATCAACTCCAAGAAGTTTCGGGACCCATCGAGCAGAGGCCTTTGTCATGTGAAGATCATTGTGAATAATGGCATGAACACATTCCAGTGAGTTGCTCAACTCAGTAGCAATGTACCGCTCAGTTAGTCGTCGATCCTCCATTATCATGTCACGGATTCTGGTGGTGATTTCATCTGTGGTTACTGTTCTTGGTCTTTCTGGATGGGGATCGTCTTCCAGACTCTCCCTTCCATGTTTGAATTAAGCTGCCCATTTCTTCACTGTGCTGTAAGAAGGGGCACTCTCCCCTAGAGTTTCTGCCATATCCTCATGGATCTTTTTTGATGATAAATCCTTGATGCAGAGGTAGTGAATGACTGCTCGATGAAAAATTTGATCCATTTTCTCAGTTTCTGCCACACCTTACCACTTCAGCAGCCTGTAAAAAAAAAAAAAATTGGTTGCAGTTAATTTCTTGAAAATTACATTAGCTTGATCTACAAATGCACCTAATATCTACTGTGTGTTTCAAGTATTTGTACCTTATGCCAAGAGCTTATCAATCACCCCTTGTATAAAACACTATAATCAAGCAGCATCTGACTTGTCAACAGTAGTACTTAAAAAATTGCTTGATTTTGTGTTGTGTAGTGATAACTAGTCTATTAATAAAAAAAAAAAAGTCATTTAAACATGATCATTCATTCATTCATTTACATGTCCCTTGCAGAACTTTGCCTCTCAAACAGCACTCCTGTAGGCCTCTCAGTTGTGAGCAAGATGGCCTGCTGCTGCTGCATCCATTTGCAGATCGTCAACGATTTCTTGCAGCCATCTTTGTTTTGGTCTTCCTCTTTTTCTTTTTCCCATTATGTATCCTTCCAATACGGTCTTCTCTAAATTATCATGACATTTAATCTGTCAAAAATATTTAAGTTTTTTCTCTTTAATCCTCTTTACTAGCCAGCCTTCTTCAATATTAAGCTCTTGTAGTATAGATATATTTGTTCTTTTTTGTGTCCTTGATATTTGAAGAACTCTTCTGTAGCATTTACATTCTAAGGCATTTATGTGTTTCTCAGCTGTTTTGTTAAGTGTCCAGGTCTCACAGACATATGTTGCGATGGGAAAGATGCATGCCCTTAAAAATCTTATTTTTGTAGTTCTGTCTGCTCCTCTCCACAGATTCTTTATTTGTTTTACTTTCTGAAGAGCAATAGATGTCCTCCTTTTAATTTCCCTCATTGTATCTCCATTATTAGTTAGCAGTGATCCAAGATATTCAAAACTCTCCACTTCTTCCAATTTTTCCTCATTGATATATATTTCAGTTGCCTTGTTTGTTTTGTCAGCTGTCATCAATTTAGTTTTCTTTGCATTAAGACAGAGGTTCTGCTCTTCGCTGTTCTTATGGACTGACATAATTAGTTTTTCCATTCCTTTTTGTGTTGTGGACAGTAACACTGTGTCATCAGCATATCTAATCTCTGGTATTTCATAACCTCCAATTGATATGGCATAGTAATATTCTTTGTCTACATCTTCTCTAACATTCCTCATTATATTTTAAACACGATACAACACTATAAATGTCCTGCATCACGTCAGGCATACTGGAAATGAATGAAAGCAGTCTCGAACACGCTTACAGACTGAGCATAAGAAATAGTTTTGGTGGGCGTCTGGTCCGTGACGGACTCATTGACATCATCAGCACTATCCTCAGCGTCTCTTTCTACCTAGCTTTTACTGCAACTAGCAAAGATCTCTTCGACTGAATACATTTCCATTGATAGGAATCCATCTTCAACTGAAATGAACTGATCAAACATGACACTTCCTTCAGAAATTGCTGCCCGCTCTTCATCTGTGATCAAGTCCAGCAGAATGTGACAAATATTGCTGGCATTTGTATTGATCACTGGGTTGAGCAAGAAAGTAAACTGCCATTTATGAAAGCAGTTCACAGTTGTTGACTGACTGATGCTATTCCATGCTGCATGCATAAAATTAATCGCTATCTTGATGTCGATCTCGGCGACACGCTTTTGTTCTACAGCATGCAGCACATGACTCACTATGCACTTTCTGTACTGTTGCTTGAAGGCATAAATGATGGCTTGGTCACACAGCTGCAGTACACTGGTTGTATTAGGTGGCAGGAAAACAGGCTTTGTAGCCATCAGATTAATGATGTAAGTGTGTGCTGGATGGTTATCAATGAGCAACAAAACTTTTCTGTTCATTTAGTTCATTTTGTTGTTGAAATGACCCAGTCCTCAAACAGTTCACTTGCCATAGAAACACGTTGGTTGGCCTTGTAAGTGATGGGCAGGCTCTTTACGTTCTTGAAGCATTGTGGATTTCATGACTTATTTTAAGCTTGGATTTCGAGCTTAACACCGCCCACATCTTGATAAAGAAGACAATGACCGAAATAAGCCAGATTTTAATCACAAAAAGGTGGTAATGATAAGCCTTTCATTCACATCACCTGAGTTTTGATACCCACATGTTCAAAAAGTTGATGTGGCATATACTCGGTGATCAAATGCCACCCCCTTCTTTGATGAGTCACGAAGCTGATAAGGCTTTTTGAGATGTTTATAGCTTGGACTCATCCAGTTTGTGATACAAAGTGGAATGTTTAACTCTTCTGGGTGCAAAAAATACTGTGACATTAACCGATTTATGACAATAAACAGGGTCACAGTAACTGGAGTAAAGGCCATTACTTACTTAAGGGAGTTGGCCAGTGATACAAAATTTTGTGACAATATCCAGGTTGTGACATAAAGCGATGTGATATTAAGTGGGTTCGACTGTAGTTACTTTAGACTTGCCATCAAGGACTTGAATGCATCTCTGTACTGTCCATAAAAAACGGTCATATAATCAAACTGTTATTTGTAGAGTTTGCAAAATAACAAAAAAGATTGTCAAAAAAGATTTTAAAACCAAAATGATATACAAGGAGGCATATTATTTCAGTTTACATCATAACTTATAAAGTTTCTGGGTTTTGTTTTTTTTAATTACATTGCACTCTGCATACATCAAGCTCATAGTCTACTTCCAGCTAGCAGACTGTAGCATCTCTTCAGTAAAGTTTCAACTATATAACAAACCTTTTGTTTGTAGTATGTTTATTTTCTTACTATAGATATTTCACTTAGCTCATAGTAAGTTCCATGTTAGCTCTATCAAGTGAGTCTGGAATTGATACTCCTCTAGCAATCCACCTGCTGGAAGTCTCATTAGGAAGTCATTAATATGTTAGGGACCATGGTGATGGCTGTTCAGGTTGAATAATAATGTTTCAGTTAATTTTTATTTGTGGAGGAGTCTTATAAATTTCCAGCATATCCAGAAGAGAGTTTTCATTATTATTTTTTTCTTTAATCGGAAAATAAGTAATATGGAAATAAATGAATTGCTAATGCTGTAGAAAACAAATCTTGTGGCAAGTTACAAGAAGAAATGTCAGGCTATAAAACAAAAATTTAGTGTGAGAATATGCATCAAGAACGGAACTGACAGTGAGTATCAGTGAATGCTGACAGACAGAGAATAGGGGCAATGACATGGTCATCAAGGGGATGACAGAGTAGAAAAATATAAGAATATATCTGGAGAGAACAGCAGTATAGTCATTTTTCTACAATAACCAGGGTATTCACTACATGTTGATTTACTAGATAAGATCTATACTGTCAGTTTATCTAAATAATACTGAGATTAATCAATAAAGCATAAACAGTTTTGGGGCATAAAACTAAATATATAAATATCTCTCTCTGAACCTTAAGTGCCCAGGGCACATGGGGCTTCCGCAAGGGTTTTCCACAAATGCCTGTCTTTCGCCTTTTTTTCTGCTCTTGCCCAGGTGAGCCCTCTATTGCTCAACATCCTTTCTGTTGTTCTTCTCCATGTCTCTTTTGGTCTACCCTTACTTCTGCTCCCCTGTGGTGTCCATCTTAGTGCTATTTTTGGTAGTGAGTTGTCTGTCATTCGGAGCACATGTCCCAACCATCGCCAGCGTCTTTCTTCAATAATTGTTGTCAGTGGTTTCATCTGCATTTCTGCCAATAAAATGTTATTTCTTATGGTGTTTGGCCAAAATATTTTTTTAATTCTACGTAAACATTTAGTCTGGAAAGAATTCAACTTGTTTTCTATGGTTTTGGTGATTTTCCAGCACTCACTTCCATAGAGTAGTACACTTAGAACATTACTCTTAAATATCCTGATTTTCATATTTATGCTTAGTTTATTTGATTTCCATATATTCTGTAGCATTGCAAAAGCCTGGTTTGCTCTAGTAAGTCTGCTGTTGATGTCCTCTGTGCTGTCTCCATTTTCTACTACTCTGCTGCCAAGGTATACAAATTCGTTGACCTCCTCCACTAACTTGTTATCTACTCTGAGTACATTTCTGTTGTTCACATTTTGCTTCCTTAACTTTGTCTTTCCTACATTGATCTTTAGTCCTATGTTGTTTGCATTCTGGGTTAACTTGTTTATTTTATCTTGCATATCTTTGTGACTGCTTGATAATAGACAAATGTCGTCCGCAAAGTCAAGGTCCTCCAGCACTGTGTCAAGGGTCCATTGTAATCCTCTGCGTTTGTCTGATGTTGCCTCCTTCATTAACCAGTCTCCTGCCAAGATAAATAATGTTGGTGATAGTACACATCCCTGTTTCAGTCCTGTTTGTACCCTAAAGCTGCTGGAGGTATGTTCTCCACAGATAACTTTGCACTGAAAACCCTCGTATAGGGCTTTGATTACATTAACTATTTTATGGGGGAGGCCATGCCATCTTAGGATTTTCCACAGTGCATCTCTGTTGACACTGTCAAAGGCTTTCTCAAAATCTATGAATAATGCATATGTTGTGCTATGCCACTCATTTGCCTGTTCTAATATTTGTCTAAGTACAAATATATGGTCTATGCATGATCTTCCTTTCCTAAATCCTGCCTGCTCTTTCCGAAGTTTTTCCTCAAGTGTTGGTACAATTCTGTTGATGATTATTCTGCAAAATACTTTACTAGTGAGTGGCAGTAGGGTAATGCCTCTCCAGTTCCCGCAATCTCTGAGGTCACCCTTCTTTGGTAGTTTTACTATAAGACCAGTTTTCCACTCCTCTGGGGCTTTTTCTAAATCCCAAATTTGTTGTAATATCCGGCAAAGTTGTTTTGGTGTTTCTGTTTCTTCTGCTTTCAACATCTCAGCAGTCACTTCATCTTCACCTGGTGCCCTGTCTGATTTTAGCATCTTTATCGCCTCTTTTACTTCATTTATTGTTATTGGTCCTGTATTGATGTTTAGTTCCGCTTTTGCTTCAGGTATATCTATTGCTTGTGCTGCTTGTGTTCTGTTTAGTAGGGTGTTAAAGTGTTCCCTCCATCTTTCAATTTTTTCTCTTTCTCCACTGACCAGTTGTCCATTTTGTGTTCTTACTGCACTTTCACATCTTGTATTGAAGTTACCTGTCATCTGCTTTGTGATTTTATATATGGTTTTCATGTCATTTGTATATGCTGCTTTCTCTGCTGTTTCTGCTAAGTTGTCATAATATTGACGTTTATCTTGACGGCATGATTCCTTCACTTCTTTGTCTTTTGTGCATAATTACTTAAAACTCGTTCTTTAAGCCGTTGTGATTTGGTGTTCAGTAATTTTTTCTTGATTTCTTTTCTTTGCTCTATCTTTTCCCATGTGGTCTCACTTATCCATTCCTCTTTTCTCCTTTTCCGATATCCCAGCACCTCTTTTGCTGTTTCCTGTAGTGTTTTATTGAACTCTAATATGGACATTTCTGCTTCATCTTGTAGGACACTGAAGCGGTTCTTAAGTATTATTGAGAATTCATTTCTTGTTTGCTGGTCTATCAGTTTTCTTGTATCAAAATGTATCTTTCTGTGTTCTCCGATTCTGGCTTTCCTTAATTTTAGTTTTATTTTTGCTACCAGAAGGTTGTGATCACTTCCTATATCTGCTCCTTTCCTTGCTCGCACATCTTGTAGTGACCGTTTCCACTTGTTGTTTATTAGTATGTGATCGATTTGGTTTTCTGTGGTTTTATCTGGTGACCTCCAAGTCACCTTATGGATGTTTTTGTGTTGGAAAATTGTCCCTCCGATGGTCATCATGTTTTCTTCACAGAAACTGCACAGTCTTTCTCCATTTTCATTTATTTCTCCGATTCCTTCTCTTCCCATGATTCTTCTTCTATCTTCATTTCCTTCACCTACTTTTGCATTGAAGTCGCCCAGGATGAGTAGCATATCATGCTTGGGTATTGTTTCTACTGTGGCTTGGAGGCTGTTGTAAAAATCTTCTTTTAATTCCTCTTCAGCTGCTTCTGTTGGTGCATAACAAACTATAATAGACAGCTTCGTGAATCTTGAGTTGAACCGTGCATATAATAATCTCTCATTTATTGGGGTCCATTTCAGCAATGCTCTTGATGCTTCTTTTGTTATAATCAATGCTACTCCTCCTTCATGAAGATCTTCTTTACCTGACCATATTATTGTATCTTCTGTGTGCTGTGTTGTTAATTTCCTTCTGCCTTGTCCTGTCCATCTTGCTTCTTGTATTCCTAGTATGTCTAGTTTGTATCTGTGCATTTCCTTGATGGTTTGTGCTAGTTTTCCAGTCTGGTTTAGTGTTCTTACATTCCAGCTGCCTATTTGCATCTTTTGTTTAGGTTCCAGGAGGTCTGCAGTCGGGCTGGGGACTTCCAGTGGCTGGCTTTCATCCACAACCTTCATGGGCTCAGTTTCCTGATAAGCATTTCTCCTTCCACCTGCATTTGCTTTTTCCCTTGCTTCTGTTTCTGTAGCAGTCTGATAGTTTTTTACCAGATAGGGTTGCTGGCCCTATGCTGAACCCTCCTTAGTCGCCTTTTACGATCATGCATGGTAGGGTACAGTGGTCCTATTCTTTGCAGATCCCGGGTACCACACGGGGGAAATATATAAATATACATTTAAAAAATGTTTTTCCTGTTTCTTTGTCCTGTATGTTTTTGTATGAATAAGATTTCAACAAAATGTTACAATTGTGTGCTCATTAATTAATAAAGTTGTTCCTATTTTTGTTTTAAATAGTCTTAAGTTTTTAGATTAATAAGATGCTGCTTATCTTGAAACTGATTTATGACTTCCACAAAATCTTCTGAAATTTTGTTGTGAGAGCGTATCCATAGAAGTATGTTTATAATATTACAAAATCTTAATATAACTTAATATTTTTTTTTTTTAAACTTAAAAAGTTTCTGAAATAAAATGAAATAGTTCAATTTATTGCATTTTTTTAACCTCTAAAATAAACAGCATTCAAAATAATGGCATTTTTTTTCTTTTAGGAAACTTGAATAATGATTAGACATATTTACTAAATTACAAGTATGATAAATTATAAGTACAGTTAGATGCAGAAATATTATCTCTCTCTCTCTCTGAACCTTAAGTGCCCAGGGCACATGGGGCTTCCGCAAGGGTTTTCCACAAATGCCTGTCCTTCGCCTTTTTTTCTGCTCTTGCCCAGGTGAGCCCTCTATTGCTCAACATCCTTTCTTTTGTTCTTCTCCATGTCTCTTTTGGTCTACCCTTACTTCTGTTCCCCTATGGTGTCCATTTTAGTGCTATTAGAAATATTATAGCAAGGCAAAAAATCACACAATTAGTCAATGATTATGAAAGCAAGACATTAAATTGAACAGATAAGTATAAAAGCAA
Source organism: Achatina immaculata (assembly GCA_009760885.1). NCBI lineage: Eukaryota > Metazoa > Mollusca > Gastropoda > Stylommatophora > Achatinidae > Lissachatina > Lissachatina immaculata. Next base: position 34,900,135 of record CM019697.1, on the reverse strand, counting down.
AATGTTAGACAGAAAAAATGTTAAAATAAGACTTACAGACTAATAAAGAAGACAATTAATCTGGATTCAGGGGCAGGTAATGCTATAGATGAAGCAAACACAGTCCTGGCTGAGGAAAACAAACGTCTGCGAGAGCAGATAGATGACATGAAGGTAAGTGACATCATCAGTACAGCAGTGTGAAGTGATCAGCCTACCCTATAGTAATTGTACCTGATATTTTGATGTGTGCCAAAACATTGATCTAGCCAAAAAATTATCATTCCATAATGATTTTGATGTGAGTTTATTTATGTTACATATTGTCATTTTCAAAATCATTTGTAAAATATAATGTTGTCACAAATAGCTTTCGTCTTTTGTCACCATATATCTTGTTTTTGCAACTTTTATTTCTTACATCTTACATCCGTCCTGTTGTGTTAAACATCACACAGGGCTCACATTGTAGTTGCCTAGTTTTCCTGTTTTTGGTGAGCTTTTAAACCTCATCAGAGGATCATATGCATATTAATTTGGCCTCTCTTAACAATGTCCTCTTTAGAGTCTCATATAATCAACCTCTTTTTCTTCAGCCTGTTGTGTTCCACTTGATAGCTTGTTTTGGGATTCTCTGATCGTTTCTTCTCATCACGTGACAAGTATGTCCATCTCCTTTTTCTGATCACCCATGAGACAGCTTGTTGCTCACTCATCTGTCTTATCTCTGTGTTCTTGAATTAATTCCACATTAAACCGAGCATTTTCCTTAGGCATTTGTTTTCAAAAGAGTCTAATTTCTTGTCTGTTTCTTTAGTTGTTTTCCAGCTTTCACATGCATAAATGAGGGTGTATATTACATTTGAATTGAATAATCTTAACTTGGTTGTGTTTAGAATTTTTGAAAGCCATATGTTCTCAAGGTTCTTGAAGGTCACTGCTGCTTTTGCAATACTAATTCTAACTTACTTTCTGGTGTCACCATCCTGGTCTATGTAACTGCTGAGGTTTGCAGATTGGCGTACTTCTTCAACAGCTGTTCCTTTTACATATATTTCTCCTTCTTGATTAATGGGAAGTTTCATTATTTTTTCCTTGTTGATTTCAGCTCATATTTTGCTAGCCAGTGAAACAAGGTATCTGTTTATTTTTGCATCGAATTCACATTGTCACTGATAAGAGTTATGTCATCTGCAAAATCAAGATCTTCTAGTTGGGTCCCGTGTACCCAGTCAGTGCCTGTTTTACAATTGCAATATTTTTTCATTATGAAATCTATGGCAATTTCAAAAATAAGGGGAGATAGTATACATCTTTGTTTCATGCCTGTTGCAGTCTTGAACCATTCAGTCACTCCTACTACTGTGTTGACTTCACAAACATATCCATTGTAGAGATCCTTAATGATGTTGACAATTTTAGATGGTATTCTAAATAGTCTTAAAATTCTTCACAATGAATCTCTGTATTATTCTTAGAGTAAAGATCTGGTCGAGACAGCTTCTCCCTTTTCGAAATCCTGCTTGTTCTTCTCTCATTGCAGCATCCACTACATCTTTAAATCTATTCAGAATAACTTTGCAAAATACTTTTGACACAACTGATAGTAAGGTTACTCTTCTCCATTTATTGCAGTTACTAAGGTTGCCTTTTTTTTGTATTTTAACAATGATTCCTTTTTTCTATTTAGAAGGGACCTTTTCTTCTTTCCAAACTTTATTAAACATTCTCTGTAGTTGGCTCATATTGTTACTGTTAATAGCTTTTAACATTTCGGCTGTTATTTCATATTCACCTGCAGCTTTGTTTTTAGCCATTAGATTCACTGTTTCAGTTTCGTTCAATGTAATGTCATATAGGTTGACATTTAGATTGGTAAGTTGGTTTCAAGATTTATAAATTCTTTTGGGTGTGGTCATTTAAGTATTTCTTGGAAGCGTTATTGCCATCTTTGCTTTTGGTCTTTACTTGATGTTAATAGGTTTCCAGTTTTTTGCTAAAGATTAGTCTTTCTTTGGATGTAATAATATCTGTTAGCCTCTTTTATGTTGTATAAAGTTTTGCTGTCTCCTGTTTTTGCTTCTTTCTCTGCTTCTTTTACCACACTGTCTATATATTCTCTTTTATCCCTTCTAGCTGAACTTTTTACTTTATTGTCTAGTACTTTGTATGTTGCTTTTACCAGATCTTTTCCAAGATCTGTCTTTACATGGCTAATTTGGGTGCTCATCTTTCATGTATGTAATTTCATGTGTTTTTCGAGATCCATACTTTTCAATTTGTTTTCTGCAGTCTAGCACTTGCTTTTGCTGCTGTTATTATGGATGTGTTATAAGAATATTCCATAATTCATCTATATCTGTCTCTTCTACTTCACTGAGTGCTGTGAAATGATTGATAAGTTCCAGATTGAAATTATTGTTAGTATTTTCTTCCTGTAGGCCGTGGCTGTTTATCTTTCTGTGTACTGATTTCTTGTGTTGGCTTTTCAGTTTTAGTCTTATTTTCCCTATACACAGAATGTGATGACTGTTGATAACTACACCTCTATATGCTCTTACATCTGTCAGAGATGTTCTGAATTCCTTCCTAATACAAAAATGGTCTAGCTGGTTTCTGGCTTTATCATCTGGGGATATCTATGTTGTTTTATGTATATCTTTGTGTGGAAATATTGTCCTCTGTCAGGCAGTTCAATTAATCTTTCTCCATTCTGATTTACCATATCAATTCCTTCTTTCCCGCTTTACCTTTTCAGTATCAGTGTTATCTTTTCATACATTGATATTGAAGTTTCCCTTGACAATTAGATGTTGTGTTTAGGGACTTTGTTAATGAGTTATTGTAGTTGGTGATAAAAATTGTCTTTTATTTCATCATCTGCATTGTTCATGGGTGCATAACATTGTATGATTGTCCGTCTTCCATGTCTTAGTTTGTATCATGTTCTTATTATGCAACTGTTCACTGGTTCTCATTCTATAAGGCTCTTTGCTGCTACATTTGACATAATTATACCTACTTCTTTGTGGTATTTCCATCTTCTCTGCCTGAATGTATTATTAACTTATGGTTTCCCGTCTTTCTTTTCCCTGCTTCTCTCATCACATTTCACTAAAGCCCAGTACATTTAGGTGGTATTTATCCATTTCTCAGATTACTTGAGCAGTTTTTGATGCCATTGTTCTTGCATTGTAGAATCCAGATGCGGACGCCATAGATGCAATACTTGCCCATTTGTTGTCAAAGTTAGCCAGATCTCCTTCCCTAAGTCCACGTTATCAGTTCAGGAGGGTTTCACCTGCACTTCACACAATGTTATTTATGTTGTTATGTGCAAATGTTGTGGTATGAGGTATATAGATGAGACCGGTTTATGCTCAGGAGACCGTTTTCACCAACATCTTATTGATATTTCTAAGAGGGCCTGGACACTTATGGCTATACATTTTTGCCTTAGCAACCACAAGGGAAAAAAGGACATTTCTGTTAGCGTGATCTACACTTGTTCTGCTGATGTACGATCTCGGCGGGTCCTAGAACAGTGCTTTATTTTCCAGGCTGGCTGTCTCCACCCAGAGCTGGAATTAACAATGTCTTCAGCTTCCTTTAACTTTTTAGTTTTCCACCCCCCTTTTTTGTGATAGGGTCTTGTCCTATTCACCAGTTTCACATTTTCTCACTACAGGTGTTTATGTTCTTCAATATCTCTCCTCTTCTCCCCCCCCCCACACCTTCTCCTCTAGCGGCTATTTCTATTGCCCTTCCCCCACCTGTTTCCCTCCCTCTCTCTGCCTCTTCTTTATGGTTGGCTCTATCAGCTTATCCTTTGTGTTAACCCCTCATGGTCTCTATGTCTCGTCTAGTGGACACACATTTCTGTGGTTCCCTACTTTTGGAGGATGTCACATTAAGATAAGTTTTTTCATTTAGTTTTTTTGTCTCGTTTGTGTATATAATCCTTGAAAAAGGCTCATGCCGAAATATAGGATGTTATATGTTTTTCATATATATATTCTCATCTCACTCTCATACTTTCTGTTTGTTTTTTCTCACTTGACTCTGCCACCTTGTAAAACTACACCATACACCTCTATCTACCTTTATGCATTGTAGAATCCAATCTTTGTCACATATTTGGGGCCAGTGAATGCATTCTTTCAGTCTTTGTCCAAGTTCTTTATTTTCTCTATCCTGACATACCACACCCATTCTCTCTATACTGACACAATCATTCTCTCTATACTGATACAATCATTCTCTCTATACTGATACACCACACCCATTCTATCTATACTGACACACCACACCCATTCTCTCTATACTGACACAATCATTCTCTCTATACTGACACAATCATTCTCTCTATACTGATACACCTAATTATATCAGTCCGTAAGAACAGCAAAGAACAAAACCTCTATCTTAATGCAAAGAAAACTAAACTGATGACAACTGACAAAACAAACAAGACAGCTGAAATATGTATCAATGAGGAAAAACTGGAAGAAGTGGAGAGTTTTGAATATCTTGGATCACTACTAACTAGTAGTGGAGATGCAATGAGGGAAATTAAAAGGAGGACGCTCTTCAGAAAGTAAAACAACTAAAGAATCTATGAAGAGGAAGAGACAGAACTACAAAAATAAGATTTTTAAGGACATACATCTTTCCCATCGCAACATATGCCTGTGAGACCTGGACACTTAACAAAACAGCTGAGAAACACATAAATGCCTTTGAATGTAAATGCTACAGAAGAGTTCTTCAAATACCATGGACACAAAAAGAACAAATATATCCATACTACAAGAGCTTAATATTGAAGAAGGTTGGCTAGTAAAGAGGATTAAAGAGCGAAAATTTAAATATTTTGCACACATTAAATGTCATGATAATCTAGAGAAGACTGTCTTGGAAGGATATATAATGGGAAAAAGAAAGAGAGGAAGACCAAGGCGATGATGGCTGCAAGACATCGTTGATGATCTGCAAATGGATGCATCAGCAGCAGGCCATCTTGCTTACAACCGAGACCCCTACAGGGACATGCAAGGGACATGCAAATGAATGAATAAATGAATCTCTCTACACTGACACACCCATTCTCTCTATACTGGCACAGCCATTCTCTCTACACTGACACAGCCATTCTCTCTATACTGACACAGTCATTCTCTATACTGACACAGTCATTCTCTATACTGACACAACCATTCTTAGACACACCCATTCTCTTTGCTGAAACAAGCCATTCCTTGCATACTGAGACTACATTTCCATTCATACTGAGCTTACATGTCCCTACATACTGAGCCTACATGTCCCTATGTACTGAGCCTACATGTCCCTATGTACTGAGCCTACATGTCCCTACATACTGAGCCTACATGTCCCTACATACTGAGCCTACATGTCCCTATGTACTGAGCCTACATGTCCCTACATACTGAGCCTACATGTCCCTATGTACTGAGCCTACATGTCCCTACATACTGAGCCTACATGTCCCTACATACTGAGCCTACATGTCCCTACATACTGAGCCTACATGTCCCTGTGTACTGAGCCTACATGTCCCTACATACTGAGCCTACATGTCCCTATGTACTGAGCCTGCTTGAATTGTTTTAGTCAATGATTCACTCTGAATTCAGCTATGAGTATTTTGTACAGACCCTGTTCAGTGACATTAAACATATGAAGTCTCCTTGTGCTGCAGGCTTTAGTAGTATAAGAATCATTCCATGTCAGGGTTGTGAATATCAGTGCACACACTCTCTGAAAAACCACTGACCCACAAGTGTAGATCACAACATTCCCCATGTATTTAGATCACAGCATCTCCATATATTTAGATCATATCATCCCCACATATTTAGATCACAGCATCCTCATATTTAGATCACAGCATCCCCACATATTTAGATTACAGCATCCCCACATATTTAGATCACAGCATCCCCATATATTTAAATCACAGCATCCACATCTTGCATCCTTTCTATGCTGTTAAACATCACATGTGGCTCACGTGGTAGTTCGCCAAGTTTTTCTTTTTTCGGTGAGTTTTTCAACCTCATATTTTTATTTTATGCCTACTAACTTGGCCTCTCTTAACAATGTCATCTTCAGAGTTTTATGTGGTCAACCATGTGGTAGATCACAGCATCCCCAAAGGTAGATTACAATATCCATATGTGTGTAGATCACACCATCCACATGTGTAGATCAGCCAATCTGTAAGAGGAGGGGGGAATTGAAGGACTCATTGGGGGGGGGAGGGGGTGAGGGGGCACCATGCACTAGCGAACATTAAAAGGAAGCCATGGAGGGCTCAAGATGGGGCATGAGCTGAAAGAAAGAAAAAGTGATAGTGGGTTAAAGATTGAAAAACCTGTGATACATGTGCATGTTTTATAATATTATAAAATTCTCAGGCAGTTAAAGCTGTATATCTCTATCTGCCATCTGAATTCTTATAACTATCATGTTGACATTTGATGTATATGTATAATATATATGATCTTCTCTTCTGTTACTAGTTAGTACTAACTTTACTTCACTTAAGTTGAGATTTCACTCTTTCAATATAGTCGAGCTCAATCTCTTTCTACGTCTGTTTAACTACTCGCTTCACAGACTTACTTTCCCAGGAGTGATCATTCTCTCAATGGCTATTAGCAGTACAGTAGCAGCAGTATTAAGTTATGAAGACTTTATGGTGCACGAGGTGACACTGATGATGAACAATGTGACAGGTGGAACAGTGGCATAATACAATCCAAGAAGACATGACAGGATGAAATTCCAACTCAAGACTTCATTGCCAACAGAACTTCTACTACATTTCTATTCTACTAATATATCACACTACGCAACTACATATTTTCACAGACAAATTAACCTACGAACTGCTCTATCCAAATCTCAAACTTCAACTATCACAAATCATCTCATTTCTCTCTCATGACTTTTCTTTCTCATCAGTTATCCATGCACCATGTCCGGCACATGCTATGCAAGCATCTGACTTAAAGGGGAATAAATCTAAGCACAAAGCTCTTGATTTCTATGGACCTAACCCTTTTTATCCCAACTTTCCAATTCTATAATGAGTTGTCTAACTTTCATTCTATAAATCAATATTCTATTACATAGTAGTGACAACAAAAATCCAGTGGTGATTATACTATGGTCATGGAATTTACTTAAAAGTGGTGGCCCTTGACATAATAAACATATTAAATGGATTTCTGCATTCCAAGTAGATGAATCTAGTTCATATGATAATGATGCTCTTCTCATTACACATGCTGGATTCCTCAAAGTCAATGAATTAATGGAAGAGATGTTGTTTATCAGAAGAATTAAAACTGGTACAAAAGGATATCTGTTTTCAAGGTACATTTCCATTAGAGAACATAGTTGCTTGTGCAGCAGACTGTGGGGAGACACAGTTCAATTTGGTGTCAAAAAAAATAAATGTGCTTCCTACTGTTTATACAATTCATCATGTGGTTCATCAGGTGCACCTAGTGGCAGATAACTTGGGAGGGGACTTATATGATGCATGTCAGTTGTTATAAGAATAATGAACTATGTCAAACTACATCCTTTTTAAGACTGGCTTTTCTGGCAACTTTCCAAAAAAAAAAAAATGAGGATTAGCTTTTCTGTCCACACAGAGGTGGCACAGGGCAGTTGCTTTCAACATTTTGTTGCACTTTGGAACACAGTCACCACCTTCATTACTAGGATCAGTGATATGAGGAAACTTTTAACACTTAATTTGGATGTGCAATTAAATTCTTCTGTCTTCACTCAATAGAAACTCTCAGTGTACCTACATAATGTATAAACCAGGAAAAAAGTAGGAACAGCTTTATTATTTAATGAGTACAAAGTCGTGACATTTTGGCACGAGCCTTAATCATACAAACACATATAGGACGAAGAATTAGAGAGTGAAGATAAAGTATAGGTGTACTGGAAGAACAAAAGAGAGTTAAGACGTACAAAAACATTTGTCACAGTGAAAATAACTTAGTAGAAGAATCAGAGAGAGGAGACAAAGTATAGTTAGACAAAGACTTTTTCTTGTGGGGGTTTGTGAAGTTCACTGTCCTTGTGCCAACACTCCCCGCTAATCTCCAGGATCTTTGCAACCATATCACCGCTGCTGTGGCTCCAGTTGACCATGATATGCTGACACGCATGTGTGATGAAATGAATTATCATATAGATGTCTGCTGCATAACTAAAGGTGGACACATTGAGCAGTTGTGAAATATGTAAAAAAAAAAAAAAAACTTGGTGAGATTATCTGTAATTCAGTCCAAAAAAATTTAGTATCCATTGCATTGTTTATTTGTTGCGAATTTTTAAAAAAATGTAACCCTGTATTTTGTCATGTGAGTTTGCCAACAGTTAGTGACAGATGTCAACAAATCTCTGTGCTTGCTGAGGAGTTAGATCATGGGGGGAATATGTTGAGGCTGCCTGCTGCTAAAGTGAAGCTTGTGATTTGAGGAGGGCCTAGCTGGGCTGACAAGCACCGAGTACTGATACTGGGATTGTCTTCACTAGCTTGGCACAGGACTTCATTGTTGGTGGCTGAGGGGCAGCCCAATCTGGGCTTGTCTTTGATGTCTGTGTCCCAGGACCTGAGCCTTGCAGTGTTGTCATCAGCTGCTCCTTCTCCTTCCACAATGCAAATTTCAAGGGCAGCTGTAGAGGTATTCATCCCTTTCCTCCAATAACGCCTCAAAGAACATGAATGACAACCTTGCTGTCTGCCATATTTCCTTATGCTGATTACATATCTTGCAATTTATAGGATAAAAATGAGTAAGCACATTTTCAGAATGATGCAACACTTATGCCAGCATGAGATTACAAATGCCAGTACAGCATATAAGACAAGAACCTTGACCGAAATTAGGGTATCAAAAAACATGATACACTTTTGACTCATCATAATGTAACTGTATGCATCAGTTGTATGATATATTACTGTATGTATTAGTTATCTATTATATTACTACATCAGTTATGTTACAGAATTTATCAGTTATCTTTTACATTATTGAATATATCAGTTATTTGCTGCAGAATCTTTTACCATGATGATTGTAATCTGAATAAATTTATCATGATGGAATCACCAGGACCAGCTGCTCAGGGCAGGAATGGGAGGAGGGGAAGACCTAGAAAAATTAGAACTCTACCAGGCACTAGAGAGAGCAGAAGGTCGAATCATGTCCCTGGAAAAACAGGTACAGTAGTTTGTTCATGTCCCCAGTTTACTTTTCCAAGATATAAATTTGGGTAGACTTTGCTGTTAACATTTCTCTAGCCAAACATATTTCGTCCACTTTTTGCCAATCACAGATTTAGTTTCTCTCAGCTGCTAACAAATGTTCATATAAATTTCTTTTGTTTGCTAATGTATAATATATCTCTCTATTGTTCTTGTATCATTTCTTCAAACCCTTGATGTTTAATGTATGTATATCTCTGTTATTTTTGTATCATTTCATCAAACCTCTGATGTATAATGTATGTATCTCTCTGTTATTCTTGTATCATTTCATCAAACCCCTGATGTATAATGTTTGTGTCTCTCTGTTATTCTTATATCATTTCATCAAACCCATGATGTTTAATGTATGTGTCTGTTATTTTTGTATCATTTCATCAAACCCTTGATTTATAATGGATGTATCTCTGTTATTCTTGTATCATTTCCTCATACCCCTGATGTATAATGTTTTTATCTCTCTATTATTTTCTATCATTTCTTCATACTCCTTATGTATAATGTATCTCTCTGTTATTCTTCTATCATTTCCTCATACCCTTGATGTATAATTTATGTATCTTTCTGTTATTCTTATATCATTTCCTCATACCCTTGATGTATAATGTATCTCTCTGTTATTCTTCTATCATTTCCTCATACCCCTGATGTATAATGTATCTCTCTGTTATTCTTCTATCATTTCCTCATACCCCTGATGTATAATGCATACTTTCTTTGTTACTGCGGTGTATTTTGATCTTGATTACTGCAGTGTATATTGATCTTGATTACTGCAGTGTATATTGATCTTGATTACTACAGTGTATTTTGATCATGATTATTGCTGTATACTTTGATCTTGATTATAGCTGTATACTTTCTTGATTACTGCAATGTATTTTTATCTTGATTACTGCAATGTATTTTGATCTTGATTACTGCAATGTATTTTGATCTTGATTACTACATGGTATTTTGATCTTGATTATTGCTGTATACTTTGATCTTTATTATTGCTGTAAACATTTAGCTCTTATCACCCATGTGGCTGCAGGACCTGGATGTTAGTTTGGGGAGTAAAGAATAAAGCCAATGCCACCTTCCATGTACAGCATAAGAGACAACTAAGTAGGTTGTGTGCAGAGCCAATAACCCTGTCACCTTAAAAAATTCACCATGTTACAGAAACAGCAACAAACAATCATGTCTCATTATGGGGTAGGCCTCCAGAGTGTGAAGATCGTATGACTGCTAGCGGTGAAAGATGACAGGAAGCCAATAATATGACAGTAGATGTTCTGACAGCAAAATCTTAAACTAAAGTTGGTTTTTGGAATGTTTGAACAAAGCTTGAAACCAGAAAGTTACGACAGATAACAACAGAAATAACAACTGCACATCCCAGGAATAAGTAAGAGCAGATGGCCAGGTACGGGGAGGATAAAAACAGCAACAAGAGAAAGAGAAGGCCATCAACATCATGAAGGTTTAGCTGTTATAATGAAGAAAGGTATAGAAAGAGCATTATTGGAGTGGACACTTATAAATAACAGACTGATAAAAATAAGACTAAGAAGGGGAGATTCACCAACATTACTATAATGCAGTGCAGTGCTTCAACAAATGATAGCAATGAGCACAAACAAGAAGAATTTTATCTTCAGCTACAAAAATAAGCAGAGAAAACACCCAAACATGACCTAGTAATAGTAATGGAAGACCTTAATGCCAAGGTTGGAACAGACAATATATACAATGAAAGAATCATTGGGAACCACGGTAGTGGAACAGTAAATGATAATGGAGAAAGATTAATAAATTTTTGTGGCCTAAATGACTTAGTGATTGGAAAGACACTTTTTCTACACAAGGAAATACATAAATTAACATGATATTCACCAAATGGTGAATATAATGGACAAAATGGGATTTCCAACACATTTGATACAATTAACATCACTGCTGTATCTAGACCAACAAGCAGCAGTAAGAATAAATGGTGAAACAACAACTTGGTTTGACATAAAACAAGGGGTCCGTCAGGGGTGCATATTGTCACCCTACTTATTTAACTTGTATACTGAAAATATTGGAGTGCGAGGAAAGGAACTGGTCACCCTACCTCACACGCTGATGACCCAGCATAATGAGGTCTCTAACGCTTCACCCCCTACGGCATTTGAAATGCTATGGGACTATCTTTACTTTTACTGAAAATATAATGAGGAATGTTAAAGAAGATGTAGACAAAGAATATTACGATTCCATAACAGTTGGAGGTTATGAAATACCAGAGATTAGATATACTGATGACACAGTATTGCTGTCCACAACACAAGAAGGAATGGAAAAACTAATTATGTCAGTCCGCAAGAACAGCGAAGAGCAGAACCTCTATCTTAATGCAAAGAAAACTAAAATGATGACAACTGACATAACAAACAAGGCAACTGAAATATGTATCAATGAGGAAAAACTGGAAGAAGTGGAGAGTTTTGAATATCTTGGATCACTACTAACTAATAATGGAGATACAATGAGGGAAATTAAAAGGAGGACATCTATTGCTCTTCAGAAAGTAAAACAAATAAAGAATCTGTGGAGAAGAGCAGACAGAACCACAAAAATAAGATTTTTAAGGGCATGCATCTTTCCCATCGCAACATATGCCTGTGAGACCTGGACACTTAACAAAACAGCTGAGAAACATAAATGCCTTTGAATGTAAATGCTACAGAAGAGTTCTCCAAATATCATGGACACAAAAAAGAACAAATATATCTATACTACAAGAGCTTAATATTGAAGAAGGCTGGCTAGTAAAGAGGATTAAAGAGAGAAAACTTAAATATTTTGCACACATTAAACGTCATGATAATTTAGAGAAGACCGTATTGGAAGGATGCATAATGGGAAAAAGAAAAAGAGGAAGACCGAAACGAAGATGGCTGCAAGACATCGTTGACGATCTGGAAATGGATGCAGCAGCAGCAGGCCATCTTGCTCACAACCGAGAGGCCTACAGGAGTGCTGTTAGGGAGGCAAAGTTCCGCAAGGAACATGCAAAGGAATGAATGATTCACCAAATGGTCATAACAGAAACCAGATAGATCATATATTACTTAATAGTAGATGGAGACATTCTCTTCAAGATGCGAAAGTGAGGTGAGGAGCTGATTTGGGTGGTGATCATCACCTTGTAGAAGCTAGGATAGAAATGAAGATTAAAGACACAAGACACAGAACATGAAAGATGTATTATGTTGGGAAACTGAAAGATCCACTTATAAAAAAAAGTCCTTCATAACAGAGGAAAAAAAAACTTTCCAGTGCAACCAATGATGAAGAAAATACAGGAACAAAAAGTGTAGATCAGAAGTGGAACAAGATAGCAACAGTGTACAATAAAACTTGCTTAAGTTTCAGAAGAAAGAAGATACAAGATGGATAACACCAGAAACCCTTAAAACTATGGAGTTAAGAAAGCAGATCAAATGTAAGAAATTGGAAGCCAAGTCAGAAAGGCTAAAAGCAAGATATAATGAACAGTACAGCCAGTTAAATAAATCAGTAAAACAACAAGCCCAGACTGATAAAAGGAAATATCTGGAAGAACTGGTGAGACAAGCCGAGGATGCAGCACTGAAAGGTGAGTATGGTGCATTATACAAAATAACCAACACTATTAGTGGAAAGCATAGGACAACCAACAATGTTTCTATCAAAGAAAAATATGGAAAACTCATCAGATCAGAAAAAAAGGACAAGAAGGAAGATGGGCTGAACACTTTAAATGGCTACTCAGCAGAAACCCACCAACAACACAGATAGACATCCCTGAAGCTGAACATGATTTAGATATACCTAGTAAAGAATAAATCATGACACCAATTAAAGGACTAAAAAATGGGAAATCTAGGACATGACAACTTGAGTGTAGAACTTTTTCAGGCAAATTGCCTGAAACGTTAACTTGGACATCGGCTTCACGTGCTGACCTGAATTGTACTTGATGATTCATGAGCACAGAAAAATGACACTAGTTAAAACAGCATTTTTGACAATAACTCATGACAGGTTCATGAGAATCCCATGAAACTTACTGAACACAAAACTCAGTGACCATGTTATTGAATGCCTGTAAAAGATTGATGCTCCTCAAATCATTTAAAAATTCAGTGCGCAAGTATGGCTCATCTCCCTACACAACAACGACTCATCATCATTGGACGTTTACAGACTGAACAGTCATAAAGTGTAGTGGCTAGACAATTTAATGTGGTTAGAAGCACCATTAGTTGCCTTTGGAGATGATTTCAAGAAGCTGGCCCAGTTGCAGACTAGCCGGCAGTGGAAGGCACATAGTCACAACTCCTGCCGAAGACCGCTTCATACGGCTGAGTCACCTCAGGAATTGATTTGCATCTGCGTCCTCAACAGTCCAGTAATAACAACAGCTCATCGAATTTCAGATCAAATGGTTAGGAACCGGCTGCACGACACTGGTCTTTGGGCTAGAAGACCCTACAGAGTTCCTGTTCTTACAGACTGGCATCACCAGAACTGACTGCGATGGGCAAACCAGCATCATCAATGAACCGATGCAAATGATTGGAGAAGGGTTTGGTTTAGTGATGAATCATTCTTTCTGCTCCAGTGACACGACAGACAGAGAAGAGTTTACCACAGAGTCCGTGAGCGCTACGCCCAGAACTGTGTGGATGAGGCTCCTCCACATGGTGGTGGAGGTGTACTGGTGTGGGGGACGATCAGCTTCATGGGAAGAAGTGACCTGGTGCAGACTGAAGGCTGCCTGAATGCCCAGCAATATGTTGCTGAAATTCTTATTCCTCACATCCTTCCACTTTTGGCTGCACCAGGGTCGATTTTTCAACAGGATAATGCTTGCCTCATGTGGCACAATTCACCACCCAGTTCCTCACTGACAACAACATCCAGACCATTCTATGGGCATCCATGTCATCAGACATGAACCCAATAGAACACTTATGGGATGAACTCAACAGACATGTCCACCATTGAAACATAGTGCCAACCAATCTCCGACAGTTGTCTCTTGCATTGCGGGAAGAGTGGACAGCCATCCCACAACAACAGATCCGATGGCTAATTGGATCCATGTCAAAGAGATGTCGTTCTCTGATACAAGCCAGAGGAGGCCATACACCTTACTGAAATGGAGGCCTCAGTTGTAAATAAGTCCAAACCAAATTTAATGAATATCATTTCATTGTTAAAGTCTTAAAGTTTCTTCATGCCAAGATTGAAATATTAATTCTTTAAAATAAAATTTTTATACACGTTTGAAATTTGGTATCCATTATGACTACAGTAGTATTGCATATCTTTTCTTGAACAGTATATGAGGGTTGATTGATAAGTTCTCGGAATAAGGTACAACAGATTATTTGTGGACAACTTTTTTGGATTATTTCTCAGCATAGTCCCCTTGCAAGTATATGCACTTAGTCCAGTGATCCTGGAGCATACAGATCACTTCTTTGTAAAAGTCAGCATCTTGTGCCAGTAGAAAGTGGTCTACAGTATGAATAACATCATTATCTGAAGCAAATTTGCTACCACTGAGCTCCTTTTTGAGTTTGGTAAACAGGTAATAGTCAGAATGGGGCATATCTGGGGAATAAGGAGGATGTCCAAGAAATTGGAAGCTGCGTTCATGAATGGCAGCCATTGCCACTGCTGATTTGTGAAGTGGAGCATTGTCTTGCTGAAAGATGACTCCTCTCGTCAGTTTCCGTCGATGTTTTTCCTTCAGTTTGACTTGCAGTTGCTTCACAAGATTAGCGTAATAGGCCCCGGTGACCGTTCTGCCCTTTTGAAGATAGTCTGCCAATAGCACACCTTCTGAATCCCAAAAGATGGAAGCCATCACTTTGCCTGCAGACAGAAACACCCTTGCTTTTTTTTGGAGGTGGGGATCCATGTTTCCATTGCTTTGACTGTTCTTTGGTTTCTGGTTGAAAATGATGAACCCAAGTCTCATTCATTGTCACAAATTGCTGAAGAAACTTTTCAGGATCTGCAGAAAAATGGCCAAGATTGTCTCTTGACATGTTGAGACGTTGTCGTTTGTGATCAGCTCCAAGAAGTTTCGGGATCCATCAAGCAAAGACCTTCTTCTTCTTCTTCTTCGTTCGCTTCTACCACCAAAACTGCACTGTGATCCTACTAAATTTACGCCTGTGGTCCTCATTAGGTCCCGTGGTCTCCTGTGTGGTCCTAGAAAGGACTACACGAGATCCACGAGAGGACCACAAGGGGTTCAGAGTATCACAGGGCTTTAGCCTGTATTAAGAGCACAGACCTTTATCATTTGAAGATCATTGTGAATAATGGCATGAATACATTCCTGGGAGATGCCCAACTCAGTAACAATGTACCGCTCTGTTAGTCGTCGATCCTCCATTATCAAATCATGGATTCTGTCTGTAGTTTCATCTGTGGTTACTGTTCTTGGTCTTCCTGAATGGGGATCATCTTCCAGACTCTCCCTTCCTTGTTTGAATTGAGCTGCTCATTTCTTCACTATGCTGCAAGAGGGGGTACTCTTCCCCAGTCTCTACCATATCCTCATGGATCTCCTTCGATGATAAGCCCTTGATGCAGAGGTAGCGAATAACTGCTTGATGAGAAATGTTATCCATTTTCTCAATTTCTGCCACCCCTTACCACTTCAGTTGCCTGTAAAAAAATTAGTTGCAGTTAATTTCTTGAAACTTGTTTAATCTTACATTAAACTGATCTACAAATGCACCTAATATCAACTGCGTGTTTCAAGTGTTTGTACCTTATGCCGCGAACTTATCAATCAACCATCGAAGATGCAAAACTGCTGCTGCCATTGTTTAAAGAAACCTGGGAAACTACAATTCCCACAGAATGGAACAGGGGAATTATAATTAAAATACCAAGAAAAAGAAACTTTACAGACTGCAACAACTGAAGAGGAATTACCCTACTTTCTGTCCCGAGTAAATATTAAGAAAAATTATCATCAACAGAATCTCAACACCATTAGATCAGAAACAGACAGGAACAAACAGGAACAGACATGAACAGACAGGAACAGACATGAACAGACAGGAACAAACAGGAACAGACAGAAACAGACAGGAACAAACAGGAACAGACAGAAACAGACAGGAACAAACAGGAACAAACATGAACAGACAGGAACAGACATGAACAGACATGAACAGACAGGAACAAACAGGAACAGACAGAAACAGACAGGAACAAACAGGAACAGACAGAAACAGACAGGAACAAACAGGAACAGACAGGAACAAACAGGAACAGACAGAAAAAACAGGATTTAGACATAGCCAGACGTTGCATAGACCACATATTCACACTAAGAAACAAAGGGTTAGACAACGATGTACCCTATCAGCTACTCTTTTCATCATTGTCATAGACTGGGTGATAAACAAAACAAAAGAAGTCACCCAAAAAGGTATTAGAAGGACAATATTTTTCATGCTTGAAAATTTACATTATGCAAATGATATAGCTCTCTAGCACATACCACCACATCTGGGAGAAAACATGCACTCTAGATACAATCAGCAGACAAGTGGGGCTGAACATCAATATAAAGAAGTCAGAAATAATGGAAGTAAACATAGAAAACCAAGCAGCAACTAAAATTAATGACCGAAACCTAACAGAAACAGATGCCACCATATGCCTTGGCAGCATAATAACACCAGATAGAGAACAAATACAGACATAAAGGGCAGAATAAATAAAGCACAAACAGCCTTCATTAATCTCAAAAACATCTGGAAGTCCTCCCAGTACAGTACTAGAACCAAAATAAAGCTGTACCAAAGTTTTGTGTTATCCATACTCTTCTATGGAACAGAATGCTGGAGAATAACTGGAGAGGAAATGAGAAAATTATCCTAATTCCACACGATGTCTGGAATAGAGTGAAAGATGTATGATAAAAGGCAGAATGTCAGATGGGCCTGCATGCCCAATTCTTAATCCTTTTGAAATAAAGATCAATCAATCAATCAATCAATCAACCTGCCTCGGAAATATTTTAAATGCTTACTGGCCGCAGACAATAAATAATGGAGACCTACTTGCCCAATATGTCTATATGGAATACCATCTAAAATTGTCAACATCATTAAGGACTTATACAATGGATATGTTTGTGCAGTCAAGACAGAAGAAGGGATGAGTGAATGGTTCCAGATTGAAACAGGCGTGAAACAAGGATGTATACTGTCTCCTTTACTTTTTGGGATTACAATAGACTTCATAATGAAAAAATGCTGCACAGGTAACACAAGTATTGACTGGGTACATGGGACCCAACTAGAAGATCTTGATTTTGCTGATGACATAACTCTTATCAGTACTAATGTGAATTCCATGCAAGAAAAAACAGATAGCCTGTCTTCACTGGCTAGCAAAATAGGACTTGAAATTAACAAGGACAAAACAAAAATAATGAAAATTCCTCTCAATCAAAATGGAAAAATACACATAGAAGGGACAGATATTGAATAAGTCAATCAGTTTGCATACATTGGCAGCTACATAGACCAGGATGGTGACACTAGAAAGGAAGTTAGGATCAGAATTGCAAAAGCAGCATCAATCTTTAAGAATCTTGAGAATATATGGAATTCAAAAGTTATAAGCACAAAAACCAAGTTAAGACTATTCAATTCAAATGTAATATCCACCCTCATTTATGCATGCGAAAGCTGGAAAACAACTAAAGAAATAGAAAAGAAATTAGACTCTTTTGAAAACAAATGCCTGAGGAAAATAATCTGCATCAAGTGGAATGAATTCAAGAACAATGCAGAGATAAGACAGATGACTGAACAACAACCATTCTAATGGGTGATCAGGAAAAGGAGATGGACATAAGTTGGTCACTTGATGAAAAGAAATGATCAGAGAATCCCAAAACAAGTTATCAAGTGGAACACAACAGGCCGAAGAAAAAGAGGCAGACTGCGTGAAACTCTGAAGAGGACATTATTAAGAGAGGCTAAATTGACAGGCATAAAATCCTTTGATGAGGTTGAAAGATTCGCTGAAGACAGGAAAAATTGGCGAACTACTTTGCGAGCCCTATGTGACATTTAACAGCACAGGAAGGATATAAGATATAAGATATAAGATTTGCCCAATATGAACTAGAAGTTATGCATACCACAATAGCAAAAAAAAAAAAAACACTGGAAATGGATTGGTTATGTGCTCAGAAGAGATTCCAGTAATATCACTAAAACAGCCATGAAGTGGATATCTGAGGGAAGATGAAAGAGAGGATGACCCAAGGCTACATGGCAGAGAACTGTAAAAGCAGAAATGGGTAGCATGCAGCACACCTGGGGCACAATGCAAAAGCTGATTGCAGATTGTGAGAGGTGGAGAGAATTTGCCTCTGGCCCCAAGACACCACAGTGGCATAATAGGCAGCGACTGCTTTGCCAATCACTGACCAAGGCTGTGGATGGATCACTTATCTTCATTGATTATTATCTTATTACTTTATATTATTGTTCTCAGTCAAGGCTCTTGATTACACTGGTAACCTGTGTGACAAGCCCCTTTTCTGTTATTCTGTCTGCTCTTTCATTTTGACTGCATCTCTGAATGTGTTTACTGACACATCTAGCTTCCCTTTTTTTCATTTTAAATATACAGCTTTATAGTGTATCAATACATCAAGAGGTTCTGCAAAATTTTTTCTTTAATTGCTTCAGTGTCATTTCTGATCTTTGTTTTTTCCTAATTGCTTCTGCTGTACTGCTTTTATCTTACTCTTGTTTTACCAACTTGCAACCCAAAAAGCACAAACACCATTTTTGGGGTGCTAGTTGGCTAAGTCGATAGTACGCTGTTCTCTCGTGGCTAGACAGCTGCTCGTCCTACCAGAGTCTGTGTTCGAATCCCAGGTAATTCTCTTGTGATTTTTTTTCTCTCACGTCTCACTAAAGTGCTTTGTCTACGATTTTTTCAAGGTCTAATCCTACAAAATTTGTTCTCTTACTTTACTAGTGTGAGGCATAACTTTATATTATAAAAATATGTGCAATACAAAATATTACAAAATACATATATAATACATAACATTACAGAAATATGCATAATACATAACATCATCAAACACGTGATATTGCTCAAAAAGATGTGTAACACATAAATTCTCATGAAAGCTATAGATATAGCTATCAATAATGTTTCACTAATGAAGGTTATGGTTGTATGTAGTCAGTATGTTTCAGTACTAAAGGTTATAGTTATAGCTATCTATACTCAGTAATGTTTCACTAGTGAAGGTTATAGTTATAAGTAGACAGTACTTCTACTTCTTCAGTCTCCCCGAAACTACAGATTTGTCCTTGTTGGCTAGACTGAATTCCAGCTTCTGCTTTGAGTTTTGTGGCGAATGCATGAATTTGTGAGGAGATGCCCCAACCTGTGACAAGGAAAAGTATTGGCTGCTTTACTGTGACAGTGTCCTCACTCACAGTGCACTCAACATCCAGCAGTTTTTGGGCAAGGACAACATGACTATCAGTCTACCCTCCTTATTTACTATCTTTGGGCCCATGTAACTTCTTTCTGTTCCCAGAATTGAAGATGAAACAAAAGGGTGTCACTGAGAACATCCAGAGAGAATCACAGGTGGTGCTTTACATCATCATCATCATCAGGTGCCATGCCGACTGGCATTGGCTATTATGCTTCTCCAGAGTACCCGATCCTTCATGCAGGCCATCAGCTCAGTTGGTGATCTCTTCTCACATCATCCCTTCAGACTGTCCAGTATCATTTCTCTTGGTCTTCCTCTTGATCTTCTTCCTTCTATTTTTCCTGTTGTTATAATATTTTCAATGCCCCCTCTTCTCATTGCATGTCCTATGAAAGTACATTGTCTCTCTCTTATCTTTCTGACAAGGTTTTTTGTCTCTCCATCTCTTCTCATACATTCTTCATTAGTTATTTTTGTTGTCCAGGGGATTCGCAACATTCTTCTAATAAACCACATTTCTGCTGCTTCCAATGATTTTTGTGCAGACCTGCCTATTGTCTATGATTCACTTCCATATAACAAGATAGGTTCAATATAGCATTTTAGGACTCATTTTCTAACATTCATTGATAAAGATGTGTTAGCTAATATGTTTCTCATTCTCTGAAATGCAGTCTTTGCTTGGCCTATTCTGTTCCTAATTTCTGTTCATCATTTCCCATCTGAAGTTATCACTGCTCCAAGGTATTTGAATTTCTACACCTGCTTTAGAATAGTTCCATTTAATTTTATACTGCATGTTGGTGGATTCTGTTTCTTAGATATAATCATAGTCTCTGTCTTTTTGATGTTTAAAATGAGGTCCTTCTGTTCACTTTCTTTAGTGACTTTATCCAAAAGATTTTGCAGGTGTTGTTGGTTCTCAGCTATCAGTCCTGTGTTGTCAGCATACCGAAGCTAGTTAATATTGTATCCTCCAATTTTTATGCCTGGTTCTGTGATGATCAATCTTAGAATATTTTTGCTGTACAGAGAAAAAGGTCTGGAGATAGTACACGTCCTTGTCGCACTCCTTGTTTTATAGGTTGATATTTTCCAGTTTTATTTTCAACTCGAATTGCTGCTTCTTGGTGCCAGTATAGATGTTTTACAACCCTCGGTCTTTGCCATCTATATTGATGTCTTCAAGCATTTTAATAATTTGATTATTAAATTATCGAATGCCCTGGTGTAATCAATGAAGCATAAATAGATATCTTTCTGTACTTCTAGAGCTCTTTCTGTTAGTGTTCATAAAGCATAAATGGCATTGTGTGTTCCCTTTCCTTCAACAAATCCAAACTGTTCATCTGCTATTTCCATTTTTATCTTTTTCTTTGTTCTTCTCATAATGATTCTCAGAAGTAGCTTCGTTATGTGACATTAGAAGCTGATAGTCAAGTGGTCCTCACATTCCTTTGCACCTGGTTTCTTTGGGGTGTTTTACAACCTTGTCAAAATAGATCTCTGGGAAGCATTCCAGCAATGGAGGGAGCGCTGAAATTGGAGTACCTATACATGAAGGAACTACTCGGATAGGGAGCACTGAAATTGGTGTATCTATGCACAAAAGTACTACTTTGAGAGAAAGCACTGAAACTGGTGTATCTATGCATGAAGGAACTATTTTGAGATGAAGCACTGAAATTGATGTATCTATGCACAAAGGAACTACTTTGAAAGGGAGCACTGAAATTGATGTATCTATGCACAAAGGAACTACTTTGAGAATGGTGGTGGCCAGAAGATACTGATGAGTTTTTACTTATAGGACCAGTCTAGAAAACTTCTGATCATAACTTAGTAATTATACCTATCAGTAGAATGCATTTATTCCATGGCCTGAAAACACCTTGACATTATGATCTGTTTCAGCTACAGGAAAATGCACGGAACTGGGGCAGAGAGAAAGCAGATTTGAGTATTCGAATGAATGAAGCAGAGCATGGCTTTGGTCGATCAGGTGGGATGATCCTCCATGATTATCCAGTTATGGTAAGTAAAATCCATACGCAGGTAGGTAAAGTCTGTGATGACTTAAATTAACAGGCCATATAATGGCAAATAAAATTAATGGGCCAGGCTGTGTTAAGTACTGCAGGCTGGTTTTGCTATGATAATTTATATATAGATGCAGATTTTGTTGAGATGGCTTGCTCTATATGCAGATTATGATTGTGGGGAGCAAGGATATAGATTCAAGTTGATTGACTCAGTGCAGGTCATGACTTTGGACTCAACTTGAAAATGAAGAATAGTGACTTGACTTGTGAATTGACATTTTTTAGTCAATCAGCACAAGTTTTACCTCATCCTGGTATTAGTAAGTTTTGAATATCTTGGATCATTACTAACTAATAATGGAGATACAATGAGGAAAATTAAAAGGTGGATATCTATCACTTGTCAAAAAATAAAACAACTAAAGAAGCTGTGGAGAGGACAAACAGAAATACAAAAATAAGATTTTTAAGGGCATGCATCTTTCCCATCACAACATAGACCTGTGAGACCTGGACACTTAACAAAACAGCTGAGAAACACATAAATGAGTATAAATGCTACAGAAGAGTTCTTCAAATATCATGGACACAAAAAAGAACAAATATATCAATACTACAAGAACTTAATATTGAAGATGGTTGGCTAGTAAAGAGGATTAAAGAGAGAAAACTTAAATATTTTGGACATATTAAACTTCATGAGAATTTAGAGAAGACAGTCTTGGAAGGATACATAATGGAAAAAAAGAGAGGAAGACCAAGGTGAAGGTGGCTGCAAGACATTGTTGAGATCTGCAAATGGATGCATCAGCAGCAGGCCATCTTGCTTACAACCGAGAGGCCTACAGCACAGCTGTTAGGGAGGCAAAGTTCTGCAAGGGACATGCTAATGACTGACTGAGTAACTATCTGTTTAGTTTTCTTCATGCATGACTAATCATTAAATAAAATGAGCTCTGTTCAAAAAGTATCCAACCTTAATTTCTCCCATTGATACAAATCAAGCATGGGAGATGTCTTCAGGGGTGAAGGGTTTAGGGGACCTTCATGCACAAGTTAAATTAAATTTTTTTCCCTCCTACGCTGGTAGTCAGCCTGTCAGCGAATGTAATGAATGGATTTTCATTTGCTGTGAAATGATGGAATGACTTGAGCAGTGGTTTTGCTTCAGATCTGCCAAAGGCTTAGTCTTCTTCTTCTTCGTTCGCACTGTCTGTCTATATCTGCAGTCCTGTCTCTTGGATAAATTTCACTGTTTTTTGTAACTCATGTATGGAACCGTAGAGCTTATCTTCTTTAGTGGTTTCACTGGGCCAGTAATTATTTCTCAGTGTCTCGTAGTTGATGCAGTTTTGGAGGATATGTTCCACAGTTTGGGGCACCTGGGCACATGTACATAGATTAGTAGTACCAACCTTAAACTTTGTATACATATGACTTCGGAGTCGGCTGTGTCCTGTTCGGAGACGGAACATGGTGACTTGTTCCTTTCTGTTTAGCATGTGATAGTCATCATGTGGTGGTGTTTGTGGCTTCCTGTAGGTTTTTATCATGCTTTTCTTCTGATTATAGGTGATTGGTATGTCTGGTTGCTCCATTTCAGTGCCCTCTTTGGCCAGATGGTCAGCCTTCTCATTGCCTGGTATCCCACAGTGGGAAGGAATCCATTGCAAAGGGACTCCATGTTGTAAGCCAATTTTTGACAAGGCATCCTTAAGGTCTGGTAGTTTGTTGCACTGAAGAGCCTCCAGTACTGATCTTGCATCTGTGAGAATTACTACAGGACATGTATCAATCCTGGAGTCTGATAGTTTTTCAACTGCAGCAATAATTGCCCTAACTTCTGCATCAAAGTTGTTGCAGTATTTACCAGTGGGTATGGAAATCTTGTCAATGGTGTTGTTTGGATATTCAATATATGCTCCTGCCCCACCATTCTTTATGGCATTATGTGCAGATCAAAGGCTTAGTAATAATCTGTAATCAGAGACTGGCATCCCTGCACTCTGGGCATTCCCATATGTGCTCCACCTTCTTTTCCAACACCCACTAAAATGTGCGCCTTCTAATGGAGTCAGACACACACTGGTTATAAGTAACATGAGTTAAACCACTTCTTCTGGAAAAAAGTTCACTCCCCCTCTCCTCCCCCAGTATGATGATCCTCCTGATGTGACTGTTATCATTCAACCCAGTGTCCTCCTCCATATGCAGCCTATCCAGGGTGGCTCTTGCAATCTCTTCTTTGTCCATTCTTAGGGTGCACTGAATTGATGCCATGCCTGCCAGGTTGTCCACTTTCTCACTGCCTTTGACTAGGGTAGTATAACCACATCAAACTGGATAACTGAGAGCCCTCTAGAACTTGGACCCACTCCCCGTGGAAGAAATGTCTCTCAATTCTCTGTAACATGCTTTGGAAGTCTGTTACAGTTCTTGGTAATACCCAAGTTGAAAACATTTGGCATTTGGCAATGATTCCATTAATATCACACAAATTAAGGAGTGATACCATTGTTTCAAGATGGCCACATATCAGATTTGAGCAGACCATGTTCTCGTAGGCCTTTGACAAGCCAAAATGATGAGGTCATCAACCAATGCAGAACTGTAATGTCATTATATGAAAACTTACTGATTAAGTACACTTCATTTTGATGAAGGATTTGGCCATGTAGAGAGTGTCTGCAAATATGTGCCAAACTTGTTAAAGATGAAACAGAACCAACTCCGTCTGGAAGTCATGCAGGATATGCTGGACTGCACAATCAGGGACTTCCTGAACACTGTCATCACTGGTGATGAGTTGTGTGTTTAGGTGCATTTGTCACAGTTTGACATTCATCATCCCCAAGACCAAAGCAAACAAGGCAGATGTGAAGCAATGTCAAAATCATGTTGACCATTTTTCTTTGACTCTGTGGGGTGATGCATCATAAGTATGAACCACAAGACCAAAACATTACCAAAGAGTACAATTTGGAGGTCATCTCTCACCTTCGTGATGCTGTGTGACACAAACAGTCGGACCTGTGGGCAAAGGAAACTTGGTTGCTCCATCATGACAAGCTCCAGCCCATTCTTCACATCTGATTCAGACTTTCCTGGCCAAACACAACATTCCTGTGGTTCGTCAAGCTCTGTACTCTCCCAACATGACTCTTTGCAATTTCTGGCTGGTTCCCAAATTGAAAATGCCACTGAAAGTGACCCAGTTTGAATCACAAGAAAACATTATGTATAATGTGATGGCTGAAGTGTATCTATTTCCAGAGAGGCCTTCATAAAATGCTTTCAATAAAGGTGGGACTGCTGTAAGAATTGTGATTAGGGTTTCAGATCTCCAGGTAAGTTATTGCATTTTTCCTGGCCAAAAAGTCAGATACTTTTTGAACAAACCTCGTAAACTATTTTAGACAAAATATTGATCATGCAAGAAAAGTGCACAAACCATGTAAGTTAAAGCAGACAGATGCCAAAAACCTGAAGGTTGTTAGCTCCTGACAAGTCACTACCAATCCCTTTTAGAAAGACAGGGTCTGAGATTTAGAGCAATAGTTTAAGTTTGGATTTGTGTGACACTTTCAAAGTATGAGGAGGGAAGTGCACATGCTTCTGTCCTTACAAACAAAAGTTACTGATGAAAAAGAAATGCAGAAGTTGAAACTGAGTCTGATGGATGCAAATAATAGACTAAAGATCAATAGTGTATTCCTAAAAGATTTTATTACTGTGTGTGTGTGTGCATACATGTGTGAGTTTTTGTTTGTTTTTTTATGGGGGTGGGGGACATTTTCAACTATTTTACTTTACATTTCTTCACTTTAACAACCTCCAGTCCATTCTGTTGTGCTTGCTATAAATAAATCACTGCTGATCTGATAACCAGAACCAATAGTCAGTCCACATTTTGACTCACAGATTTGAGACTGGACTTGAAGCTACTTGCAAGACTTCAGACTTTACTTGAAGGATTTGAAGGCATCTCACGTTGGAAGCACAAAATCCAGTGTATTCCCCACATATCTTGAGATACTGGCCAATTTTCATATTCTGTAACTTGCTACTCCATGACTGCTGTTCCATGTGGCAGTATTTATCTTATTATATTGTTTGAGGTGTCGTAGTTATCATGTTTGTATTGTTAAAGTTATCTTGTTTATATTGTTTGATGTGGCAGTAGTTTTCTGGTTTATAATATATAACTGACAGTTTTTATTTTGTTGTTTGAAATGGTAGTGGTTATTTGGTTTGCTTTGCTGTTATATTAATTATCTTGTTTATACTGTTTCATCTGATGGTGATTATGTGGTTTATATTGTTTACATTCTTACATCATCTTACATCCTTCCCGTGTCGCTAAACGTCACATAGGGATCGCATGGTAGTTCGCCAAGATGTCCTGTCTTCAGCGAGTTTTTCAGTCTCATCAAGGGATGTTATGCCCACTGAATTGGCTTCTCTTAAGAATGTTCTCTTTAGAGTCTCACGTGGTCAACCTCTTTTTCTTCGGCCTGTTGTGTTCCATTTGATAGCTTGTTTGGGGATTCTCTGATTGTTTCTTCTCATTGCATGACCGACATATGCCCATCTTCTTTTTCTGATTAACCATGAGACAGGCTATTGTTTGCTCATCTGTCTGATCTCTGCATTGTTCTTGAATTCATTCCACTTTATACCAAGTATTTTCCTTAGGCATTTGTTTTTGAAAGAGTCTAATTTCTTCTTTAATTGTTTTCCAGTTTTCACATGCATAAATGAGGGTTGATATTACATTTGAATTGAATAATCTTAACTTGGTTTTTGTGTTTATAACTTTTGAA
Source organism: Achatina immaculata (assembly GCA_009760885.1). Classification (NCBI taxonomy): domain Eukaryota; kingdom Metazoa; phylum Mollusca; class Gastropoda; order Stylommatophora; family Achatinidae; genus Lissachatina; species Lissachatina immaculata. Next base: position 34,873,432 of record CM019697.1, on the reverse strand, counting down.
TATCATATGTTCTCAAGATTCTTGAAAGTCAGTGCTGCTTTGACAATTCGAACTCTCTTTTCTGGTGTCACTATTGTGGTCTATATAGCTGCCGAGATTTGCAAAATGGTTTGCTTCAACAGCTGTTCCTTCTATGTATATTTGCCATTCATCATTAATGAGAACCTTCATTATTTTTGTTTTATTCTTGTTAATTTCAAGTCCTATTTTACTAGCCATTGAAGACAGGGTATCTGTTTTTACTTGCATTGATTTCATATTGTCGGTGATAAGAGTTATGTCATCAGCAAAATCAAGATCTTCCAGTTTGGTTTCATGTACCCAGTCAGTGCCTGTTTTACCTGTGCAACATTTTTTCATTATGAAGTCTATGGTAATGCCAAAAAGAATAATATACATCCTTGTTTCATGCCTGTTTCAGTCTGGAACCATTCACTCATTCCTTCACCTGTATTGACTGCACAAACATATCCATTGTAGAGGTCACTAATGATGTTGACAATCATAGATGGTACTCCATATATTCTTAAAATCCTCCATAATGATTATCTGTGTATGCTATCAAATGTCTTTTTAACTCTTATGCTTCCATGCCACCCTATAGGTCGAGTTCCGGTTTATAGTTGACACCCAGGCCACCCTATAAGACTTTCATGTTTTGTTTCATTCACAAGTGAAAGTAACTTTTCATTTAACAGTACCTGTGCATGTCAAAATTTGTCTTAGCTTCCACCCACATTTTGTGAAGGTAGACATTGCAGTTTCGAGCGTTCTGTCTGTGTTTTCTAGGCATTTTTTCGAAACCTGTATGAAAAATGGACACACCCACCGACTCAACAAATGTGACTGCTTGTTATTCATGTAGCGGTAGGCCTGTTAGAGATAGTGCACAGGCAACTTTAAATTTGTTTAAGATTATATGTGACGGAAAGGACACAACTTCTGGTGATAAGGGACCTTCAAAGGAACCTGTAGTTTCTTCATCTGACAACGATAGTGAACTCTGATAGCGAAAGTGATAGTGAAAGTGAAAGTGACTCTGACAACTGCCCCTTGACTAGTTTTAGTTCTCTAGCTCAACAGACTAACAGGACATGTCCTCCACATGTGAAACGACCTAGAACTTGCATTTCTGTGCCTCAGACAGCAAATAACAATCCAGTTTCTAACTGGAGAGAAGCACAGGTAAATTATCTAGGAACTCTTAGCAGCAATGATCCTGGCAGTGGTATTCTGTTAGATGCTGGCCATGACCAGACACCATTGGGGTTTTTCCTTGCACTATTCACAATTGATATTATTGACAGTCTCATATCCAGCATAATGCTTATGCTGATATGAAACTTAGCAAAGCAGTTGATGGTAGTAAAGCTTCTGCATGGACACCTGTTGTCCGCCATGAAAAGTACAAGTTCATGGCCACTATGATATCTATGAGCATGCAGCCTAAACTGAAAATCAGTGACTACTGGAGGACCACAGGCCATCTGCATAGACCATTTTTTAGCCAGATGTTTGCTAGGAATCAATTGATATACAGCACTATGCTGCATGCCAGTGAAGTTGATAGTGAAGGTAAAGCTAAAATTGAACCTTTTGTCCAAATGCTGCTGGCATCTTTTCAGGCAGCCTTTTACCCTTTCAAAGACCTAAGTGTTGATGAAATGGTAATTGTCTACAAGGTACGCTAGTGTCACAAACAATATAAAGCTAGCAAGCCTGCCAAATATCACATCAAGACATTTGGTCTTTGTGACTCCATCACAGGTTATGTGTTCAACCTGCTGATATATTTTAGGAAGCAAACCTCCTATGACCCTGCCACTGCTGACAGTCCAAGTCATGCTGTGAAAGTTTTTCACACACTTTTATAGCCAGTGAAGGCTTCTCATCATATTTTTGCAGACAGGTATTATACCAGTCTTCCTCTGGTTGAATATCTGCTATCAAAATGTCACAGTTACACTGGGACCTTGAACATCAATCACAGTGGCTTTCCTGGACAGCTGAAGACTCAGAAAGTTGAGGAGAATCAGCCTATTTATCATGTCAGAGATGATGGTAAGATTCTCTGTTTCCTGTACAGCTGAAGACTCAGAAAGTTGAGGAGAATCAGCCTATTTACCATGTCAGAGATGATGGTAAGATTCTCTGTTTCCTGGACAGCTGAAGACTCAGAAAGTTGAGGAGAATCAGCCTATTTACCATGTCAGAGATGATGGTAAGATTCTCTGTTTCCCGAACAGCTGAAGACTTGGAAAGTTGAGGAGAATCAGCCTATTTACCATGTCAGAGATGATGGTAAGATTCTCTGTTTCCTGGACAGCTGAAGACTCGGAAAGTTGAGGAGAATCAGCCTATTTACTATGTCAGAGATGATGGTAAGATTCTCTGTGTTTCCTGGACAAAAAAAAAGGCAAAGAAGCCTGTCCATGTGGTTACAACACATGGAAAAGCTGTCACTATTACTCTTATGGAAGGACAGTGAGAGGTCCAGAAACCAGAGATCATTCACAAATATAACATGAATATGAATGGATGTGACAGAGCTGACCAAAGGGTTTCATACTACGGCATGCATTCTAGAAAGACAATAAAGTGGTGGAAGAAAATATTCACTTGGATTTTTGAAATTACACAGGTGAATGCTCATACTTTATATGTGCTTTCAGAGAAGCCTGCCAAGAGTAACAAATCCCTGGCCTTCTTCAAGGACCAGCTTACTGAAGGTTTGAGATCCTTGGCAGGCAGCAGCTTCATTCCTGAAGTTAGCATGCCTGCTCCCAGGCAAACAGGACAAGTAGCACATCCTCCTGTCTCAGAACACCACAGTGGCAATCACCTGACTGGCAAGAAAGAGACCCATAAACAGTGTGTATACTGTACAAGTCAAGGCAAGGTAGTCCACACCTATTACTACTTCACTAAGTGCTCAGATGAACCTCATCTGTGTCCAAAGCAATGTTTCAGGAAGTATCATGAGTCACGTTGGGCATGATACCACTGCATTCTAGCATAAATATATCATTTGCCTGTAATTTCTACATTTACTGTCTGAGCCACCCTTGACATCTCTGTCTGAAAGTTATTCTGACCATTTTTATTCTGTAGGTGACTGATTCCTTGACTGGGGACAGCAGACGACTAGTGTTTTTGTGCCTGTATTGTATATATTGCCAGATGAATTCTTTATTTTTACTTTTTTTATCATGTAAATATGATATATTGTGTACAGACCACATACTGACAGTTTTATACTATTGATTGCTTTTTTATTCATACATGCTGTATACGTAATGACAGTTGTATACTGTGTCTTGTTGTTGTTTTTGTTTATGCGTGGGCAAGAAGTAATGTATATAATGTATATAAGATGTGATTCATTTGGAATTCAACCAAAATGTTCCAAAGTTGGATTTATAATCAGTTGGATTATATTCATATTGATGGTAAATAGAACATATTTTTTTTCCTAAGTCCAAAAAATTTCTTTATGGTGCTCAAAAACTTTTCATTTTTTTCTCTTTCTTTTTTTTCCTTTTGATAAATAACTACATTTGTGAAATACTCATTCAATTCTACGTATTTTGATATGTGTTACACTTATGTTGAACACAGATTTAGTTTTTTTACAGTGATTTTTAGAAATGTATACCCAACATATCTCCTCCCAAATTTTTTTCTGTGCTCACAAACTTTTCAGTTTTTCTCACTAGTTCTCTGTTTTTTTCACAAATAACTGCATTTATGAAATCTTCATTCATTTCCACTTATTTTGATATGTGTTACACTTATGTTGAACACAGATTTAGTTTGTTAGAGTGACTTTTAGAAAAGTATCCCGAAAATATCACAACACCCGCTCATTAATGTAATGTCCACGTCAGTACGAATGTAGCGTCTGTGTTTTTTTTAAGTGGTAGCAAAAAGAGTTAAAGTCTATGAAGTTCAGGATTAACGGTCTTTGCTTTTCAATATGTTCTTCAAGTATTACTCTTAAAGATCTGGTCGAGACAGCTTCTCCCTTTTTTAAATCCTGTTTGTTCTTCTCTCATTGCAGCATCCACTATATCTTGAATTCTACTCAGAATAACTTTGCAAAATACTTTTGACACAACTGATAGTAAGGTTATTCCTCTCCAGTTATTGCAATCACTAAGGTTGCCTTTTTTTGATATTTTAACAATGATTCCTTTTTTCCATTTAGAAGGGACTTTTTCCTCTTTCCAAACTTTATTGAACATTCTCTGTGGTTGTTTATGTTGTCTATATTAATAGATTTTAACATTTCAGCTGTTATTTCATCTGCAGCTTTGTTGTTAGCCATTAGATTCACTGCTGTTTCAATTTCATGCAATGTAATTTCATCTAGGGTTTCATTTAGTTGTGGGAATGGTAAATCAGTTCCAAGGTCTATCAGTTCTTTTGGATGTAGTTGATTAAGTAATTCTTGGAAGTATTTGGCCTATCTTTGCTTTTGGTCTTTACTTGATGTTAAAAGCATGCCAGTTTTGCTAAGGATTGGTCTTTCTTTAGATGCAGTAGTACCTGTTAGCCTCTTTTGTATATTATATAAAGTTTTGCTGTCTCCTAATTTTGCTGCCTTCTCCGCTTCTTTCTCCATATTGTCCTTGTGTTCTCTTTTATCCCTTCTAGCTGAACTTTTTACTTTATTGTCTAGTTCTTTGTATGTTGCTTTTGCCAAATCTCTTTCAAGATCTGTTTTTACACTCAACATGGCTAATTTGGCTGCCCATTTTTCATGTGTGGATTTCCAAGTTTTATCTGATATCCATGCTTTTCTATTTGTTGTTTGCAGTCCAGGACTTGTTTTAGCTGCTGTAATTATAGCTGTGCCATAAGAATGCCATGAGCCAACTGTTTATATTAGTAGTACTTATTTAGTTTGTTGCTTGATACTTTGATTATCAAAGTATGGTTTATATTGCCTGATGTGGTGATGATGGTAGGTACCTGTATTTTATTGCATAGTAGCAGTTATTTAGTTTGTTTGATATGGTGAAACCTTTCATACTAACATTTTTTCCCATAAACAGTAAAACGTTCAGTGTTGGCATTTATATTTCAGGACACCTACAACAAACCTTTGTATGTGCCCTCTAGACTGGACCCATTGCTGAGATGAGAATGAAGGCTTGTAAAAATTGTGTATGGAAACTGGGTTTCAGCCTAGCAAGATGATTATGATGTCCTTTTTAGAATAAACCTTTTATTATTACGTTTATTTTACTTGCTACATCTGTGTTACTAAAAATAGCTAAGAAAGGGATATAGTCTGCATAATATTCTTCATGTCTGCTGCCCCCAGGTTGTAGTCCTTATATATTGTTTGACATTTTATAATTTTAGAAAAAAACATTAGTTTAAAAACAGAATTCTTTTTTAAAACTGATTTGCTTTTCATGTACAAAGTTCCTCAGCTCCAAGTTGTTGCTAAATTTGGAGACCTCTTGTCAATTTTTTTATTTCAACAAAAAACTATCAAATACAAATATCAGTTAAAAATGTTTTATTTAAAAAATTGATTTGCTTTTCATTTGTATACAGATTATGTTTAAAAAAAAACAAAACAACTGTATGATGAGGATCAGTAAATACAAAACTAGTTAACTTTTGTAATCAAGCAAACTGATGTTTATTTTAATATTATATTTAAAATCATATTGCAGATATCAATTTGCTTAATGAAAAAATTCATATTATTAACTGTACTCATTTGTTTGGCGACCTCGTTAGCTGAGTGGTTAGGTGCTCGGCTTGCTGATCGGTGGTACTGGGTTCATCATCATCATCATCATCAGGTGCCGTGCCGACTGGCGTTGGCTATTATGCTTCTCCAGAGTACCCGATCCTTCATGCAGGCCATCAGCTCAGTTGGTGATCTCCTCTCACACCAACCCATCAGACTGTCCAGTATCATTTCTCTTGGTCTTCCTCTTGATCTTCTTCCTTCTATTTTTCCTGTTGTTATAATATTTTCAATGCCCCCTCTTCTCATTGCATGTCCTATGAAAGTACATTGTCTCTCTCTTATCTTTCTGACAAGGTTTTTTGTCTCTCCAGCTCTTCTCATACATTCTTCATTAGTTATTTTTGCTGTCCAGGGGATTCGCAACATTCTTCTAATAAACCACATTTCTGCTGCTTCCAATGATTTTTGTGCAGACTTGCCTATTGTTCATGATTCACTTCCATATAACAAGATAGGTTCAATATAGCATTTTAGGACTCGTTTTCTAACATTCATTGATAAAGATGTGTTAGCTAATATGTTTCAGCAATGGGATTTTTTTCTGGTACACACCAGAAAGGCCCCAGGGTTGACCCAGCCTCTAAAAATGCTTACCAGAGAAATCTAGGAAGGTAAACTGGCTGGGCATGATACTGACCACATCACACTTTCACGTGCCGAAGGTCGTGAAAAATACGGACCTAACACCGTATTCCCCAATATGCCTTAATGGCAAGGAAACGGGAATTTTACCTTTTATCTTTTTACCTTACTCAATTGTTTATTGATACTTTTCATAATATTTTTATTTTCATTATGTATTACATTTAATGAAATAATGACAAAAAATCAATTTAAAATAAAAAGAATGTTTTTTTTTTACTCCTAATTTCCTAATTTTATGTTATTCTGAAGAATGTAAATGATCATGGACAATTCTATCGTTTCTACCAGACAAGGACCAAAATTATTAAAGAAAGCATTAAGAAGAGTTTAAAACTAAGCAGAAATAAGACAGAGACAGTGGTAATATCAGAGAGAGTAAATATACCAAAGTGCAACATCCTTTCAAATGGAAAGACACTGGCACAAGTAAATAAATTCAGGTATCTAGGAACAGTAACAGCTGATAGCAAGTGCACAGTTGAAATCAGTTCATAGATACAAGAGACAAAAGCAGATTTTTGTGCACTGATAAAGGTACTGTTACTTTGTAGGAGAAGATCTGGAGAGACAAAAAACCTTGTCGATGATGATGATAAAGGTACTAACAAGAGAATATCCACAAAAATATGATGAAAACTATTACAGTGCTATACAGAGCCACTATTGCTATATGGTTGTGAAACCAGTTAACATATAGATGATAAAGAATCTGGAAGCAACAGTGATGTGTTTTGGAGAGAAATGCAGCAAATACCCTGTACAGCCATTAGAAAAAAAATGTCCTGAGAGAAGTTTCAGAACAATGAAAACTAGCTAAAATGATAAGAAAAAGCCAGTTGAAATTTCTTGGACATATCATGAGAAGACAGAAGTTGGAGAACCTGGACATGTAATGAGAAAACAAGTTTAAGAACTTTGACATATCATGAGAAGACAAGTTGGACAACTTGGACATGTCATGAGAAGACAGAAGTTGAAGAACTTGGACATGTCATAAGAAGACAAGTTGGACAACTTAGACATGTCATGAGAAGACAGAAGTTGGAGAACTTGGGCATGCCATGAAAAGACAGAAGTGGAGAACTTGGACATGTCATGAGAAGACAGAAGTTTAAGAAATTCATAGTGACTGGGAAATTCAAGGTAAAAAAGAAGAAAGGCCAAGAGAAAAATACCTACACAGACCAAGCAATGAAGCACGGAAAAACTATTTGAATTGATCAGAAACACCAGGGATCACTCAAGATGGATAAGCATGATCACCAACACTATCTAGCATGGCACATAATGTAATGAAGTATGATAATCATGTATTACCTGCGACATTCTTATATCTTACATCCTTGTCACATAGGGCTCGCATAGTTGTTTGCCAAGTTTTCCTGTTTTCTGCGAGTTTTTCAACATCATCAAGGGATGTTATGCCCACTAAACTTGCTTCTCTTAACAATATCCACTTTAGAATTTCACGTGGTTTACCTCTTTTTCTTCAGTCTATTGTGCTCCACTTGATAGCTTGTTTTGGTATTCTCTGATTGTTTCTTCTCATCACATGGCCTACATATGTCCATCTTCTTTTTCTGATCACCCATGAGACAGGTTGTTGTTTGCTCAACCTGTGACATTACTATACTTTTAATAACATTATCTCTGCTATAAACATACTTGCTTGTGACATCATTGTCCCTATGTCTGTTTAAATGTTTACTTGTGACATCTTTGTATGTTTATATTCAGACATTACTTGTTCCATCATTGTTTTGTTATATTTATTCATTGCTTCTGATGTCATTATCTAATTATAATCATACTTGTGACATCAGTGCTTTATTATAATTTGCTTTTGATAACGTATTATTAGAAATATATTTACTTGTGATATCAGTGTGTTTTTTGTAAATAACCTATGAAACTTGCTAATTTCTGTTTGTCAGTCTCAGTTTCTACTACCATAAAATTGTTTATTTGACTCCTCAGCAATCTACACTATCTGTCAGCTTCACAAGTCAAAATAGGTCATTATTTGTTTACTTTTCTTACTTTATGTTTTTGAATATCTAGCTAGCCTATGTGAAAATCAAACATGTGGAAAGGTTAGAATGTGACAAAGTGGTCATGTGACAAAGATATATTGTTTCTAAATGGGCCATGTAGGAAAAGCATATTTTCTGTCTGGACCATGTAAACATTACATATTGTGTTTAACTGGGTCATATAACAGGAAATGTTTTGTGTTAAAATGGATCATATGACAGATGTAAATGTGTCAAAGTGGGTCATGTGACAGAATTATATTGTCACAAAATGGATCATGAGACAGGGTTATGTAAGTTACAAAGTGTTTATAACATTTTCTTTTTTTGCCCTAAACAATGTATTATACATGTGATGGTGTGGAAAGTGAATGTGACAGTTTCTTGTAGGAGTTATGCGTGGTTTTTATACACTGTAACAAGAAAAATCACATGTGTGATTTTGATGTCTGCTGTTTAAGTTATACCATGGCTTATGTGGATATACACTGGTCAGATCACAGCATGTGGACGTACACTGATCAGATCACAATATGTGGACATACACTGGTCAGATCATAATACGTGGACATACACTGGTCAGATCACAATACTTATAAGTGTATCATCAGTGATGATGTTTGTTACAAAAATAAAGGGAGAAAGTTTTCAAATCAGAAAGCACAAAAAGCTAGAATTATCCTGCAGCAGTGTACAAACTCCATGCTTTAAAACTGTTTCATAAAGATTTTGGTCCATAAAAATGGTGCAGAAAAGTAAACAAGAACAAAATTTGTTAAAATGGACATTAGCAAAAAGAAAAAAAAATGAATCATGTCTAAGAATGCCACAAAAAATGAAAAGATGCCGTTCTTTCAGTGACTGAAGAAAACAAAAAGGCAATATTTGAATGCCGTGATTACAAGTATTTTCACCAATATCTGAACACTTCTAAAGAAACAGAAAGAAAAAAAAAAAAACCAGAAATCACTGTTGTGTGGCCATTTTATCTGATTTTTTGCAAAGGAATAAAAGCTTGAAAGTTTGGACCAGGATGCAGCAGAAATTTGCAGAGTATTTCTGGTGAAGATACTTTGATGAAAATTTATTGAATGCTGAGATGTAAAAAAAAGGCATAAAATCATTGACAGTACTGCAATTTCTTGAGTTTATTGTGAAATGGAGTTTTTATGAATCTGCTAAATTTATCTTTACTTGTGATATTTGTTTTACTGTTACTTCGCATGAAACCTTTCCTGTTTGTTTTTCTATTACTTCATGTGAAACCTTTCCTATTTGTTTTTCTGTTACTTCATGCGAAAGATTTTTTTAAAAATTACTTCATGTGAAACCTTTCCTACTTGTTTTTCTGTTACTTCACGTGAAACCTTTCCTACTTGTTTTTCTATTACTTCATGTGAAACTTTTCCTATTTGTTTTTCTGTTACTTCATGTGAAACTTTCCTACTTGTTTTTCTGTTACTTCACATGAAACCTTTCCTACTTGTTTTTCTTCACATGAAACCTTTCCTACTAGTTTTTCTGTTACTTCACGTGAAACTTTTCCTACTTGTTTTTCTGTTACTTCACATGAAACCTCTCCTGTTTGTTTTTCTATAACTTCATGTGAAACCTTTCCTGTTTGTTTTTCTGTTACTTCACGTAAAACCTTTCCTGTTTGTTTTTCTGTTACTTCACGTGAAACCTTTTTTTTTAATCACTTCATGTGAAACCTTTCCTACTTGTTTTTCTGTTACTTTGTATGAAATCTTTCCTGTTTGTTTTTCTGTTACTTTATGTGAAACCTTTCCTACTTGTTTTTCTGTTACTTCATATGAAACCTTTCTTGTTTGTTTTTCTGTTACTTCATGTGAAACCTTTCCTATTTGTTTTTCTGTTACTTTGTATGAAACCTTTCCTGTTTGTTTTCTGTTACTTCACGTGAAACCTTTCCTGTTTGTTTTTCTGTTACTTCACATGAAACTTTTCCTGTTTGTTTTTCTATTACTTTTTATGATACTTTTCCTGTTTGTTTTTCTGTTACTTCATGTGAAACCTTTCCTGTTTGTTTTTTTATTACTTCATGTGAAACCTTTCCTGTTTGTTTTTTAATTACTTCATGTGAAACCTTTTTTTTTTAATTACTTCATGTGAAACCTTTCCTACTTGTTTTTCTGTTCATCATCATCATCATCAGGTGCCGTGCCGACTGGCGTTGGCTATTATGCTTCTCCAGAGTACCCGATCCTTCATGCAGGCCATCAGTTCAGCTGGTGATCTCCTCTCACACCATTCCGTCAGACTGTCCAGTATCATTTCTCTTGGTCTTCCTCTTGATCTTCTTCCTTCTATTTTTCCTGTTGTTATAATATTTTCAATGCCCCCTCTTCTCATTGCATGTCCCATGAAAGTACATTGTCTCTCTTATCTTTCTGACAAGGTTTTTTGTCTCTCCAGCTCTTCTCATACATTCTTCATTAGTTATTTTTGCTGTCCAGGGGATTCGCAACATTCTTCTAATAAACCACATTTCTGCTGCTTCCAATGATTTTTGTGCAGACTTGCCTATTGTCCATGATTCACTTCCATATAATAAGATAGGTTCAATATAGCATTTTAGGACTCGTTTTCTAACATTCATTGATAAAGATGTGTTAGCTAATATGTTTCTCATTCTCTGAAATGCAGTCTTTGCTTGGCCTATTCTGTTCCTAATTTCTGTTCATCATTTCCCATCTGAAGTTATTACTGCTCCAAGGTATTTGAATTTCTGTTTTTCTGTTACTTCACATAAAACCTTTCTTGTTTGTTTTTCTGTTACTTCATGTGAAATCTTTCCTACTTGTTTTTCTATTACTTCATTTGAAACCTTTCCTATTTGTTTTTCTGTTACTTTGTATGAAACCTTTCCTGTTTGTTTTTCTGTTACTTCATGTGAAACCTTTCTTATTTGTTTTTCTATTACTTCATGTGAAACCTTTCCTATTTGTTTTTCTGTTACTTCATGTAAAACCTTTCCTGTTTGTTTTTCTGTTACTTCATGTGAAACCTTTCTTACTTGTTTTTCTGTTACATCATGTGAAACCTTTCTTACTTGTTTTTCTGTTACTTCATGTGAAACCTTTCTTACTTGTTTTTCTGTTACTTCATGTGAAACCTTTCTTACTTGTTTTTCTGTTACTTCACGTGAAAGAAGCTCTCCCAAATTAAAATTAATTTTAAAATGTTCTCCAATTAACTATGAACAAAAATAAGACAATTTTGGTTTGCACTAACTTCCGAACATAGTTATGCAAATATCAGTTCTGGTAAAATTATCACATTTGTCTGAAGCTAAGGCTCGATAACAAGACAAGTTTCTCCCGCTATCTAAGGAAAAGTTTCATAGTGAAGATGATATAAAGCAAAGAACTAATTACTATTAAGTTACACTGGAAATATTTTTTAACATTCCCAGACATTTTTTAACATTCCCAGACCCAAAAAGAAATCATCAAACAGCACATAAAAACTAAAATAACACTAACATATAGTAAAACCAAGAATGGTGGCAGCCTGGTTAGCTGAATGGTTAGGCGCTTACTTTGCTAATCTGGTGGTACCAGGTTCAAGTCCAAGTAGTGGGATTTTTTCTGCTACACACCAAAAAGGCCCGGGGTTCACCCAGTCTCAAAAAATGGGTACCAGAGAAATCTGGGAAACTAAATGCAGCCAGGCATGATACTGACCACATCACGCTTTCATGTGTTGAAAGTCATGGAAAATATGGGCCTAACATCTTATCCCCAACATGCCTTAATGGCATGAAAACAGGAATTTTACCTAATTTTACCATTACTATTTGAGGAAGCAAAGAGGACCAAATCTGAAGACAAAAGAAAGCAAGCAAAAGGAGACAGGTCCTTGCAACACAAACACTTCTTGCCGTTACTATAGTTTAATATGCAAATCTATAACCAGCCATGATGCTCAGTAAAATCAGTAACTGACATTGGCCATGAGAGAATCTATTCAGCAAAATGATATGATAAAAATCTTGCTTCAAAGCCATCTTCTGAAGATGAAAAGTACTTTTTTTGCTGATGCATCCATCCTTTCATCCATGTCCTTGGTCAGTGATTGGCTAAACAATCACCACCCAGTACACTTTGTGACGTCTTTCAGGGCAGAAACTAATTCTCTCCACTTCTCAGTCTGTGACTAGCATTAGTTCTGTGCCTCAGTTGTGTTCATTTCTGCTTCTATAGTTCTCTGTCAGGTAGCTTTTGATCTCTCTTTCTTTTTTCATTGGGTGTCCATCACATGGTCTTTTAGCAATGCTGCTGGGGTCTCTTCTGAGCATATGACCAATCTATTTCTAGCATTTTTTTTTGCTATTACAAAGTGCATGTCTTCTTTTTCATATTGGCCAAGTAGGTCTCTATTATGTATTGTCTGTGACTAGTAAATATTCAAAATCTTTCTGAGACAGGTCCTCAAAATGTACAAAATGTGTTTACTTTTTCATCTTTTTTTGTGTACTTTTATCAGCTGTGTTGTTTTCTGTATGTGGTCTCTGAAAAAGACATCTGCCAAAATATTGGACTGTCGTATGTTCTTCATTTATATGTGCTCCTCTTATTTTCTGCCACTCCTGTTCCTGCTCATTTTCCTCACCGTTTTTATCTTTTTTTTTTTTTTTTGCAAACTGAACCATTCACCTCTGTCTACCAGAGCCAATTTTACTGCAGTCATCATTTCTCTTATTTTTCAGTAGAGGTATCATTTGTCAAACAACCTGATTTGCTGTATTGCATATATTCTTTTCTCCTTCTTCTTCTTCGTATGCACATTGGCGATGTTGTGTGGTACTCTGATTTTTTAGATGCACCTTTTGGCTGGGTACCTCCAACTTCAGCACCTTTCCTTGCTAGGGCAGACTATGGTCTTGCTCGGACTGCCACGAAGACAGTAGTGTAGGCTGGTCTGGCCAAAACTTCGTTTTCCAGCTTCTGTTGACTGTACTTAAGCCCCTTCTCTATGTCAGATCCAGCATGCAATGTTGGCTGGCCAGATGACTTTGAGATAGTTCCACAGAGATACTCTGACTTTAGGATGAGTAATCCGATGAGTAATTCAATGATATCCATTCCCCGCCACCTATAGTCTGCTGGCTCTGTTTTCTTTACATCATTCTGATAGCCACTGTTGTAAAGACCCATAGGCTTGTCACGTCCTGGATTCATTGGTTCTGCACCAGATTTTTCTAATCCCTGCTGGCAATCTTCGTGTCCCCATCTGTCCACCAACCTGACAATCTACTCATTCATTCATTCGCATGTCCCTTGCAGAACTTTGCCTCCCAAACAGCACTCCTGTACGCCTCTCGGTTGTGAGCAAGATGGCTTGCTGCTGATGCATCCATCTGCAGATTCTCAACGATGTCTTACAGCCATCTTCGCCTTGGTCTTCCTCTCTATCTTTTTCCCATTATGTACCCTTCCAAGATGGTCTTCTCTAGACTATCATGACGTTTAATGTGTCCAAAATATTTAAGTTTTCTCTTCCTAATCCTCTTCACTAGCCAGCTTTCTTCAATATTAAATTATTGTAGTATAGATATATTTGTTCTTTTTTGTGTCCATGATATTTGAAGAACTCTTCTGTAGCATTTACATTCAAAGGCATTTATGCACTTCTCAGCTGTTTTGTTAAGTGTTCAGGTCTCACAGGCATATGTTGCGATGGGAAAGATGCATGCCCTTAAAAATCTTATTTTTGTGGTTCTGTCTGCTCTTCTCCACAGATTCTTTAGTTGTTTTACTTTCTGAAAAACGATAGATGTCCTTCTTTTAATTTCCCTCATTGTATCTCCATTACTAGTTAGTAGTGATCTAAGATATTCAAAACTCTCTACTTCTTCCAGTTTTTCCTCATTGTTACATATTTCAGCTGCTTGTTTGTTTTGTCAGTTGTCATCAGTTTAGTTTTCTTTGCATTAAGATAGAGGTTTTGGTCTTCGCTGTTCTTATGGACTGACATAATTCATTTTTCCATTCCTTTTTGTGTTGTGGACAGTAATACTGTGTCATCAGCATATCTAATCTCTGATATTTCATAACCTCCAATTGGTTATGGCATCATAATATTCTTTGTCTACGTCTTCTCTAACATTCCTCATTATATTTTCAGTATACAAGTATGTCAAACCAAGTTGTTGTTTCACCATTTATTCTTACTGCTGCTTGTTGGTCTAGATACAGCAGTGATGTTAATTGTATCAAATGTGTTAGAAATCCCATTTTTTCCATTATTTCCCAAAGTTTCTGGTGCTGTACACAATCAAAACTCAATCGACCACACCCAAAAGAATTGTTAAACCTTGAAACTGACTTACCAGCCCCACAACTAAATGTCAACCTAGATGAAATTAAATTGCATGAAATTGAAACAGCAGTGAATTTAATGGCTAACAACAAGGCTGCAGGTGAAGATGAAATAACAGCCGAGATGCTAAAAGCTATCAATAGTGACAACATGAGACAACTACAGAGAATGTTTAACAAGATTTGGAAAGAAGAAAAGGTCCCTTCTAATTGGAAGAAAGGAATCATTGTTAAAATACCAAAAAAGGACAACCTTAGTGACTGTAACAACTGGAGAGGAGTAACCTTAATATCAGTTGTGTCAAAAGTATTTTGCAAGGTCATTTTGAATAGACTCAAAGATATAGTGGATACTGCAATGAGAGAAGAACAAGCAGGATTTCGAAAAAGGAGAAGCTGTCTCGACCAGATCTTTTCTCTCAGAATAATACTTGAAGAACATATTGAAAAGCAGAAACCATTAATACTGAACTTCATAGATTTTAAAAAGGCATTTGATAGCATACACAGAGATTCATTATGGAGAATTTTATGTCTATATGGTATACCATCTAAAATTGTCAGCATCATTAAGGACTTATACAATGGATATGGTTGTGCAGTCAAGACAGAAGAAGGGATGAGTGAATGGTTCCAGATTGAAACAGGCGTGAAACAAGGATGTATACTGTCTCCTTTACTTTTTGGGATTACAATAGACTTCATAATGAAAAAATGCTGCACAGGTAACACAGGTATTGACTGGGTACATGGGACCCAACTAGAAGATCTTGATTTTGCTGATGACATAACTCTTATCAGTAATAATGTGAATTCCATGCAAGAAAAAACAGATAGCCTATCTTCACTGGCTAGCAAAATAAGATTTGAAATCAACAAGGACAAAACAAAAATAATGAAAATTCCCATCAATCAAAATGGAAAAATACACATAGAAGGGACAGATATTGAATAAGTCAATCAATTTGCATACCTTGGCAGCTACATAGACCAGGATGGTGACACTAGAAAGGAAGTTAGGATCAGAATTGCAAAAGCAGCATCAATCTTCAAGAATCTTGAGAACATATGGAATTCAAAAGTTATAAGCACAAAAACCAAGTTAAGACTATTCAATTCAAATGTAATATCCACCCTCATTTATGCATGCGAAAGCTGGAAAACAACTAAAGAAATAGAAAAGAAATTAGACTCTTTTGAAAACAAATGCCTAAGGAAAATACTCAGCATCAAGTGGAATGAATTCAAGAACAATGCAGAGATAAGACAGATGACTGAACAACAACCAGTCTCATGGATGATCAGGAAAAGGAGATGGACATATGTTGGTCACTTGATGAGAAGAAATGATCAGAGAATACCAAAACAAGCTATCAAGTGGAACACAACAGGCCGAAGAAAAAGGGGCAGACCGCGTGAAACTCTGAAGAGGACATTATTAAGAGAGGCCAAATTAACAGGCATAAAATCCTTTGATGAGGTTGAAAGACTCGCCGAAGACAGGAAAAATTGGCGAACTACTTTACGAGCCCTATGTGACGTTTAACAGCATGGGAAGGATATAAGATATAAGATATATAAGACACAATCAAATGCCTTTGAGTAGTCTATAAAGGCTAGATATTGATTCACATCAAACTCTCTGCATTTCTCTATTATTAATCTTATATTGAATATATGATCTCTTGATCCTCTTCCTTGCCTGAAACCAGCTTGGACTATATTAAAGGTTACCCTTTTTTGGCAGTGGTATTAATACAGTTCTTTTCCATTCTTTTGGCCAAATACATGAATATATTTTTACATAGTGCATTATAGATTGTTGCACATTCCTTTCCTCTTGCTTTAATAAGTTCAGCTGTTATCTCATCACATCCTGGTGATTTACCATTTTTCATATTCTTTATTGCCAATAAAACTACTTCTATTGTAGGTTCGGGTTCTTTCTCCTCGAATAATAATTCACACTGTAGATTTCTGTTTTCACAGTCAGTTGTTTCATATATTCCTCTGCAATATTCCTTCTATCTTTCTAGAATTTTCTCTGTCTCTGTCAAGGTATTCCCCATCTCATCACAAATAACATTTAGTTTAGGTGTGACATTTCTAGTCAATGTCTTCATTTCTTTAAACATTTCACTATCTCTTCCACCCTTCTAATGTCTTTCTATTCTTTCACAACAATCTTGTATGTATTGTTTTTTGTCTTTTCTTATGTTTCTTCATACTGACATTACATTCTACAAAAATAACAATTACAATTAGTGTTGATTGCTAAAGGTTTCTGGGCTACAGAAGTAGATCAGGGTTTTTAAGCAAGCAGATCTATGTTCCCTGTCTCACAAAGACTATGTTAAGATAAATGTGTTCTTAACACATTTGTTCTCAGGGGAGCATATATCCTCAATTTCAGCATTGATTTAACCTGAGGGTGATATTGTACTACCTAGAACGTTCATGTGAACGAATGAATAGTTTTCGGGTATGAGTATATAAAACTAAATTTATAAATATGCACAAAGCCGCTGCAGTAAAGATGTGATAACAAAATAATAAAATTATTTAAAACAAAAGTAGTAACAGCTTAATTAATTAATGAGCATCATCATCATCATGTGCCGTGCCGACTGGCGTTGGCTATTATGCTTCTCCAGAGTACACGATCCTTCATGCAGGCCATCAGCTCAGTTGGTGATCTCCTCTCACACCATCCTGTCAGACTGTCCAGTATCATTTCTCTTGGTCTTCCTCTTGATCTTCTTCCTTCTATTTTTCCTGTTGTTATAATATTTTCAATGCCCCCTCTTCTCATTGCATGTCCTATGAAAGTACATTGTCTCTCTCTTAACTTTTTGACAAGGTTTTTTGTCTCTCCAGCTCTTCTCATACATTCTTCATTAGTTATTTTTGCTGTCCAGGGGATTCGCAACATTCTTCTAATAAACCACATTTCTGCTGCTTCCAATGATTTTTGTGCAGACTTGCCTATTGTCCATGATTCACTTCCATATAACAAGATAGGTTCAATATAGCATTTTAGGACTCGTTTTCTAACATTCATTGATAAGGATGTGTTGGTCAATATGTTTCTCATTCTCTGAAATGCAGTCTTTGCTTGGCCTATTCTGTTCCTAATTTCTGTTCTGCATTTCCCATCTGAAGTTATTACTGCTCCAAGGTATTTGAATTTCTGCACCTGCTTTAGAATAGTTCCGTTTAATTTAATACTGCATGCTGGTGGATTCTGTTTCTTATATGACCATAGTCTCTGTCTTTTTGATGTTCAAAGTAAGGCCTTTCCATTAATGAGCACTCAGTTGTAATGTTCTAGTTTACACCTTAATCATACAAAAACATACTGGACAAAGAAACAGGGAAAGAAAATATAAATTTACTTGAATGCTTATACAACAAATAAGAATAGGAAAAACAATGAACCAGCAGGAAGCTGTGCCTGAGAGTGCCTAGGTATATGAAAAGCTTCCATTGTTGTTTCAAAGGCCGACTATCAAGGTAGATCTGTGTTGAAATTTCCTGTCTGCCAATGGTCATGACTTCAGTTTTGTTCAGCACTGATTTCATGCTGTGATTTTTACATGCCCTTGCTTAGTTATCTATGTTCTGCAGTATGTGGATATACGTGCTTGGTTGTCTGCAAAAAGGAGTTCATTTATGTTCAACTACCAGGCTTGTTTTCTGAATAGTGTTGTGAATTTATCACCGTTATTTCTAAACTGGGCTGTTGGGCAGTTCTGTGGAAGAATTTTTCTATATATATTGAGTTATTTGCAGATTTGTCAATGTATGTTATGATTAGGGTCCAATACAAACTATTCAACACCAACTGTTATAAAGAGAGGGGTCAGACAAGGATGTGTCCTTTCTCCATGTCTGTTTAACCTTTATACAGAGAAGGTATTCAAAGAAGCTAGTGAGATGCCTGGATTAAACATTAATGAAATAGCAATCGATAACCTAAAATATGTGGATGACATCATGCTGACTGCAGAAAACCAAAAAGACCTGCAGAATCTACTGATGCGAATAAATGATGAAAGTCGAAAGTATGGACTGGAAATAAATGTTAGAAATACAAATGTCACGGTAATCAGCAAAGAAGAAAGCCAACAGTAAAATATAAAAATAAATTGAAATTTACTTGAATAGGTGAAAAGCTTCAGATATCTGGGGCACATGATTACTGAGGATGGAAAATGTGATATAGAAATTAACAAAAGAGTATGTTTGGCAAAAAACACCTTCAGCAGAATGAGGAAGACCCTTACATCAAAACAAATATCACAGTAACTGAGATTAAGTGTCATAAAATGCTACATATATTCAGTATTCCTTTATGGTGCAGAAGCCTGGCCCTTGAATAAGACAACAGAAAAGAAAATCAAGGCCCTTGAAATGTGGATATACAGAAGAATAGGGCATATTCCTTTTACGGAAAAAAAATAAAGTGCTAAACCAACTAGAAGTAAAAAAAGAGAAATATTGAAAATCATAAAAACAAGACAGTTAAGACACTTTGGACACATCAAGAGACATAATAATATATTGAGGACCCTTCTTGGAGGCAAGATCAAATGGAAATGAACAAGAGGACAACAGCAATATACAAGGGTTGGTTGATAAGTTCTCGGCATAAGGTACAAATACTTGAAATACACAGTTGATATCAGATGCATTTGTAGATCAGGTTAATGTAAGATTAAACATAAAGTTTCAAGAAATTAACTGCAACCAATTTTTTTTCTACATGCTACTGAAGTGGTATGGAGTGGCAGAAACTGAGAAAATGGATACAATTTCTCATTGAGCATTCATTCGCTACCTTTGCATCAAGGGCTTATCATCGAAGGAGATCCATGAGGATATGGTAGAGATTCTGGGGAAGAGTGCCTTACAGCACAGTGAAGAAATGAGCAGCTCAATTCAAACATGGAAAGGAGTCTGGAAAATGATCTCCATCCAACAAGACCAAGAACGGTAACCACAGATGAAATCACCTGCAGAATCCATGACATGATAATGGAGGATTGACGACTAACTGAGCGATACATTGCTACTGAGTTGGGCATCTCCCAGGAACATGTTCATGCCATTATTCACAATGATCTTCAAATGACAAAGGTCTCT
Organism: Achatina immaculata; assembly: GCA_009760885.1. Taxonomy (NCBI): domain Eukaryota; kingdom Metazoa; phylum Mollusca; class Gastropoda; order Stylommatophora; family Achatinidae; genus Lissachatina; species Lissachatina immaculata. The sequence goes on along the minus strand of CM019697.1, from coordinate 34,853,492 downwards.
GCTCAGTGGGTCCAGAAACTTCTTGGAGCTGATCACAAACGACAGCGTCTCAACATGTCAAGAGACAATCTTTGTGATTTTTCTGCAGATACTGAAAAGCTCCTTCAACAATTTGTGACTATGGATGAGACTTCTTATATCTTATATATCTTATATCCTTCCCATGCTGTTAGACATCACATAGGGCTCGCAAAGTAGTTCGCCAATTTTTCCTGTCTTCGGCGAGTCTTTCAACCCCATCAAAGGATTTTATGCCTGTTAATTTGGCCTCTCTTAATAATGTCCTCTTCAGAGTTTCAAGCGGTCTGCCCCTTTTTCTTCGGCCTGTTGTGTTCCACTTGATAGCTTGTTTTGGGATTCTCTGATCATTTCTTCTCATCAAGTGACTAACATATGTCCATCTCCTTTTCCTGATCATCCATGAGACTGGTTGTTGTTCAGTCATCTGTCTTATCTCTGCATTGTTCTTGAATTCATTCCACTTGATGCCGAGTATTTTCCTTAGGCATTTGTTTTCAAAAGAGTCTAATTTCTTTTCTATTTCTTTAGTTGTTTTCCAGCTTTCACATGCATAAATGAGGGTGGATATTACATTTGAATTGAATAGTCTTAACTTGGTTTTTGTGCTTATAACTTTTGAATTCCATATGTTCTCAAGATTCTTGAAGATTGATGCTGCTTTTGCAATTCTGATCCTAACTTCCTTTCTAGTGTCACCATCCTGGATGAGACTTGGGTTCATCATTTTCAACCAGAAGCCAAAGAACGTTCAAAGCAGTGAAAACATCATGGACCTCCACCTCAAAAGAAAGCAAGGGTGGTTCTGTCTGCAGGCAAAGTGATGGCTTCCATCCTTTGGGATTCAGAAGGTGTGCTATTGGTAGACTATCTTCAAAAGGGCAGAACGGTCACCGGGGCCTATTACGCTAATCTTGTGAAGCAACTGCAAGTCAAACTGAAGGAAAAACATCAACGGAAACTGATGAGAGGAGTCATCTTTCAACAAGACATTGCTCCACTTCACAAGTCGGCAGTGGCAATGGCTGCCATTTATGAATGCGGCTTCCAGTTTCTTGGACATCCTCCTTATTCCCCAGATTTGTCCCATTCTGACTATTACCTGTTTACCAAACCCAAAAAGAAGCTCAGTGGTGGCAAATTTGCTTCAGATGATGACGGCATTCATGCTGTAGACCACTTTCTACTTTCACAAGATGCTGACTTTTACAAAGAAGGGATCCATATGCCCCAGTATCACTGGACTAAGTGCAAAGACTTGCAAGGGGACTATGCTGAGAAATAACCCAAAAAAGTTGTCCACAAATAATCCGTTGTACTTTATGCTGAGAACTTATCAATCAACCCTCGTAGATGGGTGGACAACATCAAGAGATGGAGAGGGACAAGCTTGGCCAAGTGCTCTACAAAGACAAGAAACTGAGCAGAGTGGAGTTTCATTGCAGCCAACCTGCTGTGGGGAGACGACACGAAATGATGATGATTCGAAGTGTTCTGCATTTGTTTTAACTGTACACTGACTGTTTTCCTATCTTACATCCTTCCCATGCTGTTAAACGTCACATAGGGCTCGCATGGTAGTTCATCAAGTTTTCATGTTTTCGGGCGAGCTTTACAACCTCATCAAGGGATTTTATGCCTACTTATTTGGCCTGTCTTAACAATGTGGTCTTTAGAGTTTTACGTGGTCGACCTCTTTTTCTTCAGTCTGTTGTGTTCCACTTGATAGCTTATTTTGGGATTCTCTGTTTCTTCACATCATATGACTGATATACATCCACCTCTGTTTTATAATAACCCATGAGATAGATTGTTGTTCGCTCATCTGCCTTATCTCTGCATTGTTATCAAATTCGTTCCACTCTATACCAAGTATTTCCTTAGGCATGTGTTTTCCTATACATTATTATTATTATTATTATTATTATTTTGCATATGTTGATAAAAGCAGGAGGAAAGGAACGTGCAACAATCTATCATGCACTATGTAAAAAGATATGGCATTCAGATATTTTGCCAAAAGAGTGGAAAAGAACTGTAGTTATCAATCAATCAAATGCAATGCTGCGTGGATTAGGCGAACATTTCTCTCCACAGTTCCCTATCTTTAGACTTGATTATGAGATTCGCCGGTGACTTTCTTCCTAGCCACACACTGACTTCCAGTAACTTCTCTCTCTCTCTCTCTCTCTCTCTCTCTCTCTCTCTCTCTCTCTCTCTCTCTCTCTCTCTCTCTCTCTCTCTCTCTCTCTCTCTCTCTCTCTCTCTCTCTCTCTCTCTCTCTCTCTCTCTCTCTTCATCTGTCTCTTCTTCCCTCAGTTTTTCCAGTTGCCACAATGTGTTCCAATTTTCCTCTTCTCGGAAAATGTCCTACAAATCTCGCTTGTCTGGCTCTGATCTTTGCTGCAATTTCCCTTTTAACTCCAGTCTCTTTTAAGACTTCTTCGTTGGTTTTCTTAGCTGTCCATGGTACCTTCAACATCCTTATAAAAAACCATGCTTCACATCCATACAACAAAATTGGCTCGATGTAACATTTAAGTACTCGGAATCTTGTTTCCATTGATATGGATCTGTTGCACAAGATGTTTCTCATTTTCTGGAATGCTGACTTGACGTGAGCACGTCTGCTTTTTATTACGTTATGACATTTCCCATTAGCTGTTATAATTGTTCCTAAGTACTTCTTCGTTCGCTTCTACCACCAAGACCGCCCTGTGATCCTACTGAATTTACGCCTGTGGTCCTTGATAGGTCCCATGGTCCCCCTGTGGTCCCCGAAAGGACCACACGAGATCCCCGAGAGGACCACAAGAGGTTCAGAGTATCACAGGGCTTGAGCCTGTATTCTTGGTGGGTCTCATAAGCGGGATTGTGTGACACTGTGGTTTTCGTTGCACTAGTTTAGTCTAGAGTTGGACTTTCTCACCGGAAAACCTCGACGTGTTTTGAGATACCCGTGTATCATCGCCGGGTGAGAGGTGGTTGCCCATCCATTTTAGCGTTGGACTTTCTCACCGGAAAACCTCAGCGTGGTTAGGATACGCATACATTCCCGTCGCGTGAGAAGTGGTTGCCTATCTAGACTACCCTGGTCCAGTGTCTACTTGAATCTATCAACTTATTTCAGTTCTGTGCCATCGATGGTACTGCTACATTTTGATGGTATTCTTTTCTTTGAGATGACCATCACTTCAGTCTTCTTTTTATTCAGACTGAGACCTTTACTTTTACTTTCACGAACCACGATGTCCATAAGAGCCTGTAGCTCACCTTCACTTTTAGCAATCAGAACTGTGTCGTCTGTATATCTTAAGTTGTTAAGTTGTTAACTTGTTAACCCGCCAATTGATATTCCTGGCAAGCTGCCTATATTTCTCATTATGTTTTCACTGTACAACGAGAAGAGGTCAGGAGATAGAACACATCCTTATCTCATTCCCAATGTTATGTCTTGGAATGCTCCTATTTGGTATTCATCTTATCTTATCTTATATCTTATATCCTTCCCGTGCCGTTAGACGTCACATAGGGCTCGCAAAGTAGTTCGCCAATTATTCATACCACTGTCAAAAAAGGGTAACTTGAAATTATGCACAAATTGCAGATCAGTTGCCATGATTAGTCATGTGAGTAAAATTCTATTAAAAATCATAATTGGTAGACTTCATAAGAAAATAAAAGAAATCAATATGGTCCAAGCTGGTTTCAGGCAAGGAAGAGGAACAAGATATCATATATTCAATATGAGATAATAATAGAGAAATGCAGAGAATCTATATCTATCTTTTATAGACTGTTCAAAGGCATTTGATTGTGTACAACACCAGAAACTTTGGGAAATAATGGAAAAATGATTTCCAACACATTGATACAATTAATATCACTGCTGTATCTAGATCAACTGGCAACAGTAAGAATAAATGGCGAAACAGCAACTTGGTTTGACATAAAACAAGGAGCCCTTCAGGGGTGCATATTGTCGTCTTACTTAATTTGTATGCTGAAAATATAATGAGGAATGTTAGAGAAGATGTAGACAAAGAATATTATGATGCCATTAAAATTGGAGGTTATGAAATACCAGAGATTAGATATGCTGATGACACAGTATTACTGTCCTCAACACAAAAAAGTAATTGAAAAACTAATTGTGTCAATCTGTAAGAACTTTTTTTTTTAATCACCGGCAAGGACGCTGCTAGATAAGTTTACAACTTCGCGGTGTTGAGGGTTTTCTTTTTATTAAAATGTTCTTAGTCTGGATGGAAGGACCACCTTGTTAATCATGGTTGTCTTCCTTGCTAGTCTGTAAGAGTAGTAAAGATCAAAATCTTTTTTTTTTATTAAAATGTTCTTAGCCTGGATGGAAGGACCACCTTGTTAATCATGGTTGTCTTCCTTGCTAGTCTGTAAGAATAGTAAAGATCAAAATCTTTTTTTTTTAAGACGACGAAAACAACAGGCCGTGACCCGGTGGTACTGCAAACCGGGTCCACTCTTAACGAGATGTAGACCATTTCCGCGGCATTCAATATGCAGGGCAAACCTCATGCATTTTGTTTAGTTCAAAAATAACGACGCTTTTGTTTAACCAAAGGGCATTTTGATCAGTGTACATGCCAAGAGGACACTTTGACCTCAACCACTTTGATCTTAGCCAAAAGAAGAAAACTAAATTGATGACAACTAACAAAACAAATAAGTCAGATGAAATATGTATCAATGAGGAAAAATTGGAAGAGGTGGATAGTTTTTAATATCTTGGATCATTACTTACTAATAATGGAGATACAATGAGGGAAATTAAAAGGAGGGCATTTATCATTCTTCAAAAAGAAAAACAACTAAAGAAGCTATGAAGAGGAACAGACAGAACCACAAAAAGAAGATTTTTAAAAGTGTGCATTTTCCCATATAATCCATGTATATTATCTACCTTGTTTTTTTTAAAATTGACATAGACTTTATAATGAAAAGATGCTGTACAGATAAAATCGGCATTGATTGGGTATGTGGGACCCAAATAGAAGATCTTGATTTTCCATATGACATAACTCTTATCAGTTACAATGTGAAATCGATACAGGAAAAAACAGATTTCCCGTCTTCCTTTGCTAGCAAAATAGGTTTTGAAATTAACAAAGACAAAACAAAAATTATAAAATTTCTCATTAATCAAGAAGGAAAAATATACGTAGAAGGAACAGCTGTTGATGAAGTAAACTAATTTGCATACCTTGGCAGCTACATGGACCAGGATGGTGACAACAGGAAGAAAGTTAGAATTAGAATTACACAAGCAGCTTTGTCCTTAAAAAAATCTTGAGAACATATGGAATTCAAAAGTTATAAGCGCAAAAACCAAGTTAAGATTATTCAATTCTAATGTGATATCCACCCTCATTTGTGCATGTGAAAGCTGGAAATCAACTAAAGAAATAGACACAAAATTATACTCTTCTGAAAACAAATGCCTCAGGAAAATAATTGGTATAAAGTGGAATGAACAACATAGAGATAAGACAGTTGAGCAAACAGCAACCTGTCTCATGGGTGATCAGAAAAAGAAGATGGATATATGTAGGCCACGTGATGAGAAGAAACAATCAGAGAACACCAAAACAAGCTATCAAGTGGACCACAACAGGCTGAAGAAAAAAAGAGGTTGACCACGTGAAACTCTAAAGAGGACATTGTTAAGAGAAGCCAGTTTAGTAGGCATAACATCCTTTGATGACGTTGAAAAACTCGCAGAAAACATGAAAACTTGGCAAACAACTATGCAAGCTCTGTGTGACGTTTAATGGCACGGGAAGGATGTAAGATCTTTCCCATCGCAATATGTGCCTGCGAGACCCGAACACTTTACAAAACAGCTGAGAAACACATAGATGGCCTTGAATGTAAATACTACAGAAGAGATCTTCAAATATCGTGCAAACACACACACACACACACACACAACATATATATATATATATATATATATATATATATATATATAACAAGAACTTAATATTGAAGAAGACTGGCTAGCAAAGAGGATTAAAAAGAGAAAACTTAAATATTTTGGACACATTAAACGTCATCATAATTTAGAGAAGACCGTCTTGGAAGGGTACATAATGGAGAAAAGAAAGAGAGGTAGACCAAGGCGAAGATGGCTGCAAAACACCGTTGATAATCTGCAAATGGATGCAACAGCAGCAGGGCATTTTGCTTAATACTGAGAGGCCTACAGGAGAGCTGTTAGGGAGGCAAAGTTCCGCAAAGGACATACAAATAACTGACTGACATGTTGACAAAAGGGACACAGTGAAATGAAAATTGCACCTAAATGTAACTTAAAAGAAGCGTGTATATGCAATACAGATAAATAAACAGCTGATCACGATAATTATTATACTGTCCAAAAGAAATGCATAGCTTATACAAGCTTCACTTTTTTACATGTTCTGACAAAAAAATTTGTCCCAGTTATCTCAAACCAAACAAAAAAATTGTCACCAAGATATCAGGTCCATGATTTAGCGTGAATTTTGCTATTCTCGTGTATAGTCAGAATGCAGTTGCTGCCCTTGCTAATCACGTTTTTTTTAAAAAACCATAACTCACGTTGCTTTTATGGAAAAGTCATGATTTTTGTGGTGAGCACAACTCACTTCCCATGCAAATGAAACCCTATAAAAGGATGAGGTTACACAAACAAATTAATTAATTTTCAACCAGACAATTATGGCGCGCCTCTCGCAAAATTTACGAAACAATGCTATTGGGTGCCTGCAAGCAAGAAAAAGTCAAAGCCAGGTTGCTAGGCATTTAAACGTGCATCAGAGTACCATCAGTTGACTTTGGCACCGTTTCAAAGTCACTAACTCAGCTGAAGACTGGCACCGCAGTGAACGACCCATGGTGACAACAGCAGCTGATGATCACTTTATTCTGGTTCATCACTTCAGAAACAGGTTTACAGCAGGTTCCTCAAGTGCCCAGTCATTGCTTGCAGGACGTCGTGTGTCTGATCAAACTGCCCGGAATAGACTTCATGAAGCTGGACTGGTGGCACGACGACCTCACCGAGGTCCTGTCTTACGAGACGCCATCGCCAAAAATCGACTTGTTTGGGCCAACCAGCATCGACCCTGGACAACTGACAATCAAAGGAGACGTGTTTGGTTTAGTGACGAATCTTTCTTTTTGTTGCACCACCATGATATGCAGAGAAGAGTCTGCCATAGCATACATTAATGTTTTGCCCAAAATTGCGTTGATGAAGCTCAGCCACACGGTGGTGGAGGTGTAATGGTATGGGGAATGATCCGTTTCAATGGAAGGAGTCCATTGGTGCAGATTGAAGGAGGCCTAAATGCACAACGATAGGTAAATGAAATTCTTCGACCCCATGTCATTCCATTTTTGGCTGCGCAAAGGGTTGTGTTTCAACAGGACAACGCCAGACCCCATTCTGCATGGTTCACTACACAGTTCCTGACCGCCAACAACATTCTCACCCTTCCCTGGCCATCCCTGTCTCCAGACATGAATCCGATCGAGCACCTATAGGATGAGCTGCAAAGACGTGTTTGTCGCCGAAACGTTTCTCCAGCCAGTCGTCATGATCTGTGGCAGGCTCTCCAGGAAGAGTGGGCAGCCATCCCACAGGCGCACATCATACATCTGATCGCGTCTATGCCCAGAAGATGCCAGTCGTTGATCGATGCAAGCAGAGGCCACACATTATAATAACTTGAGAACCCCTGGGACTAGCAAATTCTCGTCACACAGATGCAAGAAACTGTCAAGTTGCATAAAATAGGAAAAAGTAGGAGCAGCTTTATTACTTAACGATTACAGAGTTGAGACGTTTCTGCTTGAGCCTTATCATACAAAAACGTACAGGACGAAGAAATAGAGTAAATAAAGTATAGATTCACATGAATACTATTTAAAAAAATGATTAATGATGTTAATGATTAACATTCTCTTCAATCGTTATAGTACCTCTCCATTAGGTCCACCCCTTCTTACTTTTCAAACTTCTTCACAGCATCACTCTGCAACCCCTCTTCCCCAATCATCTGTTTCAACTTCTCCCAGCTAGGTCAATATTGTATCTCTCTCTCTCCCCTCCCCAGTTCCCTATCCACCACCCCCAGTTACAACCCACCGACCACATATCACAGGTCTCTATTTAAACAGTCTCCACGTTCTACTAAATCCATTCCTGACACACACCGCCAGACAAGTCACACCTTACAATTTACAACTAAGTACTCTTTACAAAATTTTTAAAAAATAGTATTCATGTGAATCTATACTTTATCTCCTCTCTCTATTTCTTCGTCCTGTATGTTTCTGTATGATTAAGGCTCACGCCGAAACGTTACAACTTTGTAATCGTTAAGTAATAAAGCTCCTCCTACTTTTTCCTATTTTATACATTCTGGTATCACAGCTTTACTGCAGTGCTTCGTGTATAGTTACATACTTATGCACTAATTATTGTGTGTTATAAGAAACTGCCAAGTGAGTGTTTAAAACCTCAGGTATTATTGTGTGCAATTTGAAAATAATATTCTTTCAATTTAAAAAGCTATAGAATATCAAAGTTATGGCTAAAATTGGGCCTTTTTCTTTTTTAAACAGTATACCAGCGTGATGGTGAAAAAGTCAGTGCCAACAACATATTGTTTCGTGTCTTTTCTATGAATGTTTTACCGGAAATCGTGATCAGAAAACGAAACCCTTTCCTTTTCCTATGGGTTAGTACTGGAGCTCGACTTTTCCTATAATGAAGGTAGTATTTCACATTGCATTGAGCATAATAAAGAGGGAGATTTTACTAGAAAGTGTACCTAAAAGTAATGTAAATTATCATACTTCCATATTTGTCAGACTTAGATAGATGGATGCAGTATTAAATGGTAACTTCTTTGAAGATTTTTTTTTTTTGCAAAGGGGCATCGACAATTGGTGCTTGTAATGTGAAAAAAAAAATGTTCGGGGAGCACTTCTCCTATTTGCTGCCAGAGACATCCTATTAAATAGGTTTCATTTTATATCCTTACATATAGTGTAACCTGGATTTAGATTTAAAATGTAATCTTTTTTCAATGCTTAAATGTTGACATGTATTGTTTTAGCTGAACATAAGTTTTCCTGCAACCGGCTGTCAAAAACTGATTGAGGTAGATGATGAGAAAAAGTTACGTCCGTTTTATGATAAACGCATTTCTGCTGAGGTATCTGCAGACAACCTGGGAGACGAATGGAAGGTATGTAAAACATAGAAGTCAAACTTTTCCTATCTGTTTTTATTTTCCTTTGGCAGTTGATGATATAAGATAGCTGACAGTAGTAATATATAGAAGAAAGTTGACAGTAGAGATATATAGAAGAAAGTTGACAGTAGAGATATATAGAAGAAAGTTGACAGTAGAGATATATGGAAGAAGAAAGCTGACAGTAGTAATATATAGAAGAAAGCTGACAGTAGTAATATGTGGAAGAAGAAAGTTGACTGTAGTAATACATGGTAGAAAGCTGATAGTATAAATGTTAGAATAAAATTGACAATGGTGAGTGCTGAAGGAAAGATGGCAGTAGTAGATAATTGAAAGAGTGTTGACAGAAGAAAACTGACAGTATGGATTAAGAAAGATAGATAATGGGGGTAGACAATGGGAAGAAGATGACAGTATATTTTCACAAGTTCATTTAAGAGGTTTATTCTTGCATAGTCTGTATGATTTCACTTGAGAAGCTTATTCTCATAAGGTCTGTATGAATTCATTTGAGAGGTTTATGAAGTGTGATCAAAAAAGTATTTTGGACTTACAGAAAAAAAACTACAAGAGTTAGCGATCTGTAATTTATAGGTTTTTATTTCTGAGCATAGGAAAAAAGTCACAAGGAGCAATATCAGGTGAATATGGTGGTTGTTGGACCTGTAGAATGCAGTGCTTAGCAATAAACTGCTGCACAAGTTGCGGTGCAAGGGCGGGCGCATTGTCATCGGGTTGCCAGTTGTCACTCTCAGTCAATGTCAGCCTTTTGCTGCGGAGTCCCACAAACACCACAAAACTTCACATTAGTATTCCTTGTTGACTATCTGACCTGAAGGAACATATTCATGATAATTCACTGTAATCAAAAGTCAGCATTGTCTTGAAATTGCTGTGGCTCTGTCATTCTTTTTTTGGTCTGGGAGACGTTGGGGGTTCCGCAGCAAAGACTGGGCCTTAGTTTTGGGCCTGTTTTTAGGTCATCTGAGAGCACTTTTGGCACAGTTTAGCTGAGACATGTCACATTGTCTGTAAGAATTGACCAAATTGAATGGAAACTAACGTGTAAGTCTTCAGATAACTCATGAATAATGATTCAGCGATTTTGCAGCACAAATGCATGGATAAGTTTGATATTTTCTTCAAGTTTGCTGGTTGAGGGCTTCCCGGACCATTATCACTCTCAACACTTTCACGATCATCTTTAAAACGTTTATACCACTCATATACTTGTGTATGACTCATACGCTCCTCCTAATAGACTACCTGTAACTTTAAGTATGTGTCTTTGCATGTTTTGGCAAGTTTTTTGACAAAATCTGGTGCAGATTTGTTGATCCAGTTTTTCTGACATGACAGTTGCAATGAACAGATTGTAAACAAAGCAGACAAGCAGGGGCGACATGACTTGTGTGTAGTATATGTGAAGGTCAACCTGTGCCTGTTCACTTTTGGTTGTTCAAGAGTTATGGCCTCAGTCTGGATACTTTTTATCATACTTCATATTCTCACAGAGTCTGCTGGAGTTCACTTGAGAGGTTTATTCTATTTGATCTTTGAGAGCTCATTTGTGCGATTAACTAATCAATTGATTGAACTTTATTTGCAGAAAAATTGGCGGGCATGCCCTTTATTCTGCCATTTATCATATTACTACTGTCAGCTTTTTGTTTATTCTCGCAAAGTTTGTACAGGTCCATTTAAGAAGCTTATTCTACATGGTCTTTGTGAGTTCACATATGAGATTTATTCACACAGGGTTACATTGTCAGAATTAGTGGCGGTAATGACAAGCAAGGGTTTCCTATGAAGCAAGGTGTGCTGACTACTGGGCGTGTCAGGCTACTCTTAAGTAAAGGTCACTCATGCTATCGTCCACGCCGCACAGGGGAACGAAAACGCAAGTCTGTTCGTGGCTGCATTGTTGATAGCAATCTAAGTGTACTTGCTCTTGTCATCATCAAGAAAGGTTGGTATTTGTGCTTAGATGGTACATCTATATGTGAGATCTGATCCAAAAAAAAGTGCTAGCATTGTATGGAGCTCTAGCAGGAAAAACTAGTTATATGCAGGAAACTCTCTACCGTAGAGAGTGGAACAACAACACAACTCCTTCAGATCATCAGAGGAAGTACCCCCCCCCCCCCCAGACAAGTGTTTCGGCCCTATTAAACTCTTGACACTCTAAGGGGGGTGGGCCCCTCTGGGTCATGACTCCCAGAGGTCTTGTGAGTTGTTGCTTTTTTTTTCCGGTCCCGGGATTGAACCCATGATCTTCCAGTTGCCACTGCACTTTTTTGAAGTGCGTCTTTAGTGATTTAGCTACGGAGGACTGGTATTGGTTGTGATGTGTTGTGACAGTCATCTGTGTATTGACTGCCATTGAGCTCATTTCTTTCAAATTTGATAGTGGTTTGTGTAATGATTTTTAAGATGGATTGACCAAATGTTTGTTTTCAACAACAAAAATTGATGAAAGAACAGATTAGCTTGTGAAATTTTTTTTCAAATTTGAAACAGCAATCACAGAAACACTTTAGCTTTTGAAAACAGCATTTTGGAGAAGTCAAATCACAAGTTTAGGCACTTTGAACAAGGCAGAAATGGTTAAAGGCCAGATAGGCTGTTGGCTATGAAACCCAGTGGGAAGATTATCCAGGTTCTTAGTTAGTGGTGGAGTATTAGAGAGGTCGCAGAAAAAAGTGGGAATATCAATATAAAGATAATTTAACCAGTGTTGTTAGCGTGAGTTGTGTTGCCCCATAACAGAATACCAGAATGAGAACAGTGATATTCACAATTTAGCTTTTTGGAAAGGGCAGAACCCTACCTTGATTTTAAGTTAATGTTACAGTAGGTGGTGAAAGTTGGAATTAGTCACTGCCATTGAAACAAATCAGTTTTCGTAATGGAAAACTCTGAATTTTCTAAGAGTGAAGAACATTCAGCACATATTTTTTAATTCCAGAGTTTATCTTGAATGAGTACAAACAGATCAAATTGTAAAACTTTTTCTTGGAGTTTTGAAGTTTTTATGTGAGGAAGAGGTAGCCAGAAAAAATAGATCATGGCTACTACATCACAGCAGCACCAGAAAGTTGAAAAAAAAATAGATCATGGCTACTACATCACAACAGCACCAGAAAGTTGAAAAAAAATAGATCATGGATACTACATCACAGCAGCACCGAAAGTTGAAAAAAATAGATCATGGATACTACATCAAAGCAGCACCAGAAAGTTGAAAAAAATAGATCATGGATACTACATCACAGCAGCACCAGAAAGTTGAAAAAATACATACAGATACTACATCACAGCAGCACCAGAAAGTTGAAAAAATACATACAGATACTACATCACAGCAGCACCAGAAAGTTGAAAAAAATAGATCATGGATACTACATCACAGCAGCACCAGAAAGTTGAAAAAAACTAGATCATGGATACTACATCACAGCACCAATTACATTCTGGTTCGATAGTTTTTAAAAAAAAATGTTAAAGTGAAAAACATTTTTCCTGATTCATTGGTCACTAAGCTCACTGTGGTTTTTTTTTTTTTTGAGAACTGAAGAGCTTGTTAAAATGAAGCAGTTTTAAAATGAAGTAGTAAAAGAAAAATTGGAGTGTTGGTTTAAGAGTGATTCATAAAAGTGCCTACAAGAAGGGCTTCTAGTGTCTAGCAGCTCTAGGAGACTATATCATCAAAGGGAATCATTTTAATTTATACTTTTTTTATCTTTTATTGATGAATTTTATTGCTACAGATGCAGAGTTTCAAGTTAGTGTGGTAAACAAATTAGACTTGTGATTATCTGGAGAATTTTGAGAATCTCTTTGACAGCAAATTTCAAGAAAACTCAAAAGAAATTATTGCAGACATTGTGGTAAACATTATTCCTTCTAACCATTAATTCTAAAATAGCTGTTATAAGGGTAGAGGTGAAACTAAAATATTTAGGTGATTAGGGCAACATTTTATGAAATTACTCCTGCAGCCAAACAGCTGTGGGTTTTATCCTAGGGACTAGATCTGTTTGTGTGACTAGATATATAGGGACTAGATATTTTTGTAGCTTGATTTTCAAGAAATATACGTCTTCTTCTTCATACGCACAATGGAGATGATGCGTGGTACCCTGATTTTTCAAATGCGCCTTTTGGCTGGATACCTCTGACTTCAACACCTTTCCTTACTAGCGCAGACTGTCTTTTCACAACATACCTGAAATATGATTGTGACCCTTGTGTTTTTTTGTTTTTTTTAAATAGTATATATAGGGACTAGACTAGTTTGTTGCAGATAAGTGCAGGAAAAAAAAAACAAAGTCATAGCCGTCGCTTGAGAAGAAATCCAAACAAAAATTTTCCTAGGTGAACAAAGATTTTCCTAGACTTACAGCCCTTGAAATAAGTGAAACATTTCAAATGCCAAAGTAGCACAATATCATCTTCAGAGAAAATTGATGCTGAGTTCTCAGATGCAATAAAGCGACTCGGGTCATTGATACAAATGACTCCTTTACTGAAAAACAGATACATCACAACTGAAACAGAAAGAGCACTTTACAACACAGTTTTCCTTCAAACTCTATGCTATCAATGTCAAACATGGACACTACTGGCCAAGAATAAAAGGAAAATCATCACAACAGAAGTGAGATGTTTAAGGAGAATACTAAATGTGACAAGAAGAGACTAAATAGGAAATGACACCATCAGGGCAAAGGTTGGAGTAACACCAGTATTCAGAAATGGCAAGTCAAATCATTCGGCCATGTAACACATTTACCACCAGCCAGTATACCACAGAACACATTCACACTAAGATTTGTAGGTTACAGAGGAAGAGACCACCCACGCAAAAGATGGAGAGAGGAAATTACAGGAGCATTAAATATCCCATTATATGAAACAAATTGCTGAACCCTATCAAGGTGTCTGTTTGTGTCCTTAACACCAAAAGGTAAATGAGGAAGACAGGACTTGTTTGTGTACTGAATATCTGGGGACGAGACTTGCATGTATACATGGACATAGCTCCATAGACAAAGATTTTAATAAATATAGAGAGAGGATGACATTAATGAATATTGTTCTTGAAGATTGAAGATAGTTTAGTACATTTAGAGAAGTGACACTACTGAGCATTGTTATTGAAGATAGTTTAGTAGATTTAGAGAAATGACACTACTGAGCATTGTTCTTGAAGATAGTTTAGTAGATTTAGAGAAATGACACTACTGAGCATTGTTCTTGAAGATTGAGGATAGTTTAGTAGATTTAGAGAAATGGCACTAATGAGCATTGTTCTTGAAGATTGAGGATAGTTTAGTAGATTTAGAGAAATGGCACTACTGAGCATTGTTCTTGAAGATTGAGGATAGTTTAGTAGATTTAGAGAAATGGCACTACTGAGCATTGTTCTTGAAGATTGAGGATAGTTTAGTAGATTTAGAGAAATGGCACTACTGAGCATTGTTCTTGAAGATTGAAGATAGTTTAGTAGATTTAGAGAAATGGCACTACTGAGCATTGTTCTTGAAGATTGAAGATAGTTTAGTAGATTTAGAGAAATGGCACTACTGAGCATTGTTCTTGAAGATTGAAGATAGTTTAGTAGATTTAGAGAAATGGCACTACTGAGCATTGTTCTTGAAGATTGAAGATAGTTTAGTAGATTTAGAGAAATGGCACTACTGAGCATTGTTCTTGAAGTTTTTTTTTTATTTTTCTTTTCTGGTTTTGGAGATTTAAGCTTATTTATCTGTCACTTTTTTTTTTCTAGACAAGATATAACCTGTTAATAAGTGTAGCATATATTTCAGGTGAGCAGGAGATTCCAGGTTTGACTGATACAACCATCCCCCGGCGTCTTGGTCCAAAGAGAGCTAGCAAGATCAGAAAACTATTCAACTTATCAAAGGAGGATGACGTGAGACAGTATGTTGTGAGAAGACCTTTACCTGAAAAAGAAGGTTTGTTTGTTTGTTTTTAATTCTGTATAACTTCTGTGAGCATATATTTTAAATTCTTATTGATCCTGCTGTTATAGTCTATAGGTTAATATTATTACCTAACATTGTAAATACTCACTGATTCTGCCATTAGATGCTGTGGTACAATTTCATTTGCAAAGAAATGTCCCATGTGCCAGTCATATTACCTCCATAGACAATACTTGGTTCCAGCAACATCAAGAAAAACTGGAAATGTCCAAATAGAAATACCTAAAACTATACAGATTACAAATGGTTCCCAACTTACATAATTGTTTCACTAAAATTTTTAATCAGTCAGTTATTTTTTATGTCAGATTTACCATACCCCCAGTCTCACTGTTTCACTGCCATCTTTTTTCTAGCTATCACAAACGCACAAGCCAAAAATTTGGTCTTTCTTTAGATGCAAAAGAAACCTGTTAGCCTCTTTTGTATGTTATATAGTTTTGCTGTCTTCTGTTTTTCCTGCCTTCTCTGCTTCTTTCACCATATTGTCCATGTATTCTCTTTTATCCCTTCTAGCTGAACTTTTTACTTTATTGTCTGCTTCTTTGTATGTTGCTTTTGCCAAATCTCTTCCAAGATCTTTCTTTACATTTACCATGGCAAATTTTGCTGCTTGTCTTTCATGTATGGATTTCCATGTGTTATCTGATATCTGTGCTATTCTATTTGTTGTTTACAGTCCAGCACTTGTTTTAGCTGCTGTAATTATGGCTGTGTTATAAGAATGCCATAATTCATCTATATCTGTCTCCTACACCTCACTGAATGCAGCAAACTGTTTGGTAAGTTCCAGATTAAAATTAATCTTAGTATTTTCATCCTGTAGACTATGACTGTTTATCTTTCTAAGTAATGCTTTCTTGTGTTGGCTTTTCAGTTTTAGTCTTATTTTCCCTATACACAGATTGTGATCACTGTTGATGTCTGCACCCCCTATATGCTCTTACATCTATCAGAGATCTTCTTCGTTTGCTTCTACCACCAAGACCACCCTGTAATTCTACTGAATTTACTCCTGTGGTCCTTGATAGGTCCCCATGGTCTCCAAAAGGACCACATGTGATCCCTGAGAGGATCACAAGAGGTTCAGAGTATCACAGGGCTTGAGCCTGTATTCTTGGTGGGTCTCAGAAGCGGGATTGTGTGACACCGTGGTTTTCATTGAACCAGTTTAATCTAGAGTTGGGCTTTCTCACAGGAAAACCTCACATGTTTTGGATATGAGTATATCCCCTCTGGGTGAGAGGTGGTTGCCCATCCAGTCCAGCATTGGACTTTCTCACCGGAAAACCTCAGCGTGATTAAGATATGCATACATCCCCATCGGGTGAGAGGTGGCTGCCTACCTAGACTGCACTGGTCCAGTGTCTCTGACTTCAGAATTTTACCCTTCCTAGTTGTGACCAGGCCGGAGCTAGTGAGTTTCACCCCTGAGTTAAGCCGCTTTAGGCATATTATCCCAGAATGGGTAAAGAATGGACGTGGTCGGCCTCTAGAGCAGAGGGTGTCATGGTATGAGTAGCTCTCGCCATGAGACTACTGGACATAGCAATTAAGTTTCACTTTATCCTTTCCATCACGGCTTCTCACGGCAACCCTGATAGTCTCACCTGCAGCGTCTTAACTCCTGGATTAAGCCAATTCAGGCATTCCGCCCGGTACTTCTTACATACATCAGTATCAGCAGAGTATTTCAAAATGCCATCTTGGTAGAAAAAACAATCCCAGGATCAGATTATTTATGCTGACCACAGATGCAGAAAAGTGAGAAACATCAAACTGAATATAGAACTTCTTAAAAATGACCAAGAACTGCGAGAACAATACAGAGTTATTATAACAAATAGATACAATGCAGTAGCAAAGATAAATAGTATAGATGAACAATGGGAAATGTTAAGAGATTCTATCCACCAAACTGTTAATACCACACAAAAAAAAGAAGCCCCTAAAAATAAATGGATGACAGACGACATCTTAGGACTGATGGACAAGAGGAGGAGGAGTAAAAATAACGAGAGAAAATACAACAAAATAAATAAAGAAATAAGACGCAAATGCAGAGAAGCAAAAGAAGTGCGGTTAAATGAGCAGTGCAGACAGATAGAGGACTCTCATATTAAAGACAGCAAAAACATGCACAAACGAATTAATGAACTCACAGGCAGGAAAACAAAATATACCACAGGATGCCTGAAATTGAAAGAAGGTAAAATGTTCATGGGAAAAGAAGACATTGTGGACAGAGTATATCGGTGAGCTATATGGAGGAGAAAGACCAGAATTAACACCAGATACTGAAAACTGTGAGGGACCACCAATACTTGAATATGAAATCATAGATGCCATCAAACACATGAAGAAAGGAAAAGCGACTGGGTCAGATAATATAACAATAGAAGAAATAGAGGCACTAGAGGAGACAGGAATAAAAATAATAACCAAGTTACTGAATGATATTTACAACAGTGGTTATATTCCCAGTTACCTGATTAAATCCACGTTTATAGCACTACCAAAGAAACCAGGTGCAAAGGAATGTGATGACCACCGGACTATCAACCTCTCATGTCACATAACGAAGCTACTTCTGAGAATAATTATGAGAACAACAAGGAAAAAGATAAAAATGGAAATAGCAGATGAACAGTTTGGATTTGTTGAAGGAAAGGGAACACACAATGCCATTTATGCTTTACAAACACCAACAGAAAGAGCTTTAGAACTACAGAAAGATCTCTACTTATGCTTCATTGATTACACCAAGGCATTTGACAAGGTGAAACATAATGAAATTATTAAAATGCTTGAAGACATCAATATAGACAGCAAAGACCTGAGGATTGTAAAACATCTATAGTGGCAGCAAGAAGCAGCAGTTCGAGTTGAAAATAGAATTGGAAAATATCAACCTTTAAAACAAGGGGTGCAACAAGGATGTGTACTATCCCCAGACCTTTTTTCTCTGTATAGCGAGAATATTCTAAGAACAATCATCACAGAACCAGGCATAAAAATTGGAGGATACAATATTAACAACCTTTGGTATGCTGATGACACAGTACTGATAGCTGAGAACCAACAAAGACCTGCAAAATCTCTTGGATAAAGTCGCCAAAGAAAGTGAACAGAAAGGCCTTAATTTGAACATCAAAAAGACAGAGACTATGGTTATATCTAAGAAACAGAATCCACCAGCATGCAGTATTAAATTAAATGGAACTATTCTAAAGCAGGTGCAGAAATTCAAATACCTTGGAGCAGTAATAACTTCAGATGGGAAATGCAGAACAGAAATTAGGAACAGAATAGGCCAAGCAAAGACTGCATTTCAGAGAATGAGAAACATATTAGCTAACACATCTTTATCAATGAATGTTAGAAAACAAGTCCTAAAATGCTATATTGAACCTATCTTATTATATGGAAGTGAATCATGAACAATAGGCAAGTCTGCACAAAAATCATTGGAAGCAGCAGAAATGTGGTTTATTAGAAGAATGTTGCGAATCCCCTGGACAGCAAAAATAACTAATGAAGAATGTATGAGAAGAGACAAAAAAACCTTGTCAATAAGCTAAGAGAGAGACAATGTACTTTCATATGACATGCAATGAGAAGAGGGGGCATTGAAAATATTATAACAACAGGAAAAATAGAAGGAAGAAGATCAAGAGGAAGACCAAGAGAAATGATACTGGACAGTCTGACAGGATGGTGTGAGAGGCGATCACCAACTGAGCTGATGGCCTGCATGAAGGATCGGATACTCTGGAAAAGCATAATAGCCAACGCCAGTCGGCACGGCACATGATGATGATGACCACAGATGAACAATTGACAGTGAGTTGACTAAACATAAAGTAAAAATAAAAGAAGTAAGCACTGTGCATTATCAGACATACCTATCTTTTGTGGTCTTAGCATAGAAGAATGCCTGAATGATATCTGTGATGCAGGACATACTGCATCCTATCTGTCTAAATCAGTGTCATACATCATAGATCTGTTTAAATGAGTTTTCATAGCATCAGCAAATATGCCAACAGAATGTGATCAACAGTCTGATAAACCACAGCACAGAAATACTAGTAAGAAGCATTAATGTAAGAGAGCAAAATAACCCAGTGACAAAAATTGCAGAACATTAAATGAATAACAGAATTCTTTCTGGATGTAAAAAAAATACTTACATTTGTGCTTCATTGATTACATAAAAGCATTTAGTGGTGAGACATAAGATATTATACTAATGCTGGAAAAATTTCATGTATGTGGGAAAGATGAAAAGTAATAAAAATGTTTGGCAAAGTCAAAGAGCTATGATACAGGTAAATGTCAGGTAATAAAAAATACATCAACAGCAGACTTACTAGACCAAACCAGGCTTTTGCAGTGCTGCAGACTATATGGAAATCTAAAAAATGTCACATAGTGCTTGCATGGTAGTTCACCAACTTTCCTGTTTTCGGCGAGCTTTTTGACCTCACCAAGGGATGTTGTGCCCACTAAACTAGCCTCTCTTAATAATGTCCTCTAGAGTTTCTTGTGGTTGGCCTGTTGTGTTCCACTTGATAGCTTGTTTTGGGATTCTCTGATTGTTTCCTCTCATCAGATGACCGACATGTCCATCTGTTTTTTTCTGATCACCCATGAGACAGGTTGTTTGCACATCTACCTTATCTCTGCTGTGTTCTTGAATTCGTTCCATTTTATACCGAATATTTTCCTTAGGCATTTGTTTTCAAGAGTCTAATTTCTTGTCTGATTTCTTCTTTAGTTTTCTAGTTTTCACATGCATAAATGAGGGTGGATATTACATTAGAATTGAATAATATTAACTTGGTTTTTGTGCTTTATAACTTTTGAACGCTATATGTTCTCAAGATTTTTGAAGATCAGTGCTCTTTTTGCAGTTGTAATTCTAACTTCCTTTCAGGTGTCACCATCTTGGTCTATGTAGCTGCCGAAGTTTGCAAATTGGCGTACTTCTTCAACAGCTGTTCCTTTTACGTATATTTTTTTATCTTTGTGTTCTTCGAAGTTGATATCCTGATGCTCTGTTGGTTTTGCTGCAGTTTCTGTGACGGTTATTTTTTTTCCCATCTAGAGTTGCCTCTAGGAGGGTCTCAGGGTAAGGTTGTTAGCCTTATGCCCAACTCCTGTTTCATGATATGTGACAAATCAAAAGAATCATATGAAAGTATGTCGGCAAGAGCGTTAAAAAACACGTGCCATCTTGCACATCATACATGTCACTAGACCAGTGAAAATTCAAGGTGCGGTCAATCAGTACTGGGACAAAATAACCATGCTTGAACGGAGAGTAGTTATGACACTGGCCGCTAGGATCATGACTCCCCCCAGTGTATGACTGATCAGTGTGCTTAAAATGGGCATTTTGTGTGCAGTGGAAGTGGCACAACGCAAGTTTTTTCAGATCAGAAAAAGATGGACATGTGTCGGTATGTGCTGAGAAGAAATGGATAATCCCAAAACATATCAAGTGGAATACAAAAGGCTGAAAAAAAAAAAGATAGACTGCATGAAACTGTAAAGAGGACATTGTTAAGAGAGGCCAGTTTAGTGGGAATAACATCCCTCGATGAGATTGAAAAGCTTGCCGAAAACAGGAAATCTTGTGAAACTACCATGCGAGCCCCATGTGACGTTTAACAGCACAGGAAGGATGTAAGGAAGCTGAAGCTGAAGGGACAAAAATTTCTGATGGTGGAGGAAATCCAAGCAGAGTTTGCCTGCTTTTCTCAACACACTGGGAGAACATTTCTTCCAGGAATGCTTCCAAAAGTGGCAGCATGGCTGGGATCATTGCCAAGACTCAGTACTTTGAGGGTTATGGTGGCTGCTAACATTGTAAGATTACTTTTTTTTCTTCCCGGTGTTTATTGACTGCACTTTTTACATGCAAAATAAACAAGTTTACAGTCCTCTGTGCAAGCAGTATTACTCTGTATGTCATGGGTTGCACAACATGGAAAGTTGATTATGGCCAGAAAACAAATAAATAAAAATCCTTTGAGCATATCATGAAAAGGCAAAATTAGAAAACCTGATGCATCTGAAATTTGCAAGAAAAAAAAATAGAGATAGGAAGAGAGGATTATGTTATTGTTAGCTAGTTGAAAGTATTATTTCAATAGCTTGATAATCATTTCAGTGTTGGCTAATAATCTGTTTTCAGTAGCTGGACAGTTTTGTCATTGTATGCTGATGATTTGTTTTCAGTACCAGGATAATTTCATCAATGTATATTGATCAGTTTTTTTTTCTCAGATAATAGTTTTACATTACTTGTCTGGCATTGTTTCTTGTCTCAGGCAAGAAAGCCAAGAGCAAAGCACCCAAGATTCAGCGTCTGGTGACCCCTGTGGTCTTACAACGAAAACGCCATCGACTTGCACTGAAGAAAAAAAGAGTGCAGAAAAAGCGCGAGGAGCATGCTGAGTATGCCAAGTTGTTAGCCCAGAGAATTAAAGAGGCCAAGGAACGTAAAGCAGAGAGAAAGAGATCAAATTCCAGAAGTAAAAGTGACTCCATTCGTGAATCCACATCATCCAAGAAGTAATGTAAAGATATGTGTTGCTGATAAACTCAAATAAAAGAGTGCTGTGGCTTTTTCAGGTGTTGTTAAGTCTGTAACTATACTCATGCACTTGAAAACTTGGTTTGCCTGCATAACAGAGGTGAGGAGCAATTGGGGGTAGCATGTACCATTTCAGAATAACTGTCAGCATGGTAAGGAATGTATGGGGAAAAGGTAACATTGCTGGTCATAGTTTTAGGGGTTTCTCTGCTTCTTGTTGGCTGTGAAATAAACACCTCAGAAAAAATGTACAGATAAATGTAAATGATATGATAGCACATCGATAATTCCACTTTCACAGCTACTGAGAGAAGAAAACGTTATATATAATATGCTGATTGAAAATAAATGAAGTCCTACATAGTGCTTTATAAAAATATAAGAGTTTTATATTTAAATAAAATGAAAAGTAGAACCATTCACTCTTGCCGATTTAACATTTTACAGTCACAACAGATGAATATTATTATTCATGTCGGTGTCATGTAGATGATAATGGTGAAAAAGTGTGTAATGCAAAAATCAGTAGTTTTACAGGTTCCAAAAAAAAAAAAAGCACTTACAAGATCATGAAGTTTAAACAGATGCTTGCGTCATTTCTAACTGCTTGAAAGCTGGAGAAAGAGCAGATATCTGCTGTGGGGGTGGGGAAACACCTAGAAAATTCTTGACTTCCAACAAAATGACCATTACAATGACATCAGAAAAGTTCAACAATCATGTCATTCAAATGATGGTGAGAATCAAGTTTCTCTTGTTTTTCACAACCAGCATTTTTTAGGCGTAAATGGGGAAGCGGGTAGAAAATGTGCAGCATCTCTAGAAAGTATAAGGAGACTGGTAATTGAAGTGGCCAGATAAAGAATGCAGAACAGAAATTAGGAACAGAATAGGCCAAGCAAAGACCGCATTTCAGAGAATGAGAAACATATTATCCAACACATCTTTATCAATGAATGTTAGAAAACGAGTCCTAAAATGCTATATTGAACCTATCTTGTTATATGGAAGTGGATAATAGGCAGGTCTGCACAAAAAACCACTGGAAACAGCAGAAATGTGATTTATTAGAAGAATGTTGCGAATCCCCTGGACAGCAAAAATAACTAATGAAGAATGTATGAGAAGAGCTGGAGAGACAAAAAAATCTTGTAAAAAAAAATAAGAGAGACTTTCATAAGACATACAATGAGAAAGGGGGCATTGAAAATACTATAACAACAGGAAAAATAGAGGGAAGAAGATCCAAAGGAAGACCATGAGAAATGATTCTGGACAGTCTGATGGGGTGGTGTGAGAGGAGATCACCAACTGAGCTGATGGCCTGCATGGAGGATCATGTACTCTGGAGAACCATAACAGCCAACGGCAGTTGGCTCTGCACATGATGATGATAATAATGAGATAAAGAAAGAACAACTTGGGGAGAGATTGAAGAGATGTCTGTCTTTATTCAAATGGATGCATGCACACATCACATAGTCAACTATTTTGTCATTATTGTTGAAATTGTTGTTATTATGTGCTATACAGTCTTGCTAATCATGCTTCTCCATCATGTGCAATCCTTGGTCTTTCTGATCAGTTCAGATGCTCTTCTTTTTCCAGTTGTATAAAGTTCTCTAATTTGTGTCTCTTCATGACATGTCCACGTGATGAGAAGAAACACGCTATGTGGAACACAAGAGGCCAAAAAAAAAAGTTTGACCATGTGAAACTCTAAAGATGACATTGTTAAGAGAGGCCATTTTATTGGGCATAATATCCCTTGGTGAGGTTGAAAAGCTCACCAAAAACAGAACTTGGCAAACTACCAAGTGAGCCCTGTGTGACATTTAACGACATAGGAAGAATGCAAGATGGCATATCCAGAAAATTTTGACCGTTTTTTTTGCTTCTAACTTTGGCTAATTTCTGTTATCCCAAAATTTCTCTGACCTCTTCATTTGGGTTTCCTGTCTGGCCAGGGTATTTGTTGGATCTTTCTCCAAAATCACATTTGTTACTTCCAATTTCTTTGTCATCTTTATTTACTTTCCAGGTTTCACAAACATATGACAGTATTGGATCTGTGTAACACTGTGAAATTGTATTTACAGCTGTTTACTGTGTTACTATTTTTTGTTACTAAATAGAATGTTGGGGCACTAGTTGAAGCTGTGTTTACTGTGTTACTATTTTTTGTTACTAAATAGAATGTTGGGGCACTAGTTGAAGCTGTGTTTACTGTGTTACTATTTTTTGTTACTAAATAGAATGTTGGGGCACTAGTTGAAGCTGTGTTTACTGTGTTACTAGTTTTTTTGTTACTAAATAGAATGTTGGGGCACTAGTTGAAGCTGTGTTTACTGTATTACTAGTTTTTTTGGTTACTAAATAGAATGTTGGGGCACTAGTTGAAGCTGTGTTTACTGTATTACTAGTTTTTTTGGTTACTAAATAGAATGTTGGGGCACTAGTTGAAGCTGTGTTTACTGTATTACTAGTTTTTTTGGTTACTAAATAGAATGTTGGGGTACTAGTTGAAGCTGTGTTTACTGTATTACTAGTTTTTTTGGTTACTAAATAGAATGTTGGGGCACTAGTTGAAGCTGTGTTTACTGTATTACTAGTTTTTTTGGTTACTAAATAGAATGTTTGGGTACTAGTTGATGCTGTGTTTACTGTATTACTAGTTTTTTTGGTTACTAAATAGAATGTTGGGGTACTAGTTGAAGCTGTGTTTACTGTATTACTAGTTTTTTTGGTTACTAAATAGAATGTTGGGGCACTAGTTGAAGCTGTGTTTACTGTATTACTAGTTTTTTTGGTTACTAAATAGAATGTTGGGGCACTAGTTGAAGCTGTGTTTACTGTGTTACTATTTTTTTTGTTACTAAATAGAATGTTGGAGCACTAGTTGAAGCTGTGTTTACTGTGTTACTGTTTTTTTTTTGTTACTAAATAGAATGTTGGGGCACTAGTTGAAGCTGTGTTTGCTGTGTTACTACTTTTTTTTGTTACTAAATAGAATGTTGGGGCACTAGTTGAAGCTGTGTTTACTGTGTTACTAGTTTTTTTGGTTACTAAATAGAATGTTGGGGTACTAGTTGAAGCTGTGTTTACTGTATTACTATTTTTTTTTGGTTACTAAATAGAATGTTGGGGCACTAGTTGAAGCTGTGTTTACTGTGTTACTATTTTTTTTTGTCACTAAATAGAATGTTGGGGCACTAGTTGAAGCTGTGTTTGCTGAGTGTTTCTGGATTAGTTATTTACTGTCTCCAGCCACCCTTCACTTCCAGGCTCTTTCGGTCCTAAAGTCAACACCCTGATACAGAAGTCAAGCCAGTCCTGCGTATCACTTGACATGAGGTTTATTGATGAATTTGATGACAGTGAAGATGGTGGTGACGATATTCTGACTGCCAGCAGGTTTGCCCTGCCACATGGCGAGTTCATTCATTCTTCCACACGCATTTTCTTGACAGAGACATCACAGAAACCATCCTCTCAGGTACACATCCAGATGTAGACTGAATGCCCCCTCCCAATTCTCCCACAATTCTCTGTCACGAGTTCTCAGCCCACATGACGTTCTAGATGGGTCTAAACTGACCATGGAAAAGTTCAAAAAAGAGGATCATAACAATTGCCTTTTCTGTAAAAACAACAGTTATTTCCCTATACTGCTACACCTGTAATACTCTTTTTTTTCCTCACCTTCAAGGTAATTTGTTATTGTATCTTCATGTCATAAACACAGCCTTTGTTTTACCTATTCATGGTTTTTATTTCATCTGTGCACATACCATCATCTGTTATTGTTGTCACAAGCTATTTGAATTTATTTGTTTGTCTCAGTGTCTTCCCAGTCAGTCAGTCATTTGCATGTCCCTTGTGAAATTTTGCTTCCCTAACAGCTCTCCTGTAGACCCTCTCAGATGTAAGCAAGATGCCTTGCTGCTGATGCATCCATTCAGTGTTTTCCCATTTGAGAGAATGTTTTTGTAAATTACCTCAGTTTCTTGATGAAAACAATAAAATCATAACTTGGACATTTGGAGTACAGGACACCTAAAAGGGATGGCGACTGCATTAAAACTGGTTTAAATAAAAAAAAGGTAGATGGAGGTGTATGGTCTAAGATGGACACCACAGGGAAACAGAAGTAAGGGTAGACCAAAAGAGACATGGAGAAGAACAACAGAGAGGATGTTGAGCAATAGAGGGCTCACCTGGGCAAGAGCAGAAAAAAAGGCAAAGGACAGGCATTTGTGGAAAACGCTTGCAGAAGCCCCATGTGCCTTGGGCACTTACGGTTCAGAGAGAGGTGTATGGTGCAGTTTTACAAAGTGAGGGAGGGAGTGAGTATAGTGAGAAAAAACGAATAGAAAATATGAGAATGTGTAAATGAAAAACATACATCCAATATTTCAGCATGAGCCTTTTTTGAGGATTACATGCACGAGACAAAAAAAAACTTATCTTAGTGTGGCCTCCTCCAGAAGTAGAAAACAGAGAAATGCGTGTATTAGAAGGGCGGACCACAACAAAGGATACCCAGTAGAGCCAATCGTAAAGAAGAGGTGGAGAGAGAGGAGGAAAACAAGTGGTAGAAAGGAGTGGGGGGAAAGGCAATAGAAACATAAAGCCACTAGAGGGGGGAGGGAAAAGGGGATAATGAATGAAGAACACCTGCAGGGAGAAAATGTGAAACACCAATATGTTGCCAGAGAAGAAAAGAGGGTGGTGGTAGGGAGGGGTAGCATAGAGAAAGAGAGTTAAAAAAAAAGGGGGGGGGGTGGAAAACTAAAGAAGTTACAGAAAACTGAAGACATTGTTAATTCCAGCTAGGTGGAGACAGCCAGTCTGGAAAATAAGGTGCTGTTCTAGGAACACAACACCCCCCCCCGACACCTACTCTCTAGCGGCTATCATGTTTCTATTGCCTTCCCCTCTCCCCACCCCTTTCTACCACTTGTTTTCCTCCTCTCTCTCTACACCTCTTCTTTATGATTGTCTCTATCAGGTATCCTTTGTTGTGATCCTTCTAAAACTAGACACACATTTCCTATTTCTGGAGGAGGACACATTAAGATAAGTTCTTGGTTCTTTTTTTTTTTTTTTTGTCTCGTGCATGTAATCCTCGAAAAAGACTCACACCGAAATATCAGATGTTGTGTATGTTTTTTATTTATACATTCTCATACTTTCTATTTGTTTTTTTTCTCACTTTACTCACTCCCTCCCTGACTTTGTAAAACTGCACCATACACCTCTGTCTACCTTTTTTACAGGACACCTAGACACATCACAGCAGCCAGTGTCTGCAGAAGTTAGTGAAAGAAGTTTCAGATTTTGAAATTAAAAATGAGCAGATTCTATGTCTTTTAACAAAACATAAGGACAATCAAGAAAATCCATAAAGCTAATGAGGATAATACATAGATATTGGAGGATGAAAATGACATTCCCATAAGTGTTTCACAAACAGGCAGATGTGAAATTTAGATGATAATGTAGATGAAACACAACATATGTGCTGTTCTGTGCATACATTTCAACTAGCCTTGTATGTTGTATGCTTTTAGTCAATATAGAAAATCTATAATTACACAGAGGAGTGGGAGTCCAACTGAGGTACCATAAATTAAGGATACGAGATCAAAGGTTTTATGTTCCTGTAGTTGACATGATTAAAAAATTTAGTATAATAAAGGTGTATGTCTACAGATACATATATTAACTTGAAACAGTAAAATTACTGAGTGAATGAGGAATGGACTAAAGCAAAAGACAAAACAAAATATTGTGTTTAAAAAAATTTGAAAGTAATGAGATGAGGGTAATAAAGTTATACTTTACAACAATAAAAAATAATCAGCAGCAAGTGTGTTACTGATAAATAAGATTTATCTTACATCCTTCCTGCGCCGCTAAAGTCACATGGTAGTTTGTCAAGATTTCCTGTCTTAGGTGAGTTTTTCAATCTCATCAAAGGATGTTATGCCCACTGAACTGGCCTCTCTTAACAATATCGTCTTTAGAGTTTCACGTGATCGACCTCTTTTTCTTCAGCCTGTTGCATTCCACTTGATAGCTTGTTTGAGGATCCTCTGATTGTTTCTTCTCATCACATGACCAGCATATGCTATCTTCTTTTTCTGATCACTCTTGAAACAGGTTGTAATAGCATTCATCAGAAGTTAGATAACTCAGCTGAGAATTAGTACAATATGAGTTATCTTCTAAAGTAATCAGCTGTTTGTGTACAGAGTCCATTTGCTTTGTCTCAAATTCCACATGGTCAAGGTATGATGTGGGTATAGGTCAAGGTAAAGGTTTGTTATGACATGTTTACTTCACAAGATGTGTCATTTTTTTGGGGTGGGAGTTTGTTTGTCTAGACTAGTTATATTTAGTAACAGAGGGCTAAATTTTGGAAATGTTTTGACACTTTATTACCCAAGGTCAGTTGACAGACAATTTCATGAGGGTCAGATGTCTCCTCGAAATAAATTTGAAGAAAGTTAAAGTTGGAATTGTGGCATATATTTAGGCTTGAGCAACTTGGAAAAGGAGAGAGTTGTGTTTTGTGTATTATCTGGGATAGATGTAGATTAGACTGTTAGAAATATAGTTGTTTAGTGAAATAGTTGTAGAATAGGGTGTATTAGGATGTTCTGATGTCGTGGAGATGGAAATTATGTCCAGTCTTGTGTCCATGGATTTTGTTGATGAAATTGTCATAATCGTTATATTGTTCATCGACTCATCGTCACCCCGTGCATCATTAAAGTCATTTCAACTGTAAGGTTGCTGCTTCTGTATCACTATTTCCACTGAGACAGAATGAACCTGGGAGCAAGTAAGTCTGCGAAGTGAGTAACAAAACAGACGCAAAACATCGTTCCGGAATTGAACCCATGATCTTCCAGTTGGCATTGCACTTTGAAGTGCATCTTTAGCAATTTAGCTATGGAGGTATTGGTTGTGACAAACGTAATTAAGTTCTCAATGCTTGTTTCTCATATTCAACAGCCAGCATGAGGCCTTTTCTACTGTTTCTGAAAGGCTTTTTCAATGCCCTTGCTCTTGCTTGTCCCTTTATGCCCAGTTGCTAACATAGGTTGTATGCTGATAATCTTAACTTGGTTTTTGTGCTTATAAATTTAAATGCCATATATTCTCGAGATTCTTGAAGGTCAATGCTGCTTTTGCAATTTGAATTCTAACTTTCTTTCTGGTGTCACCATAAATAAAATTTATGAACCTCTTTAAAATATTTTTTCAGGATTTGTAATGTGAATTTTGAGCTCAGTATTCTTGCACAAGTTTTCTTGTCCTGCTCCAAACTGGACAGTAACATTTGAACTTGCTGTTACTTACAGCTTGCTTCTAAATTTCATTTGTGAAGTCACTCCACTGGACCTACTTTCAACTAAGTATCTGTATAAAATGATGGAAAATATTTTGGCTGTAGTCTGAGAAATCTCTTATTTCTATCAGTCATAATGCAAAAATCCTTTTTTTATACTGAGTCCATTTTATTGTGCCACTTTGAATTCTCGCTAGTAATCAGGCATTTCTGGATTTCAACTCCAAAACTGCTAGGCTGCAAATCAAATGAATCTAGAATCCAGATCAGAATTTCCATAGTGATCAGGTTAATAAATCTTTGTTTCATTTCTTCGTAGATGTTTTAAATGTTCAACATACACAATCAAGTCGTCTTTCAGATCCTCAACAGCTGTAGATATAAGTGACTTGGCTTCTTTGCTGTCTGTGAGATTATGAAACTTGCCCCAAATGGTTTTATTTAATAATTTGAGTTTTTCAAAAATATCAAGACATATAAAATACATCCTACATCCTGGTTTAACTGTTTTCTCTTATCACTAGTCCCAGAAAGGAAGGTGATGATAATGTCGCAGGCTGAAACAAAATGGCGAAAGCATTTGCCCATTGAGAGCCACTCACTTTTGTGCAATATTAGAACCTGGAAATTCTCAATGGTTTCCTCACAAAGTTGTAGGAAAAGTCATTTTGAAGATGGTGCATTTTGATACAGCTAACTAGTCTTACAACAAATGGCAGTGTTTTATTTAAGTGCCCTCCAAAGTTCTTAGATGCTCTTGATGAATCATACAATGAATTGTGGGGAGCACATTTTCTAGATGGATGATTTTTGTTTTAGAAGACGAAAACAGGCCATGGACCAGGTGATGCTGCAAACCGAGGCTACCCGTAAGAAGATGTGGACCTTACCCCCGGCATTCTATGTGCAGGGCAGGCCTGAGGCATCTCGTAGTTAAAAAACTACACTTTTGTCTTAACCAAAGGGCATGTTGATCAGGGTACCTGCCAAGAGGACACTGATCTTAGCCAAAAGGTCAAGAAGCCTCATGACTTAATATTGGTGTGATCATGGGTAATTCATGAGAATTCTAGATGGATGATGAACCCTTCTTCATTATTATGGAAACAGCATGCATTGCTCAAGCAGTTATTTCTAAAATACGAGGGGCAACACATCATTTTTTTTTTTTTCTGCCAATAATGAAGACAGAAGCATGAAATTTTGCAAACTTTAAATATGGCATGTGCCGATAGTGTGAACAAAATTGCACCACAATAGGCCGAAGAATATGGCTGGCCTATACCGTTGAAATGGAGCGTGTTAGCAACTTGCGATAGAAGCAGCGAATTGTGATAGAATTTCTTGTTGCAGCGAAGGAAACTGTTGTGAACATTCACAAGTTTCTATGTGATGTGTAGGGATGTTTTACAGTCAACAGGAGTACAATCAGTTGCTGGGTTCAGAGAGTCAATAAGTGGAGATAAGGAGTTGCATGATTGACCGCGCTGTGGATGTCCTGCCACAGTCACCAAGGTAGAAATGTTGAAATGCACTGAGGCCATTATTCTTACTGATATGCATATCACTACTCAACAGTTGGCCTTAAAGCTGTCAGTCAGCAATAGTAGTGCAACTGCAGTTATAAAAGCTCTCTCTGATTTTCTAAGGTTTGCACAAGATGGGTTCCTCGAAGTCTCACAGATGAACATCAATTGCAAATGAAAGTAATTTCTTCTGAATTGTTGGAGCATTTCAGTGCTGAGGAAGAGTACTTTTTGGCTAAGATCATAACAGGTGGTGAAACCTGGGCACATTATTTTGAACCTGAAACAAAAAAACGGCCAATGGAGTGGCATCATCTGCAATCACCATGAAGAAAGGAATTCAAGACAACTCCTTCAGCTGGAAAGGTCATGATCACTGTCTTCTGCGGCATTGAAGGTGTGATTCTTGTGGATTTTATGCCAAGAGAGAAGACAATCAATTCGCAAGCTTACATTAAGACACTGAAAAAGCTCAATTAACTTTTTCACAGAGTTCTTGCTGCACAAGAATCCAGCAGACCTGCTTCTCCTTCATGACAATGCGTGCCCTCACACAAGTCTGGCAACATGGGAAGCAATCATCAAATTGGGTTTGACTTTACTACCCCATCCACCATATGGTTCCAATTTGGCACCCTCTGATTTCCATCTGTTTGGTCCACTTAAAGATGCACTCCAAGGGGTAAGGTTTGAAGATGACGAAGGAGAGAAATGGCTACATAATGAAGAGAAAATCTTGTACAGGCTAGGAATACATGCACTTGTTTCGCACTGGCATAAAGCCGTACAATGTGATGGGGATTATGTTGAATAATACCGATGTTTACATGACATATCCATGTATATTGTGAATAATTTTTTTTTTAAGACGATGAAAACAACAGGCCGTGACCCAGTGGTACTGCAAACCGGGTCCACCCGTAACGAGATGTGGACCATACCCCCAGAATTCAATCTGCAGGGCAGGATAAATTTCATACTTTTTGAATAACAACACCTGAGAAAAACAATGAACGCCCCTCGTAGGATAGAGTTTTCAGATAGATTTACTACCTCAGATATAAATAATCTTTTTGTGCCATTTCATCTCTTACATTAATTCATTGTCATTGAAGGATCTTCACCAACCATGTTTCGTTTGGCTTGACAACTTGTAGTGGCACTCTAGTCCAGTCCTCTTTGCTTTTGTAATGATAAGTAAATGACTTTAAAATTTATGTTGTCTGCTAAGATTTTGGCCCTAGACTGTTGCCTGGCACCTCATCCGCTTTACCACACATACACAAAAGAGCAACGAAGATATTTGGTTTGCCGTGCACAGATAAAGATTTATTGAGAGATTTGCTTTTGTGGTCTGAAACAGGTTGTGCGCCTTGTTGGAGATATCATTGATGAGCTAGTGGAAACAATTTCCTATCTTAAGCCAATCTCTTCAATAAACATGGTACCGCAGTACGCGCATATTATCATGTACAGTACATAGTATCAGAATATATAACCTGCTCCAGCCTTTCTTATATCTGAAAACTAATTATGGTAGTGCTTGTTTTCAGGAAATGTATCCTGATACAACCAACTCTTCCAAACACTGAAATTGCTTATTGAATAATGTGAATGATGTTTATCTACACCGGCATGTCCCAAGAAAGGTTGCCTAGACTCGTGATTTTAGCCTTGGAGGAGGAAGTTACATGTAAATTACAATATCTTATTTGAGAGTTTGGAACAATGAAGTCAGGAAAAAATGAATGTCACTGTAGTCTTGTTCTGTCTTCTGAAACTGCAAGCACAATGTGGTGAGTGTGTTCAAGCACAAATATAGAGCGGGTTATGGCAGCTTATACAGCCAAAAAAAAGAAGCTTAACACAAAACTCTACTTCTATGAGAACACATAGCCAGACTAAGCAGGTTACAAGGAGTACCAAATTAGAAGTGGGACACGGATCTTCACCAACCATGTTTCGTTTGGTTTGACAACTTGTAGTGGCACTCTAGTCCAGTCCTCTTTGCTTTTGTAATGATAAGTAAATTACTTTTTTAAAAAATCTTTATTTCCCGTGGCATAAGGTAGGGTGTGAAGTACTAGTGCCTTCACATTTCTAGGTCACTACAGCATTTGAGGTAGGGATGCCAGCACCTGTCCTAGTTACCTTTGTTTTCCTACGGAAACATCAGGTACTCGATTTTTTGGAGGCTGATTCAGCCCGAATGCAAAATTGAATCAAGGACCATCTAATCGGCAGGCGAGTGCACTAACCACTACACCACTGCGGAAATGACTAAAAGCTGCATAATTATTATGAATACGCGGAGAGCATGATACTCCTGTGAATACAAGGAAAGGGCTGCACTCTACTTTGTCTCAAGCCTAACACCCCAGTAAGGACAGGCCTGTTGAAGGTGATTCATGAAAATTAGAAACCATGATCAGTAATGCCATAAGCAGATAGTCACTTTCGCTTAGCAACAAGCTGAGAAATGCGCAACCGTTTGGCCACGAGAGAACATAAAAATGGTTCATATGTTAGTGTATAAAATTTCAAATAATTCCACAAGAGTGCAGAGCCGTAGTGAACTATTAAAATGGCACCTATCAGCGACATTTTTTTTTTTTTTAAAATCCCATTTCCATGAAATTATGAGGGAATTGGGTGGGTGGGGGGATGGAGAACGTATTTACAATATTTGTGAACTATCAATTACAACAATAAGAGTGAAAATAACATTTATAATCTTTGTACAAAATCAATTATAACAATACATGTACACAAAGATTTAGAATCTTTGTAAATCAGTCAATGAATCTGAGTGGACTTGGAGCACGTATTCCAGTGTTTCTGATCTGCTGCAGCTGACCTAGATGATGTGTACAACAGTACCTTTGGACTTTTTGATGGTTCAGCTTCTGGAACTCAAAATTAGTCAATTTTTACTAGATCTGTGCAGCCCTTTTCCAGTGAAAGGCAGTGCTCAAGTGTAGCAGCTGGACCTCAGAACCAATGACACACCCCAGCCTACCACAGGGTTCCTCTTATCTCCAGTGATCTTCAGTGCGTATGCTCACAGGATCACAAGCAGGCAGATCTCAGAACATGGAAAGACATTGTCATATGCTGATGTCTTGGTATATCGACAAGGCCAAAACCCAGAGCAGATTACTGAAAAACTCCAAACAGAACTTGATCATACTGGTGGGTGATGCAGTAAAACGGAGTCTCTGGTTAACCTGACGAAGGCAGCTGTGACATGGTTCTTCCTGAATAACAGGACAGTCAAACACAAACACCAACTGTGAGTCTGCTCTGAGGTTGTGGAGAGGACACATGCAATGAAATATCTTGGAGTGTGGTTTGATTTGAGGCTTTCATTCAGAGAACATGTTGATTATATGGTATTGAAGGTTAGGAAGGGCCTATCCACAATGCTATCTCATGTTATTATACCATGGACTTGTCCTTCTGTGGTTGAATATGCTCTGGCAATCCAGGCTCAAATACAAAGACTTGAAAGGATACAGAATGAAGCATTGCAAATCATTCTTGAGCACACAAAAGACACATTGTGCAGGTTATGAGGTATCTTCTTGATTTTCCAGCTATAATGGACAGAACAAGAGTTTGCCAGGCACCTACATACCTCCCAGTCAGTGCAGACACAGAACACCCACTACACTCTCTGAGGTTATGAGTAAAGAAGGCACCAGTCAGTGCAGACACACACCACCCACTGCACTCTCTGAGGTTATGAGTAAAGAAGGCACCAGTCTGTGCAGACACACACCACCCACTGCACTCTCTGAGGTTATGAGTAAAGAAGGCACCAGTCAGTGCAGACACACACCACCCACTGCACTCTCTGAGGTTATGAGTAAAGAAGGCACCAGTCTGTGCAGACACACACCACCTACTGCACTCTCTGAGGTTATGAGTAAAGAAGGCACCAGTCAGTGCAGACACACACCACCCGCTGCACTCTCTGAGGTTATGAGTAAAGAAGGCACCAGATTAAAAAAGAGGAAAATCCTGGATGGGGCAAGCAGAGGACAATGTTCAACAGGTCTTTCCACTTGAGGATATAGAACCTGGTGATGAATGAGTTTTGGTGCATGTGGACTGCCATACTTCCTTTTTTAATATGCATCACACTGACAGAGAATGCAGACAACAAAACCCAGAGGTTCAGACCTTGATTGCCAAGAACTCTTGAGTATGATGTGGTCATCTACACAGATGGGTCCGTTGTCAGACACAGGCAAAGGGCTTGGGGTTTTACAGTGCAGGTTGGAGGGAGAAGGGTGCTTTTGCTCTGACCACAAGTAGCCTGACTATGGAGGTCAGACAAGTAACCAAAGCAATGGCATGGCTGGAGACATGTACCTTCACCCAGGCACGTAGTCTCAGTGAATATGCTCGGGAAGAGTGAGTCACGTTGGATGTGAAAGAAATGGTTGGAGTCACTGAGAAGATCACAGTTGACAAAAATCTGTTTCTGCAATCATGAACAGACTGCTGGAACATAACGTCAAACATGGAGTGGCCAGACAACAGCACCATATCAGGAAAAAAAAGAAGACTGGTTAATCAACACAGAGTTTGTATTGTCAGCCACTAAACACTAGTGGAAATATTGAAGATGGGAATCAAAGCACTTATGGATTAATTATCTGATGTGCAACGAGGGTGATCCATCAACTCTGTAAGTAGTTCTAGTGTTTCTATAGTTGCAGACACAAGCAAGGAAGTAAATGTTGCATTGCAGATTGCTATTATTTTAGTATAGGCTAATCGAGCACTGACTATTTATCAGTGTCATATGTAATGTCACAACTTTTGTACGTCCACAGATGCTGATCTTTGTCAACAGATCTATTTATAAATTTTTCCTATACTCTCATATAAAATGTTGGTTTTTCCTGCATTGATTTTCTTTTGTTTATAACATATTCCAGGAATCAGTAATAAATGGAAGGAGGGGTAGGAACAAACAACAATAAATATGAAATGAAGATTGAAAAGTGGAACAAAATACACTTAATAATAATGACTCTGTGTCTTGGAAAACATCAAATACTGTTGGCCATTTGTAGAAACAGCTCAGGTATTGTCAGCTGTTTGTAGGAATTTCCTAAGTATTGTTGGCTGTTGCTTAGGTATTGTTGGCTTTTTTTTTTTAGGTTGCCCAGGTTTTATCAGCTTTTTGTAGAAATTACCCAAGCATTGTTGGCTTTTTTTTTTTAAGAAACAGACCAGGTGTTGCTAACTGTCTGTGGAAATTGCACAGGTGTTGCTAACTGTTTGTGGAAATTGCACAGGTGTTGTCAGCTATTTTTGAAAATTGCCCAGGTGTTGCTAGCTGTTTATGGAAATTGTCCAGGTGTCAGGTGTTGCCAGCTGTTTGTGGAAATTGCCTAGGTGATGTCAGCTGTTTTTGGAAATTGTCCAGGTGTTGCTAGCTGTTTATGGAAATTGATTAGGTGTTGTCAACTGTTTTTGGAAATTGCCAAGCACAAACCTGCTAAGCAGCTTCTCTGACTGCTGTTTCAACCAATATGTTATTGGCATAATCTGTGTTATAGTCCAATTTTTTTTTGCTTGTCTTGCATATTTTTCTTCATATTTGAAGTAATCAGTTTAAGTAATTATGGACAATCAATGTTCTCTAATACTTTGTACTGTCCAAGTCTGCTCATAGTATTAAATGCTTCTGCAAAGTCAACAAAAACAGTAAAAAGGAGCATTCCTTGTCCTCTGTATTTTTCATGAAGGTGTCTAAATGTGAAGATAAAGTTACTGGTTGATTGCCTTGCCCTGAGACTGTACTGGATAAAAATCTACACAAAGAAAGTCCTCTTAATTATTCCAGTCACTTTCTGTTTTAATACAGTTTTACTGTATCACATATCTAATATAATGTTATGGTATTACACATTTAATACAATGTTACTGTATCACATATCTAATATAATGTTATGGTATCACACATTTAATACAATGTTACTGTATCACATATCTAATATAATGTTATGGTATCACACATTTTATACAATATTACTGTATCACATATCTAATATAATGTTATGGTATCACACATTTAATACAATGTTACTGTATCACATATCTAATATAATGTTATGGTATCATACATTTAATACAATGTTACTGTATCACGCATTAAGCACTGAATGAGGAACTTGTGGAGATGTTGCAAGTAAATCTATCAGCATTTGTTCCATAATGTGATCTTTGCTTGCTGGGTTTCTCTTTTGAATAGCTTTTGAATGGATTCAGCTGTTGTGACATTCCATGTCACTAAGCTGATGTGGATATATTGCCCAGGGGATGTGGGAGTTATTGATTGATTGATCTTTATTTCAAAAGTGTTAAGAATTGGGCACACAGGCAGTTCTGACATTTTGCCCTTTATCATACAACTTTCACTCTGTTCCAGACATTCTACAAATATGCTGCTCATATAACAAACATAATTAACAATAAAGTAACTACATGTACATAAAAATGACTAACTACATATACATATAAATGACTAACTACGTACACACATAAATGACTATCTACCAAACAAAAATTTCATTACTATTCAGAATAAACAATTAACTGAGTTCGGTATCTGTAAGAGCAGTCTAAAATAACTTTTTTAAGTTTTACAATTCATGGAGGCATGTGGTTGGTAGTAAAAGAAAACACAAAAGAATGGATGGATTACAGCAGGCACACTAGAACTGATAAAACAACGTAGAGAAATAAAGACGCAATAGAAAGTGACAAACAACAACAAAGAGGAATATAAATCTTTAACAAAAGAACTACAAAGAAACATAAGAAAAGACAAAAAACAATACATACAAGATTGTTGTGAAAGAGCAGAAAGACATCAGAAGTGTGGAAGAGATAGTGAAATGTCTAAAGAAATGAAGACATTGACGAGAAATGTCACACCTAAGCTAAATGTAATTTGTGACGAGATGGGGAATACCTTGACAGAGACAGAGGAAATTCTAGAAAGATGGAAAGAATATTGCAGAGGAATATATGAAACATCCGACTGTGATAGCAGAAATCAACAGTTTGAATTATTATTGGAGGAGAAAGAACCCAAACCGACAATAGAAGAAGCTTTATGGGCAATAAAGAATCTGAAAAATGGTAAATCACCAGGATGTGATGAGATAACAGCTCAATTTATTAAAGCAGGAGGAAAGGGATGTGGAACAATCTATCATGCACTATGTAAAAAGATAAGGCATTCAGGTATTTGGCCAAAAGAATGGAAAAGAACTATAGTCATACCACTGCCAAAAAAGGGTAACCTGAAATTATGCACAAACTACAGAACTGTGACCTGATTAGACATGCCAGTAAAATTCTGTTAAAATTCATAATGGGTAGACTTTGTAAGAAAATAGAAGAAGAATATGGTCCAAGCTGGTTTCAGGCAAGGAAGAGGATCAAGAGATCATATATTCAATATAAGATTAATAATAGAGAAATGCAGCGGATTTAATGTGAATCTATATTTATCCTTTATTGACTACTCAAAGGCATTTGATTGTGTACAACACCAGAAATTTTTGGAAAAAATGGAATTTCCAACACATTTGATACAATTAACATCACTGCTGTATCTAGACCAACAAGCAGCAGTAAGAGTAAATGGTGAACAACAACTTGGTTTGACATAAAACAAGGGGTTCATCAGGGGTGCATATTGTCACCTTACTCATTTAACTTGTTTACTAAAAATATAATGAGGAATGTTAGAGAAGATGTAGACAAAGAATATTATGATGCCATAACAATTGGGGGTTATGAAATACCAGAGATTAGATATGCTGATGACACAGCATTACTATCCACAACACAAAAAGGAATGGAAAAACTAATTATGTCAGTCCGTAAGAACAGCGAAGAGCAAAACCTCTATTTAATGCGAATAAAACTAAATTGATGACAACTGACAAAACAAACAAGGCAGCTGATATATGTATCATTGAGGAAAAATTGGAAGAAGTAGAGAGTGTTGATTATCTTGGATCACTACTAACTAATAATGGAGATACAATGAGAGAAATTAAAAGGAGGACATCTATCGTTCTTCAGAAAGTAAAACAACTAAAGAATCTGTGGAGAGGAACAGACAGAAGTACAAAAGTAAGATTTTTAAGGGCATGCATCTTTCCCATTGCAACATATGCCTGTGAGACCTGGACACTTAACAAAACAGCTGAGAAACACATAAATGCCTTTGAATGTAAATGCTATAGAAAAGTTCTTCAAATATCATGATCACAAAAAATAACAAATATATCCATACTACAAGAACTTGATATTGAAGAAGGCTGGATAGTAAAGAGGTTTAAAGAGAGAAAACTTAAATATTTTGGACACATTAAACATCATGATAATCTAGAGAAAACTGTCTTGGAAGGGTACATAATGGGAAAAAGAGGAAGACCAAGGTGAAGATGGCTGTAAGACATCATTGATGCATCAACAGCAGGCCATCTTGCTCACAACCGAGAGGCCTGCAGGAGTGCTATTAGGAAGGCAAAGTTCCACAATGGACATGGAAATGAATGAATGAATGTAGTTGGCATCACATAGATATTGGAAAAGTTTGTCTTCCCATACATTCTCCATTAGTTATTTTTGCTGTCCAGGGAATTTGCAACATTCTTCTAATAAACCACACTAATTCTTCTAATAAACCACATTTCTGCTTCTTCCAATGACTTTTGTGCAGGCCTGCCTATTGTCCATGATTCACTTCCATATAATAAGATAGATTCAATATAGCATTTTAGGACTCGTTTTCTTACATTCATTGATAAGGATGTGTTACATAATATCCAGTCTTTGCTTGGCCTATTCTGTTTTGCAATACATGTAATACGTGTAAAGTGTGCAGTAATACTAGTTCACTTGTTGTACTAACTTCCTCTAGTCCCTCAGAAGCAAGGAGATCCATATGATTGAAAACTTAGCAGTTACAGGGCATAACAAAAATAAGTATGAGAGAAGGAGATGAAGTGATGGGAGAGTGAGTGCAAAATATAGAATGTGGGAAAGATTCAAAGCAAAAAATGAATTAATATTGCTAAGGTAGTAATAAAGTCAGAACTGAGCACATGATGTGAATGTACTTGAGTGTAAAGCTTTACCTCAAGATTACCATTTTCAATGTTCTGAGGTTAGATATCACAACTTCTAGCCACATGTTGTATTATGAATTTCTTTCATTCGTTCTCTAGGTATCTTGTGTATTATGACAAAACCGCCTGTTTTTATTTCACATGCAGGTTTCTGTGGCCCTCCAATATTGTCAAAGTGAGGTAAGAATATAGTTCCATAGCCAAGTGCCTTCAAACACATCCCTACATAAACATCCTCTAGATGGAAGTATGGTACCTATAACAAAGAATATAAAGAAATAAACATGACAGTTATAAATAATAACAATAGAAAGTCAGGACTTTTCATTCATTTGCATGTCCCTTGCGGAACTTTGCCTCCCTAACAGCACTCCTGTAGGCCTCTCGGTTGTGAGCATGATGGCCTGCTGCTGATGCATCCATTTGCAGATCATCAACGATGTTTTGCAGCCATCTTCGTCTTGGTCTTCATTTCTTTCTTTTTCCCATTATGTATCCTTCCAAGATGGTCTTCTCTAGATTATCATGACATTTAATGTGTCCAAAAATTCTCTCTTTAATCCTCTTTACTAGAAGTCAGGACTACAGATAAAAATAATAATAGAAAGTCAGGACTATAGATATGAGTATTCTGCAGGCTGGCATATAATTTTAACTTCTGCAGCTTTTTATCAGTTAACATTTTAATCTGTAAGTTCTTCCATCAGTTTGACTACATTTTGATATAAAAAGATATTAGGAGCATGAATCAAAGGGAAGTTAGAAAATGTAAATTACATAAAACTTTTATTTAGTACAGGAAAAATAATGTCCCTTATTCTGCAATGTATGTGAACCAGTACCTGAATTCCTGTAAGAAAAAACCTGTTTCCTGACTTCTAAGCACATTTTGTAACAGATAATACATTACTATATGTTTATTTTTGGGCTAGCACATTTTGTAACAGATAATACATTACTATATGTTTATTTTTGGGCTAGCACATTTTGTAACAGATAACAGCATTACTGTATGTTTATTTTTGGGCTAGCACATTTTGTAATAGATAACAGCATTACTTTATGTTTGTTCAATTTGCATACTTTGGCAGCTACATAGACCAGGATGGTGACACTAGAAAGGAAGTTAGAATCAGAATTGCAAAAGCAGCATTAACCTTTAAGAATCTTGAGAACATATGGAATTCAAAAGTTATAAGCAGAAAAAACAAGACTATTCAATTCAAATGTAATATCCACCCTCATTTATGCATGTGAAAGGTGGAAAACAACTAAAGAAATAAACAAGAAATTAGACTCTTGAAAACAAATGCCTAATGAAAATACTCGGTATAAAGTGGAACGAATTCAAGAACAATGCAGAGATAAAACAGATGAGCAAACAACCTGTCTCATGGGTGATCAGAAAAAGAAGATGGACATATGTTGGTCACATGATGAGAAGAAAAAGTCAGAGAATCCCAAAACAAGCTATCAAGTGGAACACTACAGGCCGAAGAAAAAGAGGCATGAAACTCTAAAGAGGACATTGTTAAGAGAATTTTTCTGTCATCACCATTATCCAGAAAATGTCCTTTGGAAAGCATTCAACCACATCCAACTAGTGAACCACAAAGAAGCATTCAGAAAAAACCTGTTACCCCATCTGACAGAGTTAAATTGACACTTCCTTTTCACCTGCATGGTCAAATGGTTAAAAAAAATTCTTTTCATCATCTGCCACTAATCCAACTCGACCCCGACACTTGTGACATTTTCTCTGATCCACCCTTATTATCGTACAAATTGGAACCCAATCTTAAGGGCATCCTTGTCCATAGCCACTTGAAGCGGAACCTTGAATATGTTGGCACTAAAAAATGTAACCACCCTTGCTGTGTTACCTGCCCTGTAGTCTGGGAAATGAGAATGATCATCTTACCCAAAACTATCCTCACTTTCCATGAGGGATTCACATGTGAGTCCTGCAATATGATATATGTCATTGTATGCAAAAGATGCAGGATAACTTATATTGGTGAAACTGGCCTAAGATTAGGGGACAGCATGCAGAAACATCTGTATGATATCCAGCATGCTTCAAAACCAGTCCCAAATCATTTCAATGGCCCCAACCACAGAGGCAAATCTAACTTTCTGGTAACAGCCACC
This sequence comes from Achatina immaculata, assembly GCA_009760885.1. NCBI lineage: Eukaryota > Metazoa > Mollusca > Gastropoda > Stylommatophora > Achatinidae > Lissachatina > Lissachatina immaculata. The sequence goes on along the minus strand of CM019697.1, from coordinate 34,811,365 downwards.
AAACAATGTCACACAGATGACACAAGCTACCTAGCGCTTGAGAACCACTACTTTCAGGAATATGGGACACTGGAACCACATGGTTTGAATTGTTATTCAGCTACACTTCTCCTCTTCTACAATCTCCACCAACTAAATACCATTCCCTTCTCACTTGTTACACATAGTTCAGAACCTCCTCACAGCATCACATTACAACCCCTCTACCCAAACTATAATCACCTATTTCAAAATAGATTACCAGTGTATCACTCTCTTTCCCCTCCATGGTTCCCCACCCACCACCCTCAGTTACGACCCACCTATCACACATCCCAAGTCTCCTTTTAAATACTCTACACTCCACTATGAGAATTTTTGACACACGGCATTGGCCAAGCCACAGCTTCTTACAAGTTACAGCTAAGTGCTCTATTAATTTTATTTGATTTTTTTTTAAACACAGCATTCATGTTAAGTAATAAAGATGTTCCTACTTTTTTCCTAGTTTATACATATTGTTAAGAGAGGCCAGTTTAGTGGGCATAACATCCCTTGATGAGGTTGAAAATCTCACTGGAAACAGGAAAACTTGGCAAACTACCATGTGAGCTCTATGTGACATTTAATGGCACGGGAAAGATGTAAGAGATGTAAGATAGTTTGTTCTTGGATAAAAGCCCGGGTGCAGGAAAGATTCACCATATCTCCAAGCCACGTGTCTTTGTGGTCTTCTCAGAAGAAGGCCTAAAAAGTGAATGGACCTATACTATCTACCATAATGGCAAACCATTTGTGAGTGAATCAGGAACCCATGCAACTGCCACTTCAAGCATGAGAATGAAGGTACAGGCAGCATCAGAAGCAACTTCCTGGTTGGTGGAACAGGATAATTCATGTGGGGTCATTGTAACAGACTCCCAGAGCATGTTACAGAGAATCGAAAGACATTTCTTCTGCAGGGAGGGGGTCTAGCTTCAAGAAGGCTCTCGGTTATCCAGTTTGACATGGATATAATACCTGAGATGTGGATATACTGCATGAATCATGCAGGAGTCAAAGGCATTGAGAAAATGGACAAGCTGGCAGGCATGGCATCAGTTCAGGGAACCCCAAGAATTGGCAAGGAGGAGATCACAAGAGCCACCTTGGATAGGCTACGTATGGAGGAGTAATCACATCAGGAGGATGATTGAATTGGGGAGAAGAGGGGAAGTGGATATTTTTCTGAAAGAAGTGGTTTAGTGCATGTTACCCACAACAAGTGTGTGACTGGCTCCATCAGCAGGAACACACTTGAGTGGATGTTGGAACGGAAGGTGGAGCACATGTGGGAATGCCCGGAGTGCAGGGATGCCAGTCTCTGATTATAGTTACAATCTTGGACTAGCACATTTTGTAAGAAATATTAGCATTATTATGTGTGTTGTTCTTGGACCAGCACACCCATCATGTAACAGGTAACAACATCATTATGCATGCTGTTCTTGAGTTAGAACATTTTGTAACAAATAATAGCATTATTATGTGTGTTGTTCTTGGACCAGCACACCCATCATGTAACAGGTAACAACATCATTATGCATGCTGTTCTTGAGTTAGAACATTTTGTAACAAATGAGTCACAAGTCAGGCCCTGGCATAGTTTTTGTTGTTAATAAGGCATTTTGAAATCTTTTTTTTTAATGAGAATTTAGTTGATTTGCACTACTAAAGAAACCAAGTGCAATGAATGTGATGACCACAGGACTATCAGCCTCTTATGTCACATAATGAACCTACTTTGAGAATCATTATGAGAAGAACAAGGAAAAAGATAAAAATGGAAACAGCAGATGAACAGTTTGGTTTGTTGAAGGAAAGGGAACACACAATGCCATTTATGCTTTATGAACACTAACAGAAAGAGCTTTAGAAGTACAGAAAGACATCTACTTATGCTTCATTGATTACACCAAGGCATTCGACAAGGTGAAACATAATGAAATTATTAAAATGCTTGAAGACATCAATATAGACAGCAAAGACCTGAGGATTGTAAAACATCTATACTGGCAGCAAGAAGCAGCAATTCAAATTGAAAATAAAACTGGAAAATATCAACCTATAAAACAAGGGGTGTGACAAGGATGTGTACTATCTCTAGACCTTTTTTTCTCTGTACAGCGAGAATATTCAAAGAACGATCATCACAGAACCAGACATAAAAATTGGAGGATACAATATTAACAACCTTCAGTGTGCCGACAACACAGGACTGATAGCTGAGAACCAACAACACCTGCAAAATCTCTTGGATAAAGTCACCATATAAAGTGAACAGAAAGGTCTTACTTTGAACATAAAAAAAACAGAGACTATGGTTATATCTAAGAAACAGAATCCACCAACATGCAGTATAAAATTAAATGGAACTATTCTAAAGCAGGTGCAGGAATTCAAATACCTTGGAGCAGTAATAACTTCAGATGGGAAATGCAGAACAGAAATTAGGAACAGAATAGGCCAAGCAAAGACTGCATTCAGAGAATGAGAAACATATTATCTATCATATCCTTATCAATGAATGTTAGAAAACGAGTCCTAAAATGCTATATTGAACCTATCTTGTTATATGGAAGTGAATCATGGACAATAGGCAAGTCTGCACAAAAATCGTTGGAAGCAGCAGAAATGTGGTTTATTAGAAGAATGTTGCGAATCCCCTGGACAGCAAAAATATCTAATGAAGAATGTATGAGAATGGAGAGACAAAAAAATCTTGTCAAAAAAATAAGAGAGAGACGATGTACTTTCATCGGACATGCAATGAGATGAGGGGGCATTGAAAATATTATAACAACAGGAAAAATAGAAGGAAGAAGATCAAGAGGAAGACCAAGAAAAATTATGCTGGACAGTCTGACGGGATGGTGTGAGAGGAGATCACCAACTGAGCTGATGGCCTACATGAAGGATCGTGTACTCTGGAGAAGCATAATAGCCAATGCCAGTCAGCACGGCACCTGATGATGATGATGTATTGTAACTATTTGTAACATACATTGAAACAACAAGTCTTACAGTGTTGTTTTGTTAGACCTTGAAAAAATCATAAACAAAGCACTTTTAGACGTGAGAGGAAAAAAAATGACAAGATAATTACCTGGGACATGAATCCCGTACTCCAGTAGGACAAGCAACCATCTAGCCAGGAGACAACAGCGCATTAATCAACTCAGTCATCTAGCACCCCTATAAAAAGGTGTTTGAAACTTGAGCCAAGTATTTGTTTGCTGTTGTCCATTGTGCACTAGACATTTGCAGGAGACCATGTTTATGTTTGTGTGTTGTCTGTGAGAGACTGGATCTAAGTGATGGAATTTCTGTGTCATGGCCTCATTTCCTTTCCAGATGTCATGATTTTCATTTTGTTCAGACAGGCATTGATGGCTTAGCTTTCAAACACCTTTTTTATGGGTGTCCTAGGTGGTTAAGTTGATTAATGTGCTGTTCTAAACGGTTGCTTGTCCTGCCAGAATATGGAGTTGAAGTCCCCAGTAATTCTCTTGTCATTTTTCTTTCTCTCAAGTGCTATTATGATTTTTTCAAGGTCTAACCATACAATACTATGCTCTGTTACTTAACATACATTGACAAACACCTGCAAAGAAATCAGCATGCTTAGTAAGAATTCCACCATAGAGATGCCTGATAACCCACTCCCAAAGTAATGTTAAAACTCACAACACTCTTAAGAAACTCCCCTAACATGTTGACCAAAAACAAAGTCTTTTTGTCAATGACCAAACACTTATAGCCACATTAGAGAAAGAACTACATCAGAACACGGATAACTCAGAAAGGAATGTAAAAATCACAACATGAAAAACAGTGCTGAAAAACCATTGCCAGAGAAGAAATCCCTCCAAACATCTTGGACAGTCTGAAGCATTTCAAATACCTAGGTACCTGGGAAAATCAATGCTGAAATTGAGAACAGACACAGTAAAACAAATCAGGTCATTGGACAAATGAAACCTCCACTGAAAAACAAAACATCCCAACTGCTCTTTCTCATTCTGTCTGAGTAAATCTTCTCTAGGTGCCTGAATTTTTAACATTAACCACCACAGGGCCAGACTCATTTTATCCATTGTCTTGAAATCATATTCTGTTGGGTAGGCATGGCTATTTTAGTAAAGTCATCAGCAGGTCTTCTCTCTCCCAGGTGGTATTCCTTATCAGCTTAGGGGTCAGTAATGTGACTGTTGGTGAGATGCTTGTATGAGTATTGGTGAATTGCTAGTGTTATTGTTGGTGAATTGCTAGTATGAATGTTGGTGGACTGCTAGCCTATGTAGCCCTAGGTGCAGTTTTCTTGTTGTCACTTGGTCGGCACATAGACATCACCTTTGCATGTTGACTTGTGATAGATTTTTGGAATTATTTTGGCATAAATCTTAACTTGATTTATCATAAATTGTGATCTTACCTTAATATAAATCTTTGCTATACCTTTGGCTATCTCTAAACCTCCAACATAGCCAGTCCCAGAACAGTAGGGATCATAGACATTGTTTGTGAACTCGCTATGGGAGACAAACCATTTTGATGTGTTGTCTCTATTCACAAGTACACTTCTGTCAGAAAATGAAGAAAAAAAGCCTTTATTCTGTCTTTCAACCTAGTATAGTTATCTAGCTAATACATTTACATAATTGCATAAGTTGGATTTTAAAAGAAAATAAGCATATCTGATGAAGTGTGAAGGCAGTGGAGATAAATAAATTAATAATGTATGGAAAGAATTTAACTTGACACTGCCTCACTTTTTTTATTTTCCCCTGAACCATTTGAATACTCTGTTTCTGATCAATGTTTTCACTTACATCTCTAGAATGTATTTTGCTAGTATCTTCTCTTCCTGTTTTATACTGTTATACCAATGGGTTCATTTCACCATTATCATCATGCTCTTTCATATTACACAGTGTTTAGTGAGATAAAACATTCAGCTGTATGATGTTCTTTACCACATAAACATTTACAAGGCCTAGTTTTTCCACTGTACAAGCAACAAGGTAGGTGAAGGTAACTCTGTCATGCTATAGAGGCGCATAGGGATATGGTGTTAGTGCCCGTATTTTCCTTGACCTGTCAGCACACTAGAGGGTGATGTGATCAGCATCATACCTGGCCACCTTTCCTTCCTCAGCTCCAGAAGAAGTCAGGTTCCTATTTTTACAGTTGGGTGGCCGAGACACCTCCAGCTGGATTTGAACCCCCGACCTTTGCCATGAGAGACTAGTGCATTACCACTTCACCACTCAGATACCCTGCACAGGTATTAGCCATTATAGAACAAATGCTGATCCTTTAACTTAATGTCAACCTCAACAGCAAAGTCTAGGAACAAAAATTACACTGAAAATACATTTTTATATCACACTATGACCTCATGCATTTAAAAAACAGGCAATTCCAGCTTGGTTGTAGCTAAAGTGTCCACAGATGAGAGAGATAGCATGGATTTGTATAACCCTTACCTACAAACACCACCTAGAGAGTGGTTAAGTTTAGCACCATATAAGTGAAGTGCGGATAACAGATTAGATACATTCACCCACACGTCATCATCTGTCTTCAAGAAAAACCTGTGACCAAGGTAACAGAATCCACAATGAATAACTGATATGCATGAAACAAAAAAGAACTTTAAAAAACACAAAAAGAATTATTTTTATGTAATAAACAATGAGAATGGCATAGTGGGCCATCATTGCTTAGTAAATCACCAGCAAAGGACATGTATGAAATCAACAAGAATTAGAAATTTAACAAGTTACAAAAAATAAGCATGGAAATTATTCTACAATATTAGACATCAACCCAGGCATCCTTGAAGAATACAGCAGTTCACATTAGGCTATCTTCTTCTTCTTCGTTCACTTCTACCACCAAAAACCGCACTGTGATCCTACTGAATTCACGCCTGTGGTCCTCGTTAGGTCCCGTGGTCTCCTGTGTGGTCCAAAATAGACCACACGAGATCCACGAAAAGTCCACAAGGGGTTCAGAGTATCACAGTGCTTTAGCCTGTATTCTTGGTGGGTCTCGGAAGCGGGATTGCGTGACACCGTGGTTTTCATTGCACCAGTTTAGTCTAGGGTTGGACTTTCTCACCGGAAGACCTCGACGTGTTTAGGATATCAGTGCATCCCCGCTGGGTGAGAGGCGGTAGCCCACCCAGGCCAGAGTTGGACTTTCTCACCGGAAAACCTCGACGTGTTTTGAGATACCCGTGTATCACCGCCGGGTGAGAGGTGGTTGCCCATCCAGTCCAAGGTTGGACTTTCTCACCGGAAAACCTCAGCGTGATTAGGATACGCAGACATCCCCGCCGGGTGAGAGGTGGTTGCCTATCTAGACTTCCCTGGTCCAGTGTCTCCGACTTCAGCATTTTGCGGTCGTGGCCGCTACCCTTCCTAGTTGTGACCAGGATGGAGCTTTTGTCCAGGAGGACGAATCCTCGCCACTAGTGACTTCTACCCCTGGGTTGAGCCGGTTTAGGCTTTTCCCAGTATGGGTGTGTTTGGGACGGGACCAACCTCTAGGGCAGAGGTACTGTGACATGCATAGCCTTCAAGATTCACCCCTGGTATGAGCCGGTTTAGGCAAAATTCACCAGTATGGGTGTTTATCAGGCGTTACCGACCTCTAGAGCAGAGGTGGCATGACATGTCTAGCCATCGAGTTCTACCCCTGGTGTGTGCCGGTTTAGGCATATTTCACCAGTGTAGGTGTATTTCGGATGTGGCCGGCCTCTAGAGCAGAGGTGCCGTGGTATAGCTCTCGTAGCGATACTACTGGACATACTGGTTAAACTTCACTTTCCACCACCTTTTCCCATCGGCGCCACACAGCAACCTTATTTCTTTTCCGCATTTACTTCCTTAACCGGGAGGAATTAGGCTATCAATATCTTAATATATATCAATATGGGTGCTACTTTCCTACTTGCTTTTATATCTGGTTTTGACTAGTGTTTATAGGCCATGTTGTGTGATGTACTTTGTTTATTTGTGGAAGTCCTGCACTCTTTTTTGTCAGTGAAGTAGCCTCATCATTTCCAATGAGCTGGTGTTCATTGCACAATGACTTTCATAGAGCTGAGTCATGATATAGGGAGCATTTTGCAGTTCCTTGATTTCTTTCAGTTATCGGTCCTGTTATGATTGACAGAGCATTTGTAAGGAAGACAACTTTGTTGCCCACAGCCTCTTCTGTCACAAGGGTTTCAGCTGCTTTTTTGGTTCATCTGCCTCAGATTTAAAGTCAGTGGAGAATTTTCCTCTTGTCATGGACCAGTTTTTATGAAGACCACTGCTTGGCATCAGAAATTTACCCATTCCAACATTAACATCCATACTGGTTGCTGATCATAGGCTTAGAGATTAGGAGGTTGTAATAGATAAAATGTAAGTATGGAGATAAAGAGATTGTACAGGTTAAAATGTGAGTATGGAGATAAAGAGATTGTACAGGTTAAAATGTGAGTATGGAGATAAAGAGATTGTACAGGTTAAAATGTGAGCATGGAGGCAGAGAAATTGTACAAGTTAAAATGTGAGCATGGAGGCAGAGAGACTGTACAAGTTAATATGTAAGCATAGATTTCACTTTCCATTTTGTCTTCATTTCTCTATGTTGTTTTATTAGTTCTAGTGTGCCTGGTGTAAACCAACCATTCTTTTGTGTTTTCTTTACTGGAACCTTATGCTGAGAACTTATCAATAACCCCTCTTATATATGAACCTATCATCCATGCATTCATCAGTATGCTTTATTTAACATTCTCACACATTAATTACAGACAAAATGATAAACAAACTGAAGCAAGTAATAGAATTATCCAACTATTCTGCAAGCATACAGTGTTTGCTTGGACAGTACTGACCAAACATCTAGAGCATGTGTCTCCCAGAAAAGAAGTATGAGCAAGGAACATCAACTCTTCAACAAACTGTGATATTAAACAGGCAGTTAAGAAAGATAAAGCATGGATCAGCAACGTTGTAGATGTAATTTAGCACACATGTAGTAGTGAGATTGTATGTAGATCTTGAATGGAAATAAATACTCCTACAACCAGAAATGCAGACTCAGGTTGATCAAATCAGACTTGAGGTCAGCTCAAGTTATTTTAAAGATTAGACTTGGAAAAAAAAAGCATCTCAAACTCAGTTTGCAGTTTGACATGTTTTGGTCATTCATCTTGATGGCTTTACCACAGCCAGGTGTAAGTAAGACAAAATATGCTTCAGTGATGTCATTCTCATGTGTCCTTAGTCTTGTCTTGTCTTGTTCTTCCTCATTTACTGTTAGATTTGGAGGTGAAGTGCAATTGTCTCCCAGTGGCTCGCTTGTTGGCTTCGTACATTGAGATGTACAGGGACTCTGCTATACCATCTGTCCATCATTTACATGGGCGGCTCCTTCCTCTGCCTTTGTGTGGTCTGTAAAAAATTGCTTTCTGTGGTACATGTTCTGTTGGTAGTCGTGTTACATGACCAAACCATTTTATTTGCTGTTTTTTAACATAGTTCAGTACAGATTAGACTCCTACTTTATTTCTAATGACATCATTTCTGATGTCCTTAGTAACACAATAATTAGTGTATAAGTATACAACTATACACAAAGCACTGCAGTAAAATTGTGATACCAAAATGTATAAACTAGGAAAAGAAGTAGGAGCAGCTTTATTACTTAACAATTACAAAGTTGTGACAATTCGGTATGAGCCTTAAGCATATAAAAACATATAGGCCGAAGAAACAGAGAGCGGAAATAAAATATAGATTCACATGAATGCTATTAAGAAAAAATTAATAATTAATTAATAATTACACTTAGCTGTAATTGTAAGAAGATGTGGCTTGTCTGACGCTGTGTGTCAGAAATGAACATGTAGAAACTGTTTAAATGGAGACCTGTGATGTGTGGTCGGTGGGTCGTAACTGGGGGTGGTGGGTAGAAAACTGTGGAGGGGAGAGAGAGTGGTACAGTGTTAACCTAGCCAGGAGAAGGTGAAATAGATGATTATAATTAGGGTAGAGGGGTTGTAATGTGATGCTGTAAGGAGGTTCTGAACTATGTGTAACAAGTGAGAAGGGAGTGGAGCTTAATGGAGAGGGATTATAATTGTTGAAGAGGAGAATGTTAGGTGTAGCTGAATAATGAGTTTAACCCATGTGGTTCCAGCACCCCATAATCCTGAATGTAGCGGATCTCAAACGCTAGGCGGCTTGTGTCATCTGCATGACATTGTTTGAGGGCTGTAACCAGAAAATCAGATTTGCCTCTGTGGTTAGGGCCATTGAAATGATTTGGGACTGGTTTTGAAGCATGCTGGGTGATATAGTACAGATGTTTCTGCATGCGGCCCCCTAATCTGAGGCCATTCTCACCAATATACGTTATCCTGCATCTTTCGCATATGATGACATATATCACATTACAGGACTCGCATGTGAATCCCTCATGAAGAGTGAGGATAGTGTCGGGAAAGGTGGTCATTTTCATTTCCCAGACTACAGGGCGGGTAACGCAGTGGGGACGGTTACAATTTCTGGTACCAACATATGTAAGGCTCCGTTTCAAGTGGCTGTGGATGAGGATGTCCTTAAAGTTTGGCTCACGTTTGTATGCCAACAGGGTTAGATTAAAGAAAATGTCACTCGCGACATTCTCAACTATTGGAGATCTGCCTACCTAGTTCTGTCCTTACAAATAAAAGAAACTGACAGAAATGAAGCTAAAAAAATAAATCAAGAGTAAAAAATTCAGGTCAGTCAGTCATTTGCATGTCCATTGTGAAACTTTGCCTCCCTAACAACTCTCCTGTAGGCCTCTCAGTTGTAAGCAAGATGCCCTGCTGCTGATGCATCCATTTGCATGATGTCTTGCAACTATCTTCACCTTGGTCTTCCTGTAGAAAACAATCTACAAATAGACAGTCAGTCAGGTTTTAGGGCAAATTACTCCTGCCACACAGCATTAACTAAAATGACAGAAAGCTGGCTGTCTAATATAAATGATGACAAATTGTGTTGTGCTGTCTATGTTGATTTCAAGAAAGCCTTCTACATGATTGATCATGAAATTCTTGCAAAAAAGCTGGAAGGTTATAGATTACACCCTGACCTAACAAAATTTATTAAATATTTTCTCTCAGGTAGAAAACAAGTAGTTTGCTTTAGAAACAAAATATCTGGCTCATCTGTGGTTGATACTGGTATTCCTCAAGGCTCCATTCTTCTCTTTGCTACCTATATTAACGACTTACCACTACATTTAAAGCACTCTTCATGTGATCTTTTTGCTGATGACTGTACTGTTTACAATAGTGACTATGACATCAATAAACTACAGACAACGCTCCAAAATGATATAAACAGTTTGATTAAATGGAGTAATAAAAATGGTATGTTGATAAACACCAACAAAACAAAGTCCATGCTCATCACTACAAGACAAAAACTGCAGAATGCAACAAAAACTTCACTACAGCTTTGTGCTGGGACTAAGGCAATAGAAAATGTTAATGAACATAAAACTCTAGGACTCATCATTGATCAGCATTTAACTTGGAATTCTCACATACATAACCTAACAAACTTAACGGCACAGAAAATTTACCAATTAGCCAAAATTAAACACTTTATCGACAGAGACACAAGAAAGATATACTACATATCACACATACAAACACACTTAGATTACTGTTCCACAATCTGGGATGGATGCTCAGTCTCAAACACAAAAAGGCTCCACTCACTTCACAAGCGAGCATTAAATCTGATTTGTGACAAACACCCAGTACAGACTGTAGATCAACACAAACAACTCAAAATTCTACCCCTCAAAAATAGAATCATTTTTAACAAAGTTAAGTTTGTTCACAGAATTCTGTCGCACAATGCTCCGCCTTACTTGTGGTCACTGTTTACGTATAACACTAAACATAGCCAGTGTTTATAAAACTGTCTTATTCCTAAACCCAGGATTGATCTGTACAAGAAAAGCCTTGCATACTCTGCAGAACAGCTCTGGAACACCCTCCCCTACCATTTAAAATCCATTGGTAATACTTCATCCTTTAACTCAAACCTGTTTCATTATTTACTTGCTTGTAATTATATGCCTCCATAGAATAACCAACACTTTCTCAACACATGACTGGCCAACCATCAAGTACTAAAATGACATAGTTCGAAAAGTAACTTGTTAGATGCTGTTAGAAATTATTTTAATGTTTGTTAAAAAAACATGTTAGAAGATCTGTATTTACAATGCATTTTTTGTTTATGTATATGTCTGTGTGTGTATGTGTGCGTAAGTGCTATTTTATTAGGTTAATTACTTCTTCTCTTTTACTTTGAATGTAATAGTTAAATCTTAACACTCTTTTGATATGTTTTTTTCCTAATTTAATTTGTATATTTGTATTAAATCAAATGTGTGGGAAGAATGAAAGATGGAGTGATGAAGGGCAGAATGTAAGATGAGCATGTGTGCTCAATTCTTTACCCTTTAAAAATAAAGATTATTCATTCATTCATTCAATAAAGATTATTCTTTTTCTTTATCCCATTATATATCCTTCCAATCTCTAGATTATCATGACATTTAATGTGTCCAAAATATTTAAGTTTTCTTTGTTTAATCTTCTTTAATAGCCAACCTTCTTCAATATTTAGTTCTTGTATCCCCTGGGAACAACTGTGTTAAGAGCACACTTATCTTAACATAGTGTTTGAGACAATGAACATAGATATGTTTGATTAAAAACTCTGACCTACTTCTGTAGCCCAGAAACTTGTAGCAATCAATACTAATTGTAATTGTTATTTTTATAAAATGTAATGTCAGGTTGGTATCAGAATGATGTAAACAAAACAGAGCCAGTAGACTATAGGTGGCGGGGAATGGATATCACTGAAGCACTCATTGGATTCCTCATCCCAAAGTTGGAGTGTCTTTGTGGAACTGTTTCAAAACCATCTGACATGGAGAAGGGACTTTGTACAGCCACCAGGGGCTGAAAACAAAGTTTTGTCCAGGCCGGCCTACACCACTGTCTTCATGGCAGTCTGAGCAAGACCACAGTCTGCCCTAGCAAGGAAAGGTGCTGAAGTTGGAGTTACCCAGCCAAAAGGCGCATCACAAAAATCAGGGTAACACGCATTATCGCTAATGAAATATCTCTATCTGCAGTTTTCAAACATGGTGCTCACCCTGTGAAGACTAACCAGGCAAGTGCAGTGCCGGGCCCCCTGCCTCGAAAGGGTCCACCCAATGCTACTGGAGGTCCTCTCAGTTCATCTTGTGGAGCCAGGAAACATGAGAGTAGAGCTACTGGCCAAAAAATACAACGGAAAAAAAACTGCCAACAAGCAAGAACTTAAAATAATGCAGTGGAATGCTGAGGGTGTCAGCAGTGTTAGAGATGGCTATAGCAAAAATGTGGAACTAGAGAACATACTCTTTGCAGAGCAGGTAAGTATATGCTGCATACAGGAGACACACCTAACCAAAGATACTGCCTTTAAAATCAGAGGCTACCATTGTTTTAGATCAGACCGACAGGACAGAAGAAAAGGAGGAGTACTTACTTGTTAAGAATAATATCAGCGCATGTCAGGTGGGAGTGTACATGGAAGGAGCCGAATATCAGATGATCCATCTAAAAACCAGTAATACAGACTTCCACCTCCTTAACTATTACTGTCCTAATGACCGCCCACTTGCTCTAGAAACAATCCCACACAAAGAGAGACTGATGGTCTGTAGCGATTTTAACAGCCATTCCCAGAGCTGGGGCTATGACCACATAGACAAGAGAGGAGAGGAAGTTGAGAGCTGGCAGGATGATAATGGACTTCTCCTAATCAACCAGCCAATGGATCCCCCAACATTTTACTCAAGGGCTTGGCATACAACCTCAACACCAGATCTGGCATTCCACTCTCCAGACCTGAAGTGGAACATTACATGCAAAGTTGGAAAACAACTTGGAGGTAGCGACCATCGACTAGTCTTCCTGACAATAGAAAATGAACTCCTTAACACCAGTAGCCCTCTCCCCAGATTGAACTATAAAAAAGCAAACTGAACAATGTACAGACATCGTACAGGTATCCTGGTGGGAAAGCTGTCCATAGAAGGTAAGGATAATAACAACATAGTGAAGGAATTCAATGCTTGTATCCTTCAGGCCGCCCGTGAAACCATTCTCAGAGGAGCTCATAGGGATTATAAACCATACTGGTGTAGTGAGCTGGGAAAACTCCACGATGATGTGGAAACAGCTCAAAAGCAAGCAGAAAAATACCATGCCAAGAACACCACAGTAATTACCAACATGCTAAGGCCAAATTTCAGAGAGCCAGCTGCAAGCCAGACAGGAATTTTTTACTCTTGATTTATTTTTTAGCTTCATTTCTGTCAGTTTCTTTTATTTGTAAGGACAGAACTAGGTAGGCAGATCTCCAATAGTTGAGAATGTCGCGAGTGACATTTTCTTTAATCTAACCCTGTTGGCATACAAACGTGAGCCAAACCTTAAGGACATCCTCATCCACAGCCACTTGAAACGGAGCCTTACATATGTTGGTACCAGAAATTGTAACCGTCCCCACTGCGTTACCCGCCCTGTAGTCTGGGAAATGAAAATGACCACCTTTCCCGACACTATCCTCACTCTTCATGAGGGATTCACATGCGAGTCCTGTAATGTGATATATGTCATCATATGCAAAAGATGCAGGATAACGTATATTGGTGAGAATGGCCTCAGATTAGGGGGCCGCATGCAGAAACATCTGTACTATATCACCCAGCATGCTTCAAAACCAGTCCCAAATCATTTCAATGGCCCTAACCACAGAGGCAAATCTGATTTTCTGGTTACAGCCCTCAAACAATGTCATGCAGATGACACAAGCCGCCTAGCGTTTGAGATCCGCTACATTCAGGATTATGGGGTGCTGGAACCACATGGGTTAAACTCATTATTCAGCTACACCTAACATTCTCCTCTTCAACAATTATAATCCCTCTCCATTAAGCTCCACTCCCTTCTCACTTGTTACACATAGTTCAGAACCTCCTTACAGCATCACATTACAACCCCTCTACCCTAATTATAATCATCTATTTCACCTTCTCCTGGCTAGGTTAACACTGTACCACTCTCTCTCCCCTCCACAGTTTTCTACCCACCACCCCCAGTTACGACCCACCGACCACACATCACAGGTCTCCATTTAAACAGTTTCTACATGTTCATTTCTGACACACAGCATCGGACAAGCCACATCTTCTTACAATTACAGCTAAGTGTAATTATTAATTAATTATTAATTTTTTCTTAATAGCATTCATGTGAATCTATATTTTATTTCCGCTCTCTGTTTCTTCGGCCTATATGTTTTTATATGCTTAAGGCTCATACCGAATTGTCACAACTTTGTAATTGTTAAGTAATAAAGCTGCTCCTACTTCTTTTCCTAGTTTATACATTTTGGTATCACAACTTTACTGCAGTGCTTTGTGTATAGTTGTATACTTAATACACTAATTATTGTGTTACTAAGGACATCAGAAATGATGTCATTAGAAATAAAGTAGGAGTCTAATCTGTATTGAACTATGTTAAAAAACAGCAAATAAAATGGTTTGGTCATGTAACACGACTACCAACAGAACATGTACCACAGAAAGCAATTTTTTACAGACCACACAAAGGCAGAGGAAGGAGCCGCCCATGTAAATGATGGACAGATGGTATAGCAGAGTCCCTGTACATCTCAATGTACGAAGCCAACAGGCGAGCCATTGGGAGACAATTGCACTTCACCTCCAAATCTAACAGTAAATGAGGAAGAACAAGACAAGACAAGACTAAGGACACATGAGAATGACATCACTGAAGCATATTTTGTCTTACTTACACCTGGCTGTGGTAAAGCCATCAAGATGAATGACCAAAACATGTCAAACTGCAAACTGAGTTTGAGATGCTTTTTTTTCCAAGTCTAATCTTTAAAATAACTTGAGCTGACCTCAAGTCTGATTTGATCAACCTGAGTCTGCATTTCTGGTTGTAGGAGTATTTATTTCCATTCAAGATCTACATACAATCTCACTACTACATGTGTGCTAAATTACATCTACAACATTGCTGATCCATGCTTTATCTTTCTTAACTGCCTGTTTAATTTCGCAGTTTGTTGAAGAGTTGATGTTCCTTGCTCATACTTCTTTTCTGGGAGACACATGCTCTAGATGTTTGGTCAGTACTACCCAAGCAAACATTGTATGCTTGCAGAATAGTTGGATAATTCTATTAGTTGCTTCAGTTTGTTTATCATTTTGTCTGTAATTAATGTGTGAGAATGTTAAATAAAGCATACTGATGAATGCATGGATGATAGGTTCATATATAAGAGGGGTTATTGATAAGTTCTCAGCATAAGGTACAATGGATTATTTGTGAACAACTTTTGGGGGTTATTTCTCAACATAGTCCCTTTGCAAGTTTATGCACTTAGTCCAGTGATACTGGAGCATACGGATCCCTTCTTTGTAAAGTCAGCATCTTGTGCCAGTATAAAGTGGTCTACAGCATGAATGACGTCATCATATGAAGCAAATTTGTGACCACTGAGCTCCTTTTTGAGTTTGGTAAACAGGTAATAGTCCGAAGGGGCCAGATCTGCGGAATAAGGAGGATGTTCGAGAAGCTGAAAGCTGCACTCATGAATGACAGCCATTACCACCGCCGACTGGTGAACTGGAGCATTGTCTTGCTGAAAGATGACTCCTCTTGTCAATTTCCTTCTGCACTTTTCCTTCAATTTGACCCACAGCTGCTTAACAAGATTAGTGTAATAAGCCCCAGTGGCCCTTTTGAAGATAGTCTAGCAATAGCACACCTTCTGAATCCAAAAAGATGGAAACTGTCACTTTGCCTGCAGACAGAACAACCCTTGCTTTCTTTGGAGGTGGGGATCCATGATTTTTTCATTGCTTTGATTGTTCACTGGTTTCTGGTTGAAAATGATGAACCCAAGTCTCATCCATAGTCACAAATTGCTGAAGAAACTTTTCAGGATCTGCAGAAAAATGGCAAAGATTGTCTCTTGACATGTTGAGATGCTGTCATTTGTGATCAGCTCCAAGAAGTTTTGGGATCCATTGAGCAGCGACTTTTGTCATCTGAAGATCATTGTGAATAATAGCATGAACACATTCCTGAGAGATGCTCAACTCAGTGGCAATGTACCACTCAGTTAATTGTCGATCCTCCATTATCATGTCATGGATTCTGCCGGTGGTTTCATCTGTGGTTACTGTTCTTGGTCTTACTGGATGGGGATCATCTTCCAGACTCTCCCTTCCTTGTTTGAACTGAGGTGCCAATTTCTTCACTGCACTGTAAGAAGGGGCACTCTCCCCTAGAGTCTCTACCATATCCTCATGGATCTCCTTTGATGATAAGCCCTTGATGCAGATGTAGCGAATGACTACTCGATGAGAAATTGTATCCATTTTCTCAGTTTCTGCCACCCCTTACCACTTCAGTAGCCTGTAAAAAAAAAAGAAATCGGTTGCAGTTAATTTCTTGAAACTTGGTGTTTAATCTTACATTAACCTGATCTACGAATACACCTAATATCAATTGTGCGTTTCAAGTATTTATACCTTATGCTGATATCTTATCAATCACCCCTCATATTCATTTCCTATTTATCATTATACTTTATACTTAATTGAGGGTGGATTGAAAAGTAATTTTTTTTTCATTTGAATAAATAAACATGACTGAAAACTCCTTATCACTTTTCAATATAGTACCCATCACATTCGTTGCAGGTTTGCCACTATTCTAATATGTGACTTCTTTAATCTCTTTGTCTGTACTGAACTTCTTCCTACCTAGCTCCTCCCTGAGGCCTCCTTGTACCAAAGACATCATATGCAGGATGCGGATGATACTCCCAGCACAGATTGTAATTTGTTGATCTGTTGCAAGTGCTGTATATGGCAATCTGTTGTAACAATACACCAGAACCAAATAAAATGGAACGCTTTGACCTGATTGCAGGTTTCAAGTAATTCGCAAGTAGATCACTGTGTGTTGATAGTGAATCCTCTGGTCATGTAATGTTCCAGGACTAAGTCATGTAATGTTCCAGGACTAAGTCATGTAATGTTCCAGGACTAAGTCATGTAATGTTCCAGGACTAAGTTATGTAATGTTCCAGGACTAAGTCATGTAATGTTCCAGGACTAAGTCATGTAATGTTCCAGGACTAAGTTATGTAATGTTCCAGGACTAAGTCATGTAATGTTCCAGGACTAAGTTATGTAATGTTCCAGGACTAAGTTATGTAATGTTCCAGGACTAAGTTATGTAATGTTCCAGGACTAAGTTATGTAATGTTCCAGGACTAAGTCATACAATCACAAAAAGAGAGTAAGCATCAGTTTTCTGCTCCCACAGAGTTGTACGGAACTTCTTTGGTTTTACTGAGAAAAATGTCACCGAGCCTTGCTGGGTTGTTTTTGTCTCTGGCTAGTCATAATGTACCCAGCATTCGTCTTCACTGCCTAACACATCGTAGAAAGCCATCTACTGCAGCTTCAAAGCGTCAGATACCTAAGAAGTGAATAACTGTGTGCCGTTCTTCTCTGAAGCATGCTTCTAAGAGAGAGGCTATCTTTGATCTGGTCTATTGATGTCATAATTCCACAATGGCTTTCGTGCTTCCGCACCCATACACTTAGAGAAGGTTGGCATAACATATATGTACCACAAGTGTCTACTACTTGATTTAATTTGAATTAAATGAGCAAAATTAAGGTTACTTTTTACTCACCTTCGTATAATACTACTAACTCTATGTTGAATGATAGTGTTAGAATCGAAGCGGAGTAATGAAGGGCAAAATTAAGGTTACTTTTTACTCACCTTCGTATAATACTACTAACTCTATGTTGAATGATAGTGTTAGAATCGAAGCGGAGTAATGAAGGGCAAAATTAAGGTTACTTTTTACTCACCTTCGTATAATACTACTAACTCTATGTTGAATGATAGTGTTAGAATCGAAGCGGAGTAATGAAGGGCAAAATTAAGGTTACTTTTTACTCACCTTCGTATAATACTACTAACTCTATGTTGAATGATAGTGTTAGAATCGAAGCGGAGTAATGAAGGGCAAAATGTTAGACGGGCCTACTTGCCCAAATGTTTCAGCTTTTGAAAAATTGTGTTTGTTCAACTCATTTATTTAGAGGAGTCTGGCATACTTGTATGTCACACAAAAAAAAAAAAGTTGTGTCCGCTTGTCATAGCGACACGGTACATTTCCTGCAGCAACCAATAAACTATTATCTCCCTAAATATCAGCATACAGCCCATTTTCTGGTTCTAGGGACTGTTATAGCCGGAGGTGGGGTGGGGGATACGCTCTCCACTCCAATGAAATGTCTCCAAGGCGTGCGTCTCAAATAGCCTCTGACAGTCAAGTCCAGCTCCTGGCCTTTTCGTGGCAGAACTGTTTAAACTGACAGGAGAAGGGGCGAAGGCGAATATCTGGCGCCTGAAAACCAGATGCTTCGGTTAGATGAGAGTCACGCTTGGTAGCTCATCTACCGCTGCTGGCGAGATTCTTCAGCTGCCGTGCTTGGAGTGGGGCTCCTCCCGGCCAGTGAAGAAAGATGCAAATGGATTGCCGTGCAGCGCCACTGTGGAAAAGGTGAACGAAGGAGGCCAGGACTGCTCAAATCACGGCACCTCTGCTCTGGAGGACGGCCACGTCCTATGTGCACTCATAGCTTGACCCAGAGTGAAACTCCTCCTGGCCAATGAAGAAAACGCGAAAAAGAAATTAGAGTTGCCTTGCGGCGCCGATGTGAAAAATTGATGGAAAAGGTAAAGTGAAGCTTAGTCGGTATGTCTAGTGGTCTCGCAGCGAGAGATACTCATACCACGGCACCTCTGCTCTAGGCTGGATGTGCAACCACCTCTTACCCAGTGGAGATATACTGATATCCAAAACACGTCGAGGTTTTCCAGTGAGAAACTCCAATTCTAGATTAAACTGGTGCAACTAAAATCATGGTGTCACGCATTCCCGCTTCTGATACCCACCAAGAATACAGGTTCAAGCTCTGCGATACTCTGAACCTCTTGTGGTCCTTTCGGGGATCTCGTGTGGTCCTTTCGGGGACCACGGGACCTATCGAGGACCACAGGAGTAAATTCAGGAGGATCATGAGGCGGTCTTGGTGGTAGAAGTGAACGAAGTAGAAGAAGTCCGTTTTGTTCGGTTATGCACGAGTATATACCGAGAAAACAGCCTCTGACATTCCTACCATCTGTGAAGTCTTTGGTATGATTCGTTTTCTACAAGCAGAAAGACACAGCACCGCTAGAGATTCATCGTCAATTGTATTGTATTGTGTATAAGATGATAATATTATTTGCTTTAATTCTGTACAGGATTTGTGCAGGAAATTCAGGGCCAATGTGTAAGATGTGGGGAGAGGGGGGGGGGACAATACTCTACTGTGACTTATGAACTCGTTTTAAAAAATCGACCAAGTCGTGTGTGAAAAATCGTTTGACAATTCAGGCCTTTCTGCAAAATACAAAATGCATCACACCGAGGAGGTAAAACTGAAACTCATGGCTGCCACTTATACAAACATCTGCTCAAGTATGCGCATAGAAATAGAGGCCATCACACAAGCATTACAATTAAAGAAAAGACACCGCATCACTTTCATTACCGACTCCCAAAATCTATTAAGGAAAATGGAACAAAAAGGTCATTAGAAGTGAATGGCAAGAAATAATTAATAAATCCCAAATCAAAAACATCACATCTCAAGGCCATGCCGGAGTAGACGGAAACAACAAAGCGGACCAGATAGCAGCAAGGGCCAAACCTGAGGGCCTCATCAAAATGGAAAAATCGGACCTGTACAAATCCATCAGGCCAACCATCAACACCTCGATGAACAAATACAAAGCAGCTTCCTTCGAAGTACTTATCACATATAACCCAATACATTACATGTAGCAAAGGGCAGTGGTTGCAAATCCAAACTAAATGCTAGATCACAAGCAACACACAACCAACACAACATTGGAGTCATCTCCCTAAAAACATTGAAGGAAATCTTGATGTCAAAGGTCGAACACATGTGGGCAGGCCCCGAGTATGGGCTCCCCGGGACAAGCAACAGAACTAGGCCCATTTTTTACAGTTAGAGCTACAACGCTATGACCGTTTTTTACAGTTACAGCTACAACTCTATGACCCTTTTTTACAGTTACAGCTACAACTCTATGACCCTTTTTTACAGTTACAGCTACAACTCTATGACTCGTTTTTACAGTTACAGCTACAACTCTATGATTCGTTTTTACAGATACAGCTACAACTCTATGACTCTTTTTTACAGTTACAGCTACAACTATATGACTCTTTTTTACAGTTACAACTACAACTCTATGACGCTGTTGGCGAGATTTTTTAGTTGCCGTGCGTGGAGCGGTGCTCCTCCCGGCCAATGAAGAAAGGTGCAAATGAGGTTGCCGCGCAGCATCACTGCGGAAAAGGTGGTAGAAAGGATAACGCGAAGCAAACAGTCAAATCACGGCACCTCTGATCTGGAGGTCGGCCACGTCCTGAGTGCAGTCATATCGGGTGAAATGCATGAACCGGCTTGTCCCAGAGACACTGCTGGCGAGACTCTTCAAATGCCGCGCGTGGAGTGAAGCTCCTCCCGGTCAAGGAAGAAATGCGGAAAAGAAATAAAGGTTGCTGTGCGGTGCCGATGGGATAGGTGGTGGAAAGGATAAAGTGAAGTTTAATCGGTATGTCCAGTACTATCGCTACGAGAGCTATACATACCACGGCACCTCTGCTCTAGAGGCAGGCCACGTCCGAAATACACCTACACTGGTGAAATATGCCTAAACGGCACACACCAGGGGTGGAACGATGGCTAGACATGTCATGCCACCTCCGCTCTAGAGGTCAGTCACGCCTGATATACACCCATACTGGTGAATTTTGCCTAAACCGGCACACACCAGGGTTGAATCTTGAAGGCTATGCATGTCACAGTACCTCTGCTCTAGAGGTCGGTCACGTCCCAAACACGCCCATACTGGGATAATATGCCTAAACTGGCTCAACCTAGGGGTGGAAGTCACTAGTGGCGAGGATTCGTCCTCCTGGACAAAAGTTCCATCCTGGTCACAACTAGGAAGGGTAGCGGCCACGACCCCAAAATGCTGAAGTCGGAGACACTGGACCAGGGCAGTCTAGATAGGCAACCACTTCTCACCCGGCGGGGATGTTTGCGTATCCTAATCACGCTGAGGTTTTCCTGTGAGAAAGTCCAACTCTGGACTGGATGGGCAACCACCTCTCACCCGGCGGTGATACACGGGTATCTCAAAACACGTCGAGGTTTTCCAGTGAGAAGGTCCAACTCTGGCCAGGGTGGGCTACCGCCTCTCACCCAGCGGGGATGCACTGATATCCTAAACACGTCGAGGTCTTCCGGTGAGAAAGTCCAACCCTAGACTAAACTGGTGCAATGAAAACCACGGTGTCACGCAATCCCGCTTCTGAGACCCACCAAGAATACAGGCTAAAGCCCTGTGATACTCTGAACCCCTTGTGGTCCTCTCGTGGATCTTCCTTTCAGGGACCACACAGGAGACCACGGGACCTAACGAGGACCACAGGCATAAATTCAGTAAGATCGCAGTGCGGTTTTGGTGGTAGAAGCGAACGAAGAAGAAGAAGACAACTCTATGACTCTTTTTTACAGTTACAGCTACAACTCTTTCTGATGATTCTCCTCAAATTTCTAAAAGAAGTCTGTTTTGAACTGTCACACTGAAATTAGATTACCAACTAAGAACTTATGGATCAAGTAAAAAATTGGATGGATACCAAGAAGGCACCTTTTTGACGAGGGATAGCAAAAGCTGGTGTCGTGGTATGACATGTGTCTCAATTTGAGTGGCGAAAATATGTAAAAGTAATGCAGTTTTGTATGTAATAAAATTTGTTCTCATTTTTAACCCTTTTTTTATCATCCAGTTGGAGGCTGATTTTGTAATAACCATCTCACTTTATTTTTAAAGCAAGAGGAGATGTTATGAAGCAAAAAATAGTTTCCACATAAAAGATGGCAGAATGGAAAGCCTTGTTCTAAGCGTTCAATATAAATGTAGAAACAGCTTCCTTGTTCACCTGCCTTTCACTATTGATTTGTTCACCGAAAGAAACTGCCTACCCTAAGTGTAATAAACATAAACTCACTGTGCATTCGAGCAGCGGGTAGAGATCCATTTCATTGACACGACTGTTTTAAGCGTAAGGTTCCTGTATGTATCCACAAATTCTGACATAACAATGTCTCCATATCTCTTGCTTTCCTCTAGAACCTCACGACGGACAGACTCGTTCTGTGCTTGACCAAGCATAAAAATGTACCTAGTGGAAAATAACAATACATTGTACGTACACACACACACATAAATATACCCAATCAAGCAGTCATCTTAAGAACTAAAACTTTATGAATATAAGAGTGGTTAAAAACTACTATAACCACAAGGGAGGAAAAAAAAAGAAAGTATAAGCACTATACCACATAATACAGGTAACTGAGCAAATGTACGACTTCGTAATTGTTTAGTGGTGAAAAACTCACTAATTATTTGTTTCAGAATGTAGGAAGAATCTGCCTCACGATAATAATGATGGCGTTTGGCCACCAGTAGAAGACTGGCCAGCAGTTGATGACAAATCAGCGCATGAAAAACTGCAGATGAAAAAGCTTTGTGCGCGACAGGCGTCCCGCGTTTGTTGACTGTCGACCAGAACCGCAAAAGAAATGACATTTCAACGTAGAGTTTGTCGATGTTTAACTGGAATCCGCAGGACTTTTTGCGTCATTTCTTGACTAGATGAAACATGGATCCACCACTACACACCTGAATGTAAGCAGCAGTCTAAGCACTAGATTACTGTAATCACTGCATTAGATTACAAACCCTCTACCTCAATCACATTCAATTATTCCACCCACCTTTCTCTCGCCTAGACTACCACTTTATCATTCTGTCCCCTTTCCACAGTCCCCATCCCGTCGTTACTATCAATCTATCACACATCGCAAGTCTCCCCTTGTACATTCTCAACGCTCTACAACGCGCACTCCAGGACGCAGCTTCTTACAAGTCACAACTAAGTGCTCCGTTTCATTTTGTCATTCTCCTTTTTTTTCATTCCTGTTTGTCATATAGCATTCTTGTGAATTTTTATCTCCTTTCTCTATTTCTTTGTCCTGTATGTTTTTGTATGATTAAGGTGTAAACCGAAACGTCACAACCATGTGCTAGTTAATTAATAAAACTGTTCTAGGTTTTTTTTTAAAAATATTTTAAACATTCGTTATCACAGCGTTACTGCAGTAGCTTCGTGTCGTTATTACACCTTTACTGCAGTGGCTTCGTGTCGTTATTACACCTTTACTGCAGTGGCTTCGTGTCGTTATTACACCTTTATTAAAAAGGCTTCGTGTCGTTATTACAGCTTTTGTGAACTGTCTTTCGAAGCCCAGAATAGTGTACGGATTTTGGACGGAGAGATGCAATTCATGTGATGCGGGGGTGGAAGACCTATATAAATGGAAAAAAGCATGCGAAAAAAGGTCACACTGAGCATAGCCAGCGGGCAAATGGCGGGGTAAGTTCGATCTCGTCTGTGTTGATATGGAAATACTTAACCTTACCCCCCCCCCCCCGAATATTGTGTGTTTACTGGTGATTCATGGCGAATACTGTTCAATGCTGTGTATTCATATATATTGTGTACAGTGCAGAATAAGCATGTGTGCTGCACGATCATTTGTGGAGAAATATCTCGGTGGTTGATTCTAATATCGTTCTCTTGAATGGCATGAGCAATGCCCCATATGCTGTTATATTCATGTGGATATATTGTAGGCAATTCAAGATGTATGTTGGGATGAGGATCCTGACAACAACAGCTACATCAGGGAGGTGGTAGCAATGGAGCCAGTGAAGTGAGGCTGAGTATTAGTGCGTTAGAACATGTGATCTTCATGACACTGTGGAGGAGTATTAGAGCATTAGCACAAGGTGAAATTGTTATTCCGTGCATGGGCACACAAGTCAAATATGTATTCAATGCATTTCACACAAGTGGAAATATATTATTCAGTGCATTGGCACAGAGAAGTTTTATGTGAGATGGGGCGGGGGGTGGGGTGTGAATTTCATGGCAGCAGTGGCTGAAATGTGTTACCAGTGCATCGGTACAATACTGAGATAAATGCATAATTTCTTAGAAGGGCCAGAGCAGCCAAGGCCAATCTGGTCCACTGAATTAGTTGTTACTTAGTTAGAGATACCCCCTGGGAACAACTATGTTAAGAGCACACTTATCTTAACATAGTGTTTGTGAGACAGGGAACATAGATCTGTTTGCTTAAAAACGCTGACCTACTTCTGTAGCCCAGAAACTTGTAGCAATCAACACTAATTGTAATTGCTATTTTTGTAAAATGTAATGTCAGGTTGGTGGACGGATGGGGACATGGTGATCTCTGGCGGGGATGAGGGAAGTCTGGTGTGAAACCAATGAATCCAGGACGTGACAAGCCTATAGGTCTTTACAACAACGGCTATCAGAATGATGTAAACAAAACAGAGCCAGCAGACTATAGGTGGCAGGGAATGGATATCGTTGAAGCACTCATCAAATTCCTCATCTCAAAGTCAGAGTGTCTTTGTGGAACTGTCTCAAAACCATCTGACATAGAGAAGGGACTTACATACAGCCACCAGAAGCTGGAAAACAAAGTTTTGGCTAGGCCAGCCACATTGTCTTCATGGCAGTCTGAGCAAGACCACAGTCTGCCCTAGCAAGGAAAGGTGCTGAAGTCGGAGTTACCCAGCCAAAAGGCGCATTCCAAAAATCAGGGTAACATGCATTATCGCTAATGAAATGTCTCTACTGCAGTTTTCAAACATGGTGCTCGCCTTGTGAAGACTAACCAGGCAGGTGCAGTGCCGGGCCCCCTGCCTCGAAAGGGTCCACCCAATGCTACTGGAGGTCCTCTCAGTTCGTCTTGTGGAGTCAGTAGACATGAGAGTAGAGCTACTGGCCAAAAAATACAACAGAAGAAAACTGCCAAAAACCAAGAACTTAAAATAATGCAGTGGAATGCTGAGGGTGTCAGCAGTGTTAGAGATGGCTATAGCAAAAAGGTGGAACTAGAGAACATACTTTTTGCAGAGCAGGTAAGTATATGCTGCATACAGGAGACACACCTAACCAAAGATGCTGCCTTTAAAATCAGAGGCTACCAGTGTTTCAGATCAGACCGACAGGACAGAAGAAAAAGAGGAGTACTCACACTTGTTAATAATAACATCAGCGCATGTCAGGTGGGAGTGTTCATGGAAGGAGCTGAATATCAGATGATCCATCTAAAAAGTAGTAATACAGATTTCCACCTCCTTAACTATTACTGTCCTAATGACCGCCCACTTGCTTTAGAAACAATCCCACACAAAGAGAGACTGATGGTCTGTGGCGATTTTAACAGCCATTCCCAGAGCTGGGGCTATGACCACATAGACAAGAGAGGAGAGGAAGTTGAGAGCTGGCAGGATGATAATGGACTTCTCCTGATCAACCAGCCAATGGATCCCCCAACATTTTACTCAAGGGCTTGGGGTACAACCTCAACACCAGATCTGGCATTCCACTCTCCAGATCTGAAGTGGAACATTACACGCAAAGTTGGAAAACAACTTGGAGGTAGCGACCATCGACCAGTCTTCCTGACAATAGAAAATGAACTCCTTAACACCAGTAGCCCCCTCCCCAGATGGAACTATAAAAAAGCAAACTGGACAATGTACAGACATCTTACAGGTATCCTGGTGGGACAGCTGTCCATAGAAGGTAAGGATACTAACAGCATAGTGAAGGAATTCAATGCTTTTATCTTTCAGGCCGCTCGTGAAACCATTCCTAGAGGAGCTCTTATCTTATCTTATATCCTTCCCGTGCCGTTAGACGTCACATAGGGCTTGCAAAGTAGTTCGCCAATTTTTCCTGTCTTCTGCGAGTCTTTCAACCTCAACAAAGGATTTTATGCCTGTTAACTTGGCCTCTCTTAATAATGTCCTCTTCAGAGTTTCACACTGTCTGCCCCTTTTTCTTCGGCCTGTTGTGTTCCACTTGATAGCTTGTTTTGGGATTCTCTGCTCATTTCTTCTCATCAAGTGGCCAACATATGTCCATCTCCTTTTCCTGATCACCCATGAGACTGGTTATTGTTCAGTCATCTGTCTTATCTCTGCATTGTTCTTGAATTCATTCCACTTGATGCCGAGTATTTTCCTTAGGCATTTATTTTCAAAAGAGTCTAATTTCTTTTCTATTTCTTTAGCTGTTTTCCAGCTTTCACATGCATAAATGAGGGTGGATATTACATTTGAATTTAATAGTCTTAACTTGGTTTTTGTGCTTATAACTTTTGAATTCCATATGTTCTCAAGATTCTTGAAGATTGATGCTGCTTTTGCAATTCTGATCCTAACTTCCTTTCTAGTGTCACCATCCTGGTCTATGTAGCTGCCAAGGTATGCAAATTGATTGACTTCTTCAATATCTGTCCCTTCTATGTGTATTTTTCCATTTTGATTGATGGGAATTTTCATTATTTTTGTTTTGTCCTTGTTAATTTCAAGTCCTATTTTGCTAGCCAGTGAAGATAGGCTATCTGTTTTTTCTTGCATGTAATTCACATTATTACTGATAAGAGTTATGTCATCAGCAAAATCAAGATCTTCTAGTTGGGTCCCATGTACCCAGTCAATACCTGTGTTACCTGTGCAGCATTTTGTCATTATGAAGTCTATTGTAATCCCAAAAAGTAAAGGAGACAGTATACATCCTTGTTTCACGCCTGTTTCAATCTGGAACCATTCACTCATCCCTTCTTCTGTCTTGACTGCACAACCATATCCACTGTATAAGTCCTTAATGATGTTGACAATTTTAGATGGTATTCCATATAGACATACAATTCTCCATAATTAATCTCTGTGTATGCTATCAAATGCCTTCTTAAAATCTATGAAATTTAGTATTAATGATTTCTGCTTTTCAATATGTTCTTCAAGTATTATTCTGAGAGTAAAGATCTGGTCGAGAAAGCTTCTCCCTTTTCGAAATCCTGCTTGTTCTTCTCTCACTGCAGTATCCACTATATCTTTGAGTCTATTCAAAATGACCTTGCAAAATACTTTTGACACAACTGAGGAGCTCGCAGGGACTATAAACCATACTGGTCTAGTGAGCTGGGAAAACTCCATGATGGCGTGGAAGCAGCTCGAAAGCAAGCAGAAAATAGACCATGCCAAGAACATCACAATAATTACCAACATTCTAAGGCCAAATTTCAGAGAACAAAGCTGCAAGCCAGACGGGAAAGTTGGAGAGAGAAAACAGAGTCCCTAAACTTTGAAAAGGATGGAAGGAAACTGTGGAAACTAATCAAACAGTTAAATGATGAGAGTACTGGAAGAAGTACAAAGATTACACTAATAGAGGATGGGAAAACTCTTACAGGTAACCAGGTAGCAGATCACTTTGCTCGCATGTTTGCACAGGACTGCAACATTGATATCCATCCAGAGAAAGAGCGTGCAGTGCGCATTGACCCACAGAAAGAAGAGGAACAAGTCAGAAAAGTGGAGGTCATGGATGCACCAATCACACGCAGCGAGTTAGACCTAGCAGTCAGTAAACTGAAACCAAGGAAATCACCAGGACCAGATGGAGTGTCCAATGAAATGATCAAGAACCTGGGAATGGCAGCAATGGGAAAGCTGTTGGATATTTTCAATATGTGCTGGAGCACAGGTAAGTTACCTCAAATCTGGAAGGAAGCAAGCATGGTACCACTGCTAAAGACAGGGAAAAACAGTGATACTGCTTCCAGCTACAGGCCAATCACTCTCACTAGCTGCCTATGCAAAACGATGGAACGCATCATTGACCTGAGTCTAAAATGGTACCTAGAAAGTGAAAACCTTCTCGTTCCACAACAAGCAGGATTTAGGCAGTACTACAGTACGGAAAATCAAGTGACCTATCTCTCTCAAGAGATTGAGGATGCATTCCAAGAGAAAAACCTTGTACTAGCAGCGTGGATAGACCTAAAGAAAGCCTTTGATAAAGTATGGAAAAAAGGTCTGCTGTGGAAACTAAGAAACTGCAATGTGATTGGAAGACTATACAACTGGATAAAGTCCTATTTACACAATAGAAGAGCTAGAGTAGTAATGGATGGACACAAAAGCCAGAAAGTACTTCTGCGACACGGTGTACCACAAGGAGAAGTCCTTTCGCCTACACTATTCCTTGTATTCATTAATGACCTGGTCAAGGAACTTCCCTATGGAATCAAAGAAGCACTGTATGCAGATGATCTGGTCATGTGGTGTACAGATGAATATGCAACAGTTGCTACACAGAGACTCCAAAGAGCAGCAGACATCTTGACATCATGGACAAACAAATGGTGTGTAAGTATCAACACAGAGAAATCAAGTACCACTCTGTTCGCTCTCTCATCTAAACAGAAAGCAGGTAAGATCTTTGTAAAAGAAATATCCTTAAGGACTGACAACCAACCCACTTACTTAGGAGTGACTCTTGACTCAAAACTGACGTGGAAGCAACACATCAACAGTGCAGAAGCAAAAGCCATAAGAAAACTAGCCATATTAAGAAAATTAAGTGGAACGAAATGGGGAGCTAGTGAAAGAATCCTCAAGAATGTATATCAGCAAAGTATTCTACCACATTTAGAATATGGCTCAACATCTTGGTGCACAGCATCAAACACTACGCTGCATAATCTAGACAAGGTTCAAAATCAGTCACTACGGATTATCACAGGTGCCATGAGGTCCACACCAATAGTAGAAATGCAGAAAATAGTTGGTGTTCAACCGCTAAAGGAACGTAGAGACACAAAGGTCATGACCATGAGAGAGAAATTCCTTAGCTCTGTAAGCCATCCACTGAAGGAGAGATTCAATAACGTGGCATTAAGACGGCTTAAAAGAAGCAGCTTCATTCATCAGGACAAGAGTATGCGTAAGCTGATACCTGACCTTCCAACTGTAGTTGCTCCATTATCATCTGTACCAGAGCATACACCATGGAAAGAAGCAGATTATACACAAATAACTATTCAGACTGAAGTGAAAAGTGTGCAGAATGGTGAGATGCAAAGCAGCCTTGTAAGATCAACAGCCACACTTAGTGTGCTAGATGACAAATATCCATCTATCTATCTACGACGGTCGTCCCAAAAGTAAGATTAGGCTAATTATTACTTCAAGAGTAAATTTATTTGGACGTAACACACTACACACTGTGTTCCATGATCCATGATGAACATCTTATTTTTTCACGTAGTCACCATGACGAAGGAGGCACTTGTCTGAGCACAGGACAAGTTTTTCGATGCCCTTCTCTTAAAATATGGTGCCTGAACAAAGAACTACCATGTCCATGCTGTTTCAGCATCCTCATTACTCTGAAATTCGTGGCCACCAAAATGTCCTTGACAGCTGGGAAGATGTAAACATCATTTGACGTATGGTTCAAACTCTCCCACTGAAAATGTTGCAAGAGTTCCCGAATCGAAGCAGTCTTGTGCGGGCAACCGTTATCAGACGGAGCAACACAGCTTTATCACCAGCACAAGACATCTGATGGCAGCTCATAAAGGTCTAGTGTTGCACTGTACACAGCTGCATTAATTGTTGCTTTCCTTTCCAGGAAATTGACCAGCAATACGCCTTTCTGATCTCAAAAGACGGTAGCCTTTATTTTGCCAACAAACGACATGATCTTCCATTTCTTGGTTCGTGGAATATCTGGATGCTTTCATTCCATGCTTTCACATTTCCATTCTGGGGTTCTGTGCTGAACCCATGTGTGAAGAGGGCCGGCCTGAGTGTTTAAACGCGGCCGGTTTAAACATTCAAGTTTGTGGTCATTTTCGAATTTTCTCGGGGACTAGAGCTTGTCTTGCTCACGTGATTGTGCGGCAGGTTGAGTGGAATGTGTTCAATGATTCAGTATGGTGTGTACGCTCGTGGCGGCAGCATGGGGGATCGTGTCCTGGCATGCATCTGATGTATTCGTGCTTCAGTTATCATATGTGTCATCATGTCTGGTGAACGGAATGTCGTGATCCCAAATTGCTGACCAGCCGGCATTATTTGTGGTAATGTATATTTCTTGTAAGTTTCCGTATGCTATACATGGAGTGTTATGTAAGTATATATTGGTGAATAGCGCTCAATGTAAGTGTGTAAAGTGTAAATGAAGTTGGTGGAAAGGGTAGGGGAATGTTACACTTTTATGATTATACTTGATGCACATTTCATATGTAAATTTGCAATGCATTCATTTGATCTCATTTGTTATTATTTGCTTCATTTTAAATGTTATATGTTGACACAGTTCAATGCTCTGCGTTATTAAGTGTTTTCTTGTGTGAGTGGGCACGTGAATTTTGTGAGCTTCAGTAAAGCGTGCCAAAAGAATATGGAATGTATAAAGCTGTAACTGAGAAAATTGTAAGAAGAAGCCACCGCCACAGGATTGAAATAAGGACTTAGAAGTTGTGACTTCAAGTAGTATTAGAAGATGAACATCACTAAGTGCTGTCTTATTATATTTTATGTGTAATTTATCAGCTGTGTTATCAATGAGTATGTCGTATAACTTAAATGTTGCCGTGAAAGAGATTGTACTGTGTTGCATAGTTATATGATGTAGTCCAGGGTGATGTCTTGTGAAGTTAATAAATCTTTCAATGTTTCCTTCCGCTGCTGGCGAGATTCTTCAGCTGCCGTGCGTGAAGCGGTGCTCTTCCCGGCCAGTGAAGAAAGGTGCAAATGGGGTTGCCATGCAGCACCACTGCGGAAAAGGTGGTAGAAAGGATAAAGCGAAGCAAACAGTCAAATCACGGCACCTCTGGTCTGGAGGTCGGCCACGTCCTAAGTGCACTTATATCGGGTGAAATGCCTGAACCACCTTAATCCAGAGGTTAAGACGCTGCTGGCGAGATTCTTCGGATGCCGCGCGTGGAGTGAAGCTCCTCCCGGTCAAGGAAGAAACTGTGGAAAATAAATAAGAGTTGCTGTGTGGCGCCGATGTGAAAAGGTGAAGGAAAGGATAAAGTGAAGTTTAATCTGTATGTCCAGTAGTATCGCTGCGAGAGCTACACATACCATGGCGCCTCTGCTCTAGAGGCCGGCCACATCCGAAATACACCTAC
Source organism: Achatina immaculata (assembly GCA_009760885.1). Lineage (NCBI taxonomy): Eukaryota > Metazoa > Mollusca > Gastropoda > Stylommatophora > Achatinidae > Lissachatina > Lissachatina immaculata. Next base: position 34,779,889 of record CM019697.1, on the reverse strand, counting down.
ACTGGTGAAATATGTCTAAACTGGCACACACCAGGGGTGGATATCATGCCACCTCCACTCTAGAGGTCGGTCACACCTGATATACACCCATACTGGTGAATTATGCCTAAACTGGCTCACACCAGTGGTGAATCTTGAAGGCTAGGCATGTCACAGTACCTCTGATCTAGAGATCGGTCACGTCCCAAACACGCCCATACTGGGATATGCCTAAACTGGCTCAACCCAGGGGTGGAAGTCACTAGTGGCGAGGATTCGTCCTCCTGGACAAAATCTCCATCCTCGTCACAACTAGAAAGGGTAGCGGCCACGACCACAAAATGCTGAAGTCGGAGACACTGGACCAGGGCAGTCTAGATAGGCAACCACCTCTCATCCGGCGGGGATGTTTGCATATTCTAATCACGCTGAGGTTTTCCGGTGAGAAAGTCCAACTCTGGACTGGATGGGCAACCACCTCTCACCTAGCTATGATATATGGGTATCTCAAAACACGTCGAAGTTTTCCGGTGAGAAAGTTCAACTCTGGCCTGGGTGGGCTACCACCTCTTCCCCAGCGGGGATGCACTGATATCCTAAACACGTCGAGGTCTTCCGGTGAGAAAGTCCAACTCTAGACTAAACTGGTGCAACGAAAACCACGGTGTCACGTAATCTGCTTCAGAAACCCACCAAGAATACAGGCTAAAGCCCTGCGATAATCTGAACCCCTTGTGGTCCTCTCGGGAATCTCGGATGGTCCTTTCGGGGACCACACAGAAGATCACGGGACTTAACGAGTACCACAGGCGTAAATTCAGCAGGATCACAGCGCGGTCTTGGTGGTAGAAGCGAACGAAGAAGAAGAAGAAGAAGAAGAATGTTTCCTTGGTACCAAAAATATCTGATTTTCGAAGTGATCATTACTTGTTGGTGGAGACAGAGAGAGTGAGAGTAAAACTGATGATTAAACTCCTTAACATCTGAGCTGGGGAACCTTGCTGGTCGACGACTGGAAGAGGGAGAACCTGGGGTAGAAGATCGTCCGGTGGGTACCGCTACCGGGGTGTTCCAGGCACAGCTGCAATCTTTGGGCATCAATACCCGGTAGGGAAAGGCTAGTTATTTAAGCCAGAGTACCAGGTATGCATCTTAGACGACAGAAGCATTAGAAGATCACGGAGATGAAGAAGAGTTATATAGCGGATTAAAAGAATGCTTAGGTAATGACATAAGCTGATGTAAAACAAGATGAGATAGTGAGGTAACAAATATCCAGCTACATAAAATAACATAAGTACAATTTTACACATGTCTCGTCGTCGTTGACATTTACGTTCCAGAAAGTCTTGCCCGTGACTGACATATTATTGCAGAAATGACAGGGCATATGCCATTCACTTTGCCTTGTTGTCCTCGGAAAGGGTGTAGCAGTATATTAAAAGTGGACAGTTAGCTTAATTTTTGTGTGAAAGGGAGAAACTAAGTACAGAGTGATCGGGAAAACCCGATCCTCTGGTTGTCGCTCGGGAAGAAAAAAGGCACCGTGCGGCACTTGAACAGACAGAGAAAAGAGAGGAAAGAGAGCAGACGACAAAAGGATTAGGAGAAGACAAGATAGAAGAAAATGACGATTAGGACTTAGGATCTACAGAGAGTTGAAACTTGTATTCGGTTAGGAAGTTGTAGTTAGTCTATGAAATGTGTAACTAGTTTGTAATAACTCATTAGATAGAATATAGCAGGAGATCCTGTTGGCGCTGAAGTCTTAGGACATTAGCAGACGCCGGGAACTTGTTCTAGGTGGTTGCTTTGAGGTTTACATCCTGAATGTGTGTCCTTGGAATGTTTCACATCGTCTCATCGCCATCCAGTGTACCACTAAAAATCATTATAACTTTTAAAGTCGTTTATGTAGTGCTGTTTTGCCTCTGAGAGGAAGTGCGAGCCTGGGTAAAATTCGTCCGCAGACGTATAGTATGCAGACAACAAGGAGAGTGCCACGCAAAACTCCATCACCATCATCAAGCTCATTATAGTGTGATAGCTGTTTCTAGACACCTCAATTGAGCCCGTCATATGAGTACAACATGCAAATGCAGCAAGCAAATAAAATAAAGAATACTGCTTCATCATGTAGAGCAATAAACTGCTTTATTTGCTGCCTTGTGGCTGGCACTGTCTCAAGGGTGGAGTGGTGGCGCAAGTGTCTGGCCACCTGTTTGCAGATATTTTGGTCACTGGATTATATCGAATGGAATTGTGGCACATATGACTGCCGTATAGTCGTACGTTTTGGTGATGTCATCTACTTGTATCCTGTGTCTACCTGTACTACGAGAAGGGGGCCAAACCTAGGCTCTCCAGTTTCCTGTTCCTGGAATGATCCAACCCGGCTCTCTTGCTGTTCCTGGAGGAAGCCATCCCTGGGCTCTCTGATTTGCTGTTCCTGGAGGGGGCCATCCATGACTCTCCTGACTGATGCTTCCCGGATTGCAGTATCCTGATGCTGCCCTTATGTTTAGGGAGATGGAGGGAGCCCAGTATCCTGGCTCCTCCCTACAAGTGAATGCCTGTTTCCTGTTGCTGTCCTGTTCGTTTCCTGCACTGCCTGGTTGGAACCGTCTGTACCTTGAACTGTGGCTAGGAAGCTACTATTTCAGCCATTTCACCTACTTGAATGATGGCTGTCCAGCTGAGGTCGACGTATCTTTAGTTCGTTTATTTTTTACCACGGCAAGTTATCATACCTGCAACCTACGAAGTCTGTTTCTCATCTGAGTTGAGCGGGACTATCTACAGAAGATGTTATTCTTTCAGTGCCCTGGCACTGTCACCACATGGAACAATTATTTAGGAAGAGAGATCGTCACTTCAGTGATTGATTTGGACAATATATTTAACATTTTTGGTTTAATGAATATTACTAAGTTGTGTGTTGATTAGAAAAGGTAGTATTTGATTATTTCAATAAATTGATTGGACTATGGACCCGATGCTGACAAGATGTCCAGACCCAGGGCTTGTCCTTAGTGGCCTGGGTTTACTGGAGCGAGGAATATAATATTATTGGCTTCCCAATGTTTTGCTTGTTGAGTTATATATTCTTGTATTACATTAGTAGTTTGCTCTAGGTGAACGTCGCACGATGACTTCATCCCCATTCACGTCCGACATGCTGGGTTTACTTCAGGCTACCCTGTACCAAGTCAGCCATGACTTGAGGTTCAGTCATATCGTTTCGAAGGTTGACAGATTTGACGAGATCATGGAGGTGAGATATGCTAATCTGCCAGGAAAGAAGAACACGGTGTACCTGCGCACCACAAGTTATATGGCGGAGTTTGTTAGGCAGCGCCTCCACCTTCAAAAGTCCTGGGAGGAGTTTGTGGCAGTTTTGTCAGCACGCTATGGTGTGCTGCAGACTCCCCAAGAGGACTGGCATACGCTAGCCTCCATTAGGCAGACTCCTGGAGAGTCGGTTCAGGCATTGGCTGACCGTATCAGCGAAGCAGCCAGAGTTGCGTACTCTGCAGCGGAATTGGTGTCTATCCGCTGGCTCAGAGGCAACTAGTGCAGTCATTCATAGATGCACTACTCCAGAGAAGCATTAAGACAAAATTATTAGGGGATAAGCCGGACACCTTTGAGAGAGCCATAGATATAGCTTTAGCTGAGAGTGAACATACTAAGTCGATGAACCTAAGCTATGGTGCCCAGAAAATATTTTTTCTGATTATTTGACCACCAATGAGATGGCGGCAGTGAGAGAGACTCCACGTTCTGGTTCGCAGAGGTTGCTGCTGATTTCTCAACAAGAGAGGTCGCCAGACCCGGCATCATCAAGAGACAAGGGTAGGGTCGACCAACAAAGCTCGAACACCAGACTCAAGAGACCTGTGCGTACACAGCCACAAGAAAACATGTCTTGTTATAACTGTGAAAGACATGGTCAAATTGCCAGGTTTTGTAGGCAGTTGTCTGGCCTGACGAGTAGGCGCGCTGTGAGCTAGTGTGCGTCCGACAGGATTTTTACACCGTCTAGTTCTTCCAAGCGGTCCGTCTCATTTTCCCATGCTACACCACTAATTTTGGTGACTGCGAATCCCCCTACTTCCACCTCTGTTTGTGCCTCGATAGCTTCATGTAGTATTAGAGCTCTGTTAGACACAGGTGCCAGTGTCTGTCTGATCAAGGACTCTGTTTACATATCCTTATCTGCTTCTTCAAATTGCCTGCAAGAGTTACACTGCAGACTGTTACTACAGCTTCAATGGGAGTCACTGACAGAGTTTATTTACCTATTACTATTGCTGGTGTCACTGTTACTCACTGCTTCTATATGGTTCGTAACATGAACCGATCCGCCATTCTTGGGCGTGATTTTCTTATCCGCTCTGGTGCTGTGATAAATTACGATTCCAATAAACTAAACATACATAACAAGAAGATACCATTAGAACATGATGCACATATAGCTTCTATTCTTCGGGTTCAGTGATCCCGCACGATCTCAGAGTGGTCGTCACCTGTAGTGTTAGTGACAAAGAATGATGGTCCGGATCGTTTCTGTTGCGACTACCGTCCAACTCTGTGCTGTAACCAAATCAGTGTCTTATCCATTGCCACGCATTTAAGATAATCTGAGCACATTATAGTTAAAGCCAAGTTTTTTTCAGCAACCTTGGATGCTAGATATGCTTTTGGTGTATTCTCATGTCTGAGATGCACAGCAAAAGTCAGCGTTCAGCTGCCATCTTAGCTGTTTCCGGTTTGAATTCATTAGCTTTGGTTTGAAAGGGGCACCATCTACCTTTGTCGCACTCATGGACACAGTATTGTAAGGCTTAGGAAAGTTCGCACAAGCCTATATCGATGACATACTGGTGTTCACTGATGGAATGATCGAGGATCATGTTCGGGATCTTCAAATGATTTTCAACCGGTTGCGTGAACATAAGGTCAAGCTTAAACCATCGAAATGTCACTTTGCGGCCTTCACAACCAAGTATCTCGGATATGTAATCAATCAGTCAGACATATCTCCTGATCCTGAGAAGGTCAGAGCCATTGCCGATATGCCGTCTCCTTTGAATGTGAAGGAAGTTCACTCTTTTCTGGGGACGTGTAGTTATTACAGACGTTTCATTCCCTATTTTTCGGAGATTGTGGCTCCTAATGTTGACCTCACCAAGAAGGGCCATAGATTCAAATAGTCAACAGATTGTCAGTTGACATTCGAGTTTCTGAAGGATCGCCTTGCGAAGATACCACTTCTCTCGGGTCCTGATTTGCAGAAACTACTTACAATTTATACAGATGCCTCCAATGCTGCGATTGGAACCTGTTTAGTGCAGACGACCTCCACTTCTGATTGTATTTTCTTTTGCAGAAGCTGTCGCGCTCTTAGACTAAGTAGTCCACTTTCGAGAGAGAAGCGTATGCTGCCCATTACGCCACGCAGAAACTGAAATATTTTCTAGTGAATAGACACTTCGTGATGAAGACTGACCATAGACCCTTGGTGGATGGATGCATTTCTCAGTCGCCAGGAGATGTCAGACATCAAGTTGCAGAGATGGTTTGCTAACCTCCGCACGATGGACTTAGAGATGTTTCATCCGCATGGGAGGAATCAAGTCTTAGCTCTTTTTGATGGTACCACCACTGTTGCAGTACCTTTTCATCGTGTTAGTAAGGATTTGACTCAGTCACAGGAGGCTGAGACAAATGTAGTCAGGTCGGTCAGCTTGGTAGAAGGATATTCCCGAGCAGACAGCCCACCTATGGTGGAGCGCTCACTTCAGTCTGACCTGCCTTGTCCCTGTCAGGTGAAGGAGAAGGGCGGCAAATACATCGTCTCTTACAGTACACAATGTCGCTATTAACGTTTCGTTGCCTAGTAGGACCTTCCAGAGGCAGTATGTTTCTGATCGTTTTGGATCCAAGTCGCCGCGCCCCACTAGAGAGAGATATTCCCTTCCACCTCCCCCTCGTTTTGTTCCAAGGGTTCCTCCATGGTTCCCGAAGGAAATGCAGAAGAGAGTGGATGCTAGGGCTCACCCCTCAGACCACTATATGGAAGTGGATGCTGGGGTTCAAACCTCAGACCACTATATGGAGGTGGATGCTGGGGTTCACCCCTCAGACCACTATATGGAGGTGGATGCTGGGGTCAAACCTCAGACCACTATATGGAGGTGGATGCTGGGGTTCACCCCTCAGACCACTATATGGAGGTGGATGCTGGGGTTCAAACCTCAGACCACTATATGGAGGTGGATGCTGGGGTTCACCCCTCAGACCACTATATGGAGGTGGATGCTGGGCTCACCCCTCAGACCACTATATGGAATGGATGCTGGGGTTCAACCCTCAGACCACCATATGGAGGTGGATGCTGGGGTTCAATCCTCAGACCACCATATGGAGGTGGATGCTGGGGTTCAATCCTCAGACCACCATATGGAGGTGGATGCTGGGGTTCAACCCTCAGACCACTATATGGAGGTGGATGCTGGGGTTCAAACCTCAGACCACTATATGGAGGTGGATGCTGGGGTTCACCCCTCAGACCACTATATGGAGGTGGATGCTGGGCTCACCCCCTCAGACCACTATATGGAAATGGATGCTGGGGTTCACCCCTCAGACCACTATATGGAGGTGGATGCTGGGGTTCAAACCTCAGACCACTATATGGAGGTGGATGCTGGGGTTCACCCCTCAGACCACTATATAGAGGTGGATGCTGGGGTTCACCCCTCAGACCACTATATGGAGGTGGATGCTGGGGTTCACCCCTCAGACCACTATATGGAGGTGGATGCTGGGGTTCACCCCTCAGACCACTATATGGAGATGAATGCTGGGGTTCACCCCTCAGACCACTATATGGAGGTAGATGCTGGGGTTCACCCCTCAGACCACTATATGGAGGTGGATGCTGGGCTCACCCCCTCAGACCACTATATGGAGGTGGATGCTGGAGTTCACCCCTCAAACCACTATATGGAGGTGGATGCTGGGGTTCACCCCTCAGACCACTATATGGAGGTGGATGCTGGGGTTCACCCCCTCAGACCACTATATGGGGGTAGATGCTGGGGTTCACCCCTCAGACCACTATATGGAGGTGGATGCTGGGCTCACCCCCTCAGACCACTATATGGAGGTGGATGCTGGGGTTCACCCCTCAGACCACTATATGGAGGTAGATGCTGGGGTTCACCCCTCAGACCACTATATGGAGGTGGATGCTGGGACTCAAACCTCAGACCACTATATGGAGGTGGATGCTGGGGTTCAACCCTCAGGGCGGTGGATGCTGGGGTTCAAACCTCAGACCACTATATAGAGGTGGATGCTGGGCTCACCCCTCAGACCACTATATTTATGTGAATGCTTCTGCATAAGCAGTTCCCATGTCGGTGGATGATTTTAGACCCCGGCACAGGTGGAAGAAGAGGAAGCGGATAGAATTCTGTCATCAGTCTTGGATGGAACACTGTCCTCACAGTGAAGATTATTTTCCTGATGAGACTTCAACTAGCGCCGATTGCGATTCAGAGACGGATCACTTGTACGTCTCGGATCATAAGCTAGATGTGGCAATAGGACAGATACTTGAGGGTGTGGACCTTGACCACTTCACTATTAGTCAGCATCTTGTGTTAGTAGAAAGTGGTATACAGCATGAATGACGTCATCATCTGAAGCAAATTTGAGACCACTGATCTCCTTTTTGAGTTTGGTAAACAGGTAATAGTCAGAATAGGCCAAATCTGGGGAATAGGGAGGATGTCCAAGAAACTGGAACCCACATTCATGAATGGCAGCCATTGCCACCGCCGATTTGTGAACTGGAGCATTGTCTTGCTGAAAGATTACTCCTCTCGACAATTTCCCTCGACGCTTTTCCTTCAGTTTGACCCGCAGTTGCTTCACAAGATTAGCATAATAGGCCCCGGTGGCCGTTCTGCCCTTTTGAAGTTAGTCTACCAATAGCCCACCTTCTGAATCCGAAAAGATGGAAGCCATCACTTTGCCTGCAGACACAACCACCCTTGCTTTCTTTGAAGGTGGGGATCCATGATGTTTTCACTGCTTTGACTGTCCTTTGGTTTCAGGTTGAAAATGATGAACCCAGGTCTCATTCATAATCACAAATTGCTGAAGAAACTTTTCAGGATCTGGAGAAAAATGCCCAAGATTGTCTCTTGACATATTGAGACGCTGTCGTTTGTGATCAGCTCCAAGAAGTTTCGGGTCCCATCGATCAGAGACTTTTGTCATTTGAAGATCATTGTGAATAATGGCATGGACACGTTTCTGGGAGATGCCCAGCTCAGTAGTAATTTACCACTCTGTTAGTCGTCGATCCTCTATTATCATATCATGGATTCTGCCGGTGGTTTCATCGACAGTTACCATTCTTGGTCTTTCTGGACGGGGATCATCTTCCAGACTGTTCCATCCTTGTTTGAATTGAGCTGCCCATTTCTTCACCGTGCTGTAAGAAGGGGCACTCTCCCCTAGAGTCTCTACCTCATGGATCTCCTTCGATGATAAGCCATTGATGCAGAGGTAGTGCTCGATGAGAAACTGTATCCATTTTCTCAATTTCTGCCACCCCTTACCATTTCAGTAGCCTGTAAAAAAAAAAATTGGTTGCAGTTAATTTCTTGAAATTTGGTGTCTTACATTAACCTGATCTACAAATGCACCTAATATCAACTGTCTGTTTAAAGTATTTGTACCTTAAGTCGCCAATTTATCAATCAACCCTCGTATAGTATGTAGACACACCGAGAGTACCACGCAAAACTCCATCACCATTATCAAGGTCATTATAATGTGATTGGTGTTTCTAGTCACTTCAGTGGAGCCCTTCATGTGAGTACAACATCCAAATGCAACAAGCAAATAAAATAAAGAATACTTTGAGACCCACTGAGAACATGCCATATGAAATCTCAACTACACGCCCATTCTGGACACTGTTCCACATGACAGACTCAAGTCATGCCTCAGTTTTTTCACAGTTACTTGTCTGTTCTCCAATATTGTACGTACGGCCCGTGTTTTGTTTGCTGTTATTGGCCTATCACTCCGCGCTACGTCACTGGTTATCACTTGTCCGGTTCGAGATTCTGCACATCATTTTGGCATATTCTTTCGACTCATCGCACTGTCTCCATAAACTTCCACCAAGTAACGATGAATTTCCGCAGTTGGCACATGTTTCACGTTCAAAAGTCATATCACAGCACGAATCTCCTGTTCCAATTACTGCACCGGTCGTTCCCCCATCTTTAACTAACGAATGCCACCTAGATGCTGCTGCACGGTGCTGCCATCTGGCATAGCTTTTCCAGCTGACGAAAATGGAGAATTCTGCATACATCCCCATTAGTCCGACATCATTACTTGCCTTGTAAACTTACTTTTGGGATGCCCCTCGTATAATAGAACTGGTATATAAGCAATCTGCTTGATATAACACTGCTAGATATAACAGAATTAACACAGTAATGGTTGTTATTATTATACTTCCAAATATAACTAACAGAGGTACCTACGTTGTTCGTGAAAGTTACTGTTATTTATCTATTTACATACCTACTTCAGAACTCATCACGTACATAATACCAAGAAAAAGATAACGTGAAAGTTTAGTTACATAAATCACTATCGAGAAAGGATTGGCAACCTTCTTATCAGGCACAGTTTGACAGCAGCGACTAGGTTGCCATCTTCGTGAGTCAGCAGCGGGCCACAGCTAATAAATAAAATATTATAAAACTATGAATAGTGGTTATTTCACTTACGCTACGTTATGTAATAATGGCACCATAATTAGTGTCATGCGGCCCGCAGGTTGCCAATCCTCAACTTAAAGCACAAAAAAGAAAAAAAAAAGTTGTAGATATGAATAAATGATTTTAAAAACTAGATGCAAAATAATTAGGAAAATGTGGGACTGCCACGAAAATGCCAAGTATTAGTGGCCTTTGTCTCGTTATTATAATTTACTATAATGGAAAAAAATAATAAGAAAATAAATGTCATCAATTTTTTCCCACCCACAAAGCGAAAAAGATCTAAACATTTTGAAAACTAATATTTAAGTTGTGAAAAACATAAACTGTGTACACGTTTCCTACACAGGAGAGAACGCGTGTAGAACACTAATCTTATCTGAAGTAATAAAGGTAAATAGAGATGTATGGTACAGTTTTACAAGGCGGCAGGGGGAGTGAGGAAAAAAATAATAGCAGAAAGTATGAGAGTAAGATGAGAATGATTAAATGAAATACATACAGCATCCAATATTTCGGCGTGAGCCTTTCTCAAGGATTACATACACAAACACAACAACATATAACTAAAAGAACTTGAAAATTAGAACTTAGCTTTGTGGCATCCTCCTAGAAAGAAAACACTTGAACGCTAAAAGCGTTTTTGATATTCTTTTCTATACTCATGGCTATAGTGTGCCTTCCACTAAAGAATATCTTTTCTTGTATATACAATGCACAAGGGAACTATTTAAGCATCTACTGTAATTGTGGAACTTGTTGAAGACAATCTCTGTGACTGATCTAGCAGCCTCAATTCTGTTACATTGATATACTCTATGTAACACTACATAACCCATAAACAATTAAGGTAGAGTTCATATACGACTGTGAATTGTACAGAAAAATCAACCAAACATGTCACCTCACAGTTGCGTTACAAACATAAATCAACAACCACCTAACTCTGAGCACTACAAGCAAATCACATTTATTAATGAAAGCACATTTGTTTGTGGATGTTGCCAGAATGAGAGTATGTGAAAAGACATGGTGTTTTACAATTATATGAAATTGTGTCCGGGCAACTTTAGGTCACCATTGGACGACCTCCCACGTGACAAGATGGTGAAGGACATTGCTTCTTACAGATGTTTCTACATTCAAAACTAAAAATCTGAGGAACTGTCCTGAAAAGGACAATTTTAACAAACACTAGGCATTTCTACACTGACAGACTACAAATCTACTTAGTACTATTACGAGAGCACAACTAACTACTAACTATAAATTAAAACTTCTGTGAATCTACATTTTGAAGGCTCCTCACTTCTACTGTCCTAACCGTTTTTTTTTTCCGACTGCTTCTTTCTGCGTCTCTCCTACAATTCGTTCATTACAAGTACAAATGCGTGCGACTTTTCAACGAAATTTCCCGCTGCACACGCATACAAATATCCAAACTTAACTCTCTGCTGGGGAGACTGGTACCGTATTATATATCCAACCCTATTACCTAATCCTATACTGCTACAATGCGTCCTAGAGGCGAGGAAAATTTTCCACAAAGGAAAGCGGATAGAACCAATCGATATCAGAGGCGGGGAAAGGGAGAGATCCGGGGGGGGGGGGGAGGTTCAGGGACGAGACCCGAGGTGGGCAATAAACACCTGTAGGCCGCTAGAGAAGCCGGTGGTGGTGCGGCGGGAAGCTGAGAGATAACGCGAGACTGATGAATGAAGAAACGAGACCAGGAGGGACCATAAACACCAATAGGTCGCTAGAGATGATGATGGTGGGGGGGGGGGGGAGCTGGGCGATAACGTGAAATTGAAGAATGAAGAACTGCAGAAGAAAGTAAAGTGTGAATCGCAGAAAATGAGTGGAAATCGAAAGAAGTTTAAAGGAAGCTGAAAACATTGTTAATTCCAGCTGGGTGGAGACAGCTAACCTGGAAAATAGGTCGCTGTTCTAGGGCTCTCCGAGATCGTACATCAAAAGAACATCAGCAGATCGCACTAACAAAAATGTCATGTTTTCCCATATGGTCGCTTTGGCAAAAGTGCTTTGCTACAGTGGTCCACGCCCTCTTAGAACTATTAAGACGTTGACGAAAACGATCTCCTAAGAGTAAACCGGTCTCCCTTATATACTTAATATCACAACGTTTGCACATAATGGCATAAATAACATTGCGTGAAGTCCCTCCTGAATTGATAATGTGGACTTAGGGAAGGAAACCTGGCTAGCCTCTACAACAAACGGCCAAGTGTTGCATCTACGACGTCCGCAACGTGAAATCTTTGGGGAATGTCCATTGGTGGCCTACAGACATGACAAACCCCCCAGGGAGCTTATAGTTAGAAGTCGCCTTAAGACAGATAACACTTTTTATGTTACCAGGCGTTGCGTTTTTTTTCCCTCACTCCCCCTGCCGCCGTTTAAAACTGTACCGTACACCTCTATTTACCTTTATCACTAGAACCAGTTTTACTGCAGTCGCTATCCCCTTTTATCTGAAGTAATTTGCGCAGGAATAGTAGCGTTTGTTATCACAGTGCTTGATGTAATGAAACTAATATATTACTGGTCCTTTCTGCATTATTTGCTATAACAGACTTAGGATAGCTGTGCTTCTTGTCATATTTCTAGACATAATAGAACTAGCATGGTAACCACTTTTGTCACATTGTTAAATATAACGTATCCGGTTACAACGAAACGTGTATACTAATGGTTGTTGCTACATCAAAATTATTTGAGTGGACTGATGATAGTTGTCACATTATTAAATAGAATGCTAGGGGTGTAACAGTAATAGTTGTTATATTGCTAGCTTGAATAATTTATTAAATACAACTATGGGATAACAGTTGGAGGTTATGAAATACCAGAGATTAGATATGCTGATGACACAGTATTACTGTCCACAACACAAAAAGGAATGGAAAAACTAATTATGTCAGTCCGCAAGAACAGCGAAGAGCAGAACCTCTATCTTAATGCAATGAAAACTAAATTGATGACAACTGACAAAACAAACAAGGCAACTGAAATATGTATCAATGAGGAAAAACTGGAAGAAGTGGAGAGTTTTGAATATCTTGGATCGCTGCTAACTAATAATGGAGATACAATGAGGGAAATTAAAAGGAGGACATCTATCGCTCTTCAGAAAGTAAAACAAATAAAGAATCTGTGGAGAGGAGCAGACAAAACCACAAAAATAAGATTTTTAAGGGCATGCATCTTTCCCATAGCAACATATGTCTGTGAGACCTGGACACTTAACAAAACAGCTGAGAAACACGTAAATGCCTTTGAATGTAAATGCTACAGAAGAGTTCTCCAAATATCGTGGACACAAAAAAGAACAAATATATCTATACTACAAGATCTTAATATTGAAGAAGGCTGGCTAGTGAAGAGGATTAAAGAGAGAAAACTTAAATATTTTGGACACATTAAACGTCATGATAATTTAGAGAAGACCGTATTGGAAGGATACATAATGGGAAAAAGAAAAAGAGGAAGACCAAGACGAAGATGGCTGCAAGACATCGTTGACGATCTGGAAATGGATGCAACAGCAGCAGGCCATCTTGCTAACAACCGAGAGGCCTATAGGAGTGCTGTTTGGGAGGCAAAGTTCCGCAAGGGACATGCAAATGAATGAATGATTGTTACCTAGAATAATAAAAATGCTGTGGTAACAATTGTTACAGTCATCATCATCATCATGTGCCGTGCCGACTGGCGTTGGCTATTATGCTTCTCCAGAGTACGCGATCCTTCATGCATGCCATCAGCTCAGTTGGTGATCTCCTCTCACACCATCCCGTCAGACTGTCCAGTATCATTTCTCTTGGTCTTCCTCTTGATCTTCTTCCTTCTATTTTTCCTGTTGTTATAATATTTTCAATGCCCCCTCTTCTCATTGCATGTCCTATGAAAGTACATTGTCTCTCTCTTATCTTTTTGACAAGGTTTTTTGTCTCTCCAGCTATTCTCCTACATTCTTCATTAGTTATTTTTGCTGTCCAGGGGATTCGCAACATTCTTCTAATAAACCACATTTCTGCTGCTTCCAATGATTTTTGTGCAGACTTGCCTATTGTCCATGATTCACTTCCATATAACAAGATAGGTTCAATATAGCATTTTAGTACTCGTTTTATAACATTCATTGATAAGGATGTGTTGGTCAATATGTTTCTCATTCTCTGAAATGCAGTCTTTGCTTGGCCTATTCTGTTCCTAATTTCTGTTCTGCATTTCCCATCTGAAGTTATTACTGCTCCAAGGTATTTGAATTTCTGCACCTGCTTTAGAACAGTTCCGTTTAATTTAATACTGCATGCTGGTGGATTCTGTTTCTTAGATATAACCATAGTCTCTGTCTTTTTGATGTTCAAAGTAAGGCCTTTCTGTTCACTTTCTTTGGCGACTTTATCCAAGAGATTTTGCAGGTCTTGTTGGTTCTCTGCTATCAGTACTGTGTCGTCAGCATACCGAAGGTTGTTAATATTGTATCCTCCAATTTTTATGCCTGGTTCTGTGATGATTGTTCTTAGAATATTCTCGCTATACAGAGAAAAAAGGTCTGGAGATAGTACACATCCTTGTCGCACCCCTTGTTTTATAGGTTGATATTTTCCAATTCTATTTTCAACTCGAACTGCTGCTTCTTGCTGCCACTATAGATGTTTTACAATCCTCAGGTCTTTGCCGTCTATATTGATGTCTTCAAGCATTTTAATAATTTCATTATGTTTCACCTTGTCAAATGCCTTGGTGTAATCAATGAAGCATAAGTAGAGATCTTTCTGTACTTCTAAAGCTCTTTCTGTTAGTGTTCGTAAAGCATAAATGGCATTTGTGTTCCCTTTCCTTCAACAAATCCAAACTGTTCATCTGCTATTTCCATTTTTATCTTTTTCCTTGTTCTTCTCATAATTATTCTCAGAAGTAGCTTCGTTATGTGACATGAGAGGCTGATAGTCCGGTGGTCGTCACATTCCTTTGCACCTGGTTTCTTTGGTAGTGCTATAAACGTGGATTTAATCAGGTCACTGGGAATATAACCACTGTTGTAAATGTCATTCAGTAACTTGGTTATTATTTTTATTCCTGTCTCCTCTAGTGCCTCTATTTCTTCTATTGTTATATTATCTGACCCAGTCGCTTTTCCTTTCTTCATGTGTTTGATGGCATCTATGATTTCATCTTCAAGTATTGGTGGTCCCTCACAGTTTTCAGTATCTGGTGTTAATTCTGGTCTTTCTCCTCCATATAGCTCACCGATATACTCTGTCCACCTGTCCACAATGTCTTCTTTTCCCATTAACATTTTACCTTCTTTCGATTTCAGGCATCCTGTGGTATATTTTGTTTTCCTGCCTGTGAGTTCATTAATTCGTTTGTGCATGTTTTTGCTGTCTTTAATATGAGAGTCCTCTATCTGTCTGCACTGCTCATTTAACCACACTTCTTTTGCTTCTCTGCATTTGCGTCTTATTTCTTTATTTATCTTGTTATATTTTTTCTCGTTATTTTTACTCCTCCTCCTCTTGTCCATCAGTCCTAAGATGTCGTCTGTCATCCATTTATTTTTAGGGGCTTCTTTTTTGGTGGTATTATCTCCTTAACAGTTTGGTGGATAGAATCTCTTAACATTTCCCATTGTTCATCTATACTATTTATCTTTGCTATTGCATTGTATCTATTTGTTATAATAACTTTGTATTGTTCTCTCAGTTCTTGGTCATTTTTAAGAAGTTCTGTATTCAGTTTGATGTTTCTCACTTTTCTGCCTGCTTTCTTTAGTTTTATTCTAACTTTTCCACAGAGTGGATCATGGTCACTATTGCAGTCAGCTCCTGGCATGGTTTTTGTTGTCAGTAATGCACTGCGGAATCGTTTGTTGATTAATATGTAGTCTATCTGATTAAAAGTCTTTTTGTCTGGACTGCACCACGTTGCCAGTCTTCGAGGATGTTGTTTAAACCAGGTGTTTCCTACAACCATGCTGTGTATTGTTACAGTGCTAAATCGAATATATAACAAAATATTGGTACAATAACTAGAATGATAAAAGTGTAACAATAGTAGTTGCCATTTGCTAACTAAAACAATTATATGAGTATATGGGTAAACGTTATCACATTGCTAGACGGAATGACACGAGTGTAGCGACAATTTTTATCATTTTCTGAACTAAGCTGAATTAAGTGCAGCATTATTCTATCTACCGAAATACACGGTAAAAGGTCCCCCCCCCCCCCCAACCATACAAAGCATTTTCTCTTAGAGCTAATAAACTATTTTATCAGTGGACATGTTCATATGGCCTTCACGCTCGCTAGATAAGTAAATAAAATAGCTCTGCTCACCGCACATGCCCGAGTCTGCCTGTTTGTCTAATTGGAGATAGCCATGTAGACCTGATGACATCACGAACAATGTGCTGGTGTGGGGATGCTTGAATGACAATGACAAGTGTGACATTTCCCTGGCACAGATCAGGGATGTCGATGCTAATAGGGAATGAGGCCAAGAAACATTTCTTACATAAAGAGTTTATATTAGTTTCCGTGTTTCTTCCCGAAGAATCGTTCCTACTTCCTTCCCCAACAATCACATGGGAATAGTTTGTCCTAGTTTTTGTTTCTGCAGGGAACAGCCGGACTGGTGTGTAGCCGTAGAATACCAGCACAGACGATAGAATCACACATAACACAGTCACTAACAAACACTTTCGAAGACTGACTATCCGACTAGTACCAATTGTTACTAAAAAATCTTTCAAGTTGCTCATGGTTAGCAAAAACTAATGTCATATAATCCGTGAATCTTTTTTCCCCTTTGTTGTGACTTTTTGAACCCACATTGGCAACTCCGCGGTACTCGGCCCCCACCCTGAAACTGCGCATGTCCCGCGGCCCTTACCGAGTGTACATTTTCCTAGCAAAATTGCCTAGCCAAGTTTGTCTAAAGCGGACGGTTTAAGCCGTCATGCGCGACTGCCCCAACATTTAATGTCCGGCCTGCGCGACGCTTTTCTGGCTGTAAACACCTGAGGCATTTCGTTTACCTGGTTGGAGGATCGCTGTGCAAAATGCGAACCTTGCGAAGCGAGAAAAACGTAGATAGATAGAATCGCCCTTATCATGTGCTCGGGCATCGACAATATGGGGCCCGCACCCAGGAAAGAAAATAGTTAATTTTGTTTTTTAATTACAACAGTTTGTCAAACACTGTTAAGATAGATATAAATATTAATTTTCCGTCATATTTTTCTTAAAATGAGAATTCGGTTGATAGTACTGTAGGATTTCTAGATTTCTTTTTTACTTAAAAAATAATTTAGATTTTGAGATGTTTCCTTTTCTTGATGTAGCTGTCACAAGAATAGTTGAAAATATTCTTAGAGCAATACATATATTTGTCACAAGAATAGTTGAAAATATTCTTAGAGCAATAAATATATTTGTCACAAGAATAGTTGAAAATATTCTTAGAGCAATAACTATATTTGTCACAAGAATAGTTGAAAATAGTCTTAGAGCAATAAATATACTTGTCACAAGAATAGTTGAAAATATTCTTAGAGCAATAAATATATTATCACAAGAATAGTTGAAAATATTCTTAGAGCAATAATATATTTGTCACAAGAATAGTTGAAAATATTCTTAGAGCAATAACTATATTTGTCACAAGAATAGTTGAAAATAGTCTTAGAGCAATAAATATACTTGTCACAAGAATAGTTGAAAATATTCTTAGAGCAATAAATATATTTATCACAAGAATAGTTGAAAATATTCTTAGAGCAATAAATATATTTGTCATGAGAATAATTCAAAATATTCTTAATTAAAGCAATAAATATATCACAAGAATAGTTCAAAATATTCTTAATTAAAGCAATAGATATATGTGTCACAAGAATAGTTCAAAATATTCTTAAAACAATAATTTATTTGTCACAGAAATAGTTGAAAATTATCTTAATTGAAGCAATAAATATACTTCAGCTGCATGTTGCTAGATAGTTACCTGAAATGAAGTCGAGTAATTTTAAAATCTGGCCACAGAAACTTTGTCATTTTTTTCCCTTTTTGTTTTGTATTGTTTTTAACTCGACATTGTGCATTCAACATTAACTTTCATTCATCTCAAGTTTCATGTCATTTATTTATGTACATTGTATTGCAGTGTTGCTTACCCTGTCATTGTATGGGTTTTTTTTCTCAGTACTATACCTACTATTGCTAGAATGTTATTAGAAAGTTCTTACTGAATACTGAATCAATATCCTATGTTCCTTATTTTATTGTATACTGAATCAATATCCTATGTTCCTTACCTTATACGGTCTCCACTCCAATTAAATGTTTTCAAGGCTTGCGTCTCGAATACCCTCCGACAGTCCAAGCCCAGCTCCTGACATTCTCGTGGTGAAACTGTTTAAACTGACAGGAGAAGGGGCGAAAGGCGAATATCTTGCGCCTGAAAACCAGACGCTTTGGATAGATGAGAGTCTTGTTTGTTGCTCATCTAGGAGAAGGAAAATTGATTTAAAACCCGCTTCTTGCGAGATTCTTCAGCTGCCATGCGTGAGGTGAAACTCCTCCCGGCCAGAGAAGAAAAATGCGATTAGGGTTGCGCGCAGCGTCGCCAATGAAAAGGTGAATGAAAGGATTAAGTGAAGTAACCAGTAGTCTCGAGGTCAAGACTACTCAAATCACGGAACCTCCTCCCTGGAGCCAGGCCACGTCCTATTTACATCCATACTGGGGCAGATTGCCTAAATCGGCTTTATCCAGGGGTTAAAAAGACACTGTTGGCGAGATTCTTCGGCTGCCGAGCGCGGGGTGAAACTCTTTCCTGCCAATGAAGAAAATGCGATTAAGGTTGCCCTGCGGCGCAGATGTGAAAAGGTGATGATGAAGTGAAGTATCCAGTAGTTTCGACGCGAGAGCTACTCATACCACGGCACCTCTGTTAAAGAGGCCGGCCACATCCGATATACACCCATACTGGTGAAATATGCCTAAACCGGATTAACCCAGGGGTGAAACTTGATGACTACTCATGTCATGGTACCTCCGCTCTAGAGGTCGGTCACGTTCTAAACACGCCCATACTGGGATAATACGCCTAAACCCGCTTAACCCAGGGGTGAACCTTACTAGTGGCCAGGATTCGTATTCCTTGGAAAAAAGCTCCGTCCTGGTCACAACTTGGAAGGGAAGCGGCTACGACCACTAAATGCTGAAATCGGAGACATTGGACCAGTGCAGTCTAGATAAGCAACCACCTCTCACCCGGCGGGGATATATACATATCCTAATCACGCTGAGGTTTTCCAGTGAGAAAGTCCATCTCTGGATTAGATGGGCAACCACCTCTCACCTGACGGAGATATACTGATATCCAAAACACGTCGAGGTTTTCCGGTGAGAAAGTCCAACTCTAGATTAAACTGGTGCAACGAAAATCACAGTGTCACCCAATCCCGCTTATGCGACCCACAGAGAGTACAGGCCCAAGCCCTGCGATACTCTGAACCTCTTGTGGTCCTTTCGGGGACCACAGGAGGACCTCAGGACCTATCAAGGACCACATGAGTAAATTCTGTAGGATCACGGGGCGGTCTTGGTGGTAGAAGAAGAAGAAGATTAAATATGGTCCATATTAGACTTTTTTTAAAAACAAATGCTTAAGGAAAATACTTGGCATCAAGTGGAACGAATTCAAGAACAATGCAGAGATAAGACAGATGATTGAACCACAACCAGTCTCATGGGTGATCAGGAAAAGGAGATGGACATATGTTGGTCACTTGAGAAGAAATGATCAGAGAATCCCAAAACAAGCTATCAAGTGGAACACAACAGGGCAAAGAAAAAGAGGCAGACCGTGTGAAACTCTGAAGAGGACATTGTTAAAAGAGGCCAAATTAACAGGCTAAAATCATTTGATGAGGTTGAAAGACATTGTTAAGAGAGGCCAAATTAACAGGCATAAAATCCTTTGATGAGGTTGAAAGACTCGCCGAAGATAGGAAAAATTGGTGAACTACTTTGCGAGCCCTATGTGACATTTAACGGCACGGGAAGGATATAAGATAAGATGGTCCATATATTATTGAATATGTAGGATGTTCAATGTCTTAATGAATATTATGGTGTGTTCCAGACCTTATTGAATATTGTAATATATTTCATCTATAGCACTACCAAAAAACCAAATTCAGTATAATGTACCACCTTTAGAAACATCAGTTTAATGAACCAAGTGACAAAGATATTTTGCAAAACAATTCTAAAGAGAATCAGAAACAAAATATATATTTAAATCAGTGATCAGCAGTGGAAGTGAATCAAGGACAATAGGCAAGTCTGCACAAAAATCATTGGAAGCAGCAGAAATGTGGTTTATTAGAAGAATGTTGCGAATCCCCTGGACAGCAAAAATAACTAATGAAGAATGTAAGAGAAGAGCTGGAGAGACAAAAAAACTTGTCAAAAAGATAAGAGAGAGACAATGTACTTTCATAGGACATGCAATGAGAAGAGGGGGCATTGAAAATATTATAACAACAGGAAAAATAGAAGGAAGAAGATCAAGAGGAAGACCAAGTGAAATGATACTGGACAGTCTGACGGGATGATGTGAGAGGAGATCACCAACTGAACTGAGGGCCTGCATGAAGGATCGTGTACTCTGGAGAACATAACAGCCAACGCCAGTCGGCACGGCACCTGATGATGATGATGATGATGAGCAGTTTGGATTTATAAGAAATAGCAGAACAGAAGCGAATTTCAGCATTTGGATGATAAGCGAGAAGCATATAGAAGTTAAAAAGGATATTCATGCTTGTTTTATAGATTACACAAAGGCCTTCGACAAAGTCAGGCACAGGTAGCTGACGGAATGTCTGAAAGAGATTAATATTGAAACAGAGACATCACAATAACAAACAAGTTATATTGTGAACAGATAGCAGTTGTGGGGTACAACACAAATCACTTAACTCCAATAGATATAAAGAGAGCGGTCAGCCATGGATGTGTCCATTCTTCATTTCTGTTTAATCTTTAAACAGAAAAGATATTCAAAGAAATTAGTGAGATGCCTGGATTAAACATTAATGGAACAGCAATCAATAACCTAAGATATGCAGATGACACCGTGCTGATGGCAGAGAACCAAAAAGCTCTAAAGAATCTAATGATATGAATAAATGACAAAAGTCAAAAGTCAGTCAGTCATTTGTATGTCATTTGCCGAACTCTGCATCTCTAACAGCTCTCCTGTAGGCCTCTTGGTTGTAAGCAAGATGCCCTGCTGCTTATGCAAACATTTGCAGATTATCAACAATGTCTTGCAGCCATCTTCACCTTGGTCTTCATCTTTTTCTTTTTCCCATTATGTACCCTTCCAAGACTGTCTTATCTAAATTATCATGACGTTTATGTTTCTCAGCTGTTTTGTTAAGTGTCCAGGTCTCATAGGCATATGTTCCAATGGGAAAGATGCATGCCCTTAAAAATCTTAGTTTTGTAGTTCTGTCTGTTCCCCTCCACAGCATCTTTAGTTGTTTTACTTTTTGAGGAGTGATAGGTTCTAAATACTGTTATAGCCGGAGGTCGAGTGGGGGATAGGCATTTCCAACGAAATGTCTCCAAGGCGAATATCTGGCGAATGTCCAAGTCCAGCTTCTGGCCTTCTCGTGGTAAAACTGTTCAAACCGACAGGAGAAGGGGCGAATGCGAATATCTGGCTCCTGAAAGCCAGACGTTTCTGGTAGATGATAATCATGTTTGGTAGCTCATCTACCGCTGCTGGCGAGAATCTTCAGCTGCCATGGGTGAAGTGGGGTTCCTCCCGGCCAATGAAGAAAGACAGGAATGGGGTTGACGCGATGCGCCACTGTGGAAAAGGTGAAAGAAAGGATTAAGTGAAGTAATCAGTAGTCTCGAGGTCAGGACTGCTCAAATCACGGCACCACTGCTCTGGAGGTCGGCCACGTCCTATGTGCACTCACACCTCGCGAATTGCCTGAACCGGCTTAACCAGGGATTAAGACACTGCTGGCGAGATCCTTCGGATGCCGCGCGTGGTGTGAAACTCCCTGCTGCCAATGAAGAAAATTCAGAAAAGCAATCAAGGTTGCCGTGCGGCGCAGATGTGAAAAGGTGATGGAAAGGATAAAGTGAAACTTAATCGGTATGTCCAATAGTTCCGAGGTGAGAGCTACTCATACTACGGCATCTCTGCTCTAGAGGCCGGCCACGTCCGATATACGTCCATATAGGGATAATACGCCTAAGCCGGCTTAACCCAGGGTGAAACTTACTAGCGGCCAGGATTCGTCCTCCTGGACCTATCGGAAATAAAGATCAATCAATCAATCCGTCCTTGTCACAACTAGGAAGGGTAGCGGCCACGACCACAAAATGCTGAAGTCGGAGACACTGGACCAGTGCAGTCTAGATAGGCTACCACCTCTCACCCGGCGGGGATATATGCGTATCCTAATCATGCTGTGGTTTTCCGGTTGGAAAGTTCAACGCTGGACTAGATGGGCAACCACCTCTTACCCGGCGGGGGATACACGAGTATCCCAAAACACGTCGAGGTTTTTCGGTGAGAAAGTCCAACTCTAGATTAAACTGGTGCAACGAAAACCACAGTGTCACGCAATCTCGCTTCTAAGACCTGAGAACACAGCCTCAAGCCCTGGGATACTCTGAACCTCTTGTAGTCCCGTCGGGGATCTCGTATGGTCCTTTCGGGGACCACAGAGGGACCACGGGACATATCGAGGACCACATGAGTAAATTCAGCAGGATCACGAGGCGGTCTTGGTGGCAGAAGCGAACGAAGAAGATGATGATGATGAAAAGAGGAGGACTGATAGATACTGTGGGTCGCATAATTTCCCTCTTTGTATCTCCATTACTAGTTAGTAGTGATCCAAGATATTCAAAACTCCACCTTTTCCAATTTTTCCTCATTGATACATATATCAGCTGCCTTGTTTGTTTTGTCAGTTGTCATCAATTTAGTTTTCTTTGCGTTAAGATAAAGGTTTTGCTCTTCACTTTTCTTACGGACTGACAAATAGTTTTTCCATTCCTTTTTGTGTTGTGGACAGTAATACTGTGTCATCAGCATATCTAATCCCTGGTATTTCATAACCTCCAATTGTTATGGCATCGTAATATTCTTTCTCTGCATCTCCTCATTATATTTTCAGTATACAAGTTAAATAAGTAAGGCAACAGTACGCACCCTGCCGGATCCCTTGATTTATGTAAAACCAAGTGTTGTTTCACCATTATTTCCCAAAGAATCTGGTGTTGTACACAACCAAATGCCCTCGACTATTTTATAAAAGATAAATATAGATTCACATTAAATTCTCTGCATTTCTCCATTATTAATCTTATATTGAATATATGATCTCTTGATCCTCTTCTTTGTCTAAAACCAGCTTGGACCATAATGACTTCTGTTTTCTTACGAAGTCTACACATTATGATTTATTTAACAGAATTTCAGGAATTAGGCACCAGTTCTGTAGTTTGTGTATAATTTCTAGTTATGCTTTTTTGTCACTGGTATGAATACAATTCTTTTCCATTCTTTTGACCAAATACCCGAATGCCATATCTTTTTACATAGTGCATGATAGAATGTTGCACATTTCTTTCCTCCTGCTTTAATAAATTCAGCTGTTATCTCATCACATCCTGGTGATTTACCATTTTCAGATTCTTTATTGTTAATAAAACTTCTTCAACTGTCGGTTCGGGTTCTTTCTGATCCAAAAATAATTCACACTGTTGATTTCTGCTTTCACAGTCAATTGTTTCATACCTTCCTCTGCAATATTCCTTCCATCTTTCTAGAATTTCTTCTGTCTCTGTCAAGGTCTACCCCATCTCGTCACAAATTACATTTAGCTTAGGTGTGACATTTCTCGTCAATGTCTTCATTTCTTTAAACATTTCACTAACTTTCCCACACTTTTGATGTCCTATTCTTTCACATCAATTTTGTATGTATTGTTTTTTTTCTTTTCTTATGTTTCTTCGTACTTCTTTTGTTAAATATTTACACTCCTCTTTGTTGTTGTTTGTCATTTTCCATTTCGTCTTCATTTCTCGCTAAGATTCAGTTTTTTTGTAAATACCAATTGTTAGAAAACATTCACACTGTCTCCTTCCATGTCTGGTGCGTACTTGAACAACAACAAACGAGCAAGTACTTTTTACTTGCAGTTAGTTTCAAAAACAAGTTTTTTATATATACGAAACAATGAGGCTTTTGTACTGTAAAGTAAGAGAACACAATTTTGTAGGATTCATTCATTCATTCCTTTGCATGTCCCTTGCGGAACTTTGCCTCCCAAACAGCACTCCTGTAGGCCTCTCGGTTGTGAGCAAGATGGCCTGCTGCTGCTGCATCCATTTTGTAGGATTAGACATCGAAAAAAATCGTGGACAAAGCACTTTTAGTGAGACCTGAGAGAAAGAAACACAAAGGAATTATCTGAGACTCGAACACGGACTCTGGTAGGACGAGCAACGACGAGAGCAGCGTACTAACGAACTGAGCTATCCCAGACCCCCTCTCGCCACAGAAAAGCCTTTTGAAACCGAGTTCACTAGGACTGTTCAGCCGACACGGGGGATAGTGGCATCCGGAAAGAAACGAGGTCGTGACACAGAAATTCCGTAGCTTAGATTCAGTCTCTCTAGCAGGTACCAATTTTTAGACAAACACACATATATGGTCTCCTGCCATGTCTGGTGCATACTAGAACAAGAACAAACGAACGAATACTTTTTACATGAACTTTTTCAAGTATAATTTCAGAAACAATTTTTTTTTATAAATAGGAAAAAAAATGAGACTTTCATAAGGTAAAGTAAATGATTAGACTTCGAAAAAATCGCAAAGCATTTTTAGTGAGACGTGAGAGAGAAAGAAAAATGAGAAGATAATTACCTGGGATTCGAACATGGACTCCGGTATGACGAGCAGCCGACTAGGCACGAGAGAATAGTGTACTAATGAACTGAGCTATCTCAGGACCCCCCCCCCCCCCCCAAAAAAAAAGGTCTTTTGAAAGAGAAGTGTTTCCATCCGCGTTATTTTCAAAACGTTGCTTAATGTCTAGACGACGTGGACGTTTTGTGGTCGGGAGTACAGGTGTAAAAGTTATTGTACCGAAGTAATTCCATCATCATCAGTTGTGTATCATATATTAAAATAAGTTGAAATGAATGAAGATTTTATTAATGAAGTTATTTGTCGTAAAAAAAAGAATAGGAATAAAACATAACTGGTATGAAACGATGGAACAATTTTTGTGCGCTAAAAAATGTGTATTACGGCTGAGCAATAAAATCTACTTTATACTTACCTTACTTGTTATAATACAATATAAAAGATGTAGTTCATCACAGAAACATCAATATTTATGTATATTTTTGACATCCAATAAATCTAACAGGTCTACAGCTACGCGAACCACATATAGTAAGATAGGTCGTCTAGTCGGTCAGTTTGACGATTCTACCACCCGATCTAGAAAAAAACAGTTGAACATTACGCTCCGATCGTGATATTAAAGATGTCTCACTTTATCAGGCATGTAGAAAAACACTACCTAAACTTTGGATTCAGAAGAGCTCTGACTGGTTAAATGAAAAGTTACATTGCGTTTTCAAAGAAAAAAAATTCCGAAGTCCTATAGGGCTGGGGTGTTGGGACATTGCAAGAAACTCTTTACTGTAGAGAGCATAACAACACAACTCCTTCAGATTATCAGAGGAACTACCCCCTCCGACAAGTATTTCGTCTCTATTAAACTCCTGACACTTTAAGGGGTGTGGGCCCCTCTGGGTCATGACTCCCAAATGTCTTGTGAGTGGTTGCTTTTTTTTTTCGTCCCGAGATTGAACCCATGATCTTCCAGTTGGCATTGGACTTTCTGAAGTGCGTCTTTAGCGATCCAGCCATGGAGGACTGGTATTGGTTGTGATAAACGAAATTATTTAAGTTCTCAATGCTTGTTTCGCATACTCCACAGCCAGCATGAGCCCCTTTCTGCTGTTTCTGAAAGGCTTTTCAATGCCCTTGCTCTTGCATGTCCCTTTATGCCCAGTTGCTTACATAGGTCTATGTTGCTACAAATCCCCTTGCTCCCACTTCTACAGCTATCACTTTTGCCATGACTCTGCCCCCTGCCTCAGTTGCTTGACCAGATCATTGTACTTCTCACAATTGAATAGATCCTGCTCCTCTATTCTTGTTTCATACGGAACCGTAAGCTCGATCATTATTAATTCCTGTTTTTCTATGGAGTATACTACAATGTCCGGTCGCATTCCTGTGTTCTTGATGGCAGTCGAGTATTCTCTTCTTCCTGGTAGATCCGCTACAACATCCCAGTCATTTCCACCATCTAGCAGTGATGGTAAGGGAATGTCCCTGATTTCAATATTTGATGTTGTACCAGCGCATATGAAGTATTTAGGTGGGACCTCAACTCTTTTGCTGTTATTTGTTTTATCTTTTGCCCTATCTACAATGGCTACTAGTTCCTGCAGCACTCTGTTGTGCCGCCAGGTGTAGGGTCCTCGAGCTAATGATACTCTACAGGCTGACAGCACATGCTCCAATGTTTGACTTTCGTTGCAGAGAGGACACTGTGTGTCTTCTGATACACCTCGTTTGTATAGGATGGAGCCTGTAGGCAGAAGGTCATAAGTAGCTCTGATGATGAAGCTGAGTCTCAAGGGGCAATTTTCCAGTTGTCATTCCATGTTAGTGATCTCTCCAAGACTTCCTCCAATGTTGTCAACTGGGACAAACAAACAAACAAACAAGCAAACAAAAAATACCGAAACAGATTGGGGCTGCCGCGGGTGGGAAAAGCTACTGTTAGGACGACACGAATGATCTTTGACACTCGTAAAGAAACGAGGTCGTGACACAGAAATTACGTAGCTTAGATTCAGTCTCTATAGCAGGTTCCAATTTTTAGACAACATACACACAGTCTCCTGCCATGTCTGGTGCATACTTGAACAACAACAACAAATGAACGAATACCTTTTATATGAGGTTAGTTTCAGAAACATTTTTTTATAAATATGAATCAACGAGGGTTTCGTACGGTAAAGTAAGAGAACACAATTTTGTAGGATTATATCTCGAAAAAATCGAGACGTGAGACAAAGAAAAATCACAAGAGAATTACCTGGGATTCGAACACGGCTTCTGGTAGGACGAGCAGCCGTCTAGCCACGAGAGAACAACGTACTAAAGAACTGAGCTATCTCAGACACCCCCCCCCCCAAAAAAAATTCTTTTCAAAGCGAAGTCTTTCCACTCGCGTTGTTTCCAAAACGTTGCTTACTGTCCAGACGACGTGGACATTTTGGGGCTGCCGCGGGTGAGAAAAGCTACTGTTAACCCGACAAGAGGGACCGTGACTCCCGGAAAGAAACGAGGTCGTGACACACAGAAATTCCGTTGCTTAGATTCAGTCTCTCTAGCAGGTACCAAATTTTAGACAAACATACACACGGTCTCCTGCCATGTCTGGTGCATACTTGAACAACAACAACAAAACAAACAAACGAGTACTTTTTACATGAACTTAGTTTCAGGAATGGTTTCAGAAAAAAAAAAAATTACAAATAGTAAACAACGAGGGTTTCGTACGGTAAAGTATGAGAACACACTTTTGAAGGATTAGACCTCCAAAAAATCGTAGACAAAGCACTTTTAGTGCGACTTGAGAGAAAGCAAAATCACAAAAGAAATACCTTGGATTCAAACACGGACTCTGGTAGGACGAGCAGCCGTCTAGCCATGAGAGAAAAGCGTAATAACGAACTCAGCCCCCCCCCCCCCAAAAAAAAAGGTCTTTTGAAAGCGAAGTCATTAGTACTCTTCAGCTGACACGAGGGATTGTACCACTCAGAAAGAAACGATGTCGTGACACACAGAAATTCCATAACTTAGATTCAGTCTCTATAGCAGGTATCAATTTTTAGACAAACATACACATGGTCTTCTACCATGTCTGGTGCATACTTGAACAACAATAACAAATGAACAAATATTTTTTACATGAGGTTAGTTTCTGGTATAGTTTCAGAAACAATTTTTCATAAGTAGTAAACAACGAGGGTTCGTACGGTAAAGTAAGAGAACACAACTTCATGTAAAAGTATTCGTTGGCTTCTTCTTATTGCTCAAGCATGCACTAAACATTTCAGGAGACCGTGTGTTTGTCTAAAGATTAGTACCTGGTAGACTCTTTTGTTCTTTCTGTTCCAATCTTTGCATTAAAATCGCGCATTATTAATACAATATCATTTATTAGTACCTGGTATATTGTCGTTTTGAGGAAAGACGCTGGCGATGATTGGGACATGTGCTCCGAATGACTGACAACTCACTAACAAAAATAGCACCAAGATGGACACCACAGGGAAGCAGAAGTAAGGGTAGACCAAAAGAGACGTGGAGAAGAACAACAGAAAGGATGTTGAGCAATAGAGGGCTCACCTGGGCAAGAGCAGAAAAAAGGCGAAGGACAGGCATTTGTGGAAAACCCTTGCGGAAGCCCCATGTGCCCTGGGCACTTAAGGTTCAGAGAGAGAGAGAGAGAGAGAGAGAGAGAGAGAGAGAGATATTGTCGTTTGCAGTGTGTTATGAAAGTCTTCTACTTCCTCTTCTTCTGCTTCTGATGTAAGTGCATATATTTGGATAACTGTTACATTTCTAGGAGTGCCCTTAAGTCTGATAGTGAGGATTCTATCACTTACTGGATTGTAACCTAGTAATGCTTTTGAAGTCAGAAGTGCGGACTGGAAATAAATAGCATAGAACTGTTATGTTAATCAAGAGATAAGACATAAAACCACCTGTAAACATAAAAATAAATAGAGAACTACTTGAACTGGTGAGAAGTTTCAGATATTTGGAACACCTGATAACAGAGGATTTAAAGTTTGAAATGGAAATTAACAGAAGAATGTCTTGTCTTGGTCTCCTTCATCATATACCTTTCGTGTTGAGAGGACAAATAAGTGTCTTGCTTGTCTTGGTCTCCTTCATCACATACC
The DNA here is from genome assembly GCA_009760885.1 of Achatina immaculata. NCBI lineage: Eukaryota > Metazoa > Mollusca > Gastropoda > Stylommatophora > Achatinidae > Lissachatina > Lissachatina immaculata. The sequence continues at coordinate 34,750,938 of CM019697.1, read as the reverse complement.
TTTTGGTGTTGAGAGAACAAATAGGTGTCATGATAGGGCTTGGCAATTTGCTTCAAACAATGGATGCTTCTGTAATTTCCTCTCTTGGAATCGTACTTAGAATTGATGAAAAACGACTCAAACACCAAACATTTACGTGGTCATCAGGGGGTAAAAGAAAGTGGAGAAGACCCAAAGACACACTAAGAAGAGTTATCACCAAGGAGTGTTCAACAATGCTCATCAGAAACACCAAAGATCTAAAGCAAGTAGCGGTTCTAAGGACTGCAAACGCGCCACAAACAGCCTCTGGCAGTCAAGTCCAGCTCCTGGCCTTCCCGTGGCAGACTGTTTAAACTGACAGGAGAAGGGGCGAGGGCGAATATCTGGCGCCTGAAAACCAGTTACTTAGGGTAGATGAGTGGCACGTTTGGTAGCTCATCTGCCGCTGTTGGCGAGATCTTCAGCTGCCGTGTGTGGAGCGGTGCTCCTCCCGGCCAATGAAGAAATTTGCAAATGAGGTTGCCGCGCAGCATCACTGCGGAAAAGGTGGTAGAAAGGATAAAGCGAAGCAAACAGTCAAATCACGGCACCTCTGGTCTGGAGGTCGCCACGTCCTGAGTGCAGTCATATCGGGTGAAATGCATGAACCGGCTTGTCCCAGAGGTTAAGACACTGCTGGCGAGACACTTTAAATGCCGCGCGTGGAGTGAAGCTCCTCCCGGTTAAGGAAGTAAATGCGGAAAAGAGATAAAGGTTGCTGTGCGGCGCCGATGGGAAAAGGTGGTGGAAAGTGAAGCTTAACTGGTATGTCCAGTAGTATCGCTACGAGAGCTATACCACGGCACCTCTGCTCTAGAGGCCGCCCAAGTCCGAAATACACCTACACTGGTGAAATATGCCTAAACCGGCACACACCAGGGGTGAACTCGATGGCTAGACATGTCATGCCACCTCCGCTCTAGAGGTCGGTAACGCCTGATAAACACCCATACTGGTGAATTTTGCCCAAACCGGCTCATACCAGGGGTGAATCTTGAAGGCTATGCATGTCCCGTCCCAAACACGCTCATACTGGTAATGCCTAACCCGGCTCAACCCAGGGGTAGAAGTCACTAGTGGCGAGGATTCGTCCTCCTGGACAAAAGCTCCATCCTGGTCACAACTAGGAAGGGTAGCGGCCACGACCACAAAATGCTGAAGTCGGAGACACTGGACCAGGGAAGTCTAGATAGGCAACCACCTCTCACCCGGCGGGGATGTTTGCGTATCCTAATCACGCTGAGGTTTTCCGGTGAGAAGTCCAACCCTGGACTGGATGGGCAACCACCTCTCACCCGGCGGTAATACACGGGTATCTCAAAACACGTCGAGGTTTTCCGGTGAGAAAGTCCAACTCTGGCCTGGGTGGGCTACCGCCTCTCACCCAGCGGGGATGCACTGATATCCTAAACACGTCGAGGTCTTCCGGTGAGAAAGTCCAACCCTAGACTAAACTGGTGCAATGAAAACCACGGTGTCACCCAATCCCGCTTCCGAGACCCATCAAGAATACAGGCTAAAGCACTGTGATACTCTGAACCCCTTGTGGTCCTTTCGTGGATCTCGTGTGGTCTATTTTGGACCACACAGAGGACCACGGGACCTAACGAGGACCACAAGCGTGAATTCAGTAGGTTCACAGTGCGGTTTTTGGTGGTAGAAGTGAACGAAGAAGAAGAAGTAAAGCAAGTAGCAAGGAATTGCCAGACATGGAGAGCCTTGTCCTCCGCCCTATGCGCCACCTTTGGCCTAAGAGGATTAGCTAACTAAATTTCCTCTCTCCATATCTCATGTGGGCAGCCTCTGTTACATACAGATCTTAGTGTGAACGTTTTCTGTGATAAACTGTCTAGTGAAAACAATCTGACATGGCCAAACCATTGGAATAGCTGTTTCTGGATATAGTGTAATGCTGCTGTTACTCCAACCTTTGCCCTGATGATCATTCATTTGCATGTCCCATGTGGAACTTTGCCTCCCTAACAGCACTCCTGTAAGCCTCTCGGTCGTGAGCAAGATGGCCTGCTGCTGATGCATCCATTTGCAGATTATCAACAATGTCTTTCAGCCATCTTCGCCGTGGTCTTCTTCTATTTCTTTTTGCAAATTATGTACCTTTCCAAGATGGTTTTCTCTAGCTTATCATGATGTTTAATGTGTCCAAAATATTTAAGTTTTCTCTCTTTAATACTCTTTACTAGCCAGTCTTCTTCAATATTAAGTTCTTGTAGTATGGATATATTTGTTCTTTTTTGTATCCATGATATTTGAAGAACTCTTCTGTAGCATTTACATTCAAAGGCATTTATGTGTTTCTCAGCTGTTTTGTTTAGTGTCCAGTTCTCACAGGCATATGTTACGATTGGAAAAATGCATGCCCTTAAAAATCTTATTTTTGTACTTCTGTCTGTTCCTCTTCATAGATTCTTTAGTTGTTTTTCTTTCCGAAGACCGATAGATGTCCTCTTTTTAATTTCCCTCATTGTATCTCCATTATTAGTTAGCAGTGATCCAAGATATTCAAAGCTCTCCACTTTTTCCAGTTTTTCCTCATTGATACATATATCAGCTGCCTTGTTTGTTTTGTCAGTTGTCATCAATTTAGTCTTCTTCGCATTAAGATAGAGGTTTTGCTCTTCGCTGTTTTTACAGACTGACATAATTAGTTTTTCCATTTCGTTTTATGTTGTGGACAGTAATACTGTGTCATCAGCCCTGATGATATCATTTCTTATTTGGTCTCTTCTTGTTACATTTAGTATTCTCCTTAAACATTTAATTTCTATTGTGATGAGTTTTCTTTTGTTTTTGGCTGCTAGTGTCCATGTTTGACATTGATAGCATAGAGTTGGGAGGAAAATTATGTTGTATAATGGCCTTTTTGTTTCAGTTGTGATGTATTTGTTTTTCAGTAAAGGAGTCATTTGTCCAATGACCTGATTTGCTTTATTGCATCTGTTCTCAGTCTCAGCATCATTTTCCCTGAGGATGATATTATGTTACCTAGATATTTGAAATGTTTCACCTGTTTCAAGAGCTGGTTGTCTAGGAAGATCTTGGTTCAGATTTCTTCTCTTGCTGTGGTCATGATTTCCATTTTTTCAGCACTGAAAAAGAAATTGTTGTACATTTTACATGCTCTTGGTGAATTATCCATGTTCTGCTGTAGATCTTTTTCTGATGTGGCTATAAGTGCTTGATCATCACCAAAAATGAGTTTATTTATGGTCCAACTATTGGATATGTCTTATAGAATGTGTTATGAGTTTATCAAATTGTTTCTGGGGTTTGGGAGGTAGGCAGTTTTGTGGTGGAATTTTTACTATGTATGTTAGCTTTTTTGCAGATGTCATCAATGTATGTTATGAACAGCAAGGTAGATAGTACACAGCCTTGCCTCACTCCAGATTTTATGATGAATGGTTCAGAGTGTCCCACATTTGTTCTAACGTATAGGTTTTGCCTAAGTTGATTAGGTGTGCACTAATTCCATAATGCTGTAAGATTACCCAGTTTACATCTATCTTCTCTATAAAATGTTTTTTCTTGATATACATAAGCTATGTGCAGTGTCTGACTGTGTTCAACTGATTTTTCTGTTAGTTATCTTAGAGAAAAGATGGCATCTGTACAGCTTCTATTTTTTTCTAAATCCCATCTGCATTTCATTTAACTGTGGTTCAATTACTGGTCCAGTCTGTTCTGTAGGCATCTTGCAGAACATTTTTCCAGTATGGCTTAGCAGTGAGATGCCTCTATATTGGTTGCAGTCCCTTTTACTGCCTTTTTTCTTCCATATTGGAATAATTACAGTGTTTCTCCAGTCCTGTGGTGTTTCTTGTTTTTCACATACCAAATTATGGAGTCTGTGAAGCCAAGCTATTCCAACCTATTTTGCATAAGTGATTAACACATTGGGTATTCCATCATATCCTGGGGCTTTGATCATTGGGGCCTTTCTGATGGCTTCTCTGATTTCAGCTAGTATTATGACTGGTTCCAGTTCTATGGGGTCAGTTGTGTTGTTATTTTGGGTTTGGCATGCCTCTGATGGTATGTTGAGTAACTTGTCACAGTTCTGTATCTATCTCTGTATACCCTCTCTGGTTTGCATATTGATTCATCATTAATGTCATTCACAGTCTCTGTTGGGTTGAAGTGCTCTGCTCACTTTCTCATTGCACTGATCTTTTTATAAAAGATTTTTATCGCTTTTTGTGATTATTATTTAATATTTCACTGTGTTCCTGCCATGATTTTACTTTGTTTCTTTTATTACCCACGTCTTCTTGCATTTCAATATTCTTCAATGTAGTCTTGCTTCTGCTTACTTCCTATCCAGTTTTTATTTATTCTTCTTTTCTTTTACAGCCTCTTTCACTTCATCATTCCACCATGCTGTTAGTTTAATTTCTCTGCCTCCTTTTTTCATTGTACATTTCCTTTGCTGCTTGCATGATGCTGGCTTTGAACAAGGCCCACTCTTTTCCACTTATTTTGTTTCTGTTGTTTGTTTATGAGTGATTTTCTTATTTTTTCTCATATTCTTCTTTCACATTCTCTTCCTTGAGCTTGCTTAGTTTTATTGTTTCACTTGTTTTCTTTCTGTGAGTTCTGTTATGGCTTTTCCTGTGTGTTCTGATAACTGCTATTACTGCTTTATGCTCCATAGTTGAACTCAGGTTGGGTTACTGGTAAGGCATACAAACTGACTTACATAGTGCCAGGCAGAGCATAAAATGAGCAAGCTTGACTCATGTGTTGTGACACCATGACACAGTATAAAAATTTCAAGCTGACATTTATGTCTTGGTCAGGAAGATGGGCTCCTCTGGGTTAAATTTTGCCCTCAAACTGTGACTGGCCCAGCAAACCAGCGGTGGATCTCTTTACCGCTCATAGAAAACACAGGAAGAACAGATGGACTGATGTATAAACAGAAGAACAGGAATGGCAAAAAAACATGTTCAACAGCATGAGGAAGATCCTTATGTCAAAACAAATATCACATCAAATGAGAGTATGTATCATAAGATGCTACATATACTCAATACTCCTTTATGAAGTAGAAGTCTGGACCTTGAATATGACAAGGGAAAAGAAAATTGAGGCCCTAGAAGTGTGGAAAAATAGAAAAATAGAGTGTATTCCACGGACAGAAAAAAAACGAAGTGTTAAACCAGCTGGAAGTGAAAAGAGAAATATTGAAAATCATACAAACACTTTGGGCACATCAAGAGACATAATACTGTATTGAGGACTCTTCTTGAGGGCATGATTGAAGGGAAGAGAACAAACAGCATAGATGAATGGACAACATCAAGAGATGGACAGGAACAAGCTTGGCCAAATGCTCTATGAAGAAAAGAAACAGAGCAGAATAGAGATTCACTGAAGTCAAGTTTCCATGGGAAGATGGCACAAGATGATGAGCATATTCCATATATTATAAAAAATTCACTTGTTTAACACCCTATAACAATAAATGGTTCAGGTCTTGGAGTGTTCTTCCCATACTTTCATCTTCACTGTTCTCATGTTGTATTTTCATATTTTATTTTTCAGGTTAACACCCTTGTTTGCTGTCTGGTATATACAGAGTCTTGCTGTACTCATTATTGCTCTTTTTTTTTTTTTACAAATAGGAAACAACAAGTATAATATTATCCTGACTACTGCTGAGTACTTTACTATTACAAATTTCAATACATTACTCTCTCAGAATTCTAATTGTACAGGTTAAACAGACAATACAACACTGATGCCTGATTTTAAGTGAGAACAAATGAACCACATGTTTAATATGAAAAGAATGGGTGGTGATCAGTAAGGATGTTGAAACTAAAGATTGTAATAGATGATCAAGCCACTCCTAACCTTGACAAGAATTTGTTCGCCATATAAGGACAGGAGTGAGCAACATTCTTATTCAAATAAACTGATAGACGTACAGCATGATGAAAAAAAAATATAATAATCAACTTACGTTTTCAATGAAAGCCTTTCCATCACAAAAAAATAAGGCTAATACACTTCAGTGCTCAGTTTATCACATTCCTAGAACTGCTTCCTAACCCATTATACACAATGTTAAATCACTCAAAAATCTTCAAGACATAATTTGATAATCATCTGAACAGAATCATCCTAACATATTCTCAATTCATAATGAGTCTAATTCAGTCATAACACTTGAAAAGCTCTCTATCAAAATCTGACAAAAATTCTCATCCTAATCATAATGCTAAGTATCCATGCTAATGATCCCCCTTAGAAAAATCCCAGTCCTTAAATATCCCCTAATTTTTTCTGTTTCTAAATCTTCCCGAAGATTCTATCCCATGGAAGATAAAAATCGTGGTTAAAACATTTCTACCTTAAAGGTCTCAACTCCATGCAAAAATTGCCTATTTATAACCTTGGACAAATTCTAAAGACAACAATCCCATTTTTAGCTTCTCTGTAGCTAAAAATAACTAACTGAACAAAGATGTCCTAAATGACTTTTGTTAACTGTACAAAATCTCATGACTGGACATATCAAGAAATGGCCTTCAACGTGTCAAGACTAACCTTTAGTTGACCTGTACTATAAAAAAATATTCTAAGGGCATTAACCATTACGTCAGTCTACCAAATTTAACCATGGTTAACTCCTTTATAACATTAATAAATACAGAATTAAAGAATTCTGTTACACAAGGCCTTCACACAGTAAAGTAACAGTATGGCTAGACCTTGAAACAAATCATAAACAAAGCACTTTTAGACATGAGAGGGGGTCAGAGAACCTGGGACATTTTGTCTTACCCTCCAAAAGGTAATAAAGCATCTCAGCCATAGCCTCTCATTACCAGACTGCCACGGGGTCAATGTTGATCTTACCAGTGCTGATTGCTACATATGGCAACCTATACACTACTGCACCAAAAACTGTACCTACTCGTGGTGCCCATGTTTATGCAGAAATGGTGGTTTTGGGTGTGACTGGAACCAGCAGAGGAGCAGGTGGGCCTCCTTTTAAGTTGAGCAGTGCAAATCAACTGAAGGCCCCCATCTGCCTATCATCTATTTCTTACCTCTTGATCTCCTTCTACAAGAACACCCTGTGGATGAGATGGCATCTGACATACTTTTGGTTCCCCCCCCCCCCCTCCTCTTGGTATGCTGGCACATGCACGGCCAAAGATGCCGTAGAGTGGAACAGGTATGATGGTTATCTTTGCCTAACCACTACAGAGATCCGTGAACAAGACACAGTCAGGTCAGGACATGATGATCCTGTCTAAATATGATGGCCCCTACACTGAAGCAAAACAGCTAGTCTACAGCACAATAATTAGTGTATAAGTATACAACTATACATGAAGCACTGCAGTAAAGCTGTGATACCAGAATGTACAAAATAGGAAAAAAAGTAGAAGCAGCTTTATTACTTAACAATTACAAAATAACTGGTGTGTAATCATTAAGTAATAAAGCTGCTTCTACTTTTTTCCTATTTTATACATTCTAGTCTACAGCAGTGTGCCAGGAGAAAGCAGGTGGCAGGGAATGGAATAACTATAAAACTGTACATGGAGTCTGAGTTGGGAGGGGGAGCCTGTTGAGTTACTTGGTCCCACCACAAGAGCAAATAAAACCTGATGTGAGCTGAGTGGGGGAGGGGGAAGCAATGGAAGTCAGTGGGTTCCATCTTGGGGTTGGAAGACAATCCGTATAATCCCCAGGTACAGGAAGAGCTTGTGTGCCCAGGTACGGGACCAAGTGAGATACCTCTTCTTCTTCTTCTTCATTTGCATTGTCTGTCTATATCTGCAGTCCTGTCTCTTGGATAAATTTCACTGTTTTTTGTAATTCATGTATGGAACCATAGAGCTTATCTTCTTTAGTGGTTTCACTGGGCCAGTAATTATTTCTCAGTGTTTCATAGTTGGTGCAGTTCTGGAGGATATGTTCCACAGTCTGGGGCACCTGGGCACATGTACATAGATTAGTAGTACCAACCTTAAACTTTGTATACATATGACTTCGGAGATGGGTGTGTCCTGTTCGGAGACGGAAGATGGTGACTTGTTCCTTTCTGTTTAGCATGTGATAGTCATCATGTGGTGGTGTTTGTGGCTTCCTGTAGGTTTTTATCATGCTTTTCTCCTGATTATAGGTGATTGGTATGTCTGGTTGCTCCATTTCAGTGCCCTCTTTGGCCAGATGGTCAGCTTTCTCATTGCCTGGTATCCCACAGTGGGAGGGAATCCATTGCAAAGTGACTCCATGTTGTAAGCCAATTTTTGACAAGGCATCCTTAAGGTCTGGTAGTTTGTTGCTCTGAAGAGCTTCCAGTACTGATCTTGCATCTGTGAGAATTACTACAGGACATGTATCAATTCTGGAGTCTGATAGTTTTTCAACTGCAGCAATAATTGCCCTAACTTCTGCATCAAAGTTGTTGCAGTATTTACCAGTGGGTATGGAAATCTTGTCAATGGTGTTGTTTGGATATTCAATATATGCTCCTGCCCCTCCATTCTTTACGGCATTATGTGCAGATCCATCTGTATACACACGTATCCAGGTGTCACATGGATATTTGTCATCTAGAACACTAAGTGTGGCTGTTGATCTTACAAGACTGCTCTGCATCTCACCATTCTGCACACCTTTCACTTCAGTCTGAATAGTTATTTGTGTATAATCTGCTTCTTTCCATGGTGTATGCTCTGGTACAGATGATAATGGAGCGACTACAGTTGGAAGGTCAGGTATCAGCTTACGCATACGCTTTGCCTGATGAATGAAGCTGCTTCTTTTAAGCCGTCCTAATGCCAAGTTATTGAATCTCTCCTTCAGGGGATGGCTTACAGAGCTAAGGAATTTTTCTCCTATGACATGACCTTTGTGTCTCTACGTTCCTTTAGTGGTTGAACATCAACTATTTTCTGCATTTCTACTATTGGTGTGGACCTCATGGCACCTGTGATAATCCGTAGTGACTGATTTTGAACCTTGTCTAGATTATGCAGCGTAGTGTTTGATGCTGTGCACCAAGATGTTGAGCCATATTCTAAATGTGGTAGAATACTTTGCTGATATACATTCTTGAGGATTCTTTCACTAGCTCCCCATGTGGTTCCACTCAATTTTCTTAATATGGCTAGTTTTCTTCTGGCTTTTGCTTCTGCACTGTTGATGTGTTGCTTCCAGTCAGTTTTGAGTCAAGAGTCACTCCTAAGTAAGTGGGTTGGTTGTCCATCCTTAAGGGTATTTCATTTACAAAGATCTTACCTGCTTTCTGTTTAGATGAGAGGGTGAACAGAGTGGTACTTGATTTCTCTGTGTTGATACTTACACACCATTTGTTTGTCATGATGTCAAGATGTCTGCTGCTCTTTGGAGTCTCTGTGTAGCAACTGTCGCATATTCATCTGTACACCACATGACCAGATCATCTGCATACAGTGCCGCTTTGATTCCATAGGGAAGTTCCTTGACCAGGTCATTAATGAATACAAGGAATAGTGTAGGCGAAAGGACTCCTCCTTGTGGTACACCGTGTCGCAGAAGTACTTTCTGGCTTTTGTGACCATCCATTACTACTCTAGCTCTTCTATTGTGTAAATAGGACTTTATCCAGTTGTATAGTCTTCCATTCACATTGCAGTTTCTTAGTTTCCACAGCAGACCTTTTTTCCATACTTTATCAAAGGCTTTCTTCAGGTCTATCCACGCTGCTAGTACAAGGTTTTTCTCTTGGAATGCATCCTCAATCTCTTGAGAGAGATAGGTCACTTGATCTTCCGTACTGTAGTACTGCTTAAATCCTGCTTGTTGTGGAACGAGAAGGTTTTCACTTTCTAGATACCATTTTAGCCTCAGGTCAATGATGCGTTCCATCATTTTGCATAGGCAGCTAGTGAGACTGATTGGCCTGTAGCTGGAGGCAGTATCACTGTTTTTCCCTGGTTTTAGCAGTGGTACCATGCTTGCTTCCTTCCAGATTTGAGGTAACTTACCTGTGCTCCAGCACATATTGAAAATATCCAACAGCTTTCCCCTTGCTGCCATTCCCAGGTTCTTGATCATTTCATTGGACACTCCATCTGGTCCTGGTGATTTCCTTGGTTTACTAACTGCTAGGTCTAACTCACTGCGTGTGATTGGTGCATCCATGACCTCTACTTTTCTGACTTGTTCCTCCTCTTTCTGTGGCTCGATGCGCACTGTACGCTCCTTCTCTGGATGGATATCAATGTTGCAGTCCTGTGCAAACATGTGAGCAAAGTGATCTGCTACCTGCTTACCTGTAAGAGTTTTCCCATCCTCTATTAGTGTAACCTTTGTACTTCTTCCAGTACTCTCATCATTTAACTGTTTGATTAGTTTCCACAGTTTCCTTCCATCCTTTTCAAAGTTTAGGGACTCTGTTTTCTCTCTCCAACTTTCCCGTCTGGCTTGCAGCTTTGCTCTCTGAAATTTGGCCTTAGAATGTTGGTAATTATTGTGGTGTTCTTGGCATGGTCTATTTTCTGCTTGCTTTCGAGCTGCTTCCATGTCATCATGGAGTTTTCCCAGTTCACTAGACCAGTATGGTTTATAGTCCCTGCGAGCTCCTCTGGGAATGGTTTCACGAGCGGCCTGAAGGATACAAGCATTGAATTCCTTCACTATGCTGTTAATATCCTTACCTTCTATGGACAGCTGTCCCACCAGGATACCTGTACGATGTCTGTACATTGTCCAGTTTGCTTTTTTATAGTTCCATCTGGGGAGAGGGCTACTGGTGTTAAGGAGTTCATTTTCTATTGTCAGGAAGACTGGTCGATGGTCACTACCTCCAAGTTGTTTTCCAACTTCACGTATAATGTTCCACTTCAGATCTGGAGAGTGGAATGCCAGATCTGGTGTTGATTTTGTATGCCAAGCCCTTGAGTAAAATGTTGGGGGATCCATTGGCTGGTTGATCAGGAGAAGTCCATTATCATCCTGCCAGCTCTCAACTTCCTCTCCTCTCTTGTCTATGTGGTCATAGCCCCAGCTCTGGGAATGGCTGTTAAAATCACCACAGACCATCAGTCTCTCTTTGTGTGGGATTGTTTCTAAAGCAAGTGGGCGGTTATTAGGACAGTAATAGTTAAGGAGGTGGAAATCTGTATTACTACTTTTTAGATGGATCATCTGGTATTCGGCTCCTTCCATGTACACTCCCACTTGACATGCGCTGATGTTATTCTTAACAAGTGTGAGTACTTCTCCTTTTCTTCTGTCCTGTCGGTCTGATCTAAAACACTGGTAGCCTCTGATTTTAAAGGCGGCATCTTTGGTTAGGTGTGTCTCTTGTATGCAGCATATACTTACCTGCTCTGCAAAAAGTATGTTCTCTAGTTCAATCTTTTTGCTATAGCCATCTCTAACACTGCTGACACCCTCAGCATTATTTTAAGTTCATGCTTTTTTGCTGTTTTCTTCTGTTGTATTTTTTGGCCAGTAGCTCTACTCTCATGTCTCCTGACTCCACAAGACGAACTGAGAGGACCTCCAGTAGCATTGGGTGGACCCTTTCGAGGCGGGGGCCCGGCACTGCACCTGCCTGGTTAGTCTTCACAGGGCGAGCACCATGTTTGAAAACTGCAGATAGAGACATTTCATTAGCGATAATGCGTGTTACCCTGATCTTTGCGATGCGCCTTTTGGCTGGGTAACTCCGACTTCAGCACCTTTCCTTGCTAGGGCAGACTGTGGTCTTGCTCGGACTGCCATGAAGACAGTGTGGCCGGCCTGGCCAAAACTTTGTTTTCCAGCCTCTGGTGGCTGTACTTAAGCCCCTTCTCCATGTCAGATGGTTTTGAGACAGTTCCACAAAGACACTCTGACTTTGAGATGAGGAATCTGATGAGTGCTTCAACGATATCCATTCCCCACCACCTATAGTCTACTGGCTCTGTTTTGTTTACATCATTCTGATAGCCATTGTTGTAAAGACCCATAGGCTTGTCACGTCCTGGATTCATTGGTTTCACACCAGACTTCCCTCATCCCCGCCAGAGATCTCCATGTCCCCATCCGTCCACCAACCTGACATTACATTTTACAAAAATAACAATTACAATTAGTGTTGATTGCTACAAGTTTCTGGGCTACAGAGGTAGGTCAGAGTTTTTAAGCAAACAGCTCTATGTTCCCTGTCTCACAAACACTATGTTAAGATAAGTGTGCTCTTAACACAGTTGTTCCCAGGGGGAAGTGAGATACCAAACAAACTGCTGCTTTTGCAGTTAGGCTCAGGACAGCCAAAGGCTAAGGAGGGCAACCTAACAGAAACCCCTGTTGATGTTGGATACACTGAGCTTAAGCTCAATGAAACAGTGCAATGCAAATAATTTGATGATGACATCAAGGCATGAGGAAAAGAAAAATGATGAGAATTACCTGGGATTTGAACTAAAAACACTGCTAGGACAAACAGACATCTTGTCATGAGAGAACAGCGCATTAACCAACATAGCCATGGAGCAGCCATGGTTCAAGTCCCAGGTAATTCTCTTGTGATTTCATTTCTCTCACACCCAAAAGTGGTCGTCTACAACTGTTCGAGATCTAATCATACAGCACTGTGTTCTGTTACCACCCTGGTTGCAGAAGTTTATTTTCTTTCCTATGTGCCATGTGTTGGTGACCATGCTTCTTCATCTTGTGTTTCTGACAAGTTCAAATACTTTTATTTTTTCATTGCCACTTTCTCAGTTCACCGAAATGTTTTTCTCTCAGTCACCTTGTTTTGACGAATTTTCCAGTCATTACCAAGTTCTCTAACTTCTGTCTTCTCATAGCATGTCAGAGAACTTTTGTCTGTATTTCTCTTACAATTTTAATTAATTTTCATTGTTCAGAAACAGTTCTGATGGCTTCATTTGTTTTTATGGCTGTCCAGGTATTTGCTATATCTTTTTTCCAAAACCACATCTCTGTTGCTTTCAGTTTCTTTATCTTTCATTTGCTAATTGTTTATGTCTCACAGCCACACAATAATAGACTGTAATACTCTTTTCCTCAGTTTAATGGATTCTCCCTAATTTGTTAGTATCATCTTCATGTTATCAAAAATGCTTTTGCCTTTCCTATTTGTGATGTGATTTGATCTGTGCACTTGCAGCTGCTGTTACTGTCTGAGGAAGTTGAATTTAATTACTTGTCTCAGTGTTTTCCATTTGCATGGACATTTCACTTTAGTACATTTACTCTATTTATTATTACCATTGTTTCTGTCTTGTTCCTGTTTATCTGTAAACCTCTTTTATTGCTCTTTTTAATAATCTTGTTGACTAGTTTCTACTAACTACTATTTGCCATCAGAACAGCGTAGTCTGCGTATCTCAAGTTATTGATATTATGACCTCCCATTTTTGTTCAATTCAAATGTTTAATTCCTCTCATGTTTTCACTGTAAAATGAGAATAGATCAAATGACAGTATACATCTCAGTCTTACATCTCACTTTATATCCTGGTATTCACCTATGTTGTTGTTCACTCTTATTGCTGCTCTTTGATTTCAGACATATTCTTAATAATTTTAAATCTTTACCACATAAAAGAAATTTTCAAACATTTACATCTTCATGTCTCACTCTGTCAAATGCTTTTGTGTAATCAATGAATTTTTTTACCAGGAGAGATCAAATCATTCTATTACAATTCTTGATATAAAATTTCACTAGTTGGGCTTTTTCCTTCCACAAAACCACATTGTTCTTCTGCAGTTTTTGTTTTTGTCTAAGACTGTAATTTCAGGTTAATGATCTCAAGTATTTTGTGATATAGCCAACTATATAATATTGCTCTGGCTTTCTTTAGAGTGTCACAGATCATATTTTGGAGACAGGTTATTTAAATTTTTTTTTCTTTATCTCCAATATCATCTAACATCTTAATCACTTCCATTGTGATGTCATCTGGTCCTGGTACCCTCCTTGCTTGCATTTGTTTGAGTGCATTTCTGATTTCAGTTTGTGATATTGACAGTCCTTAGTCATTACTGTTTATACTAAATTGCTTGTTTCTAAAATCACAGTGAGGGTCTCTTGCGCACTCTGGCAATCTCTCAATGATTTCCTCTTTTGTAAAATTACTCTGTAGTTTTTCTTTGTAATCAATGTGCTGTACATTGGATGATGGCTAACTTATTAATTTAAAATGTGCAGTAATAATTCTTTCTTTCATCACTTCAATCAATGTCTTTTTCTCCACTTTTCAGCTAATTACATAAATTCTGGATCACAGATGTTACTGTCTTCTGCTAGCCTAGAGTTGAGTATTGTGGGTCTGCTTTTGTCCCTGGATTCTTTATGACATTTGAGTTGGTATTTTTCTTTTCCCTGATTTCATGTGTAGTTATTTCTACTTCAGCATTCTTATGTTCCAGGAAAACAGTTTGGCTGATGTTACTTGAAGACAAATGAAATTAAGTCAGAGCTGAACCCTCAATGTGGTACTCACTTTGTCCTTCACCAACAGCCTTTATTTTTTAGGCTAATCATAATTACTCACATTTTGATGTGTACATATCTAACTATTTCTATCTTTTACTACCTGTAAGAGGGTGATAGTGATGATAGTTGTACCAGACAGAGTCTAGTCCTCAACTATCATATTATCTCCAACATTGACTCATGTAACTGGAATCCACTTAGTTCCCATGGCAACTCTATTGATTTGTTCAAAATATCTGACATTCAGTTCTATTGAATTTGATTTGATTATTAGTTTATGAATCAAATGATGGTGTCAGTGTTGGCAGTGGGGTGAGATTTCCAGTCTAGAAATCTCAGAGGGTTATCAAAGTAATCTCTTGGCTGAAGAAGGTGTAAAGGCAACAAATTTCCAGGAGGATGATGTTGCAAGCATGATCTTGATATAGACAGAAAATGGTTAGAGTATGGTTGGTGTCTCTGAAACAGTAGCAGAAAGTAGTTAGGGATACAAAATAATATACCCAGAAGGTAACAAACATGAACATGGAGTAGTGGTCATTTTAGATAAAGGGAAAGCAGGGTCCATTAAAGGATTCTGGAACATATCAAAGTTTTGTTAGTAAAGATGAAAGGATAGCCAGCAGACATAAACTTCATCTAGATATATGAAACAACAGCCAATAGACTGGAGACAGACATAGATGAATTTTACAAGAATGTGGATGAAACAATGAGACAGTGTAAACCATATGAGCTCAATATGGTGCAAGGAGATTTAGACGCAAAAGTAGGAAAAGGTCAGGAGGGAGACGCAGTAGGAGAATATGGACTAGGACAAAGAAATGAAAGAGGAGATAAATTATTGAACGAGTGGAAAATAATAGGATGATAATTAGGAACACATAATTCCAGCAACACCCCAGAAGACTATGGACATGGGAATCACCAGATAAGAAAAATGGAGTCAGTCAGACTATATCATGATTAATAACAGATATAGAAATTCATTACTGTCTGTGAAAATGAGACCAGCCATGGATTGCAGAACTGTTCATGCATTGCTAACAGGAAGATTAAGGGTCAGAATGAAGAGACTAAGAGCAAAGGGAAGGAACAAAAAAGGCAAATATAAGAAATTTGAAACGTGGTGAATAAGAGCAGTAGAGCATAATAATAAGGAACAGATATAGTACCATAGAAAAATTGAAACAATCAGTGGGGCATGCTCAAGAAATCTATCCAGCAAACATTTAAAGAGATATTAAATACAAAAAAATTGGCAAACAGAGCAGCCATGGATGACAAACGAGATACTGGAAATGATGGATTGAAGAAGACTGTTAAAAAATATGAACCCACTTGATACACAAACAGATGAACAACACAATTAGGAGTGAATGTAACAAGGCTAAAGAAAAATGGTTGAATGAGAAATTCAGGTAAATAGAATACTATTATCAAGAGAACAACTGTGACATGTATGAGAACAATGAAGAATTGACAGGAAGAAGAAAACAGCATAAGACAGGATGGCCAGCTGCTGATGCATCCATCTGCAGATCATCAACAATATCCCACAGCCATCTTCGCCTTGGTTCTCCTCTCTTTCTTTTTCCCCATTATGTACCCTTCCAAGATGGTCTAATAATGACATTTAATGTGTTTAAAAATATTTAAGTTTTCTTTGTTTAATCCTCTTTACTAGCCAGCCTTCTTTGATATTAAGTTCTTGTAGTATGGATATCAGAGGATTCCAATGGACCCTTGACACAGTGCTGGAGGACCTTGACTTTGCTGACGACATTTGTCTATTATCAAGCAGCCACAAAGATATGATAGATAAAATAAACAAGCTAACCCACAATGCAAACAACATAGGACTAAAGATCAACGTAGGAAAGACAAAGTTAATGAAGCAAAATGTGAACTATAGAAATGTACTCAGAGTAGATAGCTAGTTAGTGGAGGAGGTCAATGAATTTGTATATCTTGGCAGTAGAGTAGTAGTATTTTTATTTTTTAGGATAATTGAATATTTACAGGGAAAAAATGACACAGGTGAACTGAGTGACAGGAACTAATAAAGAATTATCTAGACAAACAGGCCCTGCAAGCCAGGACAGAACTCTTCCCTTATCTTTTTTTCATCCACTCGGGCCCCCAGAAGCTTTCAGGACCAACCCTTAAAACAGAGAAAGCCCTCCGGGCCCCAAACTAATGTACCACTTGGACTGGACCCCCCCCCCCCTGCCGTAGGGCCTCCTCTCAGATTCACAAATTAGAGAAGGGTATGCCACATCTAAACATACTGGGTTAAGATATAATGGGATGAAAAAATTGATAGCAGTCTGACGATAGAGTGGTTGATTTGTTAGTTGGTCCATCAGTTGATTGGTTGTTGGACTGGTTGGATGGTTGGTAGAATAGATGAATCTTTATACATTTCTTGTTTTTCTACTTTCATCTTTGCCCTCTGCCACCCATCATTACCGCACATATTTTTTGGTGGCAGCACTCACTAATTACCATTGCAGCACTCGTCTACTCTCGCCAGAGTTCAGTTTTTGCCTGCCGTGCACTGGGTACAAGGCGCGAGGCGTGAAATGAAAGATTTTTTTCTTCGCAGCCCGAACGTGCAGGTCTAATGTAGCAATAATTGCTGAGCGGCCATGTAGCGCGCTCTCTAACCTCCTTGACGGGGTGAGCTGGTAACCGAGGGCAGCCAGCCGAGACGCTTTATGCTCACTAGACTCTGAGAATGCAATCGTTCCTGCGGCTAGTCCACCCGTCCTTGTGGCAACCCGCATAATCTCAATATTTTATCTTGTGTTGGTTATGTTATTTGAAAGCTATGTAAGGTATGCTCTGAGGCATTTGACTCATTATCGCAGATACTCTCATAGTGAGGCCGGAACAAAACATGGCCGTTTTTTCATATCTTACAACTGTTGGTGTTTTCACCTGCTTTCTTGCTTACCTGTCACTCCAAAAGAAACGGGCTGCACTGGTTCGGGGGGAGATTTAAAAACAAACTATTTTAAAAATAGCTTCATGGCAACAAAATGGAGCAGTCATCCTTGCACAGTCGCACAAACTAACCAACTTCTACGATGCTGTCATCAGAATCATGAACGTGTGCCATCTCCAAAACGTAGATTGTCTGCCGTAGACCTGTTCCATGCTAGAAGATCAGCTAGAAGGGGGCAGATTTTGAAAGACTCGTACTATTCGTCATTGTCATCATGTTTACTAGTATCGTTTTGACTCTGTTTTTGTGTGAGGGACGGCCTAGTTAAGACAGGTTTTCTTTGTTTAATTTTGATGTGTACATCAAAAACTAATTATGTCAATCCGTAAGAACAGCGAAGAGCAAAACCTCTATCTTAATCTTAATGCGAAGGAAACTAAATTGATGACAACTGACAAAACAAACAAGGCAGCTGATATATGTATCAATGAGGAAAAACTGGAAGAAGTGGAGAGTTTTGAATATCTTGGATCACTTCTAACTAATAATGGAGATACATTGGGTGAAATTAAAAGGAGGACATCTATCGCTCTTCAGAAAGTAAAACAACTAAAGAATCTGTGGAGAATGAATGAATGAATAATCTTTATTTTTAAAGGGTAAAGAATTGGGCACGCAGGCCCGTCTTACATTCTGCCCTTCTGAGAGGAACAGACAGAACTACAAAAATAGGATTTTTAAGGGCATGCATCTATCCCATCACGACATATGTCTGTGAGACCTGGACATTTAACAAAACAGCTGAGAAACACATAAATGCCTTTGAATGTAAAAGCTACAGAGAGTTCTTCAAATATTATGGACACAAAAAAGAATAAGTATATCCATACTACAAGAACTTAATATTGAAGAAGGTTAGCTAGTAAGGAGATTAAAGAGAGAAAACTTAAATATTAAACGTCATGATAATCTAGAGAAGATCGTCTTGGAAAGGTACATAATGGGAAAAAGAAAGAGAGGAAGACCATTGCGAAGATGGCTGCAAGACATCGTTGATGATCTGCAAATGGATGCATCAGCAGAAGGCCATCTTGCTCATAACGGAGAGGCCTACAGAAGTGCTGTTAGGGAGGCAAAGTTCCGCAAGGGACATGCAAATGAATGAATGAATGAGAGTAGTAGAAAATGGAGACAGCACAGAGGACATCAACAGCAGATTTACTATAGCAAGCCAGGCTTTTGCAATGTTGCAAACTATATGGAAATCTAAAAAACTAAGCATGAATACGAAAATCGGGATATTTAAGAGCAATGTTCTAAGGAAGTGAATGCTGGAAAATCACCAAAATCATAGAAAACAAGTTAAATTCTTTCCAGACTAAATGTTTACGAAGAATTAGAAAAATATTTTGGCCAAACTAAACTAACTAACTAACTATGCCTCTGACCCCTCGTGGAGCATAGGCCGCCAACAAGAGCTCGCCAGGCAGTTCGGTCCTGGGCCACTCTTTCCAACTGTCTCCATGTCTGGTTCATTATTTTGATGTCCGTGTCCAGACTTCGGCGCCAGGAGTTCCTTGGTCTCCCTCTCCTCCTTTTACCCTGTGGGTTCCATGTTAGGGCTTGCCTTGTAGTGCTGGATGTGGATTTCCGTAGGGTGTGTCCGATCCATTCCCATCTTCTTCTTAGGATGTCCTCTTCCATTGGTTGCTGGCCTGTTCGCTGCTGCAGTTCTTGGTTACTTATGGTATCTGGCCATCGTATTTGAAGAATCCTTCTAAGGCATGTGTTAATAAATGTCTGGATTCGTTTCATGATCGTAACAGTAGTTCTCCAAGTTTCTGAACCGTATAGCAGAATGGGCTTTATCATGGTGTTAAATACTCTGATCTTCAATTTAATTGACAAGGCTGAAGTTCCCCATATTTTCTTCATCTGATGGAATTTTACTCTTGCCTTGCCCATTCTTGCTTTTACATCAGCTTCTGTTCCTCCCTGCTTGTCTATCACACTTCCCAGATAAGTAAACTTTTCCACCTCTTCCAGTTCCTCTCCTTCCAATAAAATGGTTTGGCCAAACACCATAAGAAATAACATTCTGTTGGCAGAAATGCAGATGAAGCCAATGACAGCAATTATTGAGGAAAGACGCTGGCGATGGTTGGGACATGTGCTCCGAATGACTGACAACTCACTAACAAAAATAGCACTAAGATGGACACCACAGGGGAACAGAAGTAAGGGTAGACCAAAAGAGACATGGAGAAGAACAACAGAGAGGATGTTGATCAACAGAGGGCTCACCTGAGCAAAAGCAGAAAAAAAGGCAAAGGACAGGCATTTGTGGAAAACCCTTGCTGAAGCCCCATGTGCCCTGGGCACTTTAAGGTTCAGAGAGAGAGAGAGAGAGAGAAAGAGAGTATGGATATATTTGTTCTTTTTTGTGATCATGATATTTGAAGAACTCTTCTGGAGCATTTACATTCAAAGCATTTATATGTTTCTCAGCTGTTTTGTTAAGTGTCCAGGTCTCACAGGCATATGTTTCATGGGAAAAATGCACACCCTTAAAAATCTTGTTTTTGTAGTTCTGTCTGTTCCCCTCTACAGATTCTTTAGTTGTTTTACTTTCTGAAGAGCGAGTGATGTCCTCCTTTTAATTTCCCTCATTGTATCTCCATTATTAGTTAGTAGTGATTCAAGATATTCAAAACTCCACTTCTTCCAATTTTTCCTCATTGATACATATTTCAGGTGCCTTGTTTGTTTTGTCAGTTGTCATCAATTTAGTTTTCTTCACATTAAAAAAGAAGTTTTGCTCTTTACTGTTCTTATGGACTGACATAATTAGTTTCTCCATTCCTTTCTGTGTTGTGGATAGTAATACTGTGTCATCAGCATATCTAATCTCTGGTATTTCATAACCTCCATCTGTTATGGCATCATAATATTCATTTTCTACATCTTTTCTAACATTTCTCATTATATTTTCAGTATACAAGTTAAATAAGTAAGGCAAAAATATGCACCCCTGACGGACCCCTTGTTTTATGTCAAACCAAGTTGTTGTTTCACCATTTATTCTTACTGCTGCCTGTTGGTCTAGATACAGCAGTGATATTAATTGTGTCACATGTTGGAAATCCCATTTTTTTATTATTTCCCAAAGTTTCTGGTGTTGTACACAATCAAATGGCTTTGAGTAGTCTATAAAAGTTAAATATAGATTCACATTAAACTCTCTGCATTTCTCTATTATTAATTTTATATTGAATATATTATCTCTTGATCCTCTTCCTTGTCTAAAACCAGCTTGGACCATATTGACTTCTTCTATTTTCTTACAAAGTCTACCCATTATGATTTTTAACAGAAATTTACTTGCATGTCTAATCAGGGCAACAGTTCTGTAGTTTGTGCATAATTTCAAGTTATCCTTTTTTTGGCAGTGGTATGAATATAGTTCTTTTCCATTCTTTTGGCCAAATACCTGAATGCCTTATCTTTTTACATAGTTCATGATAGATTGTTGCACATTCCTTTCCTCTTGCTTTAATAAGTTCAGCTGTTATCTCATCACATCCTGGTGATTTACCATTTTTCAGATTCTTTATTGCCCATAAAACTTCTTCTATTGTCAGTTTGGGTTCTTTCTCCTCCAATAATAATTCACACTGTTGATTTCTGCTTTCACAGTCAGTTGTTTCATACATTCCTCTGCAATATTCCTTCCATCTTTCTAGAATTTCCTCTGTCTCTGTCAAGGTATTCCCCATCTTGTCACAAATTACATTTAAGCTTAGGTGTGACATTTCTCGTCATTGTCTTCATTTCTTTAGACATTTCACTATCTCTTCCACACTTCTGATGTCTTTCTACTCTTTCACAACAATCTTGTATATATTGTTTTTTGTCTTTTCTTATGTTTCTTCGTACTTCTTTTGTTAAACATTTATATTCCTCTTTGTTGTTGTTTGTTGCTTTTCATTGCATCTTCATTTCTCTACGTTGTTTTATCAATTCTAGTGTGCCTGCTGTAATCCATCCATTCTTTTGTGTTTTCTTTACTGGAACCATGTCTTTAGTTGTTGTTGTTATTAAGATATTTCTGGCCTGTGTAACCAATTCATCTGGTGTCATCTCCTCCTGTACAGCCATCAGGATTTTGAAAAGGTTCTTCACTTCTATACTGTATTGTTCTGGTATTTTTGTAAGATCAAAGTGGAGTGGTCTTGATCCCCTAACTGTCTTTTTTATCTTTATCTTCATGTCTGCTATTAATAACTCATGGTCCATGTCACAATCAGCACCTGGTAAAGTTTCTACTGATGTTATACCTCATCTTCACCCTAATTGCACTAAAATGTAATCTATGTGATTCTTGGTTTTCCCATCAGGTGATGTCCATGTGTAGTCTTCTTGGATTTTGTTTAAAAAGTGTGTTAGTAATCATTAACTCACTCTAAATGGAAAACACCTTTAGATTGTCACCTGCCCCACTTCTATGTCCTATGCTAAATTTCCCACAAAGTATCCTTCATCTTCTGTTTTTCTATACCAATCTTTGCATTGAAATCCCTATTATTAATAGAATATCATTCTTCCGTACCTGGTCTATCGTCGTTTGCAGTGTGTTATAAAAGTTTTATACTTCCTCTTCTTCTGCTGCTGATGTAGGTGCATATATCTGGATGACTGTTACATTTATTGTCTAGGTATTCTCTTTTATTCCTTCTAGCTGAACTTTTTACTTTATTGTCTGTTTCTTTGTATGTTGCTTTTGCCATATTTTTTCCAATATCTGTCTTTACATTTAACATGTCTAATTTGGCTGCTCG
Source organism: Achatina immaculata (assembly GCA_009760885.1). Lineage (NCBI taxonomy): Eukaryota > Metazoa > Mollusca > Gastropoda > Stylommatophora > Achatinidae > Lissachatina > Lissachatina immaculata. The sequence continues at coordinate 34,728,644 of CM019697.1, read as the reverse complement.
TCCTTCGTGTATGTACTTCCATATGTTTTCTGATATCCATGTTTTTCTATTTGGTTTTTTCAGTCTAGCGCTTGCTTTTGCTGCTGTGATTATGGCTGTGCTGTAAGAATTCCATAATTCATCTATACCTATCTCCTCTACTTCAATGAGTGTTGTGGAATAATTGGCAAATTCCTGGTTGAAATTACCGTTAGTATTTTCTTCTTGTAGAGTGTGGCTGTTTATCTCTCTGTGAACTGACTTCTTGTGATGGCTTTTCAGTTTTAGTTTTATTTTCCCTATACACAGATTGTGATCACTGTTGACATCTGCACCCCTAAATTCCCTTACATCTATCAGAGATCTTCTGTATTGCTTTCTAATATAAAAAGATCTATCTGGCTTCTAGTTCTATCATCTGGAGATATCCAGGTTGTTTTATGTATCTCTTTGTGTGGAAATATTGTGCCTCCAATGACCATGCCCTCTGTTAGACATATTTATCCTTTCTCCATTCTGATTTACCATGAAAATTCCTTATTTCCCCATTAATTTTTTGAACATCAGTGTTACCTTAGAGTTGAAGTCCCACAAGGCAATTAGGATGTCATGTTTAGGGACTTTGTTGATGATTTGTTGTAACTGGTAATAGAAATCGTCTTTCAACTCATCATCTGCATCATTCGTGGGTGCATAACACTGTATTATTGTCATTCTTCATTGTCTTAGGTTGTATCTTGCTCTTATTATACAACTGTTCACTGGTTCCCATTCTACAAGGCTCTTTGCTGCTACATTTGACATAATTATACCTACCCCCTCTTGATGTTTCCCGTCGTCTCTGCCTGAATGTATTATTAACTTACCATTTTCCACCGATCTTTTCCCTGCTTCTGGCCATTGCATCTCACTGATGCCCAGTACATCTAGGTGGTATCTCTCCATTTTTCTGATGACCTGAGTAGTTTTTGTTGGTGCTGCCATCTTTCTTACATTTCATAATCCAATCTTTGTCATATGTTTAGGGCTGACGAATGTATTCTTTGAGCTCTTCGGTGTTGGCATCCCTGATGCTCGGCTGGAAACACATAAATGAATATAAATGCTACAGAAGAGTCCTTCAAATACCATGGACACATAAAATAACAAATATATCAGTACTGCAATAACTTAATATTGAAAAAAGTTTGACTAGTAAGGAAGATTAAACAGAGAAAACTTAAATAGTTTGGACATACTCGTATTAACGTTATGATAATAGATTACAGTCTTGGAAGGGTACATACTGGGAAAAAGAGAGAAGACCAAATTGAAGATGACTGCAAGGCATCGTTGATAATCTGCAAATGGATGCATCAGCAGCAGGGCATCTTGCTTACAACCAAGAGGCCTACAGGAGAACTGTTAGGGAGGCAAAGTTCCGCAAGGGACATGCAAATGACTGACTAACCCAAAAAAATTATTCGTGTGTTGGTAAATGTGAGTGATGATTTGCAGATAAGACAAATAACAATTTCCCATTTGCTTTTCCATGTCTTCACATAGAACTGATATTAGATCTTATACATAACATTCACAGTAAAACATACCGAATCATTCAATGAAGTAAATCTAGAAACAGTGATTTCACACAAAAAACAAACAAACAAACAAACAAACAAGCAAACTTACAAGCTTATTGTACTTGTACTTGTATTAACTCCCTGTAACTGCGAGCTGTTGTTCTTTGCAGCCGATGCTGTAGAGATGTTGAGCCACAGCATCGTATAGGCGTGGGAGCGTGTTACGGTGACTATTTTTTCTGTTCCAGAGTACAGCTAAAAAGTAGGGGATGTGCAATGCTTCTCTAGCAGACTCCACCACCATGGGGACTGTGGCGATCCCTGCCCCGTTAGCCAGGCTAGGCTTTTTCCTTTGCGCGCCAGCGGAGAGGTGGGACAGGATCTTGGTCAGCTATGGTTCGCTAACCATGACGCTAGCATATCAGCTATGGGTCGATGATTGCCTCATTGGACAAGCGTAAAACAATTTTATGAAGGGATGGAAATATGCCCACCAACGTTAGCAAATCAGATCAGCACAGTACACACATATATGGCCACTGTGATTTAAATATCTCAACACTGAGTGAGTAAAGGCTCCAATGTGTATTGTAATAGGAAGCCGAGCGAAAGGGAGGGGCAAGCTGTAGAGTGACACAGCATGAGACGGTGTTGATTTGATGCCACGATTTCCTGACTCTCCAACTATCATACGTCAGCTCGTCTACGTTGCTGACGTCAGAAACAGTTTCTAACCTAATTCGCAAAACTGTTCTAGTCACATTTAGTTTCAGGAACAATTTCTTTTTATAAATAAAAAAAAAAAAAACAACGAGGCTTTCGTACGGTAAAGTAAGAGAACACAGTTTTGTAGGATTAGACATCGAAAAAATCGTAGACAATGCACTTTAGTGAGACATGAGAAAAAGAAAAATCACAAGAAATGTATCAGGGACTCCGGGAGGAGTTTGAAAGCGTAGTCTTTAGTAACTGTTCAGTCGACACAAGGGAATCGTGTCACCCGGAAAGAAACGATATCATGACACAGAAATTCCGTAGTTAGATCCGGTCTCTCTAGCAGGTACCAACTTTAGACAAACATACCCGCGGTCTCTGCTATGTCTGGCGCATACTTGAACAACAAAAACAACAACAACAAACGAACGATTTAAGATATGATAGAAACATGATAGCTACTAGAGGAGAGGTGTCGGGGGGGGGGGGGGGGAAGCAGAGAGATAATGAATGAAGAACATAAACACCTGCAGTGAGAAAATGTGAAACTGATGAATAGGACAAGACCCTATAGGTCGCCAGAGAAGAAGAGAAGGTGGCGATAGGGAGGGGAGCTAGGAGAAAGAAACAATAAAGTAGAGAATAAATCACACACAAACATTAAAAGGGGGTGGAAAACTAAAGAAGTTAAAGGAAGCTGAAGACATTGTTAATTCCAGCTGGCTGGAGACAGCCAGCATGGAAAATAAGGCGTTGTTCTAGGACCCTCCGAGATCGTACATCAGCAGAACAAGAGCAGATCAAACTAACAGAAATGTCCTGTTTTCCACTGTGGTTGCTAAGGCAAAAATAATTAGCCACACGTGTCCAGACCCTCTTAGAAATATCATTAAGATGCTGGCGAAATCGATCTCCTAAGCCGGTCTCCCCTATGTACTTCATACCACAATGTTTGCACTAAATGGCATAAATAACATTGCGTGAAGTGCGGGTGAAACCCTCCTGAACTGATAACGTGACTTAGGGAAGGAGATCTGGCTAGCCTCGACAACAAACGGGCAATTGGTGCATCTATGGCGTCTGCAACGTCTGGTACCATAAAAAGTGCCATCTGTCTTAAGGCGACTTCGAACTAAAAGGTCCTATACGTAAACAGTGACCACAAGTAAAGCGGAGCATTGTGCGACAGAATTCTGTGAACAAACTTGTTAAAAATAACTCTATATGGGAGGGGTAGAATTTTGATTTGTTTGTGCTGATCTACAGTCTGTACTGGGTGCTTGTGATCTCCTCTCACACCATCTCGCCACATTGTCCAGTATCATTTCTCTTGGTTTTCCTCTGGATCTTCTTCCCTCTATTTTTCCTGTTGTTATAATATTTTCAATGCCCCCTCTTCTCACTGCATGTCTTATGAAAGTACATTGTCTCTCTCTCTCTCTCTCTCTCTCTCTCTCTCTCTCTCTCTCTCTTATTTTTTTGACAAGATTTTTTTTTCTCTCCAGCTCTTCTCCTACATTCTTCATTAGTTATTTTTGCTGTCCAGGGGATTTGCAACATTCTTCTAATAAACCACATTTCTGCTGCTTCCAATGATTTTTGTGCAGACTTGCCTATTGCCCATGATTCACTTCCATATAACAAGATAGGTTCAATATAACATTTTAGGATTTGTTTTCTAACATTAATTGATAAGGATGTGTTGGTTAATATGTTTCTCCTTCTCTGAAATGCAATCTTTGCTTGGCCTATTCTGTTCCTAATTTCTGTTCTGCATTTCCCATCTGAAGTTATTAGATCCAGGAGGCATTAAAAACCTTATAGCGGCTAGAGACCCCCGTGTGGTACCCGGGATCTGCAAAGAATAGGACCACTGTACCCTACCATGCTTGATCGTAAAAGGCAACTAAGGAGGGTTCAGCATAGGGCCATCAACCCTATCTGGTAAAAAAAACTATCAGACTGCTACAGAAACGGAAGCAAGGGAAAAAGCAAATGCAGGTGGAAGGAGAAATGCGTATCAGGAAACTGAGCCCATGAAGGTTGTGGATGAAAGCCAGCCACTGGAAGTCCCCGGCCCGACTGCAGACCTCCTGGAACCTAAACATAAGATGCAAATAGGCAGCTGGAATGTAAGAACACTAAACCAGACTGGAAAACTAGCACAAACCATCAAGGAAATGCACATATACAAACTAGACATACTAGGAATACAAGAAGCAAGATGGACAGGACAAGGCAGAAGGAAATTAACAACACAGCACACAGAAGATACAATAATATGGTCAGGTAAAGAAGATCTTCATGAAGGAGGAGTAGCATTGATTATAACAAAAGAAGCATCAAGAGCATTGCTGAAATGGACCCCTATAAATGAGAGATTATTATATGCACGGTTCAACTCAAGATTCACGAAGCTGTCTATTATAGTTTGTTATGCACCAACAGAAGCAGCTGAAGAGGAATTAAAAGAAGATTTTTACAACAGCCTCCAAGCAACAGTAGAAACAATACCCAAGCATGATATGCTACTCATCTTGGGCGACTTCAATGCAAAAGTAGGTGAAGGAAATGAAGATAGAAGAAGAATCATGGGAAGAGAAGGAATCGGAGAAATAAATGAAAATGGAGAAAGACTGTGCAGTTTCTTTGAAGAAAACATGATGACCATCGGAGGGACAATTTTCCAACACAAAAACATCCATAAGGTGACTTGGAGGTCACCAGATAAAACCACAGAAAACCAAATCGATCACATACTAATAAACAACAAGTGGAAACGGTCACTACAAGATGTGCGAGCAAGGAAAGGAGCAGATGTAGGAAGTGATCACAACCTTCTGGTAGCAAAAATAAAACTAAAATTAAGGAAAGCCAAAATCGGAGAACACAGAAGATACATTTTGATACAAGAAAACTGATAGACCAGCAAACAAGAAATGAATTCTCAATAATACTTAAGAACCGCTTCAGTGTCCTACAAGACGAAGCAGAAATGTCCATATTAGAGTTCAATAAAACACTACAGGAAACAGCAAAAGAGGTGCTGGGATATCGGAAAAGGAGAAAAGAGGAATGGATAAGCGAGACCACATGGGAAAAGATAGAGCAAAGAAAAGAAATCAAGAAAAAATTACTGAACACCAAATCACAACGGCTTAAAGAACGAGTTTTAAGTAATTATGCACAAAAAGACAAAGAAGTGAAGGAATCATGCCGTCAAGACAAACGTCAATATTATGACAACTTAGCAGAAACAGCAGAGAAAGCAGCATATACAAATGACATGAAAACCATATATAAAATCACAAAGAAGACGACAGGTAACTTCAACACAAGATGTGAAAGTGCAGTAAGAACACAAAATGGACAACTGGTCAGTGGAGAAAGAGAAAAAATTGAAAGATGGAGGGAACACTTTAACAACCTACTAAACAGAACACAAGCAGCACAAGCAATAGACATACCTGAAGCAAAAACGGAACTAAACATCAATACAGGACCAATAACAATAAATGAAGTAAAGGAGGCGATAAAGATGCTAAAATCAGACAGGGCACCAGGTGAAGATGAAGTGACTGCTGAGATGTTGAAAGCAGAAGAAACAGAAACACCAAAACAACTTTGCCGGATATTACAACAAATTTGGGATTTGAAAAAGCCCCAGAGGAGTGGAATACTGGTTTTATAGTAAAACTATCAAAGAAGGGTGACCTCAGAGATTGCGGGAACTGGAGAGGCATTACCCTACTGCCACTCACCAGTAAAGTATTTTGCAGAATAATCATCAACAGAATTGTACCAACACTTGAGAAAAAACTTCGGAAAGAGCAGGCAGGATTTAGGAAAGGAAGATCATGCATAGACCACTTATTTGTACTTAGACAAATATTAGAACAGGCAAATGAGTGGCATAGCACAACATATGCATTATTCATAGATTTTGTCAACAGAGATGCACTGTGGAAAATCCTAAGATGGCATGGCCTCCCCCATAAAATAGTTAATGTAATCAAAGCCCTATACGAGGGTTTTCAGTGCAAAGTTATCTGTGGAGAACATACCTCCAGCAGCTTTAGGGTACAAACAGGAGTGAAACAGGGATGTGTACTATCACCAACATTATTTATCTTGGCAGTAGACTGGTTAATGAAGGAGGCAACATCAGACAAACGCAGAGGATTACAATGGACCTTTGACACAGTGCTGGAGGACCTTGACTTTGCGGATGACATTTGTCTATTATCAAGCAGTCACAAAGATATGCAAGATAAAATAAACAAGCTAACTCAGAATGCAAACAACATAGGACTAAAGATCAACGTAGGAAAGACAAAGTTAATGAAGCAAAATGTGAACAACAGAAATGTACGCAGAGTAGATAACAAGTTAGTGGAAGAGGTCAACGAATTTGTATACCTTGGCAGCAGAGTAGTAGAAAATGGAGACAGCACAGATGACATCAACAGCAGACTTACTAGAGCAAACCAGGCTTTTGCAATGCTGCAGAATATATGGAAATCAAAAAACTAAGCATAAATATGAAAATCAGGATATTTAAGAGTAATGTTCTAAGTGTACTACTCTATGGAAGTGAATGCTGGAAAATCACCAAAACCATAGAAAACAAGTTGAATTCTTTCCAGACTAAATGTTTACGAAGAATTAAAAAAAAATATTTTGGCCAAACACCATAAGAAATAACATTTTATTAGCAGAAATGCAGATGAACCCACTGACAACAATTATTGAGGAAAGACGCTGGCGATGGTTGGGACATTTGCTCCGAATGACTGACAACTCACTACCAAAAATAGCACTAAGATGGACACCACAGGGGAGCAGAAGTAAGGGTAGACCAAAAGAGACATGGAGAAGAACAACAGAAAGGATGTTGAGCAATAGAGGGCTCACCTGGGCAAGAGCAGAAAAAAAGGCGAAGGACAGGCATTTGTGGAAAACCCTTGCGGAAGCCCTATGTGCCCTGGGCACTTAAGGTTCAGAGAGAGAGAGAGAGAGAGAGAGAGAGAGAGAGAGAGCGGCTAGAGAAGAAGTTGGAGGGAGGCTGGGAGATAACGTGAAACTGATGAATGAAAACCTGCAGTGATATGCAAGGGGCTAAGACAGGAAAGTAGAGTATAAATAGCAGAAAATAAGTGGAAATCTAAAGAAGTTTAACGGAAGCTGAATATATTAATTTTAGCTGGGTGGAAACAGCCAACCTGGAGAATAAGGCTCTGTTCTAGTGGCCCCCGAGATCGTACATCATAGGAACAGGAGCGGATTGCACTAACAGAGATGTCACGTTTTCCTTGGTGATTTCTTTGGCAGATATGTTTTGCCACAGGTGTCCATGCCCTTTTAGAAATGTCGTTAAGATGTTGATAAAAATGATCTCTAAACGTAAACCGGTCTCTCCCATATACTTCATATCAAAACGGTTGCACAAAATGGCATAAATAACATTGCGTGAAGTGCAGGTGAAGCCCTCGTGAACTGATAACATGGACTTAGGGAAGGAGATCTGACTAGCCTCAGCAACAAACTGGCAAGTGTTAACATCTACGACGTCTGCAACGTCTGGTACCATACAAAGTGTCTCTGCTTGAAGGCGACTTCTAATTAACAGATTCTTGATGTTCTTGTCCCTTCTGCAGGCCACCAATGGGGGCTCCCCAAAGAGTTTACGTGTATCTGGCTCGGTCTGGAGGAGATGAAGATGGCAAAACCGTATGTTCTTAACTTTATCCTCTAGCCACTATAAGGTTTATATTGCCTTCTGGTCTCTTTCCTTCGCCCCATATTGTTCTCTCCTTTTCACCGACCGGTGGGATCCGACTGGTTGAAGTTGTTTTCCTTTGTGGTCTCCCAGTCTTTAGGGCACATTGTTGTATTCTGTACCATGAGGGATGCCACAAAGCTAAGTTTTAATTTTTATTTTTCTTCTTTTATTTATGTGTTGTGTTGTTTTTGTATGTCATCCTTGAAAAAGGCTCACGCCGAAATATTGGATGTATGTTTCATTCATACATTCTCATCTTACTTTCTACCATTTATTTTTTCTCACTTTTCTCACTGTCCTCAATCCATTTATCACTTTGTAAAACTGAACCACACACCTCTATCTACTTTGATTACTAGAACCATACACCTCTATCTACTTTGATTACTGGAACCATACACCTCTATCTACTTTGATTCATAGAACCATACACCTCTATCTGCCTTGATTACTGGAACCATACACTTCTATCTACTTTTATCACTAGAGCCATACACCTCTATCTACCTTGATTATTAGAACCATACACCTCTATCTACCTTGATCACTAGAACCACACAACTCTATCTGCCTTGATCACTAGAACCATACACCTCTATCTACCTTGATCAATAGAACCATACACCTCTATCTACCTTGATTACTAAAACCAAACACCTCTACCTACCTTGATTACTAGAACCATACACATCTGTCTACCTTGATTACTAGAACAATGCACCTCTATCTATCTACCTTGATTACTAGAGTCATACACCTCTATCTAATTTGATTACTAGAACCATACACCTCTGTCTACCTTGATTACTAGAATCATACACCTCTATCTATCTACTTTGATTACTAGAATTATACACCTTTATCTACTTTGATTACTAGAACCATACACCTGTATCTACCTTGATTACTAGAACCATACATCCTCTATGTACCTTGTGTTGAAGGTGCAGTTCTGTTGAATTGTGTTATGGTGATACATGTATTTTACTTGGAATTGATTGTTTATTGAATAAGTTATGCTTTCATCTTAATCATTATTCTTGTATCTTGTCTTATCTCCTTTAGTGCTGAGGTGACAAATAGACGTCTTGATAGTGCTCGATGATTTATTTCATACAAAAGGATATTTAATAGTTCTGTAATTTCTACTGAACATCTCCTGCGTGGGCGGCTTCTTCTCTATTACCTAAATATCTTAATGTTTTGTGGTTTTTTTTTTGGTGCTATACTGTCTGGTGGTAACCGTGTAACATGGCCAGGGCATTTGATTTACTGTTTCTGGATATATACTCACGGAAAAAAAAGTAATGGCCAATTGCTTTAAAAAAGCATAATGAACGTGCTCAGATGATGACTGAAATAAAATTTGGCACACATTATGTTTGATTATCCAATAACATATAAAATGATAACTTTCGGGCAGTCACATGTCACACAAAATTGAAAACAAAACTCACCTAATGTGGCTCATAACCGCAAGAAAAGAAAATCATGGTTTCAATATCGTGTTTGTCCTCGGGTAGTTATCACCACTTGACACCGCCTTCTCATCGAACCAATGGCACGTTGTGCCAATTGTTGAGGCATGTTATTCCATTCTTCTTGCAACGCTTGGGCTAATTCTTGGCGGTTTCCAGGACGATTGTATCGTCTTCGCAACCTGCGGTCCAGTTCATCCCAAATGTGCCCGATATGTGACAGGTCCGGTGAAACTGCTGGCCATGGCAAGACAGTAATCTGATGCTATTAAAGTGGTCCCTGACAATATGTGCGACTTGTGGACGAGCGTTATCCTGCTGCAGTATCACTCCTTGTCCATTAGCATCCAGCAAAGGCATTACGTGACGTGTAGTGATTTCGTCCCTATATCGTAAACCTGTAAGGTTGCCACTGAGGAAGACTAGATTTGTTCGGCCAGCATAGGAAATTCCTCCCCAAACCATTACACTGCCTCTTCTCTTCCTATCCATCTCTAGCACACGGTTATTCGCAAAAGGTTCTTCTATTCGTCTGTACACTAAAGCACGCCCATCATGGCCTTGCAGACAGAAACTGGACTCATCAGTGAATAGGATCCATCTCCATTGATGATAGGGCCATGCCACGTGGTGCCTGGCCCAGGTCAAGCGGGTTTATTTGTGGCGAACAGTCAGTGCTGGTATAACTGCAGGCCTATGAGGTAAGAGATTTACTCCTCTGAGTCTGTTCCGCACTGTCCTGTCCGACACACGTCTTACACCTGGAATGTTCCTGGCAGTCCATGTTGCCTGGAGAAACCTGTTACGAAGGTGCGTGAGGTGGATGTAGCGGTCTTGTGCAAGGGTGGTGACTCGTGGTCTATCGCATCTATGGCGGTCAGCAATGGAACCATTTTGGTTAAAACGACGTTGAAGGTGTGGTATTGTGTTTCTGTGAACATTAAAATGTTGAGATACTGCTGGTAGTGTTGATCCAGCAATTAACATCCCAACAGCTATTTCTCACGGATGATCGTTTAATCTTGGCATGATGAAAAAAAGATGTTTATGTTGAAATTCCACTACTCCTTTCTTCAACGATTACATGAAGAGATCTCTGAGAACAGAATTACACACTTACCCTCAATTTCTCCATGGTCAGTAGCCAATCGTGGATAATTGCACGTGATTTCATTGGAGCTATGATTATCTCCCCATGAATAGTGCGATCAACTTCGTGTAGCACGGGTAGTGGACAACACTCAGACAAAACTTCGTGCCAGATTTGATTTGATTTCACTCATGACAATGTGATTGGTGCGGTTGACACCACTGCACACTTACTTTTTTCCGTGAGTATGGTATAATACGGGTGTTACGCCACCCTTTGCCCTGATGGTATCATTTCTTATTTGGTCTCTTCTTGTCACATTTTGTATTCTACACAAACATCTCATTTCTGATTATCATTCACACTTGATTATTATTACATGAATGGAATGATCTTATATGCTCACTGAAATGCTCATTGATTATCATGATATTAATGCATACTGATTATCATATGACTATTATATGTATGTTAATATGCTATTAATTCACCTTATGTATCATATGTGTAAGCTATGTGCGGCCGTTGGCTGCGAGATAATTTATGTATCATTGTTGTGAAGTGTCACGAATTTGTGTTAATGAAATACTAGAAGAATGAGTGCTAATTACCTATGTGTTCTTGTGGGGGCCTACTAATGGCCCAGTGAGTTCATCATTGAAATATTGCAGACTAGTCGAATGTTCATTATTACATATTATTAGGCCTGAGTTATTGCATTGAATCTTCATCCTCATTGATTCGTTTATCGTGCTTTCTTCATATCATTTATTAATATTTCTTGTCGTTACGCTGGTCGTCATTGCCAGTTGTGGTTATATTGTTGTCGAGGTCTAGTCTGGTGATTAAATGATGTATTACTTGATTACAGACTTACTCATTCATATTGCACATGTTATGTTTGTAATGTGTGTTGAATGTCTGATGCTCCAGCAGTATTCATTACAGTAAGCATACAACAGGCCAAGGACGGGGAACCTGAATTAAATTTAATGAGGGAGGCAGAATTATTCCTCTAAGTACAGATGTATAAACGTCAGTACTGTGACAACTTAGCAGAAGCAGCAGAGAAAGTAGCATATGCAAATGACATGAAAACCATATACAAAATCACAAAGCAGATAACAGGTAACTTCAGCACAAGATATGAGAGTGCAGTAAGGACACATAATAGACAACTGGTCAGTGGAGAAAGAGCAAAATTGAAAGATGGAGAGAACATTTTAACACCCTACTAAACAGAACACAAGCAGCACAAACAATAGACATACCTGAAGTAAAAACGGAACTAAACATCAATACAGGACCAGTAACAATAAGTGAATTATAGAAGCCAATAAAGAAGCTAAAATTAGACAGGGCACCAACTGAAGATGAAGTGACTGCTGAGATATTGAAGAAACAGAAACACCAAAACAGCTCTGCCGGATATTACAACAAATTTGGGATCTAGGAAAAGCTCCAGAGGAGTGGAAAACTGGTTTTATAGTAAAACTATCAAAGAAGGGTGACCTCAGAGATTGTGGGAACTGGAGAGGCATTACCCTACTGCCACTCACCAGTAAAGTATTTTGTAGAATAATCAACAGAATTGTACCAGCACTTGAGGCAAAACTTCGGAAAGAGCAGGCAGGATTTAGGAAAGGAAGATCATGTATAGACCACATATTTGTACTTAAATATTAGAACAGGCAAATGAGTGGCATAGCACAACATATGCATTGTTTATAGATTTTGAGAAAGCCTTTGACAGTGTCAACAGAGATGCACTGTGGAAAATCCTAAGACGGCATGGCCTCCCCCATAAGATAGTGAACATAATCAAAGCCTTATACAAGGGTTTTCAGTGCAATGTGATCTGTGGAGAACATACCTCCAGCAGCTTTAGGGTACAAACAAGAGTGAAGCAAGGATGTATACTATCACCAACATTATTTACCTTGGCAGTAGACTGGTTAATGAAGGAGGCAACATCAGACAAACTTAGAGGATTACAGTGGACCCTTGACACAGTGCTGGAGGACCTTGACTTTGCGGATGACATTTGTCTACTATCAAGCAGCCACAAAAATATGCAAGATAGAATAAACGAGCTAACTCACAATGCAAACAACATAGGACTAAAGATCAACGTAGGAAAGACAAAGTTAATGAAGCAAAATGTGAACAATAGAAATGTACTCAGAGTAGATAGCAAGTTAGTGGAGGAGGTCAACGAATTTGTATATCTTGGCAGTAGAGTAGTAGAAAATGGAGACAGCACTGAGGACATAAACAGCAGACTTATTAGAGTAAACCAGGCTTTTGAAATGCTGCAGACTGCATGGAAATCTAAAAAAAAAAAAAAAACAATCATGAGTACGAAAAACTGGATATTAAGAGTAATGTTCTAGACGTCTACTCTATGGAAGTGAATGCTGGAAAATCACCAAAACCATAGAAAACAAGTTGAATTTTTTCCAGACTAAATGTTTACAAAGAATTAGAAAAATATTTTGGCCAAACACCATAAGAAATAACATCTTGTTGGCAGAAATGCAGATGAAGCCACTGATAGCAATTATTGAGGAAAGACGCTGGCGATGGTTGGGACATGTGCTCCGAATGACTAACAACTCACTACCAAAAATAGCACTAAGATGGACACCACAGGGGAACAGAAGTAAGGGTAGACCAAAAGAGACATGGAGAAGAACAAAAGAGAGGATGTTGATTAATAGAGGGCTCACCTGAGCAAAAGCAGAAAAAAAAAAGCAAAGGACAGGCATTTATGGAAAACCCTTGCTGAAGCCCCATGTGCCCTGGGCACTTTAAGGTTCAGAGAGAGAGAGAGAGAGAGAGAGAGAGGGTGGGAGAGAAAGAACAGACGTACAAGTAAGGGGGATTGTTTGGGTACAATTATCCATTTGTTTATAATTAAATTCCTCCTACTAATATTCTGTAACTCGCATCAAGCAACTTTTACATACTTTAGTGCATATGCACTGTTGCGCTGTCAGTTAAAGATGTTACTTCTGATAGACTCAGAGGCTGATTATCAATTATGCTTGCAACAATTCTTTAAGCTTTATTATCTTCTGGAGAAGGAACTCACCAATTAAAAGAAATATCTGATGCCCTCAGTCACGTTGACTATCTTTCACTCAGATATCCAATTAACATTCTGTGGGTATTTTGGTTGAGCTGTTCGTGCCCTACAAAATGTTGGCCCTGCTAAATAATCAAGAGGCTGTGGATCTACTGTGCAAATGGAAAATGTATTCATTCATTTCTGTGACATACATGCTTTCTTGTGTTATTTCCATTGTAGAGAAATTGAATTTGACATGTCAGAAAGGCTCTGTGATCCTATCAACAATGGAGCCAGTGATAACAGCATCAAAAGTGCACTCCATGCTTTACTGATAACTTCTGGCTCAAAAATAAAGGAGTTAGCTAAGAAATTGGATAATGAAGGTACTCTTTTTGATGGTATCACATTGACAAGTTTAAATACTCAACAAACATTTCAGAGTCGGACAAAATTTTATTCAAGAACTGATCGATTCCATAACTGCAAGGTTTCCTACCAATCAAATTAATAGTTTCTTCTCTGGCAAAACTGTTTATGTCGATTGATACCCTCTTGTTGATTATAAACTTGATCGGCATGTGACGAACGAATGAGCGGAGACATCATTATCCTACAGTCATCAACGGACCCAAAGCCCTTACAAGATTTTCAGCAGTATAAGCACACATTTGCAGGATGCAGTTTAAAATAACCTTGACACAGCGCATGCAGAAGCAAAAAAAAAAAAAAATCAGCTGTTGTTTCCAGACTTCGCAATATTTGCCAAGATAGCCTTGGTTATTCCTGTGTCTAGCATCTCTCCAACATGGGCCCAGATAGCCTTGGTTATTCTCATGTCTAGTGTTCCTGCAACTTTGGCCCAGATAGCCTTGGTTACTCCCGTGTCTAGTGTTCCTGCAAATAGGCCCAGATAGCCTTGGTTACTCCCATGTCTAGCATCTTTCCAACATGGGCCCAGATAGCCTTGGTTATTCTCATGTCTAGTGTTCCTGCAAATTTGGCCCAGATAGCCTTGGTTATTCCCGTGTCTAGTGTTCCAGCAACATAGGCCCAGATAGCCTTGGTTATTCCCGTGTCTAGTGTTCCAGCAACATAGGCCCAGATAGCCTTGGTTATTCCTGTGTCTAGTGTTCCAGAAACATTGGTCCAGATAGCCTTGGTTATTCCTGTGTCTAGTGTTCCAGAAACATTGGCCCAGATAGCCTTGGTTATTCCTGTGTCTAGTGTTCCAGAAACATTGGCCTAGATAGCCTTGGTTATTCCTGTGTCTAGTGTTCCAGCAACATTGGCCCAGATAGCCTTGGTTATTCTCCTGTCTAGTGTTCCAGCAACATTGGCACAGATAGCCTTGGTTATTTCTGTGTCTAGTGTTCCAGCAACATTGGCCCAGATAGCCTTGGTTATTCCTGTGTCTAGTGTTCCTGCAACATAGGCCCAGATAGCCTTGGTTATTCTCGTGTCTAGTGTTCATGCTGAGAGGGGCTTCAGCTTATACAACTTAGTAAAATGCAACCAGAGAAATCGATTGGACGATAATCAAGCCAGTAGACTGATGATATTCAATTTGCATAGCGGAGAATCGGCCAGTTGTGACTTTGATTCGGCATGTGAGCATTTTGTGAAGATTAGATCTCGCTGCAAGTTAGATTTTAAAAAAATATTCACACAGACATTTACCTTCTGGTGATTTTTGCAAAAGTTTGTTTAATTTTACTGAATGCTGTATTGAGAAAACCAGCATTTCCAAAATTACTTCATCAAGATAAAGGGCTAGCACAAATGTACCGGTTAAAAAAAAACAAAACCACAAAAACTAGTGCAATCACAGCTGGAGAGACAAAGAAAGACAAAGAAATATCTGACAGACTAAAAGAGTGACACAATCCAACACCAGATGGTTGTGGAAATCAGTGACAACCAACGCCTGATCGACATTGACCAGAGAGTGTTGAAGTATGGTTGGTGTCTCTAAGAAAGTAACATAAAGTAGTTATGGTATGGTTGGCATCTCTTTTAAGAAAGTAACTAGGGTATGCTGGCATCTGTGAGAAAGTATGCCATGGTCAGCATAACTGGCTGAAAAATGTTGTCAAGAAAGTCAGAAATCTTACATCTTTCCCACGCCGTTAGACATCACATAGGGCCCAAATGGTAATCTGGACCAAGATGTCCAGAAATCTATCCCACATGAAATAACCAATTATGGACAATAAGTCAGGCTGTGACTGTGTTTTTGAAAGCAAATCAAATTATAATTTACCTAATGTGACAATCTTGAAGCAGGCAGAAATGAGATATTTGAAGTTTCTGGGCATCATTTTGCTTACAGCTTCTTACATGGTTTATTTAAACAGAATTCGATCCACACATACCATATTTGTGTTGTAAGATCCAGTCTCATTGTTCTGCATTTTCTGTCTTTGGATTAGACCCTTAACTACTCATAAAATGATATGGTATCTCAGAGCAGAGTCACTCTCCAGATGATTTTTATCTACTGAGAGCTCTTCAAGATTTATTATGGCTAATGGAGAATTCTCTCAAGGGTGCAGTACAGAAATATTTGTATCTCAGTTCTATCTCATGGCCTCCTTTCTTCCAGAAGTTTGCAATGCAATATTTCTTTGCTATTCCATTTCTTCCAGTGAACCTCATAAACACAACAACTGTCACTTGATGTTCATTTTTTTTTAATGCAGAGATGCCTGCATTCTCATCTCTTGAACACACTGTCCATGTTTCTGATCAATATAAAGAGTGGAAAACATGCAGAACTAATAAATAAAGGACTTTTGTTGTCTGTGTTGATGTGTGTCACTTTTGTTTATCTGACAAGTGTGGTAGCTGATTTTCCTATCTCTACATTGATTTCTTCATCTTGAAAGAGCAAGTTCTGCTAACTGTACATACAACTAATTTTATGTGCTGGGAGAAAGTGGAAACAAGGAGGGAGAAAGAAAATACAGCAGAGGATAGCAGAATTGAAGTGTAGAGAGAACAAAATCATAATGCTGTAAGAATTAAGATAGTAAGAAATGAGATCTTGGAAAAGACAAGAGAGGATAGTAAAACTATTTATGAGATCCTGGTAAGACAGGAGTAGACAGTAAAGTTGGAAAACTATCATCAACAACACAAAGTTAAGGCTATTGTTGCTTGCTGCAAAATCAATTCATGAACACCTAAATAAAAAAAAAAAAAAAAAAAAAACTGTATACATGAACATGTTTACAACTGTTCAAACATACACAAGGTCACTGCAGCACAGCTAACCTAAATTAAAAATGTAGAACCAAATTTAATTTGCAAAAGAAGCACACAGATGTGACATTTTAACTTTCATCTTATTCATACAAAAACACATGAGCACAAACAAGAAGAAAAAGAGAGTATAAGGCGGGCTGTTGGCTATACAAGTTATAATACCAATCTGTAGTGTCAGTCATCATGCCTGTAGACTCATTATCTTATCAGTAGTGTCAGTCATCACACCTGTAGACTCATTATCTGTAGTGCCAGTCATCACACCTGTAGACTAATTATCTTATCTGTAGTGTCAATCATCACACCTGTAGACTAATTATCTTATCTGTAGTGTCAGTCATCATGCCTGCAGACTCATTATCTTATCAGTAGTGTCAGTCATCACACCTGTAGACTAATTATCTTATCTGTAGTGTCAGTCATCACACCTGTAGACTCATTATCTTATCTGTAGTGTCAGTCATCACACCTGTAGACTCATTATCTTATCTGTAGTGTCAGTCATCACACCTGTAGACTCATTATCTTATCTGTAGTGTCAGTCATCACACCTGTAGACTCATTATCTTATCTGTATAAATAGGAAACTACGAGGTTTTGGTACGGTAAAGTAAGATAACAAATATTGTAGGATTAAACCTCGAAAAAATCGTAGACAAAGCACTTTAGTGAGACGTGAGAGAAAGAAAAATCACAAGAGAATTACCTGGGATTCAAACACGGACTCCGGTAGGACGAGCAGCCGTCTAGCCACGAGAGAACAGCGTACTATCGACTTAGCCAACTAGCACCCCAAAAAAGGTATTTTGTTGACATAGTCTTTAGCAACTGGTCAGCAGACATGAGAGATCGTGATACCCGGAAAGAAACGAGGTCGTGACACACAGAAATTCCGTAGCTTAGATTCATTCTTTCTAGCAGGTACCAACTAGACAAACATACACACGGTCTCCTGCCATGTCTGGTGCAAACTTGAACAACAATAACAAACGAACGAATACTTATTACATGAAGTTAGTCACGACCTCGTTTCTTTCCGGGTGTCACGATCTCTCATGTCTGCTGACCAGTTGCTAAAGACTATGTCAACAAAACACCTTTTTTGGGGTGCTAGTTGGCTAAGTCGATAGTACGCTGTTCTCTCGTGGCTAGACGGCTGCTCGTCCTACCGGAGTCCGTGTTCGAATTCCAGGTAATTCTCTTGTGATTTTTCTTTCTCTCACGTCTCACTAAAGTGCTTTGTCTACGATTTTTTCGAGGTTTAATCCTACAATATTTGTTATCTTACTTTATCTTATCTGTAGTGTCAGTCAACATGCCTGTAGACTCATTATCTTATCAGTAGTGTCAGTCATCATGTCTGTAGACTCGTTATCTTATCTGTAGTGTCAGTCATCATGTCTGTAGACTCGTTATCTTATCTGCAGTGACAGTCATCATGTCTGTAGACTCGTTATCTTATCTGCAGTGACAGTCATCATGTCTGTAGACTCATCTTATCTGCAGTGTCAGTCATCATGTCTGTAGACTCATTATCTTATCTGTAGTGTCAGTCATCATGTCTGCAGACTCATTATCTTATCAGTAGTGTCAGTCATCATGTCTGTAGACTCATTATCTTATCTGCAGTGACAGTCATCATGTCTGTAGACTCATTATCTTATCTGCAGTGACAGTCATCACACCTGTAGACTCATTATCTTATCTGTATTGACAGTCATCACACCTGTAGACTCATTATATTATCTGCAGTGACAGTCATCACACCTGTAGACTCATTATCTTATCTGCAGTGACAGTCATCATGTCTGTAGACTCATTATCTTATCTGCAGTGACAGTCATCACCCCTGTAGAGCATTTGAAGTGCAGAAGATATTTGTCTGGTATGTGGGTGAGCAGTAAAATTAACCCCCATCAATCCATGGGGGCCAGATGGAAAAAAAATATACTGGTGTCAGGTAGCTGATATATAAACAGACAGAGTGAGAGAGAGAGAGAGAGAGAGAGAGAGAAGGTCAGAAGGAATTAATATAACCTTGATTGTGGCAGGGATAGTGGTAGGTCAGAGGTTGGGGAGCCCATATGCCTGTGTCTACCTCTGCTCTGTTAGTAACATTTTTATTGCAGTTATAACGTTCATTTATCACACTGACAAAACTCGTTTGCCCTTTCAGTTGTCAGTTAATACAATGTAAAATGTTACACCACTTTATATTCATTGTCAGCCATGTTTACTTATAATCTTGTCAAGCCATGTTGGCTGATGACGTAGTTCTTGTCAAGGCATTTTGGCGTATGACCTTGTCATGTCAAGGCATGTTAGCTGATGACCTTGTCTTGTCTTGTCATGCCATGCTGGCTGATGACCTTGTCTTGTCATGCTATGTTAGATGATGACCTTGTCTTGTCAAGGCATGTTAGCTGATGATCTTGTCTTATCATGCCATGTTCACTGATGACCTTGTCATGTCATGTTGGCTGATGATCATCTTGTCATACCATGTTTACTAATAACCTTATCTTGTCATGCCATGTTTACTAATAGTCTTGTCTTGTCATGCCAAGTTTGCTGATGGCCTCGCTAGATGGACTACTGGATCAGACTCACATCTGACTGCTGAAAGACTTAAGTGAACCCTCATTACTACATCAGCCTATTGCAATTCTGGAAGTCAAAGATTAATGCTAATAAAATCACATATAGTCCTCACTTTTAGTAACAAATTGGTGAAGATCAAAACTTAAGTAACCTTTGATGATGCCCAAATGACCAGAGAAGATAACCTAGCATACATTGGCACGAGGTTGGAAAACTAAACTTGATGGAAGTTTATAAATGGTTAGAAGCACCCAAAAGACTAAATTTACTCAAATAACTGGTAAGTACATCCTGGGAGTTGACAAAACAGCACTCAGACCACTATACAAAGGATATATTAAATCTATAATAGATTTCAACCTCCCACTACAGGCTGCAACATCAAACAACACTCAGACAACTATATACAGGATATATTAGATCTATAACAGATTACAACTTCTTCCTACAGGACACAATCAAACAGCACTCAGACACTATATACAGGATATATTAGATCTATAATAGATTACAAACTCCCCACACCCCTACAAGATACAGAATCAAACAGCACTCAGACAAAAGAGGACAAAACCAAGCCATCCAGTTATCTGTTGGGGAATGAGATCAACACCCAGAGCTGTATATGAAATGGACGCAAACATAGAGCAGATATAAGAGATGGTGACTGCAGAAAAACTGCTTAAAATAATAAAGGTAGATAGAGATATATGGTGCAGTTTTACAAGGCGGCAGAAGGAGTAAGTGGGAAAAAACTAGTAGAAAATATGAGAGTAAGGTGAGAATGTATAAATGAAAAAGATACAACATACAATATTTTGATGTGAACCTTTTTCGAGGATTACATCCACAAAACAAGACAAAACACATAACTAAATGAAAAACCTATCTGTGTGGCATCCTCCAGAGAGTAGGAACACAAGAATGCATGTCCTTCAGATCAGACGAGGCACAGAAACTAGAGAGGAAAGCAGATGAAGCCAATCGGAAAGAAGAGGCGAAAAAAAACAGGCTGGGAGGGGGGGAGAGGAGAAAAAGAGGAAGGGCACCAGACACCTGTAACCCGCTAGAGAAACAGGTGTCGGGGGGGGGTGTTGTGGGGAGAGCCAGGGAAGCAGGGAGATAATATGAAACTAGTGAATAGGACAAGCCCTGGAGGGACAAAAACACCTATAGGCCACCAGAAAAGAAGAGAAGGTGGCAGTGGGGGGGGGGAGGGAAGCTAAGAGGAAAGAAACAAGAAAGTAGAGAATAAATAGCAGAAAAAAAGTGGAAAACTAAAGAAGTTAAAGGAAGCTGAAGACGTTGTTAATTCCAGCTGGGTGGAGACAGCCAGCCTGGAAAATAAGGTCCTGTTCTAGGACCCTCCGAGATCATACATCACCAGAACAAGAGCGGATTGCACTAACAGAAATGTCCTGTTTTCCCCTGTGGTTGCTAAGGCAAAAATCTTTACCCACAGGTGTCTAAACCCTCTTAGAAATGTCGTTAAGATGCCACTAGATATAAAACAAGAGACAACTGCTGAAGCTTTGAAAAGATATGATTGTACGCTACCTGACCATTCCACATAAAAAAAAACTCAAGTGCTTATGGCAGAACAACTATATACAAAACACCAACTCCCCGAAGATAAGGAAGAGATTAAAAAAACAAATACCAAATATCCCACCAAAAAACACTTACACATCCAAAATTTAACACCGAATAGCTCTGTTTCACGTACTGAAGCAGAGCACATTTTTTAAACTGTATTTTGTGTATGTGTTTCACTTCCAATGAAGGAAACCATTGCCAAAAAAAGGCTGACATGTTATGCTTTCAAATATGCAAGTATTTAAGTCATCCTAAACATTTCTTTATCATCCAAACATCTCCCTAAGAAGTTAGAGAATGCAAGTATCCTCCTCTGCTTTGTTTACCATTCACTTTTGTCTAGATTCTTCCCTATCTTGTCCCTACCTATAAACACTTGTACCCCTCCAGCACTGGTGTCCTTACTGACAGTATGTACATCAGTACAGCTCTCATTAGGTCACACAAATCCTCCTGTCCTCATCACTGTTTAGATATTGGAATTCAGAAGTGAATTAAATAATGCTTGTTGCAGAATTCTGCATTTATTCATTGACATGAGTTTTAAATGCCAGATATCCATTTGTCTGCACATGATGGTAAAATTCTGCATAATTTTTTTTTTTTTTTGGGGGTTTTTTTTGTAGTTTTCAGAAGTATTTCAATTTTGGATCTGAGACCACAGAGTTTTGCTAATATTTAATTTAACCTGAGATGACAAATGAAACAAGACCACAGAGTTTTCCTAATATTTAATTTAACCTGAGATGACAAATGAAACAATCTCTACAGATAGTGTTTCAGCAATCAAAGATGAAATGACAGCCAGTCACTAGGAGCAGCATCTGGTCTCCAGCCTTGAAAGGTTTCACTAAAAGCTCTATGTATTTGGGATCCAGGATTTTGCAGAGAAAAGAAAGTGGCAAATCTGCATAATCTTTATAGAGATAAGAGCTCAAACCTGGCTTCAGAAAAAAAAAAAAAAAATGAATGGACAAGTATGGAGCACACATGAAGACTTCCAATGATGATAGGATTCTTGAAGATACACCAGCTTCTTGTCTTGATTACTGAACACATGAGAATGAAGGCATGAGAAAAAGACTCCATTTTTTAAGATTTGTCAAGCTACCTAAACTATGTCTAAAGTATAACATTTTGTGGTTATAAAGCAAGAAATTTTATATTTTTAGAATGTGATAAGCTGTAGTACTGTCAGCCATGACAAATTTTATGAAGAAATGAGCAGTCAGTCTTAAAAGAAAAGAGTTCTTGTGTCTTTGTTATCCTCTTTTCATGAGTAGGTCTTCTCATGTACAAAATGACTGAAATCCATGACGTCTACGGTTATTTGTCTACAAATTTAGAATTTAATGGCAGTGTTCACAGAAAATTTCTGATCTGATCTCTCTGTTTTTGGAGTAATATCATGTTAGAAGTTTCTATGTAATACTCATGTAAACTAACATTTTTTATGTCACTGCATTTAAATATAAGAATATTTCTTTAACAAGACAATGACATTTTTTTACTGGTAATTTTATCAGATGGACTCAGGACATCACAGAAAGTCTGAATGTGTTACTACAAGATGCCGATCAACTTGGCAAGGCTGTATAGCATTCATGGAGGCTTTGAGAGGGACAACATTCTGGAAAGGACATGTCACATGAATGAATTAATGAGTTTTATCATTTTTGCAACTTGCAAATGTGCCCACCAGCCAGTCTGGAAAAATGAACTGCAACTGTACATCCATGTATTAGGCAACTCTGAATGAAAATATTTAGTACTGGACAGCTCATAATAAAAACACTATAAAACTGCTCTGAAATAAATTCTCACAAAGAGAGAAAAGAAAAAAAAAAACAACTCTGGCATGTAGCCAAAGGAAATAAGACAAAATAATAATGGGAAAGCACATTAAATAATTGTCATTTATCACGGTTCAAAAAAATACTAATTATCACACATAAGTAAAACAAACACAGAGACTGCATATTATATCATCAGGATACAGCACTAACTGTTTCCATGATTACATTCATCACTTGTCCATAAAATTTTCTATGCTTATCCATCAAGTCCAAGCATATTTCATAATGATCACATTCAGGGATGACCTTCACCTTGACATTTGATGAGATATCAGCTAGAGCATCAGAGAATGTCAAGGTAGATGACAATGGGCTGATGTAATCTTCCATGCCATGTACTAACACCATCAGAGGTAAGCTGTAAATTGATACAATGATATTAAGACAGCTATTTACAAATTAAGCATCAACAACATAACCAAGGAGTATGCTAGGTAGCTTTTTTCACATGCACATCCATGTTACACAGTCGAACCCACTTAATATCACATTGCTTTATGTCACAATCTGGATGTTGTCAAAGAAATTTGTATCCCCAGCCAACTCAAGTAAGTAATTAATGGACTTTACTCCAGTTATTGTCACCCCGCTTACTGCCATAAATCGGTTAATGTCACCATATTTTTGTACCCAGAGGAGTTAAAGACTCTGCTTTGTATCACAAACTGGGCGAGTCCAAGTTATAAATATCTCACAAAGCGTTATCAGCGTCATGACTCATCAAAGAAGGGGGGTGGCTGTTTGATAGGTGGTCAGTCTCGAATAGTGAACTGTATAGCCGGGAACTTCACTCTGGTTCTCATTGTGACAGATAATGGCTACTAAACACAAACGTGTTGATCTGGATTTGAGCACTAAAATGGATATTCTGAAGCAAGTTTATGAAAAAGTTATGAGAAAGGACATAGCAGATAAATATAAAATTGACGTTTCAACTATATCGAAACTTGTTAAAAATTGAATGAGACTTTCACTTGTCTTTAGTTAGGTCAAACTGTAAGCAAAGGTGTGCGAGTTCTTACATGGATATTGAGTGTGCTCTGCTGAAATGGTTCAAGCAGGCATGTTCTGCACAGTTGCCTGTGTGCTGTCCTATGTTGGCAGAAACTGCAGAATGCATTGTGAAAGAAATGGATATGCCTGACCAGAATTGTTTGTGATAACCGCTTTCTTAAGCGCTTTACGAAACACCATAACATATCATTTAACACATAATAATTAATGTATAAGTATACAACTATACATGAAGCACTGCATTAAAGCTGTGATACCAGAATGTATAAACTAGGAAAAAATAGGAACAGCTTTATTACTTAATGAAATTATGTTAAGTAATCTTCTTCTTCTTCTTCGTTCGCATTGTCTGTCTATACCTGCAGTCCTGTCTCTTGGATAAATTTCACTGTTTTTTGTAATTCATGTATGGAACCGTAGAGCTTATCTTCTTTAGTGCTTTCACTGGGCCAGTAATTATTTCTCAGTGTTTCATAGTTGGTGTAGTTCTGGAGGATATGTTCCACAGTTTGGGGCACCTGGGCACATGTACATAGATTAGTAGTACCAACCTTAAACTTTGTATACATATGACTTCGGAGTCGGATGTGTCCTGTTCGAAGACGGAAGATGGTGACTTGTTCCTTTCTGTTTAGCATGTGATAGTCATCATGTGGTGGTGTTTGTGGCTTCCTGTAGGTTTTTATCATGCTTTTCTTCTGATTATAGGTGACTGGTATGTCTGGTTGCTCCATTTCAGTGCCCTCTTTGGCCAGATGGTCAGCTTTCTCATTGCCTGGTATCCCACAGTGGGAGGGAATCCATTGCAAAGTGACTCCATGTTGTAAGCCAATTTTTGACAAGGCATCCTTAAGGTCTGGTAGTTTGTTGCACTGAAGAGCTTCCAGTACTGATCTTGCATCTGTGAGAATTACTACAGGACATGTATCAATTCTGGAGTCTGATAGTTTGATAGTTTTTCAACTGCAGCAATAATTGCCCTATGTTAAGTAATAAAGCTGTTCCTACTTTTTTTCCTAGTTTATACAACATAACATTTAAGGTTACTTCAGGTGAAGGGCCCAGAGTTAATGCTGATGTTTAATGATTGGATTTCGCATTCGCCAAAAATTTGGATGCGTACAGTCCAGATGACATTTTTAAAATGGATGAAACAGGCATGTTTTATAAACTGCTACCGAACAGAAATTTGAGCTTTCATGATGAGAAATGGCATGGTGGCAAATGAGCTAAAGATTGCTTAACAACTGTCGTATGCTGTAATATGTCTGGGATTGGGAAGACTCGGCTCTTGTTATCGGAAAGTCATGAAATCCATGGTGCTTCAAGAACATAAAGAGCCTGCCTGTTGCAGTCAGCGTGCTTGGATGACAAGTGAACTGTTTGAGGACTGTGTCATTTCTTTTGACAACAAAATGAACCAAATGAACAGAAAAGTTTTGTTGTTTCTTGATAACTGTTCAGCACACACTGACGTCACCAATCTGATGTCTACAAAGCTTGTTTTCCTGCCACCTAACACAACCAGCATGCTGCAGCCGTGCAACCAAGGTATCATCTACGCTTTAAAGCAACAGTATAGCAAGCGAATAATGCGTCATGTGCTGCATGCTGTGGAACAAAAACGTGTCACTGAGATCAACATCAAGATTCACATGTAAATCTTAAGGATATCCTCATCCTTAGCCACTTCAAGCAGAACTTTGAATATGTTGGCATTAGAAAATAACTGCCTTCACTGTGTTACCTGCCCTGTAGTCCGGGAAAAGAAAACAATCACCTTTCCCAAAATTATCCTCACTCTCCATGAGGGATTCACATGTGAGTCCTGCAATGTGATATATGTCATTGTATGCAAAAGATGCAGGATGAATATTGGTGAAACTGGCCTCAGATTAGGGGACCACATGCAGAAAAATCTGAATATCACCCAGCATGCTTTGAAACTAGTCTTGAATCATTTCAATTGCATCACATTTGTGTCACATTTTAATTTGCATCACGGAGGCAAATCTGACTTTCTAGTAACACCCATCAAACAATGTCACACAGATGGCAGAAGCTGCCTAGCGCTTGAGAACTGTTACATTCAGGAATATGGGATGCTGGAACCACATGGTTTGAAGTCGTTACTCAGCTAACCTAACATTCTCCTCTTTCACAATCATAATTCCTCCCCACTAAGCTCCACTCCCTTCTCCCATCCTGTATAAAAAATATAAACTATACTCCTTCCTGCAACTAAAAACTTTTCCAATATCTATTTGATGCCTCAGGAAAATACTTGGTATAAAGTGGGATGAATTTAAGAACAACACAGAGATAAGACAGATGAGCAAACAACAACCTGTCTCATAGGTGATCAGAAAAAAAAAAAGATGGACATATGTAGGTCATGTGATGAGAAGAAACAATCTGAGAATACCAAAACAAGCTATCAAGTGGAACACAACAGGCTGAAGAAAAAGAGGTCAATCACGTGAAACTCAAAGAGGGCACTGTTAAGAGAAGCCAGTTTAGTGGGCATAACATCCCTTGATGAAGTTGAAAAACTTGCTGAAAACAGGAGAACTTAGAAAACAACTATGCAAGCCCTATGTGACATTAATGGGACAGGAAGAATAGAAGATGTAAGATCTGATGTCGACTGCATGCCTTCACAAATCGTAAAACTTAAAAAGTTATTTTAGACTGCTCTTACAAACAACAAACTCAGTTAATTGTTTATTCTGAATAGTAATGAAATTTTTATTAAGCTTTACTGCATTCTTTATCATTTTATTTTATAATTTTTCCTTTTACACAAAGACTAGCTACATATGCATAATCAGATGCAACTTATGCATATTACTACTTTTTTTTTCATAAATTTCATGGCACCCATGTATTTGTCAAAAGTAGCTCAGCAATTATTTTCGTTGTTAATTATGTTTGTTAGAGCACCACAATTGTAGAATGTCTGGAACAGAGTGAAAGTTGTATGATAAAAGGCATAATGTCAGAAGGGCCCACATGCCCAATTCTTAACCCTTTTGAAATAAAAATCAGTCAATCAATCAATCGTTACACATAGTTCAGAACCTCCTCACAGCATCACATTACAACCCCTCTACCCTAACTATATTCAGATATTTCACCTTCTCCTGGCTAGATTACTACTGTACCACTCTATCTCCCCTCCACGGTTTTCCCATCCACCACCCTCAGTTACGACCAACCTATCACACATTTTGACTATGACTATCTACCAAACAATTATTACAAAAAGATCAGGAATGCAGTGAGTGAGAGCCTGCTTATACTGTTCAAAAAAAGAAACGCAACAAATATGATGTTGCGATTTAAACTTAAGTTTTCTGATCAGACAAGGGCAAATTGCCTGAAACGTTCATTTAGACATCAACTTCATGTGCTGACCTGAACTGTACTCAGCAGATGATTCATGAGCATAGAAAAGCGACACTAGTCAAAACAGCATTTTTGACAATAACTCATGACAGGTTCATGAGAATCCCGTGAAACTTACTGAACATAAAACTCACTGACCATGTTAATGAATGCCTATATCTTTTTTTGAACAGTATAGATGAGTTAATGACACAGAGGAATTACTGGAATAAGGTCAGTAATAAATCATTCAGATCAAATCATTCTAACATACTGATCATGCCATCATTCACATCATAGCATCATACTGATCACATCATCATTCAGATCACAACATTGTACTGATCACAGCAACATTCAGATCATAGCATCATACTGATCATTCCATCATTCAGACCATAGCATTATACTGATCATACTATCATTCAGATCATAGCATCATATTGATCAATACCATTATTCAGAAAATAGCATCATACTGATCATCTCAACATTCTGATCATAGCATCATACTGATCATGCCATCATTCAGATCGTAGCATCATATGATCATACAATCATACCGATCACACCATCATTCAGATCATAGCATCATACTGATCACATCATCATACTTATCATTCAGATCATAACATCATACTGCTCACATCATCATTCAGATCATAGCATCATACTATCATTTAGATCATAGCATCATACTGATCATACCATCATTCAGATCATAGCATCATACTGATCATGCCATCATTCAGATCATAGCATCATACTGATCATGCCATCATTCAGATCATACCATCTGACTTGATTGACCTATGGTACAAAGATAGGAAATATGGTTAATCAGCCAGAGCTTCATGTGGCTATTGTTTGATTTAGCATGGAATTTCAAACTGAGTTTACTTATTACCATGTGCCAAGCATTTCACTACTCTACTGTTGTCTATGAGATCATATGACAATCAGCTGACTATTAGAGCACATGACAAATCACATGACACAGACTACTATCAAAGTTAGATCCTATATATACATAGCCTAGAACTTATGTTGTACAATAACACCTGCAATAACCACACACTCATGCTGTAACTGTAATCAACACTTGACTTACCTTAAACATCTTCCCAGACTTCTGATAATTTCTTTTGGTGAAAATCTATCAAAATGATCTTCACCATAGTGTACTCGACACATACAGGAGATATCTTCAATACCACGCATTGTCTCATGCTGGAAGTGGTCACTGATACTGTAAACACCAGCAAGCCCTGGAGAAAGTGTAGTGTCATGTCATCAGAAAGCTTTTTTTCCCCCTTCTTCATCATATGAGATGCACAGTTACAATATCTGTACCGCTTATTATGACACATGCTATACACTGATCAACAAATCCTTACCATATATATATATATATATACCAGTTCATAAAATTGTGTACCATAAGTGGCTGGCACTGGACACTGTCATCTTGTTTCACAAGCATGAGCATGAAAATAAGTTTATCTCATGTATACAGTTGCTTCACATTACCAAATATGTGGATAAGAGGCTGAATGTGTGAAGGACAGATTGAATGTAAGTTTTGTGAATTTAATGACAGGCTGAATGTAAATTTTGTTCATTTAAATAATTTTTCTTGTGCTTGTTAATATACTTATAAAAAAAAAGACATAAGAGGTTTCAGTACATCTACTGTTTCAAAGAGAATTGTGGTTTCATTACACCCATTGTACTTCATAGTACCAAACAGATATATGTAGTCTTAGTACACTTAACAGTTAACTTATCAAGCATCCATGATCTACAAATATTTTTTTAACAAAAATCTTGTTTTTACAGGTTATGATGTCCATTTTTTTTGTAATTACAGTAGCTTAAATTGACAAAATCTTGACTGTGGAACAAAACTATCTGAGAAGTTATACAAAATCTTGACTGTGGAACACAACTATCTGAGAAGTTATACAAAATCTTGACTGTGGAACAAAACTATCTGAGAAGTTATACAAAATCTTGACTGGAACAAAACTGACTGGTTTTTGTTTGTTTAAACGGCCCATGGCAACTTAAGAGCTAATGATTGTTTAGAATGTCAATGACATAATAGTCCTTGTCTCTGACATTACTATGCCTCATATTCAGACATTAATATGAAGACAGAGTCTGTCAAGATACACTGAGCTGTTTTCTGATACTACTAGGTAGTGCTGAAAAGTTTGCCTAACCAGTGTCCAAAAAATCTTAGCATAATCTTATCACTGCAGCTGAAAAGAATGTTATTTTATAATGTGAAGTACCAATATATAGGATCATTGCACTAATTTTTACATTTGTTTCTAATCAATGACAGAATTATGCCAACAAAAGTGGAATTTTCATTTGCAGAATTCCAGGCCATAATGAAATTCCTGTTCCTGCAGAAGACAACACCAAAGTAAATCCATGAGAATATGCTGTAAACATTGAGTGGCAGGTGCCTATCATACTGAACTGTGAAGGAGTGGTGTGATTTTGAGCCTGGAGATGCAGCAAGATAGGAAGGTCTTCAACAGTGTCAGTTCCTGAAATTGTTGATCATGTTCAAGGAAAAAGATAAAAATGGAAATAGCAGATGAACAGTTTGGATTTGTTGCAGGAAAAGGAACACACAATGCCATTTATGCTTTACGAACACTAACAGAAAGAGCTTTAGAAGTACAGAAAGATCTCTACTTATGCTTCATTGATTACATCAAGGCATTTGACAAGGTGAAATATAATGAAATTATTAAAATGCTTGAAGACATTAATATAGATGGCAAAGACCTGAGGATTGTAAAACATCTATACTGGCAGCAAGAAGCAGCAATTCGAGTTGAAAATAGAACTGGAAAATATCAACCTATAAAACAAGGAGTGCGACAAGGATGTGTACTATCTCCAGATCTTTTTTCTCTGTACAGCGAGAATATTCAAAGAATGATCATCACAGAACCAGGCATAAAAATTGGAGGATACAATATTAACAACCTTCGGTATGCTGACGACACAGTACTGATAGCTGAGAACCAACAACACCTGCAAAATCTCCTGGATAAAGTCGCCAAAGAAAGTGAACAGAAAGGCCTTACTTTGAACATCAAAAAGACAGAGACTATGGTTATATCTAAGAAACAAAATCCACCAGCATGCAGTATAAAATTAAATTGAACTATTCTAAAGCAGGTGCAGAAATTCAAATATCTTGGAGCAGTAATAACTTCAGATGGGAAATGCAGAACAGAAATTAGGAATAGAATAGGCCAAGCAAAGACTGCATTTCAGAGAAGGAGAAACATATTAACCAACACATCCTTATCAATGAATGTTAGAAAACAAGTCCTAAAATGTTATATTGAACCTATCTTGTTATATGGAAGTGAATCATGGACAATAGGCAAGTCTGCACAAAAATCATTGGAAGCAGCAGAAATGTAGCTTATTAGAAGAATGTTGCGAATCCCTGGACAGCAAAAATAACTAATGAAGAATGTATGAGAAGAGCTGGAGAGACAAAAAACCTTGTCAAAAAGATAAGAGAGAGACAATGTACCTTCATAGGACATGCAATGAGAAGAGGGGGCATTGAAAATATTATAACAACAGGAAAAATAGAAGGAAGAAGATCAAGAGGAAGACCAAGAGAAATGATACTGGACAGTCTGATGGGATGGTGTGAGAGGAGATCACCAACTGAGCTGATGGCCTGCATGAAGGATCGTGTACTCTGGAGAAGCATAATAGCCAACGCCAGTCGGCACGGCACCTGATGATGATGATGATGTTCATGATCTGATTTTGGCATATCAAAGAATTTTGGCTAAAGCAAATGCTGAAACACTAGAGATATCCAGGAAAAGCATTGGGTATTCATGAGCATTAAGATATGCAGAAACTGTCAGTCAAGTGGTGCTGAAATGTTTGAATGCCAATGAGAAACAAAATTGAATGAGCACCTCCAAGCTGCTTTCCACCATTTTCAGTGATTTAGTGACAAGTTTTTTGGAATGACTCATTACTGCTGATGAAGCATGGTTACATTATTATGACTCTGTAACTAAACAACGGACTTTGCAGTGGAGGCCCTCAGGTTGTCCATGGATGAACAAAATCAAGACCCAAAAGTCTGCAGGAAAGGTCATGGTCACTGTTTATTAGGATAAGGAAGGTATTTTGATGATTGGTTTTCTTTCGAAAGGCCAAAACAGTTAATGCAAAATATCACTCAAACTTGTCGTGCCAATTAATGAATGAACTGAAAGAAAAACAGTGAGGGAAGCTGCAGAAAATAGTTCTCTTCATGCAGGACAAAATGGCTGGTCACAAGATGTTGGATGTTTTAAAGAACTCTGGGTCTGAGTGATTAGATCATCCACCCCACTCACTAGATCTTTCTCCATCAATCTGCTGTTTTCTAGGTTTTTAAAGAAAATTTTCAAAGGATCTGGGGGTGATAACAACAACAGAGCAATATTTAAGTGACCAGATATCAGACTTTTTTTTTGTTAACTGTACTAAACAGTGCATGTCTCCTTTCATTATAATTAATGAGCTACATCAGTTGTTACTGTTCTAAACAGTGCATGTCTTCTTTCACTATAATTAATGAGCTACATCAGCTGTTACTGTTCTAAACAGTGCATGTCTTCTTTCACTATAATTAATGAGCTATACCAGCTGCTACTGTTCTAAACAGTGTGTCTACTTTCATTATATTTAATAAGCTATATCAGCTGTTACTGTTCTAAACAGTGTGTGTCTTCTTTCATTATAATTAATGAGCTATACAAGCTGTCGTTGTACTAAACAGTGCGTGTCTACTTTCATTATACTTAAAAGGGTATGTAACTTGTTACTGCAAGTTTCATCCTACAAGTCTACTTTCATTATTCTATAGTGCATTTGGTAATATTTAATTTGTTTTGCTAATGACTGTAGATTTTTGTCCAAACTTACAAGACTGATATGGATGTTAATCATGTTTATCAGACAAATGTATACATCACAGGTAGAAAGCATAAAACTGCAGACAATACAGAAACACACACCACAAAGCAGACAAGATATACATAAAAAACAGACAACACAAACATGAATAAATAACCACAGACCGTGCAGATAGATATGAATACACAAAGGCAGACAATACAGGCATGAATACATAAAGGGAAACATTACAGAGTAAAATGCATAACTGCAAACCACACAGGCATGAATACATAAATACAGACCATACAATCATGAATATATAGCTACATATACAACATAAATGCATACAATACAACCATGAATAAAAAAAAAACCAAAAAGGCATACATTACAGAGTGGACAACTCACCCACTATTAGAAAATCTGGAGAATGCACTCAGCATCTTTCAAAAGAACAAATCACAGGGACCAGATGGTCTTACCACTGAGTTCTATCAGAAATTCTTCCACATTCTAGGACCACTTTTACCCAAGGTTTTTGATGAAGCCTTTGACAGAAAAGAACTATCCAACAGTCTCAACCAGTCATACATAACACTCATAAAGAAAAACAACACAAACTACACCAAGTAACAAAACACAGACCAATCTCAGATTATAAAATTCTAGCAAAATGCCAAACTGTGAACTGAAATCTGTTGTGCACACTTATACATGAAGATCAGAAGCACAATGTCAGCGACAAAAACATAAACACTCATTCATATTTTCTAAGAGATGTTATTCAGTACTCTCACGACATGAACAACAGGTCAGCAAATTTATCTCTGGACTAGAAGAAGGCCTTTGGCTGAGTGCTGTCACACACTGTTTCCCCACAAAACCCTGTCCAAATGCAACTTTGGAAACTACTTCAAGGACTGGGTATGAATTTTATATAGCAAACTAGAAAGCAAACTTTTAATAAGCCACACTTTGACTCAATAACTCCAACCAGATCTGTGTATCAAGGATGGCCACTATCCCCTCTGCTGTGTGTGCTAAAGCTGGAGCCACTCCTAGAGAATATCAAGCACTTGTCAAATTAATCCTTACTCCTGGGATAGGCGAGAGAAAGTTGCTAGATTATGCTGATGACAGTTATCTTCCCATCCAATATACCCTCTGTTAGAAGCATACTAGACACATTTACAGAATTTGGACAAGGTAGTGGGGCCAAAATAAACATTCATAAATTCCACATAATGGGTTTAGGAAAATGGAAGAAGAAAATGGATTTCCCATTCAGATTAGAACAAGTCAACAAAATAAAAGGTATCTGGAATTCTATATATAGCCATACAGTCAAATGACAACCAAGCAAGGTGGCAAAGTATCCTGGAGAAATTTTAAAAAAAAGAGGGTTGAAACATATAAATATAAAACCACCACCATCTTTGGTAGAAGTCCTGTGGTCAACACCTGTATCATGCCACAATTGATATACACAGCAAACATCTTCCCCTGCCTCAACAATCACTCAAAGAAGTAAATATACACAGCAAACATCTTCCCCTGCCTCAACAATCACTCAAAGAAGTAAATATACACAGCAAACATCTTCCCCTGCCTCAACAATCACTCAAAGAAGTAAATATACACAGCAAACATCTTCCCCTGCCTCAACAATCACTCAAAGAAGTAAATATACACAGCAAACATCTTCCCCTGCCTCAACAATTACTCAAAGAAGTAAACTCAGTGTATTCATCTTCAGACATACCATACACAGTATTCAACAAAAGACTAATACAAGATAAGAAAAGAGGAAACAAAAAAATGAAAGTCCAGGCATTTAAGGTCAAATATATGCAACACATCATCAAACAGCCATAAAAACTACATTGGGCTACGGCTAACCAAATTAAGAAGAATAAAGCTAATCAAACTTTGTAAATTAAGAAGAAGAAGAAGAAAGCTAACCAAACTTTGTAAAAATAAGAAGAAGAAAGCTAACCAAACTTTGTAAATTAAACAACGCACATCCTCATCACTTTGGTATCATGCCACTCTTCTACAGACAATGCATACAAAATGAAACTGGACATGGACATTTAATATACATGAAAACATCAGATATGCACAAACATTTAGTCAGAGCACAAAACCCATCATTAGATGTCAGAATAAAGAGAGGATACAAATGTTTCATGACTACACATAAACATTTCAGAACCTACACAAGAGAGCAAGAGAAATAACTTATAAATTACTGCTCAACATGACACCCATTACACTAGCAGTAGCCTACAGATCCAACAAACTTATGAAATGTAAATTATGTGAAAGAAAATGCAGGAAACATTTTTAATGCAATCTTTCATATTTGGATCAATATTTACAATCTATACTCTTCTAATCTTAATCTTATTACTCAGAACAAAAACATGTTTCATATCTCTTCCACTTCAGCTTGCCACTGCTACCTGGCACTAACCACCTCTGCCAACAAGATCTTCACCAACAATCCTATAGTTAAACACAGTTAGACACAATGTTTTCATAAACACTGCAGATCACCCTCATCCTCATGACAAGTTTTTGATCACAACTTTTATGTATATTTTCATATCCCAAACCAAGTCATTAACAATTTCTCACAATAACGTTTATAATTAAAAAAAAAAAAATGGCAGACAGACAAAACAGAGTAACCTTGGATTACACAAACATAGGTACATAAAGGCAAACAATACAGAGTGAAATACATAAATACAGACCATAAAGGCAGACAAATACTCACATAACTACAGACCATAAAAGGATGAATACATAAAGGCAGACAAATATGGACACAACTACAGACCATACAAGGATGAATACATAATGTCAGACAAATATGCACACAACTACAGACCATACAAGGATGAATACATAATGCAGACAAATGTGCACACAACTACAGACCATACAAGGATGAATACATAATGTCAGACAAATATGCACACAACTACAGACCATCAGTTCCCAGACTGGAGTTCTCTGACTCCTGGGAGATATGATGGGTCATGAGTGAGATTTTCAACAAATCTATAATTTTTCTTTAGAAATAAATCAAGAATACATCACTGTAAATAATACAGGCAGGAATGAATAAATACAGTCAATGCAGAAAATAATACCTAACAGTTTTTAATATAATATGTGGCTGAAAAGTGTAGGCAGCTGTAGCAATTAACATTGAATGCAAGGATTAATAACAAGAAATGATTGAGTGTCTTTGATAAATGACAGTACAGGCAGGAATACATGGTTACAGACAATACACACAGGAATACCTTACCACAAAAATTACAGATAAGATACAGCTGATGACAAAAAAAAAAAAAAACCAGCAATGCCTAACCACGAACAATACAGACAGAAATACCTAACCACAGACAATACAGACAGAAATACCTAATCACAGACAATACAGACAGAAATATCTAATCACAGACAATATAGACAGAAATACCTAACCACAGACAATACAAACAGAAATACCTAACCACAGACAATACAGACAGAAATACCTAACCACAGACAATACAGATAGGAATAACTAACCATAGACAATACATGTAAAGTTCATTCATTCATTCATTCATTCATTTGCATGTCCCTTGCAGAACTTTGCCTCCCAAACAGCACTCCTGTAGGCCTCTCGGTTGTGAGCAAGATGGCCTGCTACATGTAAAGTAACAGTTACAAAACAACAGTCAGAGAAGGCTGTTAATGTCTCCACTGGTATCATAAACAAAATTTCTTGAAAATTTACAATATTGGTGCAATGAATGAGAATGAATACTGTAATGAAGTCTGCTCATAACCTTTCATGAAAAGACAGAGACATAAACAATTTAAAACTACTATAGAGAAACATAGTTACTTTGTACATGACCATTAAAAGATGATAAAAAAAAAAAAAAATGACTGTTGAATGCATGCAACTATTTGCTAACAGTTTGATTTGTGAAACGTGAACATTTTTACAAGTATTACCCATCTTACCAATAAAAGCTTTAACAGATTTACACATGTCAACCAGTGTGGCATGTCTCTCGAGATCTTTGGGCCTGACAGTCACCACTGAATCATTGTCACCACTGTCGTCATCATGTTCCTCTTCATCATCACCAACACTTCCAGAACAACTTCTAGGTTTTGTACCACCAGTGTCTTCTGAAGAGATATTCATTCATTGGACAAGTTTTCAGATTTTTGTTTTTGTTTTAAATTTTAAAACTTTTATCTTTTTTGTTACAAGTTTTCATATTTTTTTTACATAGTTTAATATAAAGGTGAGTCTAAAACAAACTGCAATGCAATTTTGTTCAGAAAATTGTTAATCCTGTAGTAGACAGCATATAAGAATGAAACCTTGACTGACATTAGGATACTGAAAAACATGACAAATTTTTGACTCACCATAATGATTTTTTCATAACCTTCAGTCAAAATACATTCAAGCCTGGTCAAGCATAAAATCTTGACCTGCATGCTCTTTCACTGCTTCATGCAACAGCTCAATAACTTAAGACAAAAATAAACTCCCAACTTTACCTTAATACTTGCACCTGCATGGAGATAATCCACAGTACAACAATCACCCTTCACTTCTCTTTCTCAGTTTAACTCTCCTCTACCAATATGACTCCACCCCTTTATTCTATAACAAACCTGGATACATTCGTTGCAGAATGAAAAGGTAGTTTAGGAATAGTGTGCACCACTTCAGTTGGTATATAAATGGCACAAGAAGTTTAAAAGCAGTGTGTCAAATCTGACAGATGCAGCTCTTTCTGGCCAGTCTCTCACTGCAGATATGCCTGACACTAACACTGAAATGGAATGAATGATACATGAAAACTGGCAAGTAAAACTCAACGCATGGCCAGAGAACTGAAGATCAATCATGGATAGGCACACCCCATTATTCATAATACTGCAGTATTGAAAATTCTCTGCTAGAGTGGTATCCAAACAACTCATTCCCAATCTGAAGGAAAATCATGAGAATGTTTATGAAACTCATGGAACATTACATGTCCAAAGGAACCGCTATCAACAGTGAAATATACTGTGATCTGTTTGAGAAGCACTTTAAACCTGCAATCAGGTCAAAACATTGTGGTCTACTCAGTTATAGCCTCACACTGCAGCAGTCCAACAAACTACAGATTGCATTTTGAGTGCTCTCATATCCTACATACTGACCTGACCTGGCACCATGTAATTATCATGTCTTTGAGCCCCTCACGAAGGTGCTAGGTAGGAAGAAATACAGTAATTATAATGACATAAAAGAGGCAGTACAAAACATAGTCAACCAGAAGATTTTTTTTCTCAAGGAATCCAGGCACTAATGAAGCAGTGGCAGATTTGCATTAAATGTGTTGGAGCTATGTTGAAAAATGAAAAGGAGTTGTCAATATTTGTAGATTTTGTGTTAATAAAAACAATATTGCATTACTCTCTGCCTCAGCCTTGTATTTTACTTTTTTGTCACAAGTTTCAAAATTGTAGTTATTTGTTACAATATTTAATATTTTACTTTTCTGTTACAAGTTTTCACATTTCACTTTTTTTGGTTAAAAGATTTAATAGAATATTTTTTTGCTGAAACAGATTACAATCATTACTTAATAATTAATTACTGTTATAGCAGCTTAAGGTAATTTACATTAATAATAGCTTAAAATCATTACAAATTATATAAATATTCATTTATTGCTGTAACAGCTCACAGCTGTTTACTATTATAATAGCATACATATACCATCCACCATTAAAAACGCATCACTTTTTTTTTTCAGCCATAAGTTGTACTAGATTTTGCAGGGTACAATAAAAGGTTGCAGGGCTAATAAATTCCTGGTAACATTAGCTGTGTGAGGTCTAGCATTATCACATTGAAAGATTCTGAGATCTGGATGATTTTGAAAGAAAAGAACTTCAGTATGTCACAATAATTAGTGTATAAGTATATAACTACACATAAAGCACTGCAGTATAGCTGTGATACCAGAATGTATAAACTAGGAAAAATGTAGAAACAGCTTTATTACTTAACAACTACAAAGTTGTGACGTTTCGGCGTGAGCCTTAATCATACAAAAACATACAGGATGAAGAAATAGAGAGAGGAGATAAAGTATAGATTCACATGAATACTATTAAAAAGAAAAAAAAAATTTAAAAAGAGTACTTAGCTGTAAATTGTAAGGTGTGACTTGTCCGGTGGTGTGTGTCAGGAGTGGATTTAGTAGAGCGTGGAGACTGTTTAAATAGAGACTTGTGATATGTGGTCGGTGGGTTGTAACTAGGGGTGGTGGATGGGGAACCGGGGAGGGGAGAGAGAGTGATACAACGTTGACCTAGCCAGGAGAAGTTGAAATAGATGACTGGGGAAGAGGGGTTGCAAAGTGATGCTGTGAGGAGGTTTGAAAAGTAAGAAAGGGTGGAGCTTAGTGGAGAGGTACTATAATGATTGAAGAGATTGTTAAATGTAGCTAAACAGTGAGTTTAACCCATGTGGCTCCAGTGTCCCATAATTCTGAATGCAGCGGTTCTCAAGCGCCAGGTGGCTTGTGTCATCTGCGTGACATTGTTTGATGGCTGTTACCAGAAAATCAGATTTGCCTCTGTGGTCGGGGCCATTGAAATGATTTGGGACTGGTTTCGAAGCATGCTGGGCGATGTCGTACAGATGTTTTTGCATGCGGTCCCCTAATCTGAGGCCAGTCTCACCAATATACGTTATCCTGCATCTTTTGCAAACGATGACATATATCACATTACGGGACTTGCATGTGAATCCCTCATGAAGAGTGAGGATAGTTTTGAGAAAGGTGATTGTTTTCATTTCCCAGACTACTAGGCAGGTAATGCAGCGGGGGCGGTTACATTTTCTGGTACTAACATATGTAAGGCTCTGCTTCAAGTGGCTGTGGACGAGGATGTCCTTAAGGTATGGCTCATGTTTGTATGCCAATAGGGGTGGATCAGAGAAAATGTCACTAGTGTTGGGGTCGAGTTAGATTAGCGGCTGATGATGATAAAAAATGTTCTTAACCATCTGACCACGCGGGTGGAAAGCAGTACTAACTTAACTCTGTCAGATGTAGTAACAGGCTTATTCTTGAATACTTCTTTGTGGCTCACTAGTTGGATACAGCTGAAGGCTTCATGAAGGACCTTTTCTGGGTAGTGGCGATGATGGAAAAATTCTAATAACTTGCTGGACTGATCTATAAAGTTCAAATTGTCCTGAAATATGCACCGAAGATGGAGGAGTTGGGAGTATGGGATGGAGTTCTTACAGGCTTCAGGATGGGAGGAGGTGTTAAGCAAATAGGTGTGGCTGTCGGTGGGCTTGTAAAAAACAGGCTTGTCACCTCTGTATTCGACATTTTCATAATGGGTAGACTTCAAAAGAAAATAGAAGAAGAAATCAATATGGTCCAAGCTGGTTTCAGGCAAGGAAGAGGATCAAGAGATCAAATATTCAATCTAAGATTAATAATAGAGAAATGCAGAGAGTTTAATGTGAATCTATATTTATCCTTTATAGACTACTCAAAGGCATTTGATTGTGTACAACACCAGAAACTTTGGGAAATAATGGAAAAAAAGGGATTTCCAACACATTTGATACAATTAACATCACTGTTGTATCTAGACCAACAAGCAGCAGTAAGAATAAATGGTGAAACAACAACTTAGTTTGACATAAAACAAGCGGTCCGTCATGGGTGCATATTGTCGCCTTACTTATTTAACTTGTATACTGAAAATATAATGAGGAATGTTAGAGAAGATGTAGACAAAGAATATTACGATGCCATAACAATTGGAGGTTATGAAATACCAGAGATTAGATATGCTGATGACACAGTACTACTGTCCACAACACAAAAAGGAATGGAAAAACTAATTATGTCAGTCCGTAAGAACAGCGAAGAGCAGAACCTCTATCTTAATGCAAAGAAAACTAAATTGATGACAACTGACAAAACAAACAAGGCGGCTGAAATATGTATCAATGAGGAAAAACTGGAAGAAGTGGAGAGTTTTGAATATCTTGGATCACTACTAACTAATAATGGAGATACAATGAGGGAAATTAAAAAGAGGACATCTATCACTTTTCAGAAAGTAAAACAAATAAAGAATCTGTGGAGAGGAGCAGACAGAACCACAAAAATAAGATTTTTAAGGACATGCATCTTTCCCATCACAATATATGCCTGTGAGACCTGGACCAAAACAGCTGAGAAACACATAAATGCCTTTTAATGTAAATGCTACAGAAGAGTTCTCCAAATATCTTGGACACAAAAAATAACAAATATATCTATACTACAAGAGCTTAATATTGAAGAAGGCTGGCTAGTAAAGAGGATTAAAGAGAGAAAACTTAAATATTTTGGACACATCAAACGTCATGATAATTTAGAGAAGACA
Source organism: Achatina immaculata (assembly GCA_009760885.1). NCBI lineage: Eukaryota > Metazoa > Mollusca > Gastropoda > Stylommatophora > Achatinidae > Lissachatina > Lissachatina immaculata. Next base: position 34,687,814 of record CM019697.1, on the reverse strand, counting down.
GTATTGGAAGGATACATAATGGGAAAAAGAGAAAGACCACAACGAAGATGGCTGCAAGACATCGTTGACGATCTGCAAATGGCTGCAGCAGCTGCAGGCCATCTTGCTCACAACCGAGAGGCCTACAGGAGTGCTGTTTGGGAGGCAAAGTTCCGCAAGGGACATGCAAATGAATGAATGAATGCAAAAACATCTGTACGACATCGCCCAGCATGCTTCGAAACCAGTCCCAAATCATTTCAATGGCCCCAACCACAGAGGCAAATCTGATTTTCTGGTAACAGCCATCAAACAATGTCATGCAGATGACACAAGCCACCTGGCGCTTGAGAACCACTGCATTCAAAATTATGGGAAGCTGGAGCCACATGGGTTAAACTCACTGTTTAGCTACATTTAACAATCTCTTCAATCATTATAGTACCTCTCCACTAAGCTCCACCCTTTCTTACTTTTCAAACCTCCTCACAGCATCACTTTGCAACCCCTCTTCCCCAATCACCTATTTCAACTTCTCCTGGCTAGGTCAATATTGTATCACTCTCTCTCCCCTCCCCGGTTCCCCATCCACCACACCCAGTTACAACCCACCGACCACAAGTCACACCTTACAATTTACAACTAAGTACTCTTTTTAAATTTTTTTTCTTTTTAATAGTATTCATGTGAATCTATATTTTATCTCCTCTCTCTATTTCTTCATCCTGTATGTTTTTGTATGATTAAGGCTCACGTCGAAACGTCACAACTTTGTAGTTGTTAAGTAATAAAGCTGTTCCTACATTTTTCCTAATTCAGTATGTCACAGTACCAGAATACACAGATGTCATTGGTAACATTAATTCTGAAAATGTGGAGTGGAGTACAGTGGTCATGGGCGAGAATCCACCCCACACATGTATGCTTCCTCCTCCATACATGTCATGATGAACAACACAGGCATCGGCATATCTTTCTCCAGGATGATGGCATATGCGATTTCTCCTATCAGCAACAGAGACACTAAAGCAGCTTTCACCTGAAAACATTGTCGATCTCCAATGAACGACGTAAATTTTGTTGGGCTCAAGCTGTTCTGTTGGTGTGGTGATATCTAGTAAGGATAGGGCCAATGTCGAGGATGCCTGTTTTTCAAGTCAGCAAAACAAAATCTCCGTCGCATAGCGTTTGTGCTAACAAGTCCTCGAGTGCCAGATGCACAAGCTGTTGTCCAAGTTGTTGTTTGGAAACGGTTGCTCTTGTGACAAAAATCTGGGCATGACATAAACATTAACAGATTTTCTTTCAAAGAAACAGATGATGGCCTTTCATTTGCTTAAACTTGCCTAATGTAAGAGGCAAATTTCAAAGTCATGTCATTTTTAATAAGGCCATGAATTAAGAAAAAGTTGATTTGCACATGCTGCATGCCAAATTTAAAATAAACATCACACTACCTGGAAAGCCTTCGGAGTTTGAAAATTGCTCACATACATAAACATTTCCTGCATCACAATAGTTTGATAAAGTGGTGTTTTTTTTTAATGAACGCAAGTATATATCACTCCTATAAATGAGTTGAGATAATCATGTAAATCACTTATCAACATACAATTTGTGCTCCCCTCAACCCAAAAATAACATCAAGAACCAGTACAAAAACAGGCTGGTCATATATTACACCAAATATTCCATGAATCAAAACAATCTACAACAGTGAAACATAACCTTCCCCTTTTCTTGCTCTGTGATGTATTGGATGTTACAGTCATTCCAAGGAAGCAGCTAATTCCCCACTCTCTTGATATTCTCAAGCTAATCAAAGAACTGTGTGTTGATGCTATTTCCCCTAAAGCTACAGTAAAATTTAAAATTTTACCCTATCCTCATGAATACTGCATGAAACATAACAGGTAATTGTCAGAAATCTTTTTTTTCCTGAAACCAGATCCAAGATGGTTGCTCCTTGGAAACATGCATGAAAAAAGAACAAATATGCTAATATCATAAATTAAATGCCTTAATTCTTAGCACTTCACTGGTCAGTCTGGAAACTGCACAAAAATTTATGCCAAAATAAGGCTAAATTATTAGCACTTCAGTTAACGTACATGGCATGGATGCAAGAAAATTAGTTATGCTAATTTTACTATTACAGTAACTAAAGGGCATTTTTAAGTTTACAAGCTCTCATTTCTTCACAAACATTACTAGAAATCCTATACTTCCACCCACCTTCTGTTTTAGGCTCATCACATCTGTGTTTTAATTTGATATTTCTTGGTGCATCGTGCTCGGTAAACAAGTTAGCATTGTTGTCATTTGTCCATGTTCTGTCTTCCACTTCCATTATCAGGTGATTTTTACCATGATGATCTGCCTCTGGAAGACTTTCACCCACACAAGCTACAAAACAGAAAGTGGCAGTCAGTGACATGACAGACTTTCACCCACACAAGCTACAAAACAGAAAGTGGCAGTCAAGTGACATGACAGACTTTCACTCACACAAGCTACAAAACAGAAAGTGGCAGTCAAGTGACATGACAGACTTTCACCCACACAAGCTATAAAACAGAAAGTGGCAGTCATTGACATGAGAGACTTTCACCCACACAAGCTATAAAACAGAAAGTGGCAGTCAAGTGACATGACAGACTTTCACTCACACAAGCTATAAAACAGAAAGCGGCAGTCAGTGACATGACAGACTTTCACTCACACAAGCTATAAAACAGAAAGTGGCAGTCAAGTGACATGACAGACTTTCACTCACACAAGCTATAAAACAGAAAGCGGCAGTCAAGTGACATGACAGACTTTCACTCACACAAGCTATAAAACAGAAAGCGGCAGTCAAGTGACATGACAGACTTTCACTCACACAAGCTATAAAACAGAAAGCGGCAGTCAAGTGACATGACAGACTTTCACTCACACAAGCTATAAAACAGAAAGCGGCAGTCAAGTGACATGACAGACTTTCACTCACACAAGCTATAAAACAGAAAGCGGCAGTCAAGTGACATGACAGACTTTCACTCACACAAGCTACAAAACAGAAAGCGGCAGTCAAGTGACATGACAGACTTTCACTCACACAAGCTATAAAACAGAAAGCGGCAGTCAAGTGACATGACAGACTTTCACTCACACAAGCTATAAAACAGAAAGTGGCAGTCAAGTGACATGACAGACTTTCACTCACACAAGCTATAAAACAGAAAGTGGCAGTCAAGTGACATGACAGACTTTCACTCACACAAGCTATAAAACAGAAAGTGGCAGTCAGTGACATGACAGACTCTCACTCACACAAGCTATAAAACAGAAAGTGGCAGTCAGTGACATGACAGACTTTCACCCACACAAACTAGAAAACAGATTTGTAGTTAAAAATGGAGGTAATTAACAACACCAGACAATAAATATGATAGACTTTCACCCACACAAGCAAGAGAATAGATAAAGTGAAGTGGTTAGTGACAAGTATCATAACCATGAAGTCAACACGAAAACTCGTGCTGAATGAATTAAAAGTTAGAGCTAATGGTTATTATTTGAGGAATCAAGCAACTAGTTTTGTACACCATCTATTCTTATGAGAAAACAAGACTAATTTGTTGTACTAGAAAGTATCTAGACAAATGCTAGAAAAAAATATGTTCACCACATCAACCATCTGAACTTGTTACCTTCAAAACACTTACTTTTGGATACAGTTAATTTTCATTTATCATGAGGGCTACCTTCCCAGAAAACCCTGAGCTAATGGAAACTATGGTTACTGAAGTACTGATACTACAGAAAAAAAACAGGGTAAGGCTCCCACAAACCCTCTTCACTATGCTCTTTCACTACCTATTACCATAAACGCATCATTTCATGTAACAGTCTCACAAAGATCATTACTACGGCACATATTTTATTAACGTTTATGGTTTGGATCATCACTGCACTCTTGACATGTCCATACTCCCCCCAATATATCCATCAGCATCCTATGGGTGTTAGCACCCATTCTGTGTTGGTTTACAGGTCCTTTATGCACCCCTTTAAGCCTTTCATTCCTGACTGTGCCATTCTGTACTCACACCGCTCTCTGTCAAAGCAGTGCTGTAGATCTGCTTCTCCATTCTGCCTATCTCTCTAAGCACACTGATAATATCGGCTTGATCCACTAGTTGTCCATCTGTGATGATAGCAGAGCCAGCCAACTTATCAACTCTTTTATTTCCTTGGATGCCTGTATGCCCAGGGACACAGATGAAGGTGACTGAATTGTTGATCTCTGCAATGACTCAAACCACTGTCTGCACACAAAACCTGTCTCAACCTCCTGGATCATACTCACTGAATCACTTAGTACGCTGACACGAGTGTAGTCTTGTGACTCCAGCCATATGAATGCTTTTATTACTACCGTCACCTCCATTGTCATGATGCTTCTTGTCATAGCGAAGGCACCCGTGAGTTCCTGGATTGTCCTGTCTGTTGAGCATGCTGTGAATGCCCAAGCACTCCTTTGATGTCATACAACAGATCCATATGTGTAAATAAAATGCATCTGCCTCACTGGAGTGGGGTAGGTTCTTATCACTCTAATGGTTGGGTAATGGAGCTAATGGAACCAGATCAATATCTCTACAACTGGCTGCTTCTTCCTTTGTGCTGGCTATCCCTAAACACATCGAAGGTTGTAGTGATGGCAATCAATTTTTTTCTTCAAAATGGCTTAAAGAACTGCATCAGTGTTGTTTGCATGGATTTCCATTGCAGTTCTTTTAACAGCATGGTGTATGGATGAAATACACCCTCAAGTTGCTTCTAAACTTGAGGCTGCAAAAACATGTGGAACGTTGTTAGCGTGATGTGGAGATTTGACTTATCGATACAGTAAACAGTATGAGAAAACACAGTTTCCATTTGTGGAGATTGCATTGATTCTCTGTGACAGAAATTAATTTTGCTGTGTGCATGGCTGTGAACGGGTGATAAGACTGCACGCATGATAAAATAGGTTACACTTTTGTATGATACACACAAGCATATCCGCAGGGTCCGAATCAGTGATAACGAGAACTGACTGCATATACACTGACAATAGCACATTTCTGGATCTCTTCTTCTGCAGCAGCGTTGAACATGTTCAGTTTTAATGTCCTCCACATCATCAAAATGGCATCCCTCTTGAACCATACTAATACAAGGGGAAAAGTAAAAATCACAGAGAACACAATTTGTAAAATGAATAAGGGGAGAAAGGGATAACTGTCTAGTTATTTTGGGTCAAGGACATGTCAGCAGCTGAGTTATCATGGTGGGTAAGCTACTCATTGGTTGTCCACAATGATGGATGCTTCATTCTAACACTTTCCTGCAAAAACATTTCAGGATTTAATTGTAGCAATGCTGTTTCACTGCATGCCACTTCCTGTTAAGACTGCCTTATTTGTTGTGGAAAAAACATGACTCCTGCTTTTTGCCATTTTCCATTTTCTTTGAGTAAGGTGAGGACACCTTTGGTTGTGGGATGATTATTATTGTGTTTCTAGATCACAGCTGCAGATCCAAACTTTGTCATCAGTAAAGACCAAATAAAAATGATTTTTTTTTGGTCATTTTTTGCTTGGCCTTTGAAATCTAAACAAGTTTCCAAACACCAGTATTTCTGGCTTTTTGCTAGCACTCACATTCATCACATGGTCAAACTGGTTTTGACATGATCAATATGCATGCCAAATGTGTCTGGAAATGACATCAATCCTTGTCACATATTTGGTTGTTCACATATATATCTTTTCATAATATTTATGATTTTTTCAGGGAATCCATAGGCCAGCAATAACTTAAACGAGGAAGAATGATGGACATTACTGAAGGCCTTGAAGTCCACAAAGTTTATGTACAATGGGGAGTTTCATTTTCATGACTGTTCAATAATGGTTCTCATGAGGAATATTTGGTCTGTACATGAAATAAGGCAGTTGAAATATATATCAATGAGGAAAAATTTGGTCTGTACATGGTTAGCGGAGTAGGGGTATCCCAAGTCAAAGGAGAAGTAAGACACCTCCTTACCTCCATCAGTCTAATGGCGTTTTGCATGGAAAATGAGTTAATGATTACTAACACACTTTTTAAACATCCAAGAAGACTTTACAAATGGACATCACCTGATGGGAAAACCAAGAATCAAATAGATTACATTTTAGTGCAAAGAAGGTGGAGATCAAGTATAACATCAGCAAAAACTTTACCAGGTGCTGATTGTGACACGGACCATGAGTTATTAATTGCAGACATGAAGATAAAGATAAAAAAGACCGTTGTGGGATAAAGACCACTCTGCTTTAACCTTACAAAAATACCAGAACATTATGGTACAGAAGTGAAGAACCATTTTGAAATCCTGATGGCTGTACAGGAGGAGATGACACCAGATGATTTGGTTACATAGGTCAGAGATATCTTAATAAGAACAGCTAAAGACATGGTTCCAGTAAAGAAAACACAAAAGAATGGATAGATTACACCAGGCACACCAGAACTGATAAAACAACGAAGAGAAATGAAGATGCAATGGAAAGTGACAAACAACAACAAGGAATATAAATCTTTAAAAAAGAAGTATGAAGAAACATAAGAAAAGACAAAAAAAACCAATATATACAAGATTGTTCTAAAAGAATAGAAGGACATCAAAAGTGCAGAAGAGATAGTGAAAACTTTAAAGATATGAAGACATTGACAGGAAATGTCACACCTAAATTTAAATGTAATTTTTGACGAGATGGGGAATATCTTGACAGAGACAGAGGAAATTCTAGAAAGATAGATGGAATATTGCAGTGGAATGTATAAAACTACAGCCTGAAAGCAGAAATCAACAGTGTGAATTATTATTGGAGGAGAAAGAATACAAACCAACAATTGAAGAAGTTTTATGGGCAATAAAGAATCTGAAAAATGGTAAATCATCAGGATGTGATGAGATAACAGCTGAATTTATTAAAGCAGGAGGAAAGGAATGTGCAACAATCTATCATGCACTATGTAAAAAGATATGACATTCAGGTATTTGGCCAAAAGAATGGAAAAGAACTGTATTCATATCACTGCCAAAAAAGGGTAACCTGAAATTATGCACAAACTACAGAACTGTTGCCTGATTAGTCATGCCAATAAAATTCTGTTAAAAATCATAACAGGTAGACTTCGTAAGAAAATAGAAGAAGAAGTCAATATGGTTCGAGCTAGTTTCAGGCAAGGAAGAGGATCAAGAGATCATATATTCAATATAAGGTTAATAATAGAGAGTTTAATGTAAATCAATATTTATCCTTTATAGGCTACTCAAAGGCATTTGATTGTGTATAACACCAGAAACTTGGGAAATAATGGAAAAAATGGGATTTCCAACACATTTGATACAATTAACACCACTGCTGTATCTAGACCAACAAGCAGCAGTAAGAATAAATGGGGGAAAAACAACTTGGTTTGACATAAAACAAGGGGTCCATCAGGGGTGCATATTGTCACTTTACTTATTTAACTTGTATACTGAAAATATAATGAGGAATGTTAGAGAAGATGTAGACAAAGAATATTACGATGCCATAACAATTAGAGGTTATGAAATACCAGAGATTGGATATGCTGATGACACAGTACTACTGTCCACTACACAAAAAGGAATGGAAAAACTAATTATGTCAGTCTGTAAGAACAGCGAAGAGCAAAACCTCTATCTTAATGTGAAGAAAACTAAATTGATGACATCTGACAAAACAAACAAAGCAGTTGATATATGTATCAATGAGGAAAAACTGGAAGAAGTAGAGAGTTTTGAATATTTTGAATCATTGCTAACTAATAATGGAGATACAATGAGGGAAATTAAAAGGAAGACATCTATCACTCTTCAGAAAGTAAAACAACTAAAGAATCTGTGGAGAGGAACAAACAAAACTATAAAAATAAGATTTTTATGGGGCATGCATCTTTCCCATCGCAACATATGCCTGTGAGACCTGGACACTTAACAAAACAGATGAGAAACACACAAATGCCTTTGAATGTAAATACTACAGAAGAGTTCTTCAAATATCAAGGACACAAAAAAGAACAAATATATCCATACTACAAGAAATATTGAAGAAGGCTGGCTAGTAAAGAGGATTAAAGAGAGAAAATTTAAATATTTTGGACGCATTAAAAGTCATGATAATCTAGAGAAAACCATCTTGGAAGGGTACATAATGGAAAAAAGAAAGAGAGGAAGACAAAGGCAAAGATGGCTGAAAGACATCGTTGATGATCTGCAAATGGATGCACCAGAAGCAGGCCATCTTGCTCACAACTGAGAGGCCTATAGGAGTGCTGTTAGGGAGGCAAAGTTCTACGAGGGACATGCAAATGAATGAATGAAATGAAACATGGTCTGTACATCTTCTTCTTTGTACGCTTCTACCACCAAGATCACCCCATGATCCTACTGAATTTTACTCCTATGGAGGACCACAAGAGGTTCAGAATATTGTGGGGCTTGGGCCTATATTCTCGATGGGTCACAGAAGTGAAATTACGTGACACTGTGGTTTTCGTTGCACTAGTTTAGATTTGGACTTCCTCACCAGAAAACCTCGACGTGGTTTGGTTATGAATATATCCCCACAGGGTGAGAGGTGGTTGCCTATCTAGACTGCCCTGGTCCAGTGTCTCCGACTTCAGCATTTTGTGGTCGTGGCTGCTACCTTTCCTAGTTGTGACCAGACTGAGCTTTTGTCCAGGAGGACGAATCCTCGCCACTAGTAAGTTTCACCCCTGGGTTAAGCCAATTTAGGCATATTGCCCCAGTATGAGTGTATATAAGAAATGGCCGGCCTCTAGAGCAGAGGTGCTGTGGTATGACTAGCCTTCACCGCGAGTCTACTAGCCATACCAATTTAACTATTTCCATCACCTTTTTCACAGTTGCACTGCATGGCAACCCTAATCACATTTTTCTTCATTGGCCGGGAGGAATTTCACCCCATGTGCGGTAGTTGAAGAATTTCACCACGAGCGTCTTTGGGTTAAGCTGGTTTAGGCATTTTGCTCCAGTATGTGTGTATACAGGATGTGGCCGGCCCCTAGAGCAGAGGTACCATGATATGAGTAACCCTGACCATGAGACTACTGGCCATACTGATTAAACTTCATATAATCCTTTCCATCACTTTTTCCACAGCAGCACCACGCAGCAACCCTAATCGCATTTTTCTTCATTGGCTGGGAGGAGTTTTATTCCACACATGGCAGCTGAAGAATCTCGCCAGCAGTGAACTAGCAGGATCAACCAGATAGCTTTCTTCACCAAGCCTTAGTCGGATATCTGCTGACCGACTGATGCGGGGCAAAGGAGACAGTACTTTGCTCAGAGTGGATCCTTTTCCACCCCGGCAGCGTTTCATTTCCTTTAACCACCAGTGGCAGCAGCCGCAGCAGTCAGCTCTCTCTGCTCTAACAAACAATAAGAAAACGTGGCTCTGACAACCAATGCACATTACATACTGTAGACCCGATACTCTTTGTGAGAAATGGGCCAATTTCGAGACCACTGGTTGACAACACCATAGTAAACCACCAAAGCCTTAGCACGAACCTAGCTGGCTAGCTATTTATAGACTTCGCTCAACGGATAAACCACTCACTTCTGCATCAGACCACCTTAACTCTCACCATCTGGGAATGGAGCAAAGACCTTTCTCCCCACTCACGGAACTCGAGAGAACTTTTTTGCCAAGAGGGTCGGAGCTCAGTAAGCATATATTACCTCTAGAATTGCCACAGTTATTCAAGTAGGATCGTGTCATCTAAGGAACCTCAACTGATTTAATGAGCCATTTGCGGTTTCACCGTGAGACAGTGTGAACTTAGACATTCATAGCTTAATCTTTGAGACAAGCATATGACTATTGGCAGGATCAACCAGATAGCTTTCTTCATCGAACCTTAGTCGGATATCTGCCAACAGACCGATGCAGGACAAGGGGGACAGGCTCTGCTCAGAGTCGATCCCTTTCGACCCCGGTGGCATTTCATTACCTTTAACCACTGCCAGCGGCCGACTTTAACGAAAGAGAAGAAAGTGCAGCTCCGACAACCAACGCATATTACATACTGCAGACCTGATACTCTTTGTGAGAGATGGGCCAATGGTCTGTACATAAAATAAGGCAGCTGAAATATATATCAATGAGGAAAAATTGGAAGAGGTGAGAGTTTTGAATATCTTGGATCATTACTAACCAATAATGAAGATACAATGAGGGAAGTTAAACGGAGGACATCTATCGCTCTTCAAAAAAGTAAAACAACTAAAGAAGCTGTGAAGAGGAATAGACAGAACTACAAAAATAAGATTTTTAAGGGCATGCATCTTTCCCATTACAATATATGCCTGTAAGACCTGGACATTTCACAAAACAGCTGAGAAACATAAATGCTTTTGAATGTAAATGCTACAGAAGAGTTCTTCAAATATCATGGACACAAAAAAGAGGAAATATATCCGTACTCCCCCATGTAGTACCTTGGATCTGCAAAGAATAGGACCACTGTACCCTACCACGCACGATCGTAAAAGGCGATTAAGGAGGGTTCGGCATAGGGCCAGTAACCCTATCTGGTAAAAAAAACTATCAGACTGCTACAGAAACAGAAGAAAGGGAAAAAACACATGCAGGTGGAAGGAGAAATGCTTATCAGGAAAATGACCCCATGAAGGTTGTGGATGAAAGCCAAAGTCCCCAGCCCGACTGCAGACCTCCTGGAACCTAAACACAAGATGCAAATAGGCAGCTGGAATGTAAGAACACTAAACCAGACTGGAAAACTAGCACAAACCATCAAGGAAATGCACAGATACAAACTAGACATACTAGGAATACAAGAAGCAAGATGGACAGGACAAGGCAGAAGGAAATTAACAACGCAGCACACAGAAGATACAATAATATGGTCAGGTAAAGAAGATCATCATGAAGAAGGAGCAGCATTGACTATAACAAAAGTAGCATCAAAAGCATTGCTGAAATGGACCCCTATAAATGAGAGATTATTATATGCACGGTTCAACTCAAGATTCACAAAGCTGTCTATTATAGTTTGTTATGCACCAACAGATGCAACTAAGAAGAATTAAAAGAAGATTTTTACAACAGCCTCCAAGCCACAGTAGAAACAATACCCAAGCATGATATGCTACTCATCTTGGGCAACTTCAATGCAAAAGTAGGTGAAGGAAATGAAGATAGAAGAAAATTCATGGGAATAGAAGGAATCGGAGAAATAAATGAAAATGGAGAAAGACTGTGCAGTTTCTGTGAAGAAAACATGATGACCATCGGAGGGACTATTTTCCAACATAAAAATATCCATAAAGTGACTTGGAGGTCCTTGGATAAAACCACAGAAAACCAAATCGATCACATACTAATAAACAACAAGTGGAAACGGTCACTACAAGATGTGCGAGCAAGGAAAGGAGCAGATGTAGGAAGTAATCACAACATCCTGGTAGCAAAAATAAAACTAAAATTAAGGAAAGCCAAAATCGGAGAACACAGAAAGATATGTTTTGATACAAGAAAACTGAAAGACCAGCAAACAAAAAATGAATTCTTAATAGTACTTAAGAACCGCTTCAGTGTCCTACAAGACGAAGCAGAAATGTCCATACTAGAGTTCAATAAAACACTATAGGAAACAGCAAAAGAGGTGTTGGGATATCAGAAACGGAGAAAAGAGGAATGGATAAGCAAGAACACATGGGAAAAGATAGAGCAAAGAAAAGAAATCAAGAAAAAATTACTGAACACCAAATCACAACGGCTTAAAGAGCAAGTTTTAAGTAATTATGCACAAAAAGACAAAAAAGTGAAGGAATCATGTCATCAAGATAAACGTCAATACTATGACAACTTAGCAGAAGCAGCAGAGAAAGCAGCATATGCAAATGACATGAAAACCATATACAAAATCACAAAGCAGATAACAGGTAACTTCAGCACAAGATATGAGAGTGCTGTAAGGACACATAATGGACAACTGGTCAGTGGAGGAAGAGCAAAAATTGAAAGATGGAGAGAACACTTTAACACCCTACTAAACAGATCACAAGCAGCACAAACAATAGACATACCTGAAGCAAAAACGGAACTAAACATCAATACAGAACCAATGATAATAAGCGAAGTAAAGGAGGCGATAAAGAAGCTAAAATTAGATAGGGCACCAGGTGAAGATGAAGTGACTGCTGAGATGCTGAAAGCAGAAGAAACAGAAACACCAAAACAACTCTGCTGGATACTACAACAAATTTGGGATCCAGAAAAAGATCCAGAGGAGTGGAAAACTGGCCTTTTAGTAAAACTATCAAAGAAGAGTTACCTCAGAGACTGCGGGAACTGGAGAGGCATTACCCTACTGCCACTCACCAGTAAAGTATTTTGCAGAATAATCATCAACAGAATTGTTCCAGCACTTTAGGGAAAACTTCGGAAAGAGCAGGCAGGATTTAGGAAAGGAAGATCATGCATAGACCACATATTTGTACTTAGACAAATATTAGAACAGGCAAATGAGTGGCATAGCACAACATATGCATTGTTTATAGATTTTGAGAAAGCCTTTGACAGTGTCAACAGAGATGCACTGTGGAAAATCCTAAGATGGCATGGCCTCCCCCATAAGATAGTGAATGTAATCAAAGTTCTATATGAGGTTGTTTTCAGTGCAAAGTGATCTGTGGAGAACATACCTCCAGCAGCTTTAGGGTACAAACAGGAGTGAAACAGGGATGTGTACTATCACCAACATTATTTACCTTGGCAGTAGACTGGTTAATGAAGGAGGCAACATCAGACAAACGCAGAGGATTACAATGGACCCTTGACACAGTGCTGGAGGACCTTGACTTTGCGGATGACATTTGTCTATTATCAAGCAGTCACAAAGATATGCAAGATAAAATAAACAAGCTAACTCAGAATGCAAACAACATAGGACTAAAGATCAACGTAGGAAAGACAAAGTTAATGAAGCAAAATGTGAACAACAGAAATGTACTCAGAGTTGACAGCAAGTTAGTGGAGGAGGTCAATGAATTTGTATAACTTGGCAGTAGAGTAGTAGAAAATGGAGACAGCACAGAGGACATAAACAGCAGACTTACTAGAGCAAACCAGCCTTTTGCAGTGCTGCAGACTATATGGAAATAAAAAAAAACTATGTATAAATATGAAAATCAGGATATTTAAGAGTAATGTTCTAGTTGTACTACTCTATGGAAGTGAATGCTGGAAAATCACCAAAACCATAGAAAACAAGTTGAATTCTTTCCAGGCTAAATGTTTACGAAGAATTAGAAAAATATTTTGGCCAAACACCATAAGAAATAACATCTTGTTGGCAGAAATGCAGATGAAGCCACTGACAGCAATTATTGAGGAAAGACGCTGGCGATGGTTGGGACGTGTTCCGAATAACTGACAACTCACTACCAAAAATAGCACTAAGATGGACACCACAGGGGAACAGAAGTAAGGGTAGACATGGAGAAGAACAAAAGAAAGGATGTTGAGCAATAGATGGCTCACCTGGGCAAGAGCAGAAAAAAAGGCAAAGGACAGGCATTTGTGGAAAACACTTGCGGAAGTCCCATGATCCCTGGGTAATTAAGGTTCAGAGAGAGATATCCATACTAGAAGAAGATTGGCTAGTAAATAGGATTAAACAGAGAAAACTTAAAATATTTTGGACACATTAAACATCACGATAATTTAGAGAAGACCGCCCTGGAGGGGTACACAATAGGAAAAAGGAGAGGAAGACCAAATTGAAAATGACTGCTAGACATCGTTGATAATCTGCAAATGTATGCATCAGCAGCAGGGCATCTTGCTTACAACTGAGAGGACTATAGGAGAGCTGTAAGGGAGGCAAAGTTCTGCAAGGGACATGCACATGACTGACTGCCCTTGATTCTTTGTAAAAGTACCCTACAGAAGATTTTGCTTGGCATTAATAGGAGGTTGTCACATTTTGTGAGATTGCCTTTACTGGGGATTTTAATAATACCTCTTTTCCACGATTCCGATATCGTCTCTTCTTCCCAAATCTTGCTGAAAAGGTCTTCCAGGATCTCAGCACAAAGGGTAGTATCTGTCTTTAGCATGTCTGCTGTGATTCTGTCTTCACCTGGAGCTTTGTTTCTTTGGCATTGGTGAATGGCTATCTCAATTTCCTGATATTTGATTCTACCCTTCTTGATCTCAAATTGTCAGGCTGGCAGCAGTATGTCAGCTTCTATTTCTGGATCTGGTATATTGAGTGTTTCTTGGAAGTGATCTTCCCATCTGTTAAGTTGTTCTTGTTCTCTCCAAAAAGAGGCCCCGTGCTTGTTATGGACAATGGCAGTACTGCTGGTAAAGCCTCTGGTCAGAGTCTTAGTAATTTGGTATATTGTTCTACAGTCTCCTTTGTTTGCTTGTTCTTAGATAAAAGAGATAATGACTGCAGTAAAACTGGTTCCAGTAAGACAGGTAGATAGAGGTGTATGCTACAGTTTTACAAAGCAATAAAGGAAGTGAGAAAAAACACAAATAATGAAAAACATACAACATCCAATATTTCAGCATGAGCCTTTTTCAAGGATTACATACAAAATCAAACACAATATATAATAAAAGAAGAAAAATGAAAATGAAAAACTTAGCTTTGTGGCATCCCTCCTTGTACACAATACAACAGAATGCGCCCTAAAGACAAGGCTTGGAGACCACAAAGGAAAACAAACTGAACCAATCGGATGTTAGTGGCGGTGAAAGGGAGAGAACAATGCGGGTGTGAAAAAGGGGGGGAGGGGCAGGGCTCGGGAAAGAAATCAAGAGGCAATAAATACCTGTAGGCTGCTAGAGAAGAAGGGTGGTGGGGTGGGGTTGGGGGGGGGGGGAAATGGGATGCTGGAAGATAACGTGAAACTGATGAAGAAATTTAGCAAAATGCTTGGGGCTAAGACAAGAATGTAGAGTATAAATAGCAGAAAATAGGTGGAAATCTAAAGAAGTTTAAAGGAAGCTAAATATATTGTTAATTCCCGCTGGGTGGAGACAGATGGGATGGAAAATAAGGCACTGCTCTTGAGCCTTCCGAGATCATACTTCAGAAGAACAGGAGCGAATTGTACTAACAGTAATGTCACATTTTCCCTTTGGTTTCTTTGTAAAAAAAAAGTCCTCTGTCTTAAGGCAACTTCTAACTGATAGTAAATGGAGGACTCTTTTTTATGGTACCAGACGTTGCAGACGTCGTAGATGCAACACTTGCCCACTTGTTATTGAGGCTAGCCAGATCTCCTTCCCTAAGTCCACGTTATCAGTTCAGGAGGGCTTCATCTGCACTTCAAGCAATGTCATTTATGCCATTATGTGCATATATATATATATATATGAGAGACTTGTTTACGCTTAGGAGACTGTTTTCATCAACATCTTAACGATATTTTCAAGACGGCACGGACTCCTGTAGTAAAACACTTTTGCCAAAGAAATCACAGTGGAAAACGTGACATCTCTGTCAGTGGAATCCATTCCTGTTCTTCCTTGTAAACCTTGAAAAAAGACTCATGCCGAAATATTGGATGTTGTATGTTTTTCATTATTTGTGTTTTTTCTCACTCTCTCTATTGCTTTGTAAAACTGTACCATACACCTCTTTGCTGGTTCTTATATTTCTTCCACTAGTGTTTCTTCTTAATCTGGGTATTCTTATGTTAGTATTCTCTTCTTAGGTTCTCTCTGTCTTCTTTCCTGGCTGTTAGAATTTTGTATTTAATGGCTTTCTTCTCTTCTTTTAATTTTCATGACTCCTCCGAAATCTAGTCTTTTTGCTGTCTTTCGCACTTTCCAAGGATACTCTGGCTGGCCTCATTAAACATTTCTTGGATTCTTAGGTTCTGTCCATCTAGTGTATCATTTGTTGCATCAGCTAGTTCTTAGAATCTATCTGTGAGTTCTGGGGTGAACTGTATTCTTATTGTTGGATCCTTTAGGCAATGGGAGTTCAAGACTGGTTTTTCTGTCGCTCTCCTTACTCTCCTCAATTTCAGTCTTATTTTACCCAGCAGCACTTGGTGGTCGCTTCTGACATCAGCTCCCCTCAATTCCTTTGCATCACAAAGTGACCCTCTCCAATTTCTTTTTATTTTTATATGACTGATTTAGTTGCTGGTGAACTCCAAGCAGTTTGTAAATTCTATAGTATTGAAAGATACTATAGTCAGTCAGTCAGTCATTTGCATGTTGCTTGCAGAACTTTGCCTCCCTAACAGCACTCCTGTAGGCCTCTCAGTTGTAAGCAAGATGCCCTACTGCTGATGCATCCATTTGCAGATCATCAACAATGTCTTGCAATCATCTTTGCCTTGGTCTTCCTCTCTTTCTTTTTCCCATTATATATCCTTCCAAGATTGTCATGAAGTTTAATGTGTCCAAAATTAGTTTAATCCTCTTTACAAGCCAGCCTTCTTCAGTATTAAGTTTTTGTAGTATGGATATATTTGGGTTTTTTTTGGTGTCCATGATATTTGAAGAACTCTTCTGTAGCATTTACATTCAAAGGCATTTATGCGTTTCTCATCTGTTTTGTTAAGTGTCCAGGTCTCACAGGCATATGTTGCGATGGGAAAGATGCATGCCCTTAAAAATCTTATTTTTGTAGTTCTGTCTGTTCCTCTCCACAGCTTCTTTAGTTGTTTTACTTTCTGAAGAGCAACAGATGTTCTCTTTTTAAATTCCCTATTTGTATCTCAGTTATTAGTTAATAGTGATCCAATGTATTTGAAACTCTCCACTTCTTCCAATTTTTCCTCATTGATACATATTTCAGCTGCCTTATTTGTTTTGTCAGTTGTCATCAATTTAGTTTTCTTTACATTAAGATAGAGGTTTTGCTCTTCACTGTTCTTATGGACTGACATAATTAGTTTTTCCATTCCTTTTTGTGTTGTGGACAGTAATACTGTGTCATCAGCATATCTAATCTCTGGTATTTCATAACCTCCAATTGTTACGGCATCATATTTTTTGTCTACATCTTCTCTAACATTCCTCATTATATTTTCAGTATATAAGTTAAATAAGCAGCAATATGCATCCATGATGGACCCCTTGTTTTATGTCAAACCAAGTTGTTTCACCATTTATTCTTACTGCTTCCTGTTGGTCTAGATACAGCAGTGATATTAATTTTATCATATATGTTGGACATTTCATTTTTTCCATTATTTCCCAAAGTTTCTGGTGTTGTACACTATCAAATGCCTTTGAATAATCTATAAGGGATAAATACAGATTCACATTAAACTCTCTGCATTTCTCTATTATTAATCTTATATTGAATATATGATCTCTTGATCCTCTTCCTTGCCCGAAACCAGCTCGAACCATATTGACTTCTTCTTCTGTTTTCTTACGAAATCTACCTATTATGATTTTCAACAGAATTTTACTGGCATGACTAATCAGGGCAACAGTTCTGTAGTTTGTGCATAATTTCAGGTTACCCTTTTTTGGCAGTGATATGAATAGTTCTTTTCCATTCTTTTGGCCAAATACCTGAATGTCATATCTTTTTACGTAGTTGCACACTCCTTTCCTCCTGCATTAATATATTCAGCTATTATCTCATCACATCCTGTTGATTTACCATTTTTCAGATCCTTTATTGCCCATAAAACTTCTTCAATTGTTGGTTTGGGTTCTTTCTCCTCCAATAATAATTCACACTGTTGATTTCTGCTTTCAGCCTGTAGTTTTATACATTCCACTGCAATATTCCATCTATCTTTCTAGAATTTCCTCTGTCTCTGTCAAGATATTCCCCATCTCGTCAAAAATTACATTTAAATTTAGGCGTGACATTTCCTGTCAACGTCTTCATATCTTTAAAGATTTCACTATCTCTTCTGCACTTTTGATGTCCTTCTATTCTTTCAGAACAATCTTATATGTATTGCTTTTTTGTCTTTTCTTATGTTTCTTCGTACTTCTTTTGTTAAAGATTTATATTCCTCTTTGTTGTTGTTCAGTTGGGCTAGCCCAACTGAAAGGACAATCAATAAACATAAATATTATACAAGTGTACGCTCCAACATCTGAAGGCTCTGAAGAAGATGTATAGCTATTTTATAATGACATAGAGACAGCACTAAAACACACAAAGTCACATGAAGTTACCAAAGTTGGTAAAGGAAGAACTTCAGACATCGTTGGTGACTATGGACTGGGGGAGAGGAATGACAGAGGTTATAAATTAATTGAATGGGCAAGAATACACAGCATGGTTGTAGGAAACACCTGGTTTAAACAACATCCTCGAAGACGGGCAACATGGTGCAGTCCAGACAAAAAGACTTTTAACCAGATAGACTACATATTAATCAACAAATGATTCCGCAATGCGTTACTGACAACAAAAACCATGCCAGGAGCTGACTGCAATAGTGACCATGATCCACTCTGTGGAAAAGTTAGAATAAAACTAAAGAAAGCAGGCAGAAAAGTGAGAAACATCAAACTGAATACAGAACTTCTTTAAAATGACCAAGAACTGAGAGAACAATACAAAGTTATTATAACAAATAGATACAATGCAATAGCAAAGATAAATAGTATAGATGAACAATGGGAAATGTTAAGAGATTCTATCCACCAAACTGTTAAAGAGATAATACCACAAAAAAAAGAAGCCCCTAAAAATAAATGGATGACAGACGACATCTTAGGACTGATGGACAAGAGGAGGAGGAGTAAAAATAACGAGAAAAAATATAACAAGATAAATAAAGAAATAAGACGCAAATGCAGAGAAGCAAAAGAAGTGTGGTTAAATGAGCAGTGCAGACAGATAGAGGACTCTCATATTAAAGACAGCAAAAACATGCACAAACGAATTAATGAACTCACAGGCAGGAAAACAAAATATACCACAAGATGCCTGAAATCGAAAGAAGGTAAAATGTTAATGGGAAAAGAAGACATTGTGGACAGGTGGACAGAGTATATCGGTGAGCTATATGGAGGAGAAAGACCAGAATTAACACCAGATACTGAAAACTGTGAAGATGAAATCATAGATGCCATCAAACACATGAAGAAAGGACAAGCGACTGGGCCTGATAATATAACAATAGAAGAAATAGAGGCACTAGAGGAGACAGGAATAAAAATAATAACCAAGTTACTGAATGACATTTACAACAGTGGTTATATTCCCAGTGACCTGATTAAATCCACGTTTATAGCACTACCAAAGAAACCAGGTGCAAAGGAATGTGACGACCACCGGACTATCAGCCTCTCATGTCACATAACGAAGCTACTCATCATCATTCCTTTGCATGTCCCTTGCGGAACTTTGCCTCCCAAACAGCACTCCTGTAGGCCTCTCGGTTGTGAGCAAGATGGCCTGCTGCTGCTGCATCCATTTCCAGATTGTCCACGATGTCTTGCAACCATCTTCGTTTCGGTCTTCCTCTTTTTCTTTTTCCCATTATGTATCCTTCCAATACAGTCTTCTCTAAATTATCATGACGTTTGATGTGTCCAAAATATTTAAGTTTTCTCTCTTTAATCCTCTTTACTAGCCAGCCTTCTTCAATATTAAGCTCTTGTAGTATAGATATATTTGTTCTTTTTTGTGTCCACGATATTTGGAGAACTCTTCTGTAGCATTTACATTCAAAGGCATTTATGTGTTTCTCAGCTGTTTTGTTAAGTGTCCAGGTCTCACAGGCATATGTTGCGATGGGAAAGATGCATGCCCTTAAAAATCTTATTTTTGTAGTTCTGTCTGCTCCTCTCCACAGATTCTTTATTTGTTTTACTTTCTGAAGAGCAATAGATGTCCTCCTTTTAATTTCCCTCATTGTATCTCCATTATTAGTTAGTAGTGATCCAAGATATTCAAAACTCTCCACTTTTTCCAGTTTTTCCTCATTGATACATATTTCAGTTGCCTTGTTTGTTTTGTCAGTTGTCATCACTTTAGTTTTCTTTGCATTAAGATAGAGGTTCTGCTCTTCGCTGTTCTTACGGACTGACATAATTAGTTTTTCCATTCCTTCTCGTGTTGTGGACAGCAATACTGTGTCATCAGCATATCTAATCTCTGGTATTTCATAACCTCCAACTCTTATGGCATCGTAATATTCTTTGTCTACATCTTCTCTAACATTCCTCATTATATTTTCAGCATACAAGTTAAATAAGTAGGGTGACAATATGCACCCCTGACGGACCCCTTGTTTTATGTCAAACTAAGTTGTTGTTTCACCATTTATTCTTACTGCTGCTTGTTGGTCTAGATACAGCAGTGATGTTAATTGTATCAAATGTGTTGGAAATCCCATTTTTTCCATTATTTCCCAAAGTTTCTGGAGTTGTACACAATCAAATGCCTTTGAGTAGTCTATAAAGGATAAATATAGACTCACATTAAACTCCCTGCATTTCTCTATTATTAATCTTAGATTGAATATATGATCTCTTGATCCTCTTCCTTGCCTGAAGCCAGCTTGGACCATATTGATTTCTTCTTCTATTTTCTTTCGAAGTCTACCCATTATGATTTTTAACAGAATTTTACTGGCATGACTAATCAGGGCAACAGTTCTGTAGTTGGTGCATAATTTCAGGTTACCCTTTTTTGGCAGTGGTATGAATACAGTTCTTTTCCATTCTTTTGGCCAAATACCTGAATGCCATATCTTTTTACATAGTGCATGATAGATTGTTGCACACTCCTTTCCTCCTGCATTAATATATTCAGCTGTTATCTCATCACATCCTGGTGATTTACCATTTTTCAGATTCTTTATTGCCCATAAAACTTCTTCCATTGTCGGCTCGGGTTCTTTCTCCCCCAATAATAATTCACACTGTTGATTTCTGCTTCCACAGTCGGTTGTTTCATACATTCTTTTGCAATATTCCTTCCATCTTTCTAGAATTTCCTCTGTCTCTGTCAGGGTATTCCCCATCTCATCAGAAATTACATTTAGCTTAGGTGTGACATTTCTCGTCAATGTCTTCATTTCTTTAAACATTTCACTATCTCTTCCACACCTCTGATGTCCTTCTATTCTTTCACAACAATCTTGTATGTATTGTTTTTTGTCTTTTCTTATGTTTCTTCGTACTTCTTTTGTTAAAGTTTTATATTTATCTTTGTTGCTGTTTGTCGCTCTCCATTGTGTCTTCATTTCTCTTCGTTGTTTTATCAGTTCTGGTGTACCTGCTGTGATCCATCCACTCTTTCGTGTTTTCTTTACTGGAACCATGTCTTTAGCTGTTGTTACTAAGATATCTCTGACCTATGTAACCAAATCATCTGGTGTCATCTCCTCCTGAAATCAGGATTTCGAAATGGTTCTTCACTTCTGTACCGTATTGTTCTGGTATTTTTGTAAGGTCAAAGCAGAGTGGTCTTGATCCCATAACTATCTTTTTTATCTTTATCTTCATGTCTGCAATTAATAACTCATGGTCCATGTCACAATCAGCACCTGGTAAAGTTTTTGCTGACATTAATCCTCACCTTCTTTGCACTAAAATGTAATCTATTTGATTCCTGGTTTTCCCAGCAGGTGATGTCCATGTGTAAAGTCTTCTTAGATGTTGTTTAAAAAGTGTGTTAGCGATCATTAGCTCATTTTCCATGCAAAACGCCATTAGACTGTCACCTGCCTCATTTCTATGTCCTATGCTAAATTTCACCACAACATATCTTTCATCTTCTGCTCTTTCTGTACCAATCTTTGAATTAAAATCCTGAATTATTAATCTTATCTTATATCTTATATCCTTCCCGTGCCGTTAAACAAAGTAGTTCACCAATTTTTCCTGTCTTCAGCGAGTCTTCCAACTCAATCAAGGGATTTTATGCCTATTAATTAGGCCTCTCTTAACAATGTCCTCTTCAGAGTTTCACGCGTTCTGCCTCTTTTTCTTTGGCCTGTTGTGTTCCACTTGATAGCTTGTTTTGGGATTCTCTGATCGTTTCTTCTCATCACGTGACCAACATATGTCTATCTCCTTTTCCTGATCACCCATGAGATTGGTTGTTGTTCAGTCATCTGTCTTATCTCTGCATTGTTCTTGAATTCATTCCACTTGACGCTGAGTATTTTCCTTAGGCATTTATTTTCAAAAGAGTCCAATTTCTTGTCTAATTCTTTAGTTGTTTTCCAGCTTTTGCATGCATAAATGAGGGTGGATATTACATTTGAATTGAATAGTCTTAACTTGATTTTTGTGCTTATAACTTTTGAATTCCATATGTTCTCAAGATTCTTGAAGATCGATGCTGCTTTTGCAATTCTAACTTCCTTTCTGGTGTCACCATCATGGTCTATGTAGCTGACGAGGTATGCAAATTGATTGACTTCTTCAATCTGTCCCTTCTATGTGTATTTTTCCATTTTGATTAATGGGAAGTTTCATTATTTTTGTTTTGTCCTTGTTAATTTTAAGCACTATTCTGGTAGCCAGTGAAGACAGGATATCTGTTTTTTCTTGCATGGAATTCACATTGTTACTGATAAGAGTTATGTCATCAGCAAAATCAAGATCTTCTAGTTGCGTCCCGTGTACCCAGTCAATACCTGTGTTACCTATGTAACATTTTTCATTATGAAGTCTATTGTGATTCAAAAAAGTATATCAACCCTTCTTCTGTTTTGACTGCACAAACATATCAACTGTAGAAGTCCTTAATGATGTTGACAATTTTAGATGGTATTCCATATAGACTTAAAATTCTCCATAATGAATCTCTGTGTATGCTATCAAATGCCTTTTTTAAAGTCTATGAAGTTCAGTATTAATGGTTTCTGCTTTTCAATATGTTCTTAAAGTATTATTCTTAGAGTAAGGATCTGGTCGAGACAGCTTCTCCCTTTTCGAAATCTGCTTGCTCTTCTCTCATTGCAGTATTCACTGTATCTTCAAGTCTATTCAAAATGACCTTGAAAAATACTTCTGACACAACTGGTTACTTCTCTTCAATTGTTACAGTCACTAAGGTTGCCTTTTTTTTTTTTTTGTTGGTATTTTAACAATGATTCCTTTTTTCCATTTAGAAGGGACCTTTTCTTCTTTCCAAATCTTATTAAACATTCTCTGTAGTTGTCTCATGTTGTCACTATTGATAGCTTTTAACATTTCAGGTGTTATTTCATCTTCACCTGCAGCTTTGTTGTTAGCCATTAAATTCACTGTTGTTTCAATTTCATGCAATGTAATTTCATCTAGGCTGACATTTAGTTGTGGGCTGGTAAGTCCGTTTCAGAGTTTAACAATTCTTTCGGGTGTGGTCGATTAAGTATTTCTTGGAAGTGTTCAGCCCATCAAAACAGCTGAGAAACGTGTAAATGCCTTTGAATGTAAATGCTACAGAAGAGTTTTTCAAATATCATGGACACAAAAAAGAACAAATATATCCATACTACAAGAATTTAATATTGAAGAAGGCTGGCTAGTAAAGAGGATTAAAGAGAGAAAACTTAAATATTTTGGACACATTAAATGTCATGATAATCTAGAGAAAACCATCTTGGAAGGGTACATAATGGGAAAAAGAAAGATAGGAAGACAAAGGTGAAGATGGCTGCAAGATATTGTTGATGATCTGCAAATGGATGCATCAGCAGCAGGCCATCTTGCTCACAATCAAGAGGCCTGCAGGAGTGCTGTTAGGGAGGCAAAGTTCCGCAAGGGACATGCAAATGCATGATGATGATGATGATGTTCAGGCCATCTTTGCTTTAGGTCTTTACTTATGTTAATAGGGTTCCAGTTTTGCTAAGTATTGTTCTTTCTTTAGATGTAACTAATAGTACCTGTTAGCCACTTTTGTATGTTATAGCTGTCTCCTGTTTTTGCTGCCTTCTCTGCCTCTTTCACCATATTGTCCATGTATTCTCTTTTATCCCTTCTAGTTGAACTTTTTACTTTATTGTCTATTTCTTTGTATGTTGCTTTTGCTAGATCTTTTCCAAGATCTGTTTTTTACATTCATCATATCTAATTTGGCTGCTTGTCTTTCATGTATGTACTTCCATGTGTTTTCTGATATCTATGCTTTTCTATTTGGTTTTTTCAGTCCAGTGCTAGCATTTGCTGCTGTGATTGTGGCTGTGCTGTAAGAATTCCATAATTCATCTATACCCATCTCCTCTACTTCACTGGGTGTTGTGGAATGATTGGCAAGTTCCTGATTGAAATTACTGTTAGTATTCTCTTCTTGTAGGCTGTGGCTGTTTATCTTTCTGTGCATTGATTTCTTTGTTTGGTTTTTCAGTTTTAGTTTTATTTTCCCTTTACACAGGTTGTGATCACTGTTCATATCTGCACCCCTATAAGCCCTAACATCTATGAGAGATGTTCTGTATTGCTTTCTAATACAAAAATGATCTATCTGGTTTCTAGTTCTATCATCTGGAGATATCCAGGTTGTTTTATGTATCTCTCTGTGGAAATATTGTGCCTCCAATGACCATGCCCTCTGTTAGACATATTTCAATTAATCTTTCTCCGTTCTGATTAACCATGTCAATTCCTTCTTTTCCCATTACTTTATTCAACGTTAAGTGTTATCTTAGCGTTGAAGTCCCCCATAGCAATTAGGATGTCGTGTTTAGGGACTTTGTTGATGATTTGTTGTAATTGGTGATAGAAATTGTCTTTCACCTTTATTAATACAATATAATTTTACCTCCTATAATTAATCCACTTTCTCCCACAAGTTTGCCATTCATTCTCCATTATTATTCTTTGATCCTATGCCATGTTTCCCCATGCACTGTTCATATCCCTGGTTGTTCATTCCTACCTTTGCACTGAAATCTCCGATTACCAGGAGAATATCATGTGTTGGTATCTTTTCTATCTGATCTTGGAGGCATTTTTAAAACTCCTCTTTTTGTTTTTCTTCTGGCTGTTTGGTGAGTGCATAGCACTGCAATAACAAAATGTCACATCTTTGTGGTCATTAAGTAATAAAGCTGTTCCTACTTTTTTCCCAGTTTATACATTTTAGCATTGCAAGATCGTGCTTTTAGTGAATTTTGAATAGAATCTGGCTCATATTAGTTGTGAACTGACAAGTTCCCATTCTAAAAGACTTCCTCATGGGCTTCATCCCTGCTCATCATTGCTGGTATCACTACTGCAGTCCATCGCTTCCCTGCCACAGCTTGATCTGTAGACTCTCACGTTTCTGCAGCACTCCAATGTTTTTTTACCAGACAGGTTGCTGGCCCTATGCTGAATCCTCCTTAGTCACCTTTTAAGATCATGCTTGGTAGGGTACAGTGATCCTATTCTTTGCTCCCAGGCTCATTCCCAGGTCCTGGGTACCACATGGGCAACATTCAAACATCAACCTCAATTAAATTCACACTTGAAAATTAACCTTATTTAAATTCATACTCAAATGTTAATCTCAATTAAATTCACACTCAAACATTAACCTCATACTTCTTCTTCTTCTTCTTCGTTCGCATTGTCTGTCTATACCTGCAGTCCTGTCTCTTGGATAAATTTCACTGTTTTTTGTAATTCATGTATGGAACCATAGAGCTTATCTTCTTTAGTGGTTTCACTGGGCCAGTAATTATTTCTCAGTGTCTCATAGTTGGTGCAGTTTTGGAGGATATGTTCCACAGTTTGGGGCACCTGGGCACATGTACATAGATTAGTAGTACCAACCTTAAACTTTGTATACATATGACTTCGGAGTCGGCTATGTCCTTTTCTGAGATAGAAAATGGTGACTTGTTCCTTTCTGTTTTGCATGTGATAGTCATCATGTGGTGGTGTTTGTGGCTTCCTGTAGGTTTTTATCATGCTTTTCTTCTGATTATAAGTGATTGGTATGTCTGGTTGCTCCATTTCAGTGCCCTCTTTGGTCAGATGGTCAGCTTTCTCATTGCCTGGTATCTCACAGTGGGAGGGAATCCATTGCAAAGTGACTCCATGTTGTAAGCCAATTTTTGACAAGGCATCCTTAAGGTCTGGTAGTTTGTTGCACTGAAGAGCTTCCAGTACTGATCTTGCATCTGTGAGAATTACTACAGGACATGTATCAATTCTGGAGTCTGATAGTTTTTCAACTGTTGCCCTAACTTCTGCATCATAGTTGTTGCAGTATTTTCCAGTGGGTATGGAAATCTTGTCAGTGGTGTTGTTTGGATATTCAATATGTGCTCCTGCCCCTCCATTCTTTATGGCATTGTGTGCAGATCCGTCTGTATACACACATATCCAGGTGTCACATGGATATTTGTCATCTAGCACACTAAGTGTCGCTGTTGATCTTACAAGGCTGCTTTGCATCTCACCATTCTGCACACCTTTCACTTCAGTCTGAATAGTTATTTGTGTATAATCTGCTTCTTTCCATGGTGTATGCTCTGGTACAGATGATAATGGAGCGACTACAGTTGGAAGGTCAGGTATCAGCTTACGCATGCGTTTGGCCTGGTGAATGAAGCTGCTTCTTTTAAGCCGTCTTAATGCCAAGTTATTGAATCTCTCTTTCAGGGGATGGCTTACAGAGCTAAGGAATTTCTCTCCCATGATCATGACTTTTGTGTCTCTACGTTCCTTTAGCGCTTGAACACCAACTATTTTCTGCATTTCTACTATTGGTGTGGACCTCATGGCACCTGTGATAATCCGTAGTGACTGATTTTGAACCTTGTCTAGATTATGCAGCGTAGTGTTTGATGCTGTGCACCAAGATGTTGAGCCGTATTCTAAATGTGTTAGAATACTTTGCTGATATACATTCTTGAGGATTCTTTCACTAGCTCCCCATGTGGTTCCACTTAATTTTCTTAATATGGCTAGTTTTCTTCTGGCTTTTGCTTCTGCACTGTTGATGTGTTGCTTCCAAGTCAGTTTTGAGTCAAGAGTTACTCCTAAGTAAGTGGGTTGGTTGTCCATCCTTAAGGATATTTCATTTACAAGGATCTTACCTGCTTTCTGTTTAGATGAGAGAGTGAACAGAGTGGTACTTGATTTCTCTGTGTTGATACTTACACACCATTTGTTTGTCCATGATGTCAAGATGTCTGCTGCTCTTTGGAGTCTCTGTGTAGCAACTGTCGCATATTCATCTGTACACCATATGACCAGATCATCTGCATACAGTGCCGCTTTGATTCCATAGGGAAGTCCCTTGACCAGGTCATTAATGAATACAAGGAATAGTGTAGGCGAAAGGACTCCTCCTTGTGGTACACCGTGTCGCAGAAGTACTTTCTGGCTTTTGTGTCCATCCATTACTACTCTAGCTCTTCTATTGTGTAAATAGGACTTTATCCAGTTGTACACTCTTCCATTCACATTGCAGTTTCTTAGTTTCAACAGCAGACCTTTTTTCCATACTTTATCAAAGGCTTTCTTCAGGTCTATCCACACTGCTAGTACAAGGTTTTTCTCTTGGAATGCATCCTCAGTCTCTTGAGAGAGATAGGTCACTTGATCGTCTGTACTGTAGTACTGCCTAAATCCTGCTTGTTGTGGAATGAGAAGGTTTTCACTTTCGAAGTACCATTTTAGCCTCAGGTCAATGATGCATTCCATCATTTTGCAGAGGCAGCTTGTGAGACTGATTAGCCTGTAGTTGGAGGCTGTATCACTATTTTTCCCTGGCTTCAGCAGTGGTACCATGCTTGCTTCCTTCCAGATTTGAGGTAACTTACCTGTGCTCCAGCACATATTGAAAATATCCAACAGCTTTTCCACTGGTGCCATTCCCAGGTTCTTGATCATTTCATTGGACGCTCCATCTGGTCCTGGTGATTTCCTTGGTTTCAGTTTACTGACTGCTAGGTCTAACTCGCTGCGTGTGATTGGTGCATCCATGACCTCCACTTTTCTGACTTGTTCCTCTTCTTTCTGTGGGTCAATGCGCACTGCACGCTCTTTCTCTGGATGGATATCAATGTTGCAGTCCTGTGCAAACATGCGAGCAAAGTGATCTGCTACCTGCTTACCTGTAAGAGTTTTCCCATCCTCTATTAGTGTAATCTTTGTACTTCTTCCAGTACTCTCATCATTTAACTGTTTGATTAGTTTTCACAGTTTCCTTCCATCCTTTTCAAAGTTTAGGGACTCTTGTTTTCTCTCTCCAACTTTCCCCGTCTGGCTTGCAGCTTGGCTGTCTGAAATTTGGCCTTAGAATGTTGGTAATTATTGTGGTGTTCTTGACATGGTCTATTTTCTGCTTGCTTTCGAGCTGCTTCCACATCATCATGGAGTTTTCCCAGCTCACTAGACCAGTATGGTTTATAGTCCCTGGAATGGTTTCACGAGCGGCCTGAAGGATACAAGCATTGAATTCCTTCACTATGCTGTTAATATCCTTACCTTCTATTGACAGCTGTCCCACCAAGATACCTGTACGATGTCTGTACATTGTCCAGTTTGCTTTTTTATAGTTCCATCTGGGGAGAGGGCTACTGGTGTTAAGGAGTTCATTTTCTATTGTCAGGAAGACTGGTCAATGGTCGCTACCTCCAAGTTGTTTTCCAACTTCACGTGTAATGTTCCACTTCAGATCTGGAGAGTGGAACGCCAGATCTGGTGTTGAGGTTGTACGCCAAGCCCCCGAGTAAAATGTTGGGGGATCCATTGGCTGGTTGATCAGGAGAAGTCCATTATCATCCTGCCAGCTCTCAACTTCCTCTCCTCTCTTGTCTATGTGGTCATAGCCCCAGCTCTGGGAATGGCTGTTAAAATCACCACAGACCATCAGTCTCTCTTTGTGTGGGATTGTTTCTAAAGCAAGTGGGTGGTCATTAGGACAGTAATAGTTAAGGAAACCTCATACTAAATTCACACTCACCTCACATTAAATTCACACTCAAATATTAACCTCACACTAAATTCACACTCAAACATTAACCTCATACTAAATTCACACTCACCTCACATTAAATTCACACGCAAACATTAACCTCCCATTAAATTCACACTCAAACATTAACCTCACACTAAATTCACACTCAAACATTAACCTCACATTAAATTCACACTCAAACATTAACCTCACACTAAATTCACACTCATTCTCATTAAATAATAACATAAAATGGTGTTCAGACCAAGACATGATCAGAAAGGACAGAAGAGGACTGTGCTACTTTCATCACCACACTAAATTTGTAAATTCATTATTTTACTTCCCTTCATCACAACATTGCTGTGTGATAAATAGTAACTTTCACAAATAAATTTCAAAACAAAATCTAAACAACTAACCCTCTAAATTTAAACTGACAGGCACAATGTCATCATCTAACAAACTGGATGATTCCATCAGCCCAGTTCCACTCTGCTCTGAAAAAGAACCGATCTCATTGACAACAGCAAAAGATTCTGAAGATCCTGAACTATCCTCCAAAGTCTCTAGTCTTGCAGCTAGCATGCCTGACTTCTGATAATGGCACCCAGCTAAAGTTCCTGCAGGCTGGAACTTAAAGCTTGGCTTCACACTTAACCTTTCATCATGTAGCAGTTCCAATACTGCCATTATGGCCAGGTGAGCTCCAGCTGAGTGGCCTAACAAGATTAATTTGTTCTGAAAAAAACAAATTAATTTCTTACATTTAGGTATAACAGGCAAGCAAATGATGTGGATCTATCAAAGATGACACAAATCTTCAAAATAATCCTGAGAAAAATGACTAGCAGTATTTCTCATGAAGTCAGAAAAAAAGCTTTATGCAAACAAGAAGAGTACTTAACAACTGAGATCAAGTTATTATCGCTGACAACAAAACTAACAACTTCAAAGCTGAGACCATGTCATCATCAAGTTACTGTAAACAAAACTAACAACTTCAAGTTAACACAACTAACAACTTCAGAGCTGAAACCACATTGTCACCAAGTTACTGTTAAAAAAACTAACAACTTCAATACTGAGACAATATCATCACCAAGTTACTGTTAAAAAAACTAACAACTTCAATACTGAGACGATATCATCACCATGTTACTGTTAATAATAACATTAACATTTTCAAAGTCATATAAGACTTAGAACCTGCAGAAAATCACATCAAATCATCCTAAGCTCATGCTTTACTTTGAGTTTTTAATGCTCAAGTTTGAGATATAAATAAAGGATTCTGACTATGATTTCTAGATTTGGAGAAAGAAACAAAAGAGAAGAGTGGGCAAAAAATGCACAAGATATGACTGGAAACAAACAACTGAAACTAGATATAAAGAGACTTGCTATATACAGCAGCCTTGATAAAAATAAAAGAGCTAAAAAAAATATGTTCTGATTAGCTGGTGACTTTTACTGGCATGCAACAGAAGCAATGTCACTGCAATACAGATGATGATTTTTTAACGCTCTTGCCGGCATGCAGAAATCAGCGGAATTTCGCTTGATCTGTCACATATCCTGTAACAGGAGTTGGGCATAAGGCTAACAACCTTATCCTGGGATCTATCTAGAGGTGACTCCAGATGGAAAAAAAGATATTGTTATGGAAACTCGCACAGAAATCAACCGAGCAAGAGGGATGCCAACTCTGAAGATCTAATTCATCAGCCCCAAACATGTGACAAAGATTGGATTCTGGAATGTAAGAACAATGGCAGTACCAGCAAAAACTATTCAGGCCATCAAAGAAATGGAGAGATACCACCTAGACGTACTGGGCATCAGTGAAATGCGATAGCCAGAAGCAGGTAAAAGATTGGAGGAAAATGGCAAGTTAACAATACATTCAGGCAGAAACGATGGTAAACACCAAGAGGGGGTAGGTATTATTATGTAGCAGCAAAGAGCCTTGTAGAATGGGAATCAGTGAACAGTCGTATAATAAGAGCACGATACAACCTAAGACATGGAAGAATGACAATAATACAGTGTTATGCACTCACAAAAAATGCAGATGATGAGGTGAAAGACGATTTCTATCACCAATTACAACAAATCATCAAACAGAGTACCTAAACACGACATCCTAATTGCTATGGGGGACTAAACACTAAGGTAGAGAAAGATAACACCGACATTGAAAAAGTAATGGGAAAAGAAGAAACTGACATGGTTAATCAGAACAGAGAAAGATTAATTGAAATATGTCTAATAGAGGGCATGGTCATTGGAGGCACAATATTTCCACAGAGAGATACATAAAACAACCTGGATATCTCCAGATGATAGAACTAGAAACCAGATAGATCATTTTTGTATTAGAAAGCAATACAGAACATCTCTCATAGATGTTAGGGCTTATAGGGGTGCAGATATGAACAGTGATCACAATCTGTGTAAAGGGAAAATAAAACTAAAACTGAAAAACCAAACAAAGAAATCAATGCACAGAAAGATAAACAGCCACAGCCTACAAGAAGAGAATACTAACAGTAATTTCAATCAGGAACTTGCCAATCATTCCACAACACCCAGTGAAGTAGAGGAGATGGGTATAGATGAATTATGGAATTCTTACAGCACAGCCACAATCACAGCAGCAAATGCTAGCACTGGACTGAAAAAACCAAATAGAAAAGCATAGATATCAGAAAACACATGGAAGTACATACATGAAAGACAAGCAGCCAAATTAGATATGATGAATGTAAAAACAGATCTTGGAAAAGATCTAGCAAAAGCAACATACAAAGAAATAGACAATAAAGTAAAAAGTTCAGCTAGAAGGGATAAAAGAGAATACATGGACAATATGGTGAAAGAGGCAGAGAAGGCAGCAAAAACAGGAGACAGCTATAGCATACAAAAGTGGCTAACAGGTACTATTACATCTAAAGAAAGAACAATCCTTAGCAAAACTGGAACCCTATTAACATCAAGTAAAGACCTAAAGCAAAGATGGGCTGAACACTTCCAAGAAATACTTAATCGACCACACCCAAAAGAACTGTTAAACTCTGAAACGGACTTACCAGCCCCACAACTAAATGTCAGCCTAGATGAAATTACATTGCATGAAAGTGAAACAACAGTGAATTTAATGGCTAACAACAAAGCTGCAAGTGAAGATGAAATAACACCTGAAATGTTAAAAGCTATCAATAGTGACAACATGAGACAACTACAGAGAATGTTTAATAAGATTTGGAAAGAAGAAAAGGTCCCTTCTAAACGGAAAAAAGGAATCATTGTTAAAATACAAAGAAAAAAAAAAGGCAACCTTAGTGACTGTAATAATTGAAGAGAAGTAACCTTAATATCAGTTGTGTCAAAAATATTCTGCAAGGTCATTTTGAATAGACTTGAAGATATAGTGGATACCGTAATAAGAGAAGAGCAAGTAGATTTTTAAAAGGGAGAAGTTGTCTCGACCAGATCTTTACTCTAAGAATAATACTTTAAGAACATATTGAAAAACAGAAACCAGTAATACCGAACTTCATAGACTTTAAAAAGCCATTTGATAGCATACACAGAGATTCATTATGGAGAATTTTAAGTCTATATGGAATACCATCTAAAACTGTCAACATCATTAAGGACTTCTACAATGGATATGTTTGTACAGTCAAGAAAGAAGAAGGGGATGAGTGAATGGTTCCAGATTGAAACAGTAAAGTAAGAGAACAAATATTGTAGGATTAAACCTCGAAAAAATCGTAGACAAAGCACTTTAGTGAGACGTGAGAGAAAGAAAAATCACAAGAGAATTACCTGGGATTCGAACACGGACTCCGGTAGGACGAGCAGCCGTCTAGCCACGAGAGAACAGCGTACTATCGACTTAGCCAACTAGGGGTGAACAGACATGCACAAACATATCAAATAAGCAACACTGTCATCATTTCTTTCATGACAGGTCAGTTCTGCATGTTGAGCTACTGAGCTTAGTGCTATGGCACCAGTGTGAGCAGTGAACTTCGCTTAGACAGCACTGATGATTCTTCATTATGTCGACCCGGCCAAATGGTGACCTGTGATGGTCTTTGTGTGTCTTGGTTCAGCTCAGCACCTTAGCTACAGAGATCATGCCGACAGTGATGCTGACTAGTTTTCCATTTGGACTGTTGTAGTTTCTAAAATGGCATGTTCACTGTCTGGCTCATCATCAAGGACTGATAAGAGGGACTGTCAATGAACATTCTGTGTGATGTTCACAGCCACAGATGGTGGAGTGATTATGGGAGTATCTCATTTGCAATGACACAGAGAACCTAATACTGAATACTGAAAACTGAATGAGCTCAAAGTGATAGGAAATGTTTATAATCATATTTTCTGTGCACTGACTGACTGAAGCTTTATGCATGAAAATTAATTGGTTTTTTTTTTAATGTCACAGATCACAGCAAATGTGAAAAAAAAACATTAAGAGTATATGATAGGAAATGGCTGATTTTTAAATGATATATCAAAAACTGTTTCTGACAGGACACAATAAACATAAAAAAATATCTAGTCCAGATTCATCCAGTCTGAACAGAAAATACAAAAAATATGCAGTTCCTTAGTCAAAGAAACAGAAAAATATTTTGGCCAAACACTATAAGAAATAACATCTTATTAGCAGAAATGCAGATGAAACCACTGACAACAATTATTGAGGAAAGACGCTGGCGATGGTTGGGACATGTGCTCCGAACGACTGACAACTCACTACCAAAAATAGCACTAAGATGGACACCACAGGGGAGCAGAAGTAAGGGTAGACCAAACGAGACATGGAGAAGAACAACAGAAAGGATGTTGAGCAATAGAGGGCTCACCTGGGCAAGAGCAGAAAAAAAGGCGAAGGACAGGCATTTGTGGAAAACCCTTGCGGAAGCCCCATGTGCCCTGGGCACTTAAGGTTCAGAGAGAGAGAGAGAGTCAAAGAAACACAGTTTTGAGAAAACAGAAGAATATCAGTTACCATCTAATTTGATTCAAAGGCATTTTTAATGTCTCAGAACATCCTCCTCCATATTAGGGACCACCTTCATATTCTATTTGCTGTTCTCCCATTGCATTTCTGATTAATTTTATCTTTTCTCTTCTATATTTTTGCTGTCACTTGAATACTTCAAGCATCTGTGGATGATGGTCTCACACAATGGAGATGGAAGTTTCTTTGTTGCTACAAGATAGCAGAGAAATGATGTAACACAGCTTCTGACATCACCACTTTCAGTGTACAGTCATGGGAAATTAGAATTTAATACATTGTGTTTACAAATGTGGCGCTGGTAGCTATTTAAAAAAATTATACATTAAATAATGAATCTTTACATCTTACATCCTTCCCGTGCCGCTAAACGTCGCATAGGAGTTCGCCAAGATTTCCTGTCTTTGGCGAGTTTTTCAACCTCAGCAAGGGATGTTATGACTACTGAACTGGCCCCTCTTAACAATGTCCTCTTCAGAGTTTCACGTCATCAACCTTTTTCTTTGGCCTTTGTGTTCCACTTGATAGCTTGTTTGGGGATTCTCTAATTGTTTCTTCTCATCACATGATTGACGTATGTCCATCTTCATTTTCTGATCACCCATGAGACTGACTGTTGTCTGCTCATCTGCCTTATCTTTGCATTTTTCTTGAATTCATTCCACTTTATACCGAGTATTTTCCTCATGCATTTGTTTTCAATACAGTCTAATTTCTTGTCCATTTCTTTAGTTGTTTTCCAGCTTTTGCATGCATAAATGAGGGTGGATATTACATCTGAATTGAATAATCTTAACTTGGTTTTTGTGCTTATAACTTTTGAATGTTATATGTTTTCAAGATTCTTGAAGGTCAACACTGCTTTTGCAATTCTAATTCTAACTTCTTTTCTGGTGTCACCATCCTGGTCTATGTAGCTGCCGAGATATGCAAATTGGTTTAATTCTTCAACAGCTGTTCCTTCTACGTATATTTGTCCTTCATGGTTAATGAGAAGTTTCATTATTTTTGTTTCATCCTTGTTAATTTCAAGTCCTATTTTACTAGCCACTGAAGACAGGGTATCTGTTTTTTCTTGCACTGATTTCAAACTGTCACTGATAAAGAGTTTTGTTATCTGCAAAATCAAGATCTTTCAGTTGGGTCTCATGTACCCAATCAATGGCCATTTTACCTGTGCAGCATTTTTTAATTATGAATTCTATGACAATTCCAAAAAAAGCAAGGGAGATAATATACACCCTTGTTTCATGCCTGTTTCAATCTGGAATCATTCACTCATTCCTCCTTCTGTGTTGAATGCACAAACATCTCCAATGTAGAGGTCTCTAATGATGTTGACAGTATGAATCTTTACTGGTTGGTTAAATGAATGTTAATGAAAAGTTGGAATGTCTTACTTCTGATGATGTCAATTTTCATGGAGTGAAAAGTAATACTAATGACCATTCCGAAACTACAATGGGAGCAATATTCTGATCTAAGGGAAAAAAATTCATTGAAGATACATTTTTGATGTGCTGTTTTTATTGAAAATCACAAGTTTCATACAAAATAACTGCAGTGTATGATGCAAAATAAATTATAGTATTAAAACAGCAGTTAACCCATTTTCAGTATTTTGACCTAAAATTGACTTTTCCATCACCTTAATATTCTATGACACAGACAATACTATCTAAAATCTCCTTGTACTTACTTTGTTTCCACCATAATCTTCAATGTTATCTATGACCCAAACAATACTATCTACAATATCTTGGATCATATCATCAACATAGCCCTGCAATAAAAGAAACAGTTAACAATGCTAGAAAAAAATCGAAAACTAGCTAGGTGATGCGTCAAGAGTGGTTGACCAAACTATCACAAATCTCCTCCCTAATATGGATTTATTGTCCAGGACATGCCAGTATCAAAGGTAACGAAATGTCAGATAACTGGCAAACAAAGCAACAACCCTGGGCAACCTACAAATGGACAAAGCAGACATTGTAACAGCCATCCTATCAAAATTACAGGGAGATGAACAAAAACATTTTGAATGCAGCACCTATCATCAAAAGTTATGTGAAAGTGGAATAATGAAGGGCAGTGCCAGACATTCAGAACTTTTTGGAAAAGATCAAATAATTAGTATATAAATATACACAACTAAGTATATAACTATACATGAAGCCACTGCAGTAAAGCTGTGATAATAAAATGTATAAACTAGGAACAAAGTAGGAACGGCTTTATTAATTAATGAGAACACAGTTGTGACATTTCAGTGTGAACCTTAATCATAGAAAAACACGTGCTACATAAAAAGTAGGAATGGAAAAATATAGAAGAAAATAAAATAAATGGAGTACTTAGCTGTGGTTTGTAAGAGGCTGTGTCCAGAAATGTGCATGGTGGAGTGTTGAGAATGTTTAAATGGAGACTTGTGGTGTATGATAGGTGGGTCATAAAAGGGGGGAGGACGGAACTGCTGAAAGGAGAGAGTGATATAATGGTAATCTAGCTGGGAAAAGTGGAATAGTTTATAGCAGTTTGATAGAGGGGTTGTGATCTGATGCTGTGAGGTTTTGAAATAGTGTAGCAAGAGAAAGAAGTGGAACTTGGTGCTGAGGGAATATGCTCGTGGGAGAGGAGAATGTTAGGTGTAACTGAGTTGCCAGTTCAAACCATGTGGTTCCAGCTACTCATTAATTAATAAAGCTGTTTCTACTTTTTTCCAAGTTTATACATTTTGTGGAAAAGATCGAGCTGTGTTCAATGTGCCACTAACACTGTCACCCAACAAACACTACTAACAGATAAAAGGGATGGCAACAGCAGTAAAACTGGTTTAAATAATAAGGGTAGATAGAGGTGTAGGTGCAGTTTTACAAAGTGAGGGAGGGAGTGGGTAAAGTGAGAAAAAACGAATAGAAAGTATGAGAATGTATAAATGAAAAACATACAACATCCGATATTTCAGCATGAGCCTTTTTCGAAGATTACATGCACAACGAGATAAAAAAAAAAAAAACAAACTAAGAACTTATCTTAGTGTGTCCTCCTCCAGAAGTAGGAAATGTGTGTCTAGTCTTAGAAGGACCACGCGGACCACAACAAAGGATACCCGATAGAGCCAATCGTAAAGAAGAGGTGGAGAGAGAGGAGGAAAACAAGTGGTAGAAAGGGGTGGGGGGAAGGCAATAGAAACATGATAGCTGCTAGAGGAGGTGTCGGGGGGGGGGGGGGGGGGGACACGGAGAGATAATGAATGAAGAACGTAAACACCTGCAGGGAGAAAATGTGAAACTGGTGAATAGGACAAGACCCTGTAAACACCAATATGTTGCCAGAGAAGAAAAGAGGGTGGTGGTAGGGAGGGGTAGCTAGGTGAAAGAGAGTTTTAAAAAAAAAGGAGTGGAAAACTAAAGAAGTTACCGAAAGCTGACGACATTGTTAATTCCAGCTGGGTGGAGACAGCCAGTCTGGAAAATAAGGCGCTGTTCTAGGACCCTCCGAGATTGTACATCAGCAGAACAAGAGCGGATCACACTAACAGAAATGTCCTGTTTTCCCCTGTGGTTGCTAAGGCAAAAATGTTTAGTCACAGGTGTCCAGGCCCTCTTAGAAATATCATTAAGATGCTGGCGAAATCGATCTTCTAAGCGTAAGCCAGTTTCCCCTATGTACTTCAAACCGCAACGTTTGCACATAATAGCATAAATAAAATTACGTGAAATACGGGTGAAACCCTCCTGAACTGATAACATGGACTTAGGGAAGGAGATCTGGCTAGCCACGACAACAAACGGACAAGTGTTGCATCTACGGTGTCCACAACGTATGGTACCATAAAAAGTGTCATCTGTCTTAAGATGACTACGAATTAAAAGGTCCCTAAGGTTCTTGTCCCGTCTGTAGGCTACCAATGGGGGTTCCCCAGAAAGTTCACATGTTTTAGGCTCGGTCTGGAGGAGATGGAGATGGCGAAACAGTATGCTTTTAATTGCCAAGCTATGAGCTACAGTGTGGTTTAGGAGTGAGGGCTTGTTGCTGCAATATATGGCTGATGCGGTTCCAGGATGATGAAAGAACATGTTCTGGATAGCCGCATTGATGGAAGAAATCTAGCATTTTATGGCCTTGATCCTGGAAATCCAAATCTTCATTACACAAACATCGCAACCTAAGAAGCTGGGAAAAAGGAATAGAGTCTTTACACGATAAGGGATGGGAGGAAGAGTACAGGAGGTAGCTGTGAGAGTATGTAGGTTTATAGTGGATAGAAGTAGTAAGCCCGGAAGGGCCGATAGTAACGGCAATGTCCAGAAAGTTAGCAGAAGTAGCAGAGATATGGGAGGTGAAAGAAATGACAGGATTGTACTCCTTAACAAAACTGATAAAGTTGTCAAGATATTCTTCTGGCATTGATGTGACCCCAATGCAACCACAGGGGAAAATAGGACATTTCTGTTAATGCGATCCGCTCTTGTTCTGCTGATGTACGATCTCGGAGGATCCTAGAACAGCACCTTATTTTCCAGACTGGCTGTCTCCACTCAGCTGGATTTAACAATGTCTTCAGCTTTCTGTAACTTCTTTAGTTTTCCACTCCTTTTTTTTTTTAAACTCTACTTTCTTTCTCCTAGCTACCCCTCCCTACCACCACCCTCTTTTCTTCTCTGGCAACATATTGGTGTTTACAGGGTCTTGTCCTATTCACCAGTTTCACATTTTCTCCCTGCAGGTGTTTACGTTCTTCATTCATTATCTCTCCGTGTCCCTTCCCCCGACACCATTATATATAATACCATTAACACAAAAAACATATATATATATATAAATATATAAAATATATATTATATATTTCACTTATGAAAAGAGTGTAAGATTAAACTATTACACTCAAAGTAAAAGAGAAGGAGTAATTAACCTAATACAATAGCACTCACACACACATGCGCACACACAGACATATACATAATCAAAAATACATTGTCAGTACAGATCTTCTAACATATGTTTTTAAACAAACATTAAAATAATTTCTAACAATATCTAACAAGTTACTTTTCAAACTGTCATTCTAGTATTTGATGGCTGGCGAGTCATGTGTTGAGAGAGTGCTGGTTATTCTATGGAGGCATATAATTACAAGCAAGTAAATAATGAAACAGGTTTGAGTTAAAGGTGAAACAAACGAGCAGAAATGGCCCAGGTAAATGGAACTGTAGGGTGGGAACAAAGTGAATGACATAGGATAACAACTTAAAAACTTCAGCCAGTCAGAAATCTTAGGTGGCATGGATGGAAAATGAGAGGACAATAGCAGGGAGGGGAAGAATTTTACAGAAAGAGACAAGAAAGCTATAGACACTGCACTGATGAAATAAGAAATTTACAACTTTTGCTTAACAAGTTTTTCTCAGCTTTGGGAAAAATGAAACAGAAAAACTTAGAATTTAGAAAAATTAAATGCCATTCTACTTAGTTCATCTACTAATTCTTTTGATGCCCCTTGTCTGTATAAGTTTCTTATATTCCATGTTTCAAATCTCATATTATTTTTGACATTCCAAGGTCATAATCCATTTTTATCCATCAAATTTTGAGGCTTCTTTGTCTGTTCCATAATACTAATCTTTTTTTATGGAGATGAGGTCATTGCCCCCACACTCCAACCTCCAACCTGGAGGACCAGGATGCGAGTTTCGTATGACCCCTACCCACACAGATCTTCCCAGCTTTGGGCCCATAAAGGATACCAACAGTGGAGAATGGAGAGGTAGAAAGAACACTGAACTGAACAGCTTATTTAAATCCCAACAAATTATAAATGTCTTGAAACTGAACAGACTAAGATGGTTAGGCCATGTAGAAAGAATGGAAGAGAACAGACAAATGAAAATTATGTATGTACAAGAGATGAGGGAAACAAGACCAAGGGATAGACCAAGAAGGAGATGGAAAGACAACATAGAAGAGGAAATAAAAGAAATTGGTGTTACTAATTGGAGACAGAAGATTAGGAATAGAGAAGAATGGTGGCCAACTTTACCTGCAACAATGAGCCTTAATGGCTCAGGAAGAAGAAAAAGAAATACCATTCTGTCTTAAGTTAGTTATTTAACTGGAATTTATTATATTGCCTTATCAGTATTCTGAACTTTGCTGGTTACTTAATTGGAATTTATTGTGTCTGCATTATGAGCTTTTGCTAGTTATTTAACTTTTGGAAAGAAAATAATAATTTTCAAGAAAGAATAATTACCTA
This sequence comes from Achatina immaculata, assembly GCA_009760885.1. Classification (NCBI taxonomy): domain Eukaryota; kingdom Metazoa; phylum Mollusca; class Gastropoda; order Stylommatophora; family Achatinidae; genus Lissachatina; species Lissachatina immaculata. The sequence goes on along the minus strand of CM019697.1, from coordinate 34,647,576 downwards.
ACTGGCTTCAGTTCTTCTTCACTGATGGTTGATTAGAAAGCCTTACCTAACCCTAACCTAAATAACTGTAACTGTAAAAAAATGGCCTAGCTCTATTGCTGGTCCTGGGGAACAGCCTCATTACACTCGGGACATGCCCATATGTGTTCAGCCTTTGACATCAGGATTTTCTTCAGTGTTTTTATGGAGATAACTCCAATGCTGTGCTGATTTTCTGCTGTCTGCGATCTAGCATTTAGCTGGGATTTGCAACCACAGTCTTTGGCTACATGTAATGCACTGAGTCATATGTGATGGGTACTTTGGAGGAAGTTGCCTTGCATTTGTTTATCAAGGTGTTGCTTGAAGTAACAAGGGAGAATTTTTGGTGCTACGAAGAAGATGCAGCGGAAATGATTATGACATGAGAATTAAATCAAACCCAACATAACAAAAACCAGCAATTTGCATGTTATGCAGAAATTACAACTTCCCTAACCCAAATATACCATACAATATATGTCAAACTCATTGGCATCTCCAAGAGTAAACATCTGGATAAGATTTGTAGGTTTATTTTAGTAAACTATCAAACTATTCTGTAAAAACACTATATTCTACAAAAGAGACCATTCTGATAACCTATCTATCAATTCAGTCCATTATAATATGATTTTTCTTGTCAGTTCATTATATTTGGATTCTTCTTATCAGTCCATTATATTTGGATTTCCTTGGTCAGTTCAATAAGATTCTTCTTGTCAGTCCAATACAATAAGATTCTTCTTGTCATTTCATTATAACAAGATTCTTCTTGTCAGTTCAATATAATAAGATTCTTCTGGTCAGTTCATTATAATAAGATTTTCTTGTCAGTTCAATATAATAAGATTCTTCTTGTCAGTTCAATATAACAAGATTTTTCTAGTCAGTTTAATATAAGAAGATTCTTCTTGTCAGTTCATTATAATAAGATTATTCTTATCAGTTCATTATAACAAGATTCTTCTAGTCAGTTCATTATAACAAGATTTTTCTTGTCAGTTCATTATGATAAGATTCTTCTTGTCACTCCATTATAATAAAATTAATCTTGTCAGTCAATTAAATACAGATTCTTCTTGTCAGTTCACTATAATATTTTTCTTGTCAGTTCACTATGTATAGATGCTTCTTGTCAGTCTATTACATTTAGATTCTTCATGTCAGTCCACTATAATATTTTTCTTGTCAGTTCACTATATATAGATTCTCCTTGTCAGTCTGTTACATATACACTTGTAGATTCTCCTTGTCAGTCTATTACATATAGATTTTTCATGTGACTCCACTATAATAATATTTTTCTTGTCAGTTCACTATATATAGATTCTCCTTGTTAGTCTATTATATATTATAGTGAACTTTGTCAGTTAACTATAATGTTTCTTTTGTCAATTCACTGTAAACAGATTCTCCTTGTCAGTCTATTACATATAGATTCTTCTTGTCAGTTTCTTCTTCTTCTTTTTCTTCATTCGCTTCTACCACCAAGACCGCACTGTGATCCTACTGAATTTACGGCTGTGGTCCTCGTTAAGTCCCGTGGTCTCCTGTGTGGTCCCCAAAAGGACCACAGGAGGTTCAGAGTATCGCAGGGCTTTAGCCTGTATTCTTGGTGGGTCTCTGAAGCGGATTGCGTGACACCATGGTTTTCGTTGCACCAGTTTAGTCTAGAGTTGGACTTTCTCACCGGAAGACCTTGACGTGTTTAGGATATAAATGCATCCCTGCTGAGTGAGAGGTGGTAGCCCACCCAGGCCAGAGTTGGACTTTCTCACCGGAAAACCTCAGCGTGATTAGGATACACATACATCCCCGTAGGGTGAGAGGTGGTTGCCTATCTAGACTGCACTGGTCCAGTGTCTCCAACTTCAGCATTTTGTGGTCGTGGCCGCTACCCTTCCTAGTTGTGACCAGGATGGAGCTTCTGTCCAGGAGACAAATCCTTGCCACTAGTGACTTCCACCCCTGGGTTGCGCCGGTTTAGGCATATTATCCCAGTATGGGCGTGTTTGGTACGTGACCGACCTCTAGAGCAGAGGTACCGTGACATGCGTAGCCTTCAAGTTTCACCCCTGGTGTGAGCCAGTTTAGGCATAATTCACCAGTATGGGTGTATATCAGGCGTGACCGACCTCTAGAGTGGAGGTGGCGTGACATGTCTAGCCATCAAGTTCCACCCCTGGCGTAAGCCGGTTTAGGCATATTTCACCAGTGTAGGTGCATTTCAGACGTGGCCGGCCTCTAGAGCAGAGGCGCTGTGGTATGTGTAGCTCTCGCAGCGATACTACTGGACATACAGATTAAACTTCACTTTATCCTTTCCATCACCTTTTCACATCGGCGCCACAGAGCAACCCTTACTTCTTTTCCGCAGTTTCCTCCTTGACCGGGAGGAGCTTCACTCCATGCGTGGCATGAGTCTCGCCAGCAGTGTCTTAACCTCTGATGCCGGTTCAGGCATTTCACCTGATATGAGTGCACTTAGGACGTGGCCGACCTCAAGACCAGAGGTGCCGTGATTTGACTGTTTGCTTCGCTTTATCCTTTCTACCAACTTTTCCCGCAGTGGTGCTGCGCGGCAACCCCATTTGCACCTTTCTTCATTGGCCGGGAGGAGCACCGCTCCATGCACGGCAGCTGAAGAATCTCGCCAGCAGTGGTAGATGAGCTACCAAACGTGCCTCTCATCTACCCTAAGTGTCTGGTTTTCAGGCACCAGATATTCGCCTTCGCCCCTTCTCCTGTCAGTTTAAACAGTTTTGCCACGAGAAGGCCAGATGACTGCCAGAGGCTGTTTGAGACGCACGCCGTTGGAGCGGAGAGCGAATTCTCCACCACACCTCTGGCAATAACAGTCCTTAGAACCTTCTTGTCAGTTAACTATAAAAATATTTTTCTTGTCAGTTCACTATGTACAGATTCTCCTTGTCAGTCTATTACATACAGATTCTTCTTGTAAATTCACTATAATAATATTTCTCTTGTCAGTTCACTATATACAGATTCTCCTTGTCAGTCTATTACATATAGATTCTCCCTGTCAGTCTATTACATATAGATTCTTCTTGTCAGTCTGTTACATATAGATTCTCCTTATCAGTCTATTATATATAAATTCTCCTGGTCAGTCTATTACATATAGATTCTCCTTGTCAATCCACTATAATATTTTTCTTGTCAGTTCACAATATATAGATTCTCCTTGTTAGTCTACTATGTATAGATTCCTCTTGTCAGTTCACTATAATAATGGTTCTAAGGACTGTTAGAGTTGGGGTGGGGGATAGGCTCTCCACTCCACTGGTGTGAGTCTCAAATAGCATCTGACAGTGAAGTCCACCTCCTGGTCTTCTCGTGGCAGAACTGTTCAAACAGACAGGAGAAGGGGCGAAGGCGAATATCTGGCACCTGAAAACCAGATGTTTCAGGTAGATGAGAGTCCTGTTTGGTAGCTCATCAGAGAGAAGGAAAACTCTTATATAAAACCCGCTGCTGGTGAGACTCTTCAACTGCCATGCATGGAGTGGGGCTCCTCCCGGCCAATGAAGAAAGGTGCGAATGAGGTTGCCATGCAGTGCCACCGTGGAAAAGGTGAAAGAAAGGATTAAGTGAAGTAATCAGTAGTCCTGAGGTCAAGACTGCTCAAATCACAGCACCTCTGCTCTGGAGGTCAGTCATGTCCTATGTGCACTCGTACCGGGTGGACTGCCTGAACCAGCTTAACCCAGGGGTTAAACTAAGACACTGTTGGCGAGATTCTTCGTCTGCCACGCGTGGGGTGAAACTCCTCTTGACCAATGAAGAAAATGTGATTAGGATTGCAGAGTGGTGCCACTATGAAAAGGTGATGGACAGGATAAAGTGAAGTTTAATTGATATTTCCAGTACTCTCACAACAAGAGCTACTCATACCATGGCACCTCTGCTCTAGAGGCCGGCCATGTCCAATATACACCCATACTGGTGAAATATGCCTAAACTGACTTAAACCAGGGGTGAAACTTGATGACCTCTCATGTCATGGTACCTCTGCTCTAGAGGTCAAACACGTCCTAAATGTGCCCATACTGGGATAATACACCTAAACCGGCTTAACCCAGGGGTGAAACCTACTAGTGGTGAGGATTTGTCCTCCTGGACAAAAGCTCCATCCTGGTCACAACTAGGAAGGGTAGCGGCCACGACCACAAAACACTGAAGAAGGAGACACTGGACCAGTGCAGTCTAGATAGGCAACCACCTCTCACCCTACGGGGATATATGCGTATCCTAATCACACTGATGTTTTCTGGTGAGAAAGTCCAACGCTGGACTAGATGGGCAACAGGCGGGGATATATGGATATCCAAAACACGTCGAGGTTTTCCAGTGAGAAAGTCTAATTCTGGGCTGAATGGGCTGCCACCTCTCACCCAATGAGGATATACTGATATCCAAAGCACGTCGAGGTTTTCTGGTGAGAAAGTTCAACTCTAGATTAAACTGGTGTAACAAAAACCACAGTGCCATGCAATCCCGCTTCTGCAACCCACCGAGAATAAAGGCCCAAGCCCCGCAATTCTCTGAACCTCATGTGGTCCTCTCAGGGATCTCATGTGGTCCTCTCAGGGATCTCTTGTGGCCCTCTTGGGGACCACAGGACCAATCAAGAACCACAGGAGTAAATTCAGTAGGATCATGGGACAATCTTGGTGGTAGAAGCGAATGAAAAAGACGAAGACTATAATAATATTTTTGTCTGTTCACTATAATATTTTTCTTGTCAGTTCACTATAGATTCTCATTATAAGTCTATCAATCTATTACATATAGATTCTCCTTGTCAGTTCACTATATATAGTTTGGCTAGCAAAATAGGACTTGAAATTAACAAGGAAAAACAAAAATAATGAAAATTCCCATCAATCAAAATGGAAAAATACACATAGAAGGGACAGATATTGAAGAAGTCAATCAATTTGCATACCTTGGCAGCTACATAGACCAGGATGGTGACACTAGAAAGGAAGTTAGGATCAGAATTGCAAAAGCAGCATCAATCTTCAAGAATCTTGAGAACATATGGCATTCAAAAATTATAAGCACAAAAACCAAGTTAAGACTATTCAATTCAAATGTAATAGCCACCCTCATTTATGCATGCGAAAGCTGGAAATCAACTAAAGAAATAGACAAGAAATTAGACTCTTTTGAAAACAAATGCCTAAGGAAAATACTCGGCATCAAGTGGAATGAATTCAAGAACAATGCAGAGATAAGACAGATGACTGAACAACAACCAGTCTCATGGGTGATGAGGAAAAGGAGATGGACATATGTTGGTCACTTGATGAGAAGAAATGATCAGAGAATCCCAAAACAAGCTATCAAGTGGAACACAACAGGCCGAAGAAAAAGAGGCAGACTGCGTGAAACTCTGAAGAGGATATTATTAAGAGAGGCCAAGTTAACAGGCATAAAATCCTTTGATGAGGTTGAAAGACTCGCCGAAGACAGGAAAAACTGGCGAACTACTTTGCGAGCCCTATGTGACGTTTAACGGCACGGGAAGGATATAAGATATATAGATTCTCCTTGTCAATCTATTACACACAGATTCTTCTTGTCAGTTCACTATAATATTTTTCTTGTCAGTCCACTACAATTACTGCCATTCAATTTTAAATAATTAGATTTTTTCTTGTCAGTCCATTATATTAATATTTTTTAACCAATCCACTATTATTAAATTATTCTTATCAATCCACTATAAATATGTTATTCTTATCAATTCACTATAATTATATTACTCTTCTCAATCCACTAATTATGTTGTTATTATCAATCCACTATAATTATAGTATTCTTATCAATCAACTAAAATTATACTCCTTTTATCAGTTTACTATAATTATATTCTTCTTATCACTCCATTATAAGTATAATGAACCCATTCTATTATAATCAGATTTTTCTTATCAGTCCACTATAATTGCTCTCTTTTGATTAGCTCATATAGTTACATTTTTCTCCACACAACATCACATTCTGTGGTATAATACTCTATGTATTGTGGATATAATTACTGTGCTAACTTATTATGCAAAAAAGTAGAACTTAGGAAAGAAAGACCATTAAAATCTTGGCGGATGACCTAATATGTGGGTGATGAAAATCTTGTTGAAGTAAGATCATTAATACAGAAAAACAAAACTAATTAAAATTATGGTAATAAACTAAAGACTGTGATACCTTAGGATAGACTGAGTAGTTTGGACACACAACTACTGCTTGTATGTGTGCTGCAATGTTTGAACAGAGCAACCCATATGAGGCTTTGTCCCCTGAACTCCAAGCTCCTCCATAAACAAATATCACCACTGGCAGTTTTCTTCCTGGGTTACATTGTTTAGGTAGGTAAACATCTAGGCTACAGTCATTTCTACCATATATTAGATTCTAGCAACAGAAAAAAAAGACAACAATTTATCATAAAGTATGTGATAAACTATATTCTAATAACAGAAAAAGAGAACAGTTTATCATAATGTATGTGATAAACTAGATTCTAACAACAGAAAAAAGACAACAATTTATCATAAAGTCATCATCATCATCATCAGGTGCCGTGCCGACTGGCATTGGCTATTATGCTTCTCCAGAGTACACGATCCTTCATGTAGGCCATCAGCTCAGCTGGTGATCTCCTCTCACACCATCCTGTCAGACTGTCCAGTATCATTTCTCTTGGTCCTCCTCTTGATCTTCTTCCTTCTATTTTTCCTGTTGTTATAATATTTTCAATGCCCTCTCTTCTCATTGCATGTCCTATGAAAGTACATTGTCTCTCTCTTATCTTTTTGACATTTTTTGTCTACTGTATGTGATAAACTAGACTCCAACAACAGAGATCTTTATCAGTATGTATGCCATACACTAGATTCTAACAACAGAGAAAAAAATAATGATTTATCATAACAGTAAGTGACATCTACATGTTTTGTGTCAATAACATCAAACACTGATCATCAACATTTAGTCACACGGTGTAACAGCATGCAATGACATCCATGTTTCATGTCTCAGTATTCTTTTACATGGTACAGACCCAATGTAGCTTTTATTTACAAAACAATATACAACTATGATTTTGTGGTACTTGCCTATTACTGTACTTTTATACAAAACTATACTATACTCACTTTGTTCTGTATACCTTATGTTTACTTTTATATTGAACTATTAACAGTTAACAACAGACTATTAAGTTATATTTGGTCTGTTCTGCCTATGATATGACAGCAAGCCATATCAGTGGCTGTCAGACCAGCCACCTCATAGGTGAAGTAGGTTAACCTGTAAGCAAGTCCTGTCAGACAGCTGACAATGAGATTCTTTTCTATCACTCTGTTGGTACACACTGCAACTCTGACAGTTTCCAGATTAAGGATCTTGATTTTCCTCTGGTGCTGATCAGCAGAACTGAGATAAGGAAATATATGTACACAGAACTGAGATATGGGCATATATGTACACAGAGCTGAGATATGGGGATATATGTACACAGAATTTTCTTCATATCAGATATCAAGCTCAAGAAAAGCCTTGCACTTAATTTAAACAACTACAAATATCCATCTTTGTTCGGTTCAGTTTTGACACAAAAATAGATAGTGGTAATTATGGGTTGCAAGTCCATCTAATAAATATGCTTTAATTAGTTGTCTTTTGGTTTTGAGTGTTATGTTAGGGTGAGAAAGAAGCAGGGATACTTGGTATGTAATGGCATTTGCTATTTGTGTTCTAACTTCAATTTCACTATCAAGCTTCCCATCTTTTGTAAACATACTACCAAGATACTTGAATTCTTTGACGTGTTAAATTTTGCTGTCTTTGACATAGATGGTAAATTGGCTTGAATTTCTGCTGACATTCATGGTCTCTGTTTTAGCAGTGTTAATTTTCATATCATATTGTTTACAACTGTGATGGAGATTATATTATATGATCTTGTAAGCTTTTTGAGTCACTGTTTGTAATACACTGGTCATCAGCAAACATTAACTCACTCAGTTTGATAAGTTTGGGATTTCTTCTTTCATTATTTTGTCCATGTAGATTATAAGCATTTGAAGAAATTTTATGGACAATAAGGAACCTGAAAAATGGTAAATCACCAGAATGTGATGAGATAATGGCTGAATTTATTAAGACAGGAGGACAGGAATGTGCTAAAATCTATCATGCACTATGTAAAAAGATAGGGCAATCAGGGATATGGCCAAAAGAATGGAAGAGAACTATATTCATACCACTACCAGAATACCAGAAAAGGGTAATTAAGACTATGCATGAACTACAGAACTGTTGCCCTGATAGGTCATGCAAGTAAAATTCTGCTAAAAATCATAATGGAGAGACTTAAGAAACTAGAAGAAATCAATATGGTTCAAGCTGGTCTTAGACAAGGAAGATGAATAAGAGATCATATATTATAATAATAATATATGATTATAATAATATTTATTTTTAATAAATGGGGTCTAAATATTTAAATGGAGTGAAGTGGTGTATCTGTTTTGACCCCTATGCAGCTGTCAGCAAACCTTGGTGCACATTCTTTCAGTAATCAAGTAGCACTGGCACAAGGCCATTATACATGGAAACACAACAGAGTGTAAGGGCTAACTGGCATAGCAGATAGAGTTAAGGATGTGGCAAATACTCAGAAAGAAGCCAAAACTCTTCCCAAGTACTTCACTTACATCTTACATCTTTCCTGTCCCATTATAAACGTCACATAGGGCTTCCATAGTAGTTTGCCAAGATTTCCTGTTTTTGGTGAGCTTTTCGATCTCATAAAGGGATCTTCTTCTCCTTCTTCGTATGCACACTGGTGATGATGCATGATACCCTGATTTTTGCGATGCGCCTTTTGGCTGGGTACCTCCGACTTCAGCACCTTTCTTTGCTAGAGCAGACTGTGGTCTTGCTCAGACTGCCATGAAGACAGTGGTGTAGGCTAGCCTGGACAAAACTTTGTACTTAACCCCCTTCTCCATGTCAGAATCAGCATGCAATGCTGGCTGGCCAGACGGCTTTGAGACAGTTCCACAGAGACACTCCGACTTTGGGATAAGGTATACCTATAGTATGCTGGCTCTGTTTTGTTTACATCATTCTGATAGCCATTGTTGTAAAGACCCATAGGCTTGTCACGTCCTGGATTCACTGGTTTCACAGCAGACTTTCCTCATCCCTGCTGGAGATCTCCATGTCCCCATCCGTCCACCAACCTGACATTACATTTTACAAAAATAACAATTACAATTAGTGTTGATTGCTACAGGTTTCTGAGCTACAGAAGTAGGTCAGAGTTTTTAGGCAAACAGATCTGTTCCCTGTCCCACAAAGACTATGTTAGGATAAGTGTTTTCTTAACACAGTTGTTCTCAGGGGTTCATAAAGGGATGTTATTCCGGCCACTCTTAGAAATGTCCTCTTTAGAGTTTCACATGATCGACCTCTTTTTCTTCTGTCTTTTGTATTCCACTTGATAGCTTGTTTTGAGAATCTCTGATTGTTTCTTCTCAGCACATGGCCAACACATGTCTATCTTATTTTTCTGATCACGCATGAGACAGGTTGTTGTTTGCTTATCTGTCTTATCTCTGCATTGTTCTTTAATTCATTCCACTTTATACAGAGTATTTTCTTGTCTATGTATTTAGTTGTTTTCCAGCTTTCACACATATAAATGAGAGTGGTTATTATATTTGAAATGAATAATCTTAACTTGGTTTTTGTGCTTATAACTTTTGAATGTCATATGTTCTCAAGATTCTTGAAGGTCAATGCTGCTTTTGCAATTCTAATTCTAACTTCCTTTCTGGTGTCACCATCCTGGTCTATGTAGCTGCCGAGATATGCAAATTGGTTTACTTCTTCAACAGCTGTTCCTTCTACGTATATTTGTCCTTTGCGGTTAATTAGAAGTTTCATTATTTCTCTTCTTCTTCTTCGTTCGCATTGTCTGTCCATATCTGCAGTCCTGTCTCTTGGATAAATTTCACTGTTTTTTGTAATTCATGTATGGAACCATAGAGCTTATCTTCTTTAGTGGTTTCACTGGGCCAGTAATTATTTCTCAGTGTCTCATAGTTGGTGCAGTTTTGGAGGATATGTTCCACAGTTTGGGGCACCTGGGCACATGTACATAGATTAGTAGTACCAACCTTAAACTTTGTATACATATGACTTCGGAGTCGGCTATGTTCTTTTCTGAGATAGAAAATGGTGACTTGTTCCTTTCTGTTTTGCATGTGATAGTCATCATGTGGTGGTGTTTGTGGCTTCCTGTAGGTTTTTATCATGCTTTTCTTCTGATTATAGGTGATGGGTATGCCTGGTTGCTCCATTTCAGTGCCCTCTTTGGCCAGACGGTCAGGTTTCTCATTGCCTGGTATCCCACAGTGGGAGGGAATCCACTGCAAAAGTTACTCCGTGTTGTAAGCCAATTTTTGACAAGGCATCCTTAAGGTCTGGTAGTTTGTTGCACTGAAGAGCTTCCAGTACTGATCTTGCATCTGTGAGAACTATTACGGGGCAAGTATCAATTCTGGAGACTGATAGTTTTTCAGCTGTAGCAATAATTGCCTTAACTTTTGCATCATAGTTGTTGTAGTATTTTCCAGCGGGTATGGAAATCTTGTCAGTGGTGTTGTTTGGATATTCATATGTCCTCCTGCCCCTCCATTCTTTATGGCATTGTGTGCAGATCCATCTGCATACACACATATCCAGGTGTCACATGGATATTTGTCATCTAGCAAACTAAGTGTGGCCAATGATCTTACAGGACTGCTTTGCATCTCACCACTCTGTACACCTTTCACTTCAGTCTGAATTGTGTATAATCTGCTTCTTTCCATGGTGTATGCTATAGTGCAGATGATAATGGAGCGACTACAGTTGGAAGGTCAGGTATCAGCTTACGCATACGCTTGGCCTGATGAATGAAGCTGCTTCTTTTAAGCCATCTTAGTGCCAAGTTATTGAATCTCTCCTTCAGGAGATGGCTTATAGAGCTGAGGAATTTCTCTCCCAAGGTCATGACCTTTGTGTCTCTACATTCCTTTAGCACTTGAACACTGTCTTTCTGCATTTCTACTACTGGTGTGGACCTCATGGCACCTGTGATAATCCGTAGTGACTGATTTTGTACCTTGTCTAGATTATGCAGCATAGTGTTTGATGCTGTGCACCAATATGTTGAGCCATATTCTAAATGTGGTAGAATACTTTGCTGATATACATTCTTGAGGATTCTTTCATTAGCTTCTCATGTGGTTCCACTCAATTTTCTTAACATGGCTAGTTTTCTTCTGGCTTTTGCTTCTGCACTGTTGATGTGTTGCTTCCAGGCCAGTTTTGAGTTGAGTCACTCCTAAGTAAGTGGGTTGGTTGTCCATCCTTAAAGATATTTCATTTACAAAGATCTTACCTGCTTTCTGTTTAAATGAGAGAATGAATAGAGTGGTACTTAATTTCTCTGTGCTGATACTCACACACCATTTGTTTGTCCATGATGTCAAGATGTCTGCTGCTCTTTGGAGTCTCTGTGTAGCAACTGTCACGTATTCATCTGACAACCACATGACCAGATCATCTGCATACAGTGCTGCTCTGATTCCATAGGGAAGTTCCTTGACCAGGTCATTAATGAATACCAGGAATAGGTGAAAGGACTCCTCCTTGTGGTACCCCACGTCGCAGCAGTACTTTCTGGCTTTTGTGTCCATCCATTACTACTCTAGCTCTTCTATTGTGTAAATAGGACTTTATCCAGTTGTACACTCTTCCATTCACATTGCAGTTTCTTAGTTTCAACAGCAGACCTTTTTTCCATACTTTATCAAAGGCTTTCTTCAGGTCTATCCACACTGCTAGTACAAGGTTTTTCTCTTGGAATGCATCCTCAGTCTCTTGAGAGAGATAGGTCACTTGATCGTCTGTACTGTAGTACTGCCTAAATCCTGCTTGTTGTGGAATGAGAAGGTTTTCACTTTCGAAGTACCATTTTAGCCTCAGGTCAATGATGCATTCCATCATTTTGCAGAGGCAGCTTGTGAGACTGATTAGCCTGTAGTTGGAGGCTGTATCGCTATTTTTCCCTGGCTTCAGCAGTGGTACCATGCTTGCTTCCTTCCAGATTTGAGGTAACTTACCTGTGCTCCAGCACATATTGAAAATATCCAACAGCTTTCCACTGGTGCCATTCTCAGGTTCTTGATCATTTCATTGGATACTCCATCTGGTCCTGGTGATTTCCTTGGTTTCAGTTTACTGACTGCTAGATCTAACTCGCTGCATGTGATTGGTGCATCCATGACCTCCACTACTGTTCCTCTTCTTTCTGTGGGTCAATGCGCACTGTATGCTCTTTCTCTGGATGGATATCTATGTTGCAGGCTTGTGCAACATGTGAGCAAAAAAAAAGTGATCTGCTGCCTGCTTACCTGTAAGAGTTTTCCCATCCTCTATTAGTGTAATCTTTGTACTTCTTCCAGTACTCTCATCATTTAACTGTTTGATTAGTTTCCAGTTTTCTTCCATCCTTTTCAAAGTTTAGGGACTCTGTTTTCTCTCCTGTCTGGCTTGCAGCTTGGCTGTCTGAAATTTGGCCTTAGCATGTTGGTAATTACTGTGGTGTTCTTGGCATGGTCTATTTTCTGCTTGCTTTTGAGCTGTTTCCACATCATCATGGAGTTTTCCCAGCTCACTAGACCAGTATGGTTTATAGTCCCTACAAGTTCCTCTGGGAATGGTTTCATAGATGGCCTGAAGGATACAAGCACTGAATTCCTTCACCATGCTGTTAATATCCTTACTTTCTATGGACCGCTGTCCCACCAGGATACCTGTACGATATCTGTATATTGTCCAGTTTGCTTTTTTATAGTTCCATTTGGGGAGAGAGCTACTGGTGTTAAGGAGTTCATTTTCTATTGTCAGGAAGACTGGTCGATGGCCGCTACCTCCAAGATATTTTCCAACTTTGCGTGTAATGTTCCACTTCAGGTCTGGAGAGTGGAATGCCAGATCTGGTGTTGAGGATGTATGCTAAGCCCTTGAGTACAATTTTGGGGGAATCTATTGGCTGATTGATCAGGAGAAGTCCATTATCATCCTGCCAGCTCTCAACTTCCTCTCCTCTCTTGTCTATGTGGTCATAGCCCCAGCTCTGGGAATGGCTGTTAAAATCACCACAGACCATCAGTCTCTCTTTGTGCGGGATTGTTTCTGGAGCAAGTGGGCGGTCATTAGGACAGTAATAGTTAAGAAGGTGGAAGTCTGTATTACTGGTTTTTAGATGGATCATCTGGTATTCGGCTCCTTCCATGAACACTCCCACCTGACATGTGCCGATGTTATTCTTAACAAGTGTGAGTACTCCTCTTTTTCTTCTGTCCTGTCGGTCTGATCTAAAACACTGGTAGCCTCTGATTTTAAAGGCAGAATCTTTGGTTAGGTGTGTCTCCTGTATGCAGCATATACTTACCTGTTCTGCAAAGAGTATGTTCTCTAGTTCCACCTTTTTTGCTACAGCCATCTCTAACACTGCTGACACCCTCAGCATTCCACTGCATTATTTTAAGTTCTTTATTTTTGGCAGTTTTCTGCTGTTGAATTTTTTGGCCAGTGGCTCTACTCTCATGTCTCCTGGCTCCACAAGATGAACTGAGAGGACCTCTAGTAGCACTGGGTGGACCCTTTTGAGGCTGGGGGCCTGGCACTGCACCTGCCTGGTTAGTCTTCACAGGGTGAGCACTATGTTTGAAAACTGCAGATAGAGACATTTCAATAGCAATAATGCGTGTTACCCTGATTTTTGCAATGCGCCTTTTGGCTGGGTAACTCCGACTTCAGCACCTTTCCTTGCTAGGACGGACTGTGGTCTTGCTTGGACTGCCATGAAGACAGTGGTGTAGACTGGCCTGGACAAAACTTTGTTTTCAGCCCCTGGTGGCTGTACTTAAGTCCCTTCTCCATGTCAGACGGTTTTGAGACAGTTCCACAAAGACACTCCAACTTTGGGATGAGGAATCTGATGAATGCTTCAATGATATCCATTCCCCACCACCTATAGTCTACTGGCTCTGTTTTGTTTACATCATTCTGATAGCCATTGTTGTAAAGACCCATAGGCTTGTCATGTCCTGGATTCATTGGTTTCACGCCAGACTTTCCTCATCCCTGCTGGAGATCTCCATGTCCCCATCCGTCCACCAACCTGACATTACATTTTACAAAAATAACAATTACAATTAGTGTTGATTGCTACAAGTTTTTGGGCTACAGAGGTAGGTCAGAGTTTTTAAGCAAACAGATCTATGTTCCCTGTCTCACAAACACTATGTTAAGATAAGTGTGCTCTTACCACAGTTGTTCCCAGAGGACTTTCATTATTTTTGTTTTTTTCCTTGTTAATTCAAGTCATATTTTACTAGCCACTGAAGACAGGGTATGTTTCTTTCTTGCATTAATTTCACATTGCCACTGATAAGAGTTATGTCATCTGCAAAATTGGGTCTCATGTACCTAATCAATGCCCGTTTTACTTATGCAGCATTTTTTCAAATTTCAAGAACCTTGAGAACATATGGAATTCAAAAGTTATAAGAACAAAAACCAAATTAAGACTATTCAATTCAAATGTAATATCCACCCTCATTTATGCATGCGAAAGCTGGAAAACAACTAAAGAAACAGACAAGAAATTAGACTCTTTTGAAAACAAATGCCTAAGGAAAATACTCAGCGTCAAGTGGAACGAATTTAAGAATAATGCAGAGATATGACAGATGACTGAACAACAACCAGTCTCATGGGTGATCAGGAAAAGGAGATGGACATATGTTGGTCATGTGATGAGAAGAAATGATCAGAGAATCCCAAAACAAGCTATCAAGTGGAACACAACAGGCCAAAGAAAAAGAGGCAGACCGCGTGAAACTCTGAAGAGGACATTGTTAAGAGAGGCCAAATTAACAGGCATAAAATTCCTTGATGAGGGTGAAAGACTCGCCGAAGACAGGAAAAATTGGCGAACTACTTTGCGAGCCCTATGTGACGTTCAACGGCAAGGGAAGGATATAAGATATAAGATTTTTTCATTATGAAGTCTCTGGCAATTTCAAAAGCAAGGGAGATAATATACATCCTTGTATCATGCCTGGAACTATTCACTCATTTCATCTTCTGTGTTGACTGTGCAAACATATCCATTGTAGAGGTCCCTAATGATGTTGACAATCTTATAAGGTTTTCCATATATTCTTAAAATTCTCCACAATAAATCTCTGTGTTTGCTATCAAATGCCTTTTAAAATCTATGAAGCTCAGGATCTCCAAGTATTATTCTTAGAGTAAAGATCTGGTTGAGACAGCTTCTCCCTTTTCAAAATTCTGCTTCTTTTCTCATTGCAGCATCCACTATATCTTGAATGCTATTCAGAATAACTTTGCAAATACTTTTGACACAATTGATAGTAAAGTTACTCCTCTCCAGTTATTGCATTCACTAAGGCTGCCTTTTTTTGGTATTTTAACAATGGTTTCTTTTTTCCATTTAGAAGTGACCTTTTCTTCTTTCCAAACTTAATTAAACATTCTCTGTAGTTGGCTCAACAGTGATCACAATCTGTGTATAGGGAAAATAAAACTAAAACTGA
Organism: Achatina immaculata; assembly: GCA_009760885.1. Taxonomy (NCBI): domain Eukaryota; kingdom Metazoa; phylum Mollusca; class Gastropoda; order Stylommatophora; family Achatinidae; genus Lissachatina; species Lissachatina immaculata. The sequence goes on along the minus strand of CM019697.1, from coordinate 34,631,839 downwards.
AAACCCAACACAAGAAATCAATACACAGAAAGATAAACAGCCACAGCCTACAAGAAGAAAATACTAACAGTAATTTCAGTCAGGAACTTGCCAATCATTCCACAACACTCAGTGAAGTAGAGGAGATGGGTATAGATGAATTATGGAATTCTTACAGCACAGCCATAATCACAGCAGCAAAAGCAAGCACTGGACTGAAAAAAAAAAAAACAAATAGAAAAGCATGGATATCGGAAATCACATGGAAGTACATACATGAAAGATGAGCAGCTAAATCAGCCATGTTGAATTAGTCATGGCGAAAGCAACATACAAAGAAATAGACAATAAAGTAAAAAAGTTCAGCTAGAAGGGATCTTCTTCTTCTTCGTTCGCTTCTACCACCAAAACCGCACTGTGATCGTACTGAATTTACGCCTGTGGTCCTCGTTTGGTCCTGTGGTCTCCTGTCGTCCCCGAAAGGACCACACGAGATCCACGAGAGGACCACAAGGGGTTGAGAGTATCGCAGGGCTTTAGCCTGTATTCTTGGTGGGTCTCTGAAGCGGATTGCATGACACCGTGGTTTTCATTGCACCAGTTTAGTCTAGGGTTGGACTTTCTCACCAGAAAACCTCAGCGTGATTAGGATACATAAACATCCCCACCGGGTGAGAGGTGGTTGCCTATCTAGGCTGCCCTGGTCCAGTGTCTCCGACTTCAGCATTTTGTGGTCGTGGCCGCTACCCTTTCTAGTTGTGACCAGGATGGAGCTTTTGTCCAGAAGGATGAATCCTTGCCACTAGTGACTTCCACCCCTGGGTTGAGCCGGTTTAGGCATCTTATCGCAGTATGGGCGTATTTGGGACGTGACCGACCTCTACAGCGGAGGTGGCATGACATGTCTAGCCATCAAGTTCCACCCCTGGTGTTTGCCGGTTTAGGCATATTTCACAAGTGTAGGTGTATTTCGGACGTGGCCAGCCTCTAGAGCAGAGGTGCTATGGTATGTATAGCTCTCGCAGCGATACTACTGGACATACCGATTAAACTTCACTTTATCCTTTCCACCACCTTTTCACATCGGCACCTCACAACAACCTTTATTTCTTTTCCGCATTTTCTTCCTTGACCGGGAGGAGCTTCACTCCATGCGCGGCATCCGAAGAGTCTCGCCAGCAGTGTCTTAGCCTCTGGGACAAGCCGGTTCATGCATTTCACCCGATATGACTGCACTCAGGACGTGGCCGACCTCCAGACCAGAGGTGCCGTGATTTGACTGTTTGCTTCGCTTTATCCTTTCTACCACCTCTTCCGCAGTGATGCTGCGCGGCAACCCCATTTGCACCTTTCTTCATTGGCCGGGAGGAGTACCGCTCCACGCACGGCAGCTGAAGAATCTCGCCAACAGCGGTAGTTGAGCTACCAAATGTGCCACTCATCTACCCTAAGTATCTGGTTTTCAGGTGCCAGATATTCACCTTCGCCCCTTCTCCTGTCAGTTTAAACAGTTCCACCACTAGAAGGCCAGTTGCTGGACTTGGACTGTCAGAGGCTATTTGAGACACACGCCATGGAGACATTTAATTGGAGTGGAATGTGTATCCCCCACCCCACCTCCGGCTATCACAGTCCTTAGAACCTACTATTATATCTAAAAAAAGACCAATCCTTAGCAAAACTGGAACCCTATTAACATCAATTAAAGACCAAAAGCAAAGATGGGCTAAACACTTCCAAGAAATACTTAATCGACCACACCCAAAAGAATTACTAAACCTTGGAACTGACTTACCAACTACACAACTAAATGTCAACCTAGATGAAAGTACATTGCATGAAATTTAAACAGCAATGAATTTAATGCCTAACAACAAAAGCTGCAGGTGAAGATGAAATAACACCCGAAATGTTAAAAGCTATCAATAGTGACAACATGAGACAACTACAAAGAATGTTTAATAAGATTTGGAAAGAAGAAAAGGTCCCTTCTAAATGGAAAAAAGGAATTATTGTTAAAATATCAAAAAAAGGCAACCTTAGTGACTGTAACAATTGGAGAGGTGTAACCTTAGTATCAGTTGTGTCAAAAGTATTTTGCAAAAGTCATTTTGAATAGACTTAAAAGATATGGTGCAATGAGGGAAGAACAAACAGGATTTCGAAAAGGAAGAAGCTGTCTCGACCAGATCTTTACTCTAAGAATACTTGAAGAACATACTGAAAAGCAGAAACCATTAATATTGAACTTCATAGACTTTAAAAAAAGCATTTGATAGCATAAATAGAGATTCACTGTGGAGAGTTTATATGGAATACCATCTAAAAATACCAACAACATTAAGGTCCTCTACAATGGATATATTTGTGCAGTCAAAACAGAAGAAGGGATGAGCGAATGGTTCCAGATTGAAACAAGGATGTATACTATTCCCTTTGCTTTTTGGAATTTCAACAGACTTCAAAATGAAAAAATGCTGCACAGGTAACACAGGTATTGATAGGGTACATGGGATTCAACCAGAAGATCTTGATTTGCTCATGACATAACTCTTATCAGTAACAATGTGAATTCCATGCAAGAAAAAACAGATATCCTGTCTTCACTGGCTAGCAAAATAGGACTTGAAATTAATAAGGACAAAACAAAAAATAATGAAACTTCCCAGTAATCAGAAGAAGGACAGATGTTGAAGAAGTCAATCAATTTTCATACCTTGGTAGCTACACAGACCAGGATGGTGACACCAGAAAGGAAGTTAGAATTGCAAAAGCAGCATCAATCTTCAAGAATCTTGAGAACATAAGGCATTCAAAAATTATAAGCACAAAAACCATGTTAAGATTATTCAACTCATATGCAATATCCAACCTCATTTATGCATGCGAAAGCTGGAAAACAACTAAAGAAATAGACAAGAAATTAGACTCTTTTGAAAACAAATGCCTAAGGAAAATACTTGGTGGAACGAATTCAAGAACAATGCAGAGATAGATAGATGACTGAACAACAACCAGTCTCATGGGTGATCAGGAAAAGGAGATGGACATATGTTGGTCATGTGATGAGAAGAAACGATCAGAGAATCCCAAAACAAGCCATCAAAGTGGAACACAACAGGCCAAAGAAAAAGAGGTAGACCACGTGAAACTTTAAAGAGAACATTGTTAAAAGAGGCCAAATTAATAGGCATAAAATCCCTTGATGAGGTTGAAAAGCTCACCGCAAACAGGAAAAATTGGCGAACTACCTTGCGAGCCCTTTGTGATGTTTAACAGCACAGGAATGATATAAGATAAGATGTTGTTGGCTCATGTTGTCACTGTTAATGGTTAACATTTCAGCTGTTATTTCATCTTCACTTGCAGCTTTGTTGTTAGCCTTCAGATTCACTGCTGTTTCAATTTCATGCAACGAAATTTCACCTAGGTTGATATTTAGTTGTTGGATTGGTAAGTCAGTTTCAAGGTCTATCGATTCTTTTGGGTGTGGTCAATTAAGTAGTTCATTGGTGCTAGGAAATTATTCAGCATCAAAGCTCTGGACATTCCCTTTCCCTCACTTTTAGATGAAGCAAATAACTGACAGGTTGCAGCTGTACTCATAAAGGAAACCGGAACGTGACTAGATGCTGCAGTGTACTTGACTATGAAGCAGGACTCACTTTTGGTCAAACTTACGGTCCTATATGAATCCAGAAGTTCCCTCAGTTGACAAGTGCAAGACTGAAATATTTCTCAGTTGACAAATAAAAGACTGAAACATCTCTCAGCTGACAAGTATAAAAATGAAACATCCCTCAGTTTACAAGACTGAAACATTCCTCAATTGACAAGTACAAGACTGAAACATCTCTCAGCTGACAAGTATAAAAATGAAACATCCCTCAGTTTACAAGACTGAAACATCCCTCAATTGACAAGTACAAGACTGAAACATTCCTCGGTTGACAAGTACAAAACTGAAACACCCCTTAGCTGACAAATATAAAACTGGAACATCCCTCAGCTGACAAGTACAAGACTGAAACATTCCTCATTTGACAAGTACAAGACTGAAATATTCCTCACTTGACAAGTACAAGACTGAAATATTCCTCATTTGACAAGTACAAGACTGACAAATCTCTTGGCTGACAAGTAAACCAGTATAAAAATTTATGAAGCATAATGTGGATATGAATATCTCTAAGATGAATTTGCCTTTTGAAAGTTTAAAAAAAAAAACTCAAATGGAACTAATCAAACACAAAAAGATAAACAAGTAAATAAGAAACAAATGAGTAAAATAAACATGGCGACACATACAGTACATACTTTATGAAGTGTTCTTGGGTGTGCATTCCGGTAAAATTTGTTCCACTTCAGGTACAAAGGTAAGTATTTTGTCTTATCTCTCAACATCTGAAAGAGTACATAATTCAATCGAAACACTTTCCTTGGATTCAGCGCTCGTCTGTACTTAAATCTACACTGAGGCCAGCCGTGAAGGATATTGCACACAACAGCAATTGTGTAGGGTATCATCAGAGCTGAGGCTGCTAACAGAAGAGTGCCACGAAGTACACGCAAAAACATTGTCATACCTAGGAGGGGACAAAGTTATACAAAATATTAAAATTGATATAATTGTTTGCACACATTCACTCTAGCCTTACACAGCTCTTGCACAGGCTGTAATGTAGGGTTGACTTGGGGCATTACCAGAAATCATTTGTAAAATAATTTTAATGACTGGACTTTTCATCAAGGCCACAGGCTAAAGACAATCAATTATCCTAAAATAGGAAGTCTTTCTTTTTATATAATGGGGAAATATGACATAGTTTGCATTATAGCTAACAAATATAGAAAGTTAGGGAAAAAAGTAGGTTTGATGCAGCACATGTTACAGGTACAAAAAAAACGTAGAAAAGTAGGTGTGTGCAGCATATGTTACAGGTACAAAAAAAAGTACAGAAGTAGGTGTGATACAGCACATGTTACAGGTACAAAAAGTAGAAAAGTGGGTGAGATACAGCATGTTAACTCAGGTACAAAAAAGTAGAAAAGTAGAGATACAGCATGTTACAGATACCAAAAATAGAAAAGTATGTGAGATGCAGAATATGTTACAGGCACTAAAGGTAGAGAATTAGGTGAGATGTTGCAAAAGTAGAAATATAGATGAAATTCAGGTTGTGTTAAAATTTTCAAAGACAGAAAAGTAGGAGAGATTCAGCTTGCCTTAAAACTTTAAAACATAGAGAAGTGGGTGAGATTCAGCTTGTGTTAAAGTTTTTTGAACATAGGGAAGTAGATTCAGCTTGTATTAAAATATTCAAACATATAATAGCAGGCAAGGATCAGCTTGTGTTATAACTTTCAAACACAGAAAACTATGTGAGATTCAGCTTGTGTTAAAACTTTCAAATAGAGAAAAGTAGGTAAGATTCAGCTTGTGTTAAAGTTTTGAAACAGAAAAAAAGTAGGCCCAATGTTGCATATATTATTGCCATCAAAGATAAATAAACTTCACTGGGTGAAACAAATGACAGCAAAATATACATTTTTTATTAATTTTCTTGTAAGTTAATGTCTTGCTAATACTAATGTCTAAAGATCTGCGAAATTCATATCAGTATTCAGCTGAATTTTTTTAAAAATTTGAATAGTAAAATTTCAGATATTAACACATATTTTTTTCAGAAATTGGAGAAAAAAAAAAGTAATCATTAAAAAAAAAACTGTATGTGACTAAATAGTCTAGACATTACAGGAATAAAAAGAACTTTAAACTTCTGACATCTGAGGATAGTTGCCAGAAGTTGGTGAGATTTTATGTTTAACTGTATCATGAGGTCGACTACATTACTAGAACATTCATCTTATTATTTCTATAATCTCCCCTTATATCCTCACGCACCACAGCTAAGATCAGCTGTTACTGAATCAACTGACCACACTATTCTTTCTGTCCAGCATCATGCCATTCTTGATGGTTGTCGAGTGATAAAGACAACAGTGTATTACTTTACTTAAATACTGAAGGTTTTAAAATTGTTTAAATTTTCAAACTATTAAGTTTGAAGTAATGTTAGACTAATTATACTTAGTACTATCTCAGAAAATTTCTATGACAATTTAATGCTATATAATTGTCAATGAAATATTTCATTTTAAATTTTTATCAAATTTCTCTTTATATATATAGCAATAATTTCATACATGTCCTTACTTATAAATTTAGCAAATATGTTTTGTAATTGTAATTGTAACTGTACCAGACTTAGAAGAAGTCATCTACAGTATCATGCTTCTATGAAATAACAAAGCAACAGGTTCAGATGGAATTTCTGCAGAACTGATTAAGGAAGGATGTCTTAATCTATATGAACAGATATGTGCACTAATACAATAAATATGGAGAGAAGAAAAACTCCCTAGTGAATGGGGAGAATTATTACTGATCCCAGTATTCAAAAAAGGTGATAAGAGCAAGTGTGAAAACTACAGCGGACTATCCTTACTACAAACAAGCTACAAAATACTATCTATTACACTTTTAAAAAGATTTAAACCATACAGTAAGATGTTAGGAGTGTTGTCCTTGTCAGGACAGATTTGTGTGTTTGAGAGATACGTTGTAAGTTCACTATATTGTAAGTAATTGTTTTTACTTGCTTACTGTTGTCAGGCTTTTCTTCCCTTTGAACTACGCACCTGGGAAGCTCTTGTATTGCTTGTTAAATCACACTGCCATGTTGGCAGTTCATTTCCCTTCCTCATCTCCATCTTCCACCATTCATTTTTTCACTTAATAAATGCTTAATCTGTATCTTGAAACTTAGTCTATTCATTACCTACATGGAGTTCTTATCTGTTAGTCCTGTTGAATGAGTGGGAGTCCTGTACAAGTTTTCATTACATGACACTTGTTTTTGTTGTGGCACCTGCAAACCTGGCATTGTTGTTGTGTCGCTCGGGGTTAAACCATAGTGACAAGATTGCCTTTTTGATAAAGCAGTGTTACCAACTCTTACAGGCAACAACAACATGTAAGTCTTTCTAATATAATTAAAGTCCACAAAAAGTCAATATCTCTGACTCTGTTTACTGCCACAGAGGCATTCGCCTATAGTTTATGTAAATAAGGTAGACAGAGGTGTATGGTGCAGTTTTACAAAGTGAGAGAGGGAGTGAGTAAGGTGAGAAAAAAACGAATAGAAAGTATGAGAATGTATAAATGAAAAACATACAACATTCGATATTTCAGCGTGAGCCTTATTCGAGGATACATACACAACGAAACAAAAACATGAAGAACTTATCTGAATGTGTCTTCCTCAAGTCTTCCTCCAAGTTCTATTTCCTACTTGGAGGAAGACACATTCAGATAAGTTCTTCATGTTTTTGTTTCGTTGTGTATGTATCCTCGAATAAGGCTCACGCCGAAATATCGGATGTTGTATGTTTTTCATTTATACATTCTCATACTTTCTATTCGTTTTTTTCTCATCTTACTCACTCCCTCCCTCACTTTGTAAAACTGCACCATACACCTCTGTCTATCTTATTTATTTAAACCAGTTTTACTGCAGTCGCCATCCCTTTTATCTGTCCTATAGTTTATGCCGTGTTGGCATAATTAGTAATATATATCCACAAAGAACTCCTTCTACACTAGTACTATAAAAGGTAATCAGAAAAGTGAAAGATACAAGCAGTACAGAAGAACAAGCTAAAATACTAAATGCTGATGACATCAACCTAGTAGGGGAAACTATGCAAGAAGTCATCAATACCTGAGAGATGTGGCACTAAAAGTGGGCTTGACCATTAACCAAGATAAGACAGAATATATGAAGATATAACGAGACCAGAGGCAGAATGATCTAGATTATATATATATATACTCACGGAAAAAAGTAAGTGTGCAGTGGTGTCAAACGCACCAATCACACTGTCATGAGTGAAATGAAATGAAATCAAATTTAGCACGAAGTTTTGTCTCAATGTTGTCCACTTCTCTGTGCTGCATGAAGTTGATCACACTATTCATGGGGAGATAACCACAGCTCCAATGAAATCACATGCAGTGATTCATGACTGGTTACTGACCACGGATAAAATGAAGGTAAGTATGTAATTTTGTTCTCAGAGATCTCTTCACATAATCACTGAAGAAAGGAGTAGTGGAATTCTAAAATAAACATCTTTTTTTTATCATGCCAAAGACTGAATGAACATCCACGAGAAATAGCTGTTGGGATGTTAATTGCTGGATCAACATTAGCAGCAGTATCTCAACATTTTAATGTTCATAGAAACACAATATTATGTCTTCAAGTTCATTTTAACCAAAATGGTTCCATTGCTGACCACCATAGAAGTGGTAGACGATGAGTTACCACCCTTGCACAAGACCGCTACATCCACCTCATGCACCTTCGTAAAAGGTTTCTCCAGGCAACATGGACTGCCAGCAACAATCTAGGTTTAAGACATGTATGGGGCAGGACAGTGCAGAACAGACCTAGAGAGAGAAAAATCTTTTACCTCATAGGCCTGCAGTTAGACCAGTACCGACAGTTCACCACAGACAAACCCACTTGACCTGGGTCAGGCACCATGTGGCATGGCCCTATCATCAATGGAGATGGATCCTATCCACTGATGAGTCCAGATTCTGTCTGCAAGGCCATGATGGGCATGCTTTAGTGTACAGGAGAAGAGGAGAACCCTTTGCGAATAACTGTGTGCTAGAGATGGATTGGAAGAGAGGAGGCAGTGTAATGGTTTGGGGAGGAATTTCCTATGCTGGCCGAACAAATCTAGTCTTCCTCAATGGCAACCTTACAGGTTTACGATATAGGGATGAAATCATTACATGCCACGTAATGCCTTTTCTGGATGCTAATGGACAAGGCATGATGATACTGCAGCAGAATAATGCTCGTCCACATGTCACATGTGTGGTCAGGGACCACTTTCAACAGCATCAGATTACTGTCTTGCTATGGCCAGCAGTTTCACTGGACCTGTCACCTATCAAGCACATTTGGGATGAACTGGACCGCAGGTTGCGAAGACAACACAATTGTCCTAGAAACCACCAAGAATTAGCCCAAGCATTGCAAGAAGAATGGAATAACATGCCTCAACAATTGATACGTGTAATTGGTTCGATGAGAAGGCGGTGTCAAGCAGTGATAACTGCCCGAAGAGGACACACACGATAATGAAACCCTGATTTTCTTTTCTTGGGGTGGTGAGCTACATTAAGTGAGTTTTTTCACTTTTTTTGTGACATGTGACTGGCCTGAAAGTTATCATTTTATCTGTTATTAGATAATCAAACATAATGTGTGCCAAATTTCATTTCAGTCATCACCTGAGCACGTTCACGTTGCTTTTTAAAGCATTGCACATTTACTTTTTTCAGTAAGATATGATCATTAGGAAAGCAGAAACATACAAATATCTAGGCACAACCTCCATCAGAAGCAACATAGTAAGTAAGGAAACTAAAAGCAGAGTACAGATAGGGAATAAAATATACTTTGCCTTGCCACACCTGTTAAAATCCAAAATCCTATTTAAAAACACCAAAATAACAATCTACAGAACTTTAATAAGGCCAGCCATCATGTATGGATCAGAAATATGGAGTATAACAAAGAAAGATGAACAACAAGTGCAGATCTTTGAGAATCTAAGAAGAATCACTGGGCCCATAAAGGATATCAACAATGGAGAATGGAGAGCTAGAAAGAACAATGAATTGAACAGCTTATTTAAATCCCAACAAATTATAAACATTTTGAAACTGAACAGACTACGCTGGTTTGGGCCATGTAGAAAGAATGGAAGAGAACAGACAAACAAATATTGCGTATGCACGAAAGATGAGGGAAACAATACCAAGGGGTAGACCAAGAAAGAGATGCAAAGACAACATTGATGAAGATATAAAAGAAATTGCTGTCACCAACTGGAGAGAGAAGATTAGGAATAGAGAGAAATGGAGGTGTAATTTATCTGCAGCAATGGGCCTTAATGGCTCGGAAAGCTGAAGAAGAAAAAGAATTGTAACTGTAATCAGAAACTGCCATCCCTGCACTCCAGGCATTCCCACATGTGCTCCGCCTTCTGTTCCAACATCCACTCAAGTGTGTTTCTGCTGATGGAGCCAGTCACACACTGGTTGTGGGTAACACGTTAAACCACTTCTTTCGGGAAAAAATCCACTTCCCCTCTTCTACCCCAATTCAATCATCCTACTGATGTGATTGTCATCATTCAACCTGATTTTTTTTTAATGTTAAAAAATTTTTTTTTTCCACCACTGTACCATTTTGTGGGCATCTAAGTGACAAAGTGGTTAGTGTAATAGTCTCTCATGGCGAAGGTTGGGAGTTTGAATCCGAGCAGAGGCACCCCAGTCACCCAGCTGTAGAAATGTGTACTCAACTTCTTCTGTATCTGGGAAAGGCGGTCAGGTGTGATGCTGACCACATCACCCTCTAGTGTGTTGACAGGTGGAGGAAAATATTGACCTAACACCATATCCCCATGTGCCTCTAAGGCATGACAGGGCTACCTTTACCTTTATCCCATTTTGTACTTATATTTATATTTTGTCATTCAAACATTTGAATATTTATATTCGACTAAATATTACAATTTTTCCCCAGAAGTCCAGCCCCATGTCCTCATTGTAAGAGAAGGTAACAACCAAGTAAGGGACCGCTGGGTTGGGTGAAGTATGGTGTGGGTTTGTCCCACAAGGCCGCTATGGTAGCCATGAAGGCCATCCCATATTACTCAGAAAATGGCTGGCTAAAGGGGCTGTGGTGAAGCTATGACAGGCCTAGCAAGACTAGAATCAAGAATGGAGATAAAACGGACTGCCTTACATGGAAAACAGACTGGCAATCCCAAAACAAAATAGCTAGAACAACATTAAAAATCAGAACTTAGAATATCACAGACTGCCCAACAAGGAACCAGAAATTATGGAGTTCATGAACAATTAAAAATATATATATTATGGGCTTAACAGATGTAAGTTAAGAAATATTTGATATATATTTAATTGTATATTTGTATTATTTGTCGCATTCAATATGGATACAGATGCGGTTGATTGAAACTTACTATGATTGATTTAATTATGAATGCACTTGAAATACTCATGTCATTTTCGATCTTCTCTACCTCACTCATACTACTGTACTTCGGTAGAAGGTGCTAGATATATATATATTTGTATATAGGCATTCAATCTTCACTACTCCATGGTAGACTTGTGGGCCGTTCGTACATAACTCCTTTAAATGAGGCTCAACTATCAACCCAGAATTCACTCAACAATAATGCTGAATCACTCAACAAAGTGCATCAAATGCTGATCACCTAACATTTAATGAATGACACATCATAATGATGTTGGCCGATGAAATCATGCTGGTGAAATATATAATGTCATACCTCAAACTGATCAGCAAAACAAGAAGAAGAAGAAGAAGATCATCCACCCTGATGAAGAAAAACAAGTTGCAGAAGTAAACTACATACCTGAAAGAAAAATGAGCATCAGACTTGTGAAAAAGAGAAAATATCAACACACATACAGATCTATGCACCATGCAATGATAGCTATTCAGAGGAGGAAAGGACAGAGTTTTTTTTACAAAATGAGTGAATACATCAACAAAATACTCCAAAAAGATGATTTAACTGTCATGGGTGATTTCAATGGAAGAGTTGGTGAAAGAATAACATCATGGAAGGAATACTTAGGAACATATAGCGACCACGACACTGAATGTAATAGCAACAGGGAAATGCTGCTCAAGCTCTGCACCGAGCATGGTCTCGTCGTTACAAACATCTCGAAGAAGTCATCTTAAAACGTGATATAAAAAGAGCAATCCTAAACAAGCTTCATAAACAGATTTTGTACTGATAAGGAAACATCGAATGAGAACTATCAAAGACTCTAGAGCCTTCCCTAATATCAGCACAGACACAGACCACTGACCAGCAATTATGAGACTAGTCACACCACAGAGAGGAAAACTCTGCCGTCCAAAGCAGGTGAACATTATTAATCTAAAAAAATTGGAAGACATTTCAATACAAGAAACAGTGCGCTTAGATAAGGAGGAAATGCAAAAATTAATGCCAGAAGAGATCAGTAGCATAAATGAAGAATGGGAAAATGTTAATCAAGTATAACAAAACCACTCAAATACAGATGTGGTATTAAGAAATTTGGGAAAGGGAGAAAGAGAGGTACCATCTATTGGAATGACACAGTAAAATAAGGTATAAAACACAAGAATGAGACACTCAAGAACTGGCAGAAGACTATATTAAGTATTGCAAAACAAGAAGAGGAACTAAGAGAATAGTCAAAGTAGCAAAAAATGAATCTTGGAAGAATTATGGGGAACACCTTACACAGCTATGCACAACGTCACCTAGACAACTCTATAAAAGTGTGAAGAATATGAGACTCTGAGATGAACATTACAACCCAACCAACACTATCAAAGATAAAAGTTGGAAGCCCATCTTTAATGAAAAAGCTATCAAACAAAGATGGGAAGAATACTTCAAGGAGCTTCTCAACCCAATTGGAGAAACAGAACAAGAAAATACCTACCAACTAAAATCTAGCAAAAGAACTAGAGCCACCAATACTAAATTGTGAAATTAAAGAAAGTGATTAGAAGAAGTCTACAAAACAGAGAGGCAGGAGTCAATGAGCTAATAGCAGAAGCCATGCAAACATGTGGAGAAACTGATATAAAATGGCTGGGAACAATTTTTAATAAAGCATGGTCTCAAAGGAAGGTCCCAGAAGATTGGCAGAGTTAGTGCGATCCGCTCTTGTTCTGCTGATGTACGATCTCGGAGGGTCCTAGAACAGCGCCTTATTTTCCAGGCTGGCTGTCTCCACCCAGCTGGAATTAACAATGTCTTCAGCTTTCTGTAACTTCTTTAATTTTCCACTCCCCCCCCCCCTTTTTTTTTTACTCTACTTTCTTTCTCCTGGCTACCCCTCCCTACCACCACATTCTTTTCTTCTCTGGCAACATATTGGTGTTTATAGGGTCTTGTCCTATTCACCAGTTTCACATTTTCTCCCTGCAGGTGTTTATGTTCTTCAATCATTATCTCTCCGCTTCCCTTTCACCCTCCCCCCGACACCTCCTCTAGCAGCTATCATGTTTATATTGCTTTTCTTCCCAGCCCTTTCTACCATTTGTTTTCCTCCTCTCTTTCCACCTCTTCTTTACGACTGGCTCTATCGGCATATCCTTTGTGTGGCCTGCATGGTCCCTATGCATCTCCTAAGACATGCATTTCTCTGTTTTCTACTTTTGGAGGAGGCCATATTAACATAAGTTCTTCATTTAGTTATTTGTTTTTTGTCTCGTTGTGCATGTAACCCTCGAAAAAGGCTCATGCTGAAATATCGGATGTTGTCTGTTTTTCATTTATACATTCTCATATTTTCTATTCATTTTTTCTCACTTTACTCACTCCCTCTGCCTCTTTGTAAAACTACATCATACACCTCTATCTACCTTTATCATGCAAAGATTTTAGAAAGCAGAACGAGACAAGTTATAGAAACTCAACTGAGCAAAGCAAAATTTGCATTCAGAAAAGGAAGAAGTTGCACTGATGTAATATTTGTGCTTTCACAAGCCTGTGAAAAAAAGCTACTGAATATAACCAAGAACTTATCATCTTTGTGGACCAAGAAAAAGCTTTTGACAGGGTTAAAAAAAAAACAAGCTGTGGGCAGTATTACAGGAATACAGTATACAGGGACATCTGCTGAAAAATGTAATGTCATACACACATAGTCAAAATGCAGTAAGGACAACAGCAGGCAATACAGACTGGTTCAATGTAACAACAGTAGTCAGACAGGGCTGTGCACTGTCACAATTACTATTTATAACTCATATGACCAGATATATCTTAATAACAACAGTTAAAGACATAGTTCCAGTAAAGAAAACACAAAAGAATGGATGGATTACAGCAGACACACTAGAACTGATAAAACAACATAGAGAAATGAAGACGCAATGGAAAGTGACAAACAACAACAAAGAGGAATGTAAATCTTTAACAAAAGAAGTACAGAGAAACATAAGAAAAGACAAAAACCAATACATACAAGATTGTTGTGAAAGAATAGAAGGACATCAGAAGTGTGGAAGAGATAGTGAAATGTTTAAAGAAATGAAGACTTCTTGTGAAAGAATAGAAGGACATCAGAAGTGTGGAAGAGATAGTGAAATGTTTAAAGAAATTAAGACAATGACGAGAAATGTTGCACCTAAGCTAAATGTAATTTGTGATGATATGGGGAAGACCTTGACAGAGACAGAGGAAATTCTAGAAAGATGGAAAGAATATTACAGAGGAATTTATGAAACAGCCAACTGTGAAAGTAGAAATAAACAGTATGAATTATTATTGGAGGAGAAAGAACCCAAACCGACAACTGAAGAAGTTTTATGGGCAATAAAGAATCTGAAAAATAGTAAATCACCAGGATGTGATGAGATAACAGCTGAATTTATTAAAGCAGGAGGAAAAGAATGTGCAACAATCTGTCATGAACTATGTAAAAAGTTATGGCATTCAGGTATTTGGAAACAGAATAGAGAAGAACTGTATTCATACCACTGCCAAAAACAGATAACTTGAAATTATGCACAAAACTACAGAACTGTTGCCCTGATTAGTCATGCCAGTAAAATTCTGTTAAAAATCATAATTGATAGACATTGTAAGAAAATAGAAGAAGTCAATATGGTCCAAACTGGTTTTAAGCAAGGAAGAGGATCAAGAGATCTTATATTTATTATAAGATTATTAATAGAGAAATGCAGAGAGTTTAATGTGAATCTATCTTTTATAGATTATTCAAAGGCATTTAATTGTGTACAAGACCAGAAATTTTGGGAAATAATGGGGATTTCCAACACATTTGATACAATTAACATCACTGCTGTATCTAGACCAACAGGCAGCAGTAAGAATAAATGGTGAAACAACAACTTGGTTTGACATAAAACAAGGGGTCCGTCAGGGGTGCATATTGTCGCCCTACTTATTTAACTTGTACACTGAAAAATAATGAGGAATGTTAGAGAAGATGTAGATAAAGAATAGTATGATGCCATAACAATTGGAGGTTAAGAAATACCAGAGATTAGATATGCTGATGACACAGTATTACTGTTCACAACACAAAAAGGAATGGAAAAACTCATTCTGCCAGTCTGTAAAAACAGTGAAGAGCAAAACCTTTATCTTAACGCAAAGAAAACTAAATTGAAGACAAATGACAAAACAAATAAAGCAGCTGAAATATGTATCAATGAGGAAAAATTGGAAGAAGTGGAGAGTTTTGAATATCTTGGATCACTACTAACTAATAATGAAAATACAATGAGGGATATTAAAAGGAGGAGATCTATCGCACTTCAGAAAGTAAAACAACTAAAAAAGCTGTGGAGAGGAACAGACAGAGCTACAAAAATAAGATTTTTAAGGGCATGCATCTTTCTCATCAGAACACATGCCTGTGAGAGCTGGACACTTAACAAAACAGTTGAGAAACACATAAATGCCTTTGAATATAAATGCTACAGAAGAGTTCTTCAAATATTATGGACACAAAAAAAGAACAAATATATCTATACTACAAGAGCTTAATATTGAAGAAGGCTGGCTAGTAAAGAGGGTTAAACAAAATATTTTGGACACATTAAACATCATGACAATCTAGAGAAGACCGTCTTGGAAGGATACATAATGGGAAAAAGAAAGAGAGGAAGACCAAGGCGAAGACTGTTGCAAGACATTGTTGGAGATCTGCAAATGGATGCATCAGCAGCAGGGCATCTTGCTTACAACCGAGACACCTATAGGAATGCTGTTAGGAAGGCAAAGTTCTACAAGGGACATGCAAATGACTGACTGAATCCATATGGAAAGAATAACAAAAGAACCAAACCAAAACCCACTAGACCCACTAGAACTGAACAAACTAATGTTCACAGATGACTAGCATATAGCACACAGGGACCCAAATTGCTTACAAGATCATATGAATAATGTCCATCAGAGTTGTAAACATTATGATATGAAAATCAATACTGCCAAAATAGAGACCATGAAAGTTAGCAGAATGCCAAGCCCACCGAATGTACAATAGAATCTCTCTTAACTGGCATCCAGTTAACCAGCAATACTAGAACAACAGCACTTTTGAAGATCTTGATTTAAACCAGAAATTTAGGCCTATGAGATAAGAAAAATATGCAATGGGTTTGCATTCTGGCAACACTGGCATATGTATAACTGAGTCATGTGGGGTATATGACTCCTGAAAATATGCTTCACACAATACTTAATAATAAACACAATAAAAAAACATAATTATAGATTTTGGATTTAGAAACACATTCGGGGAAGATTAGTGTTAGTGAAGAGGAGGTGCTGGCTTGAGTGGATACTTGAGTGGATAATTCCATTCCCATCACTCTCTCCCTTGATAATGATGAAATATTCAAATGTATACCGGGAAAGGAGAAAGATGATGAGGATTAAGATAACAATGTCAGCACACAGATCAAGAAATTTATGTGGAAGAAAGTTCATAAAGGATTACAAACTTTCATAAGATTTGCTTTGCAATGTTCATCTATGCCAGCACATGATGTTATGAAACTTCAATGTGTACACCATGAATTTTTAATCCAACAATTTTGTAAGCAGGCAGACATTTCAAGTTATGTTATGTCATTACACTAATAAGATCACAACAACTTTCATGTGTTAATAATGTTCTTTAATTTTTCAATGCTGCTTAAATCTGACTTTGTGAAATATAAAATTATGTGTATGTGTTTTTTATTTTTTTTTTAAATCCGCACAATTTTTTTATGTTATTTATTTAATTATGGCCAGTAGATCAAAAAACACAACCAATGAACTTCGCATGCTGCAATTTCTATAGATGGCATCACAAAACATGAACAAGTAAGTTCTCAAAATATATATTGAAGTATCCAGCACAATCTTGTATCCAGAATCGGGGAAGTCCCACTGCTGTCAGTTAAGAGAGATTCTACTGTATGCACTGAAGACAGCAAAATACAACAAGTAAAACAATTCAAGTATCTTGAATGCATGTTCACAGAAGATAGAAAGCTTGATAAAGAAACTGGTGTTAGAATATAGAGTCAATGCTGTTACATACCAGCTATCCCTGCTGCTTACATACTCCAACATCCAACTTGAAACTAAGAGAAAGCTAATTAATAGAATATTCATAGCAGCGTTGTGCTACTAATGCCAGACATGGGCACCTAATAAGAAACAACAGAATAAAATAACCACATGTGAAATGAGATGTCTTAGGAAAGTAGCAAACATTACCAGGTTTGACAATCTAAGAAATGACAACATAAAACAGATGGTAGGAACTACACCATGTCTACGAATGAGAGCAAAGGATCAATTGGTTCAGCCACTTAATGAGAATAACACACAACCAGATGCAAGAGCCTTCAACCATATAACTATAGGACACGGATCAAGACGAAGACCCATAAAGAGATGGACAGATGGTATCAGAGAAACACTCACTAATTATGGCATGACTGTCACTGAGGCCACCCATTTGCCCAAAAACACCAATGGTGGTAGGTTGCATTTGATTATTTCACGCTCTCGCAAGCAACACAGCGATCGTTATGATATTTGATATGGAGCTGTATTTCTGCACTGCTGGATAAAGAAAAACAGCTTCACTGCTATAGCCAGATCCTTGCTGAACAAGAAATCATATGACACAGCAAATGTCAGGACCATCTGTCCCAACATTGCATGCCCTCCTTGGAGAAAATAGAAGTTCCCAGACCTAAAAGCAACCATCACTGGGATTGCAAATAAGAACATCCAGACTGCAAAAGAAAGATCCTGGCTGAAAACTTTATTAAAGAACATTATGAGCAGCTCCTGGACACATGCTTACACAGATGGGTTAGCAATCAATGCAACAACAGATGGGGGTGCAGGAGTCTTCTTGATGCTGAACTGTGGTGAACATATGAAACTGTCAGTTGCTACTGGAAAGTAGATGAGGCAGAAGCATTTAAAACAGAAGTAGAAACTTTGATGGCAAAGGATGTTGCAGACAGCCAAGTTGTCCCGCTCACAGATGCTCTATAAGTTATAACAGCATTGGTAAGTGGGAAAAACACAGAACATGCCTTCTATAACATGGCACAAACACATCTTTACAAGAGTTGTACAGTGAATATCATCTCACTGTAACATCCAAGGAATGAGGAGACCAAGGCACTGACAAAGTGAGGTGGAGAACTCCCCCAGGCTGACACAAGCCTATCATATGATGAAGCCAAAATGCTGATAAAAGGCAAATACAAAAACAAATGGAAAAAACATTCAGGACACCAGAAGAATGATGCCTACTACAAGCTCAGCAGAGAATAACAAGTTAAGATCTTTAGACTCAGAACAGGCCACAACAGGCCAATACATCTGTTTCAAAGATTATAACAAAGCATCTGACAGGGTGAAAATCTGGTCACTTTAGTAATAGTGACTATCATAAAATCATCTATGTATTTGTCACTGAGTATCATCAGACCACTGTCTGTATTTGCTCAATGAAGAATGCTGTGATTCTGGCATATGATGTATATGAGGGATTTCAAAGAAAAGACAAAACTATAATTGTGGTACTTGATCTTGAGGATGCATACAACAGAGTGGATTATACAATGCTGTTGACACTTCTGATGGAGTTTGGGGTGGATGCAAGATTGGTTCGATGGATAGCTTCAATGCTGTTGAGGTGATCGGTTGCCTTAGGATACAGAACATGGATCTCAGAGCCCAGAACCACTGCTACGGAGATGCCTCATGGGTCTCCCTTGTCTCTTGTGCTATTCAATGTATATTCTACTGGCATTGCACTGTTATTTGAAAATGGTATGGAGAGACAACTGACCTATGCTGATGGTATATTAACGTATGAGCACGGGAGGTATAGAGAGGAATTAGCCTCAAGAATGCAAAGCAGGGTGGACCAGATAACAAGCTGGTGTAAGGATAAAAATATGATAAACCCATAAAAAGCCAGCATCCTGTGGTGCTCATTAAATAACAGAATTGTAGGATCTGAGTTCCAATTATGAAGTGTCAAGGCCAAGATATTAAGAGATCACATTTGATTGTTCACTGTCCTTTGCACACCATGTGGACAATGCAATAGTGTCGGACAAGCCACAGCTTCTTACAAGTTACAGCTAAGTGCTCTATTCATTTTATATTATTTTTTTAACACAGCATTCATATGAATTTATACTTTATCTCCTCTCTCTATTTCTTTGTCCTGTGTGTTTTTGTATGATTAAGGCTTACAATGAAACATCACAACTGTGTACTCATTAAGTAATAAAGCTGTTCCTACTTTTTTCCTAGTTTATACATTTTGGTATCACAGCTTTACTGCAGTGGCTCCACTTATAGTTATATACTTATACACTAATTACTGTGTGTTAGGAAAGTGTTGGGAGAGGTTAGGTTAATGGCCACAGTGGGTTTTCCACAGCGCACTCTATCCTTGCTGATGCATGCGCTGATACTATCATCACTGGAGCATGGTCTTAGCCTGCTCACTCTGTAAAATGCACAATGTGCTGAACAGACTAAAGCATGTACAAAACGAGGCAATGAGAGAGGTCTTGGGTTGCACCAGGGATACTCCGGTGGCGGCCATGAGCTTTCTGCTTGATATGCTGAGTGTGAGGTCTAAACACAAGCTCAGGTAAAGGCATATATCAGGATTGCTGGCATGAGCTTTCTGCTTGATATGTTGAATGTGAGGTCTAAACACAAGTATGCTCAGGTAAAGGCATACATCAGGATTCCTGGCATGAGCTTTCTGCTTGATATGTTGAATGTGAGGTCAAAACACAAGTATGCTCAGGTAAAGGCGTTGAATGTGAGGTCAAAACACAAGTATGCTCAGGTAAAGGCGTTGAATGTGAGGTCAAAACACAAGTATGCTCAAGTAAAGGCATACATCAGGGTTGCTGGCATGAGCTTTCTACTTGATATGTTGAATGTGAGGTCAAAACACAAGTATGCTCAGGTAAAGGCATACATCAGGGTTGCTGGCATGAGCTTTCTGCTTGATATGTTGAATGTGAGGTCAAAACACAAGTATGCTCAGGTAAAGGCATACATCAGGGTTGCTGGCATGAGCTTTCTGCTTGATATGTTGAATGTGAGGTCAAAACACAAGTATGCTCAGGTAAAGGCATACATCAGGGTTGCTGGCATGAGCTTTCTGCTTGATACGTTGAATGTGAGGTCAAAACACAAGTATGCTCAGGTAAAGGCATACATCAGGATTGCTGGCATGAAGGATCATACTCTCCATAAGGAGCTGGGGTTAATAAAGGGAAGATGCATCAAACAAGGCAGACCTTGGATGGCTGAGGTGGAGGATACAATAAAGTCAATTTGCAATCTAGATGAAGTGCCTACAGCCACTGTTCCTTCTAAGTTGCGCACAGAAAAAAAAAAAAAAATCATACAGCGCACAAAATTGTTGAAGCCGCACAAAAAGAAAAATGAAACTGCTTATTTTCCAGTTTCCAGATTTTACTCAGTTCTATAATTGTGATCAAGAAAAATACAATGATAGTACATCTTTCCTTTACTGTTTCATTTTTGTTGAGAAATGACTTTCAGTCTTTTATCATGTAATTTAGGTAGTAATGTAGCAGAATCATGACGAGGCAAGTGGGCACACAGAGAATAGAGGGAAATTAAATAGGTAGATGAATTTCCACTGCATCCAATTTCGTGAGAAAGAAGAATGTCCTTTGAGCTGCTCAGGTATGCAAACTAACAGGTAACTAACACCAGACATCCTGACCATCAACATTAGAGCCATCCTTTTTTTAATAGCAGTAGATTTACTATCGCTGTGGAAATGTGCAAAATTGTGTGCAACTCAAGTATGTGTTTTTGTAGTATTCAAACTGGTACTGACAAAGACTCTTGTATCCTGTACCCTATACTTTTCAAGCATAAATTTGCAGGCTAGAGGTTTTAATGAGAATATCACCTTTAAAAATGAAAGTAACTCTTCTAACTCATAATTAGATGACCAGACAGCAAAGTGTGGGATTGAGATATTAGGTCTGTCCTGCTATCACCCTAATTTAATCTTCTATTGTTTGGTAAACTGAGGTCATTTACTTGCTTCTTGACATAGGGTGGGATTATGTTTCAATGAACCCATAGTAAGACGAATATGATAGGATAAACAATTATGTAAATAAATAACTACTGTCATCAAATAAATAAACAAAGAAATCATTGCAATTGAATAAATACCAATAACTGAAAAGTACAGCAGGTTTATCATGTTCATAAATGTACAGGCCTTTACAGCCCGCACGCACGCGCATGCACACACACGCACACACAATATTTTTTTTGCACATGAGCTGGCT
Source organism: Achatina immaculata (assembly GCA_009760885.1). NCBI lineage: Eukaryota > Metazoa > Mollusca > Gastropoda > Stylommatophora > Achatinidae > Lissachatina > Lissachatina immaculata. Next base: position 34,610,276 of record CM019697.1, on the reverse strand, counting down.
GAGCATTTTGCACACAGACCGCAAACTTTTAGAGGAACATTGCCTACAGGTGATGACTGGTTATGGGTACAGGACCGACCTCAGCTAACAAAGGTTATTATACAGAAGAGCCATGAATGTAGGGACAAGGAGCAGTTGAACTCTGGGTTCAAGATCTCATCCACCGTTACTGTAGGTCTTCCGACACGGTAATATATACAGAGATGGCTCAGTGACTCGGAACAGCAGAAATGTGTGGGGTTTTGTTGCCTACCAAAATGGAAGAGTGGTGGTACAGGGTTCGGGAGCCTTTGAAGTTATCACTTCATGCATGCGAATGGAAATTAAGGCTGTGTCAGTGGCAATGGAATGGTCAGTTGCTCACGATGTGGTTAATGGTGTCATTGTGACGGATTCACAAAGTATGCTTCGTAAGACTGAGAAGAATTTGCTTCAAAAAGAATGAGTTAATCTGTTATGTCAGTCAACTGTGACAAGCCTAACATGGCTTTAATGTCCAGGGCATGCAGGAATACATAGCAATGATGTGGCAGACAGACTTGCTGGACAGGCTCAAATAAATGGTTCAAATAAATGGCAGACTGACAATGGACAAGGCGGACACTGCTAAGGCTGTATTGGACAGACTGCAGCAAAATGAAGAGCGGGAAATGAAGAACAATGTAGCTGTGAAGAAACTGCTGGAGCTAGGACAAATTAAAGGTGTTGGCAGGAAATCCACACATGTGGCAGAAAACACATCATAAACAACCAACAGTTGACAGAAACTATTAGCAAACATAATGCTGCAGACTATATGGAAATCTAAAAAACTAAGCATGAAGATGAAAATCAGAATATTTAAGAGTAATGTTCTAAGTGTACTACTCTATGGAAGTGAATGCTGGAAAATCACCAAAACCTTAGAAAATAAGCTGAATTCTTTCTAGACTAAATGTTTACAAAGAATTAGAAAAATATTTTGGCCAAACACCATAAGAAAAAACATTTTGTTGGCAGAAATGCAGGTGAAGCCACTGACAACAATTACTGAGGAAAGACGCTGACGATGGTTGGGACATGTGCTCCGAATGACTGACAACTCACTGCCAAAATTAGCACTAAGATGGACACTACAAGGGAACAGAAGTAAGGGTAGACTAAAAGAGACATGGAGAAGAACAACAGAGAGGCACTTAAGGTTCAGAGAGAGAGAGAGAGAGATTACCAAACATACTCTTGGATGGAAGCTGCAGCATGTGGAGGAGGATATATGGGGTTGTCCCAATTGCAGTGAATTCAGAGTCTGAATTTTGAACCATCAAATCTATTTGCATGTATCCAGTGACTATCATCAAACTGCTATCTGTATTTGTCCTGTGACTATCATCAAATCGTCTAACTGCTATCTATATTTATTTGTTGACTATCATCAAACTGGCTATCTGTATTTGTCCAGTGACTATTATCAAATCGTCTAATTGCTATCTGTCTTTATCTGGTGACTATCATCAGATCAACTAATTGTTATCTGTATTTATCTGGTGACTATCATCAAATCGTCTAATTGTTGTCTGTATTTATTCAGTGGCTATCATTAAATTGTCTAATTGCTGTTGTATTTATCTGGTGACTATCATCAACTAATCGCTCTATGTATTTATTTAGTGACTATCATCAAATCATCTAATTGCTATCTGTGTTTATCCATTGACTATCATCAAATCATCTAATTGTTATCTCTATTTATCCTGTGACTATCAACAAAATGGCTATCTGTATTTATCTGGTGTGGCGTGCAAGATGGCGGACTTTTTTTTTTAGCACTCTTGCTGGCATGCACAAATCAGCAGAATTCCGCTTGACCTATCACATATCCTGTATCAGGAGTTGGACATAAGGCTAACAACCTTACCCTGGGACCTATCTAGAGGCAACTCTAGATGGGAAAAAAAGAGCTTGTTATGGAAACTCGCAACGAAACCAGCTCCAAAGAGCTCAAAGAATACATTCGTCGGCCATAAACATGTGACAAAGATTGTATAACATAAGAACAATGGCAGCACCAACAAAAACTACTCATGTAATCCGAGAAATGGAGAGATACCATCTAGACATACTGGGCATAAGTGAAATGTGATGGCCTGAAGCAAGTAACAGATCGGCGGAAAAAGGTAAGTTAATAATACATTCAGGCAGAGATGACAGGAAACACCAAGAGGGGGTAGGTATAATTATGTCAAATGTATCAGCAAAGAGCCTTGTAGAAAGGGAACCAGTGAACAGTAATATAATAAGACCATGATACAACCTGAGACATGGAAGAATGACAATAATACAGTGTTATGCACACATGAATGATGCAGATGATGAGGTAAAAGACGATTTCTATCACCAGTTACAACAAATCATTAACTAAGTATCTAAACACGACATCCTAATTGCTAAGGGGGACTTCAACACTAAGGTAGGGAAAGATAACACCAATGTCAAAAATGTAATGAGGAAATAAGGAACTGACATGGTAAATCAGAACGGAGAAAAATTAATTGAAATATGTCTAACAGAGGGCATGGTCATTGGAGGCACAATATTTCCACACAAAGAGAGACATAAAACAACCTGGATATCTCTAGATGATAGAACTAGAAACCAAATCATTTTTGTATTAGAAAGCAATACAGAAGATCTCTGATAGATGTAAGGACATATAGGGGTGCCCATATCAACAGTGATCACAATATGTGTATAGGGAAAATAAGACTAAAACTGAAAAGCCAACACAACAAATCAGTACACATAAAGATAAACAGCCACAGCCTACAAGAAGAGAATACTAACAGTAATTTCAATCAGGAACTTGCCAATCATTCCACAACATTCAGTGAAGTAGAGGAGATAGGTATAGATGAATTATGGAATTCTTACAGCACAGCCATAATCACAGCAGCAAAAGTAAGCGTTGGACTGAAAAAATCAAATGGAAAATCATGGATATCAGAAAACATGTGGAAGTACATACATAAAAGATGAACACCCAGATTAGCCATGTTGAATGCAAAGACAGATCTTCAAAAAGATTTGGCGAAAGCAACATACAAAGTAAAAAGACAATAAAGTAAAAACTTCAGCTAGAAGGGATGAAAGATGATACACAGACAATATGGCAAAAGAGGCAGAGAAAGAAGCAAAAACAGGAGACGGCACAACCTTATATAACATACAAAAGAAGCTAACAGGTACTACTACATCTAAAGAAAGACCAATCCTTAGCAAAACTGGAACCCTATTAACATCAATTAAAGACCAAAAGCAAAGATGGGCTGAACACTTCCAAGAAATACTTAATCGACCACACACAAAAGAAGTGATAAACCTTGAAATTGACTTACCAACCCCACAGCTAAATGTCAACCTAGATGAAATTACATTGCATGAAATTGAAACAGCAGTGAATTTAATGGCTAACAACAAAGCTGCAGGTGAAGATGAAATAACACCTGAAATGTTAAAAGCTGCCAATAGTGATAACATGAGACAACTACAGATAATGTTTAATAAGATTTGAAAAGAAGAAAAGGTCCCTTCTAAATGGAAAAAATGAATCATTGTTAAAATAACAACCTCAGCGACTGTATCAACTGGAGAGGAGTAACCTTATTATCAGTTGTGTCAAAAGTATTTTGCAAGGTCATTCTGAATAGACTTAAAGATATAGTGGATGCTGCAATGAGAGAAGAACAAGCAGGATTTTGAAAAGGGAGAAGCTGTCTCGACCAGATCTTTACTCTAAGAATAATACTTAAAGAACATATTGAAAAGCAGAAACCATTAATACTGAACTTCATAGACTTTAAGAATGCATTTGATAGCAGAGATTCATTATGGAGAATTTTAAGACTATATGGAATACCATCTAAAACTGTCAACATCATTAAGGACCTCTACAATGGGTATGTTTGTGCAGTTAAAACAGAAGAAGGGATGAGCGAATGGTTCCAGATTGAAACAGGCATGAAACAAAGATGTATACTAAGAGGAGTGATTGATAAGTTCTCGACATAAGGTACAAATAATTGAAACACACAGATATTAGGTGCATTTTTAGATCAGGTTAATGTAAGATTAAACACCAAGTTTCAAGAAAATAACTGCAATCAATTTTTTGTTGACAGGTTACTGAAGTAAGGGATGGCAGAAATTGAGAAAATGGATAAAATTTCTCATCGAGCAGTCATTCACTACCTCTGCATCAAGAGCTTATCATCGAAGGAGATCCATGAGGATATGGTGGAGACTCTAGGGGAGAGTGCCCGTTCTTACAGCACAGTGAAGAAATGGGCAGCTCAATTCAAACATGGAAGGGAGAGTCTGGAAGATGATCCCCATCCAGGAAGACCAAGAACAGTAACCACCGATGAAACCACTGGCAGAATCCATGACATGATAATGGAGTATCGATGACTAACTGAGTAGTATATTGCTACTGAGTTGGGCATCTCCGAGGAACATGTTCATGCCATTATTCATGATGATCTTCAAATGACAAAGGTCTCTGCTCGATGGGTCCCAAAACTTCTTGGAAATGATCACAAACGACATCGTCTCAACATGTAAGAGACAATCTTGGCCATTTTTCTGCAGATCCTGAAAAGTTTCTTCAGCAATTTGTGACTATGGATGAGACTTGTGTTCATCATTTTCAACCAGAAACCAAAGAATAGCCAAAGCAGTGGAAACATCATGGATTCCCACCTCCAAAGAAAGCAAGGGTGGTTCTGTCTGCAGGCAAAGTGATGGCTTCCATCTTTTGGGATTAAGAAGGCGTGCTATTGTTAGACTATCTTGGGATTCAGAAGGTGTGCTATTGCTAGACTATCTTCAAAAGGGCAGAATGGTCACCGGGGCCTATTACGTTAATCTTGTGAAGCAATTGCAGGTCAAATTGAAGGAAAATTGCCGAGGGAAATTGACGAGAGGAGTCATCTTTCATCAAGACAATTCACAAGTCAGTGGTGGCAATGGAATACGGCTTCCAGCTTCTTGAACATCCTCCTTATTCCCTAGATTTGGCCCCTTCAGACTATTACCTGTTTACCAAACTAAAAATGGAGCTCAGTGGTCACAAATTTGCTTCAGATGATGACGTCATTCATGCAGTAGACTACTTTCTACTGGCACAAGATGCTGACTTTTACAAAGAAGGGATCTGTATGCTCCAGGATCACTGGACTAAGTGCATAAACTTGCAAGGGGGACTATGTTGAGATTCATTCATTCATTCATCTGCATGTCCATTGCGGAACTTTGCCTCCCTAACAGCATTCCTGTAGGCCTCTCGGTTGTGAGCAAGATGGCCTGCCGCTGCTGCAACCATTTATAGATCCTCAACGATGTCTTGCAGTCATCTTCATTTTGGTCTTCCTCTCTTTCTTTTTCCCACTATGTATCCTTCCAAGATGGTCTTCTCTAAATTATCATGACGTTTAATGTGTCCAAAATATTTAAGTTTTCTCTCTTTAATCCTCTTTACTAGCCAGCCTTCTTCAATATTAAGCTCTTGTAGTATAGATATATTTGTTCTTTTTTGTGTCCACAATATTTGGAGAACTCTTCTGTAGCATTTACATTCAAAGGCATTTATGTGTTTCTCAGCTGTTTTGTTAAGTGTCCAGCTCTCACGGGCATATGTTGCGATGGGAAAGATGCATGCCCTTAAAAATCTTATTTTTGTGGTTCTGTCTGCTCCTCTCCACAGATTCATTATTTATTTTACTTTCTGAAGAGCGATAGATGTCCTCCTTTTAATTTCCCTCATTGTATCTCCATTATTAGTTAGTAGTGATCCAAGATAGTCAAAGCTCTCCACTTCTTCCAGTTTTTCCTCATTGATACATATATCAGCTGCTTTATTTGTTTTGTCAGTTGTCTTCAATTTAGTTTTCTTTGCATTAAGATAGAGGTTCTGCTCTTCGCTGTACTTATGGACTGACATAATTAGTTTTTCCACTCCTTTTTGTGTTGTGGACAGTAATACTGTGTCATCAGCATATCTAATCTTTGGTATTTCATAACCTCCAATTGTTATGGCATCGTAATATTCTTTGTCTACATCTTCTCTAACATTCCTCATTATATTTTCAGTATTATATTGAGAAATAACCCAAAAAAGTTGTCCACAAATAATCCATTGTACCTTACGCCGAGAACTTATCAATTACTCCTCGTATCTCCTTTTCTTTTTGGAATTGCAACAGACTTCATAGTGTAAAAAATGCTGCACAGGTAACACAAGTATTGATTGGGTATATGGGACCCAACTAGAATATCTTGATTTTGCTGATGACATAACTCTATCAGTAACAATGTGAATTCCATGCAAGAAAAAACAGATATCTGTCTTCACTGGCTAGCAAAATAGGACTTGAAATTAACAAGGAGAAAACAAAAATAATGACACTTCCCATTAATCAAAATGGAAAATTACATGTAGACAGCGCTGAAGAAGACAATCAATTTGCATACCTTGGCAGCTACACAGACCAGGATGGTGACACCAAAAAGGAAGTTAGAATTAGAATTTCAAAAGCAGCATTGTCCTTCAAAAATCTTGAGAACATATGGAATTCAAAAGTTATAAACATCCACCCTCATTTATGCATACAAAAGCTGGAAATCAACTAAAGAAATAGACAAGAAATTTGACTCTTGAAAACAAATGCCTAAGGAAAATACTCGGCATCAAGTGGAACGAATTCATGAACAATGCAGAGATAAGATAGATGACTGAACAACAACCAGTCTCATGGGTGATCAGGAAAAGGAGATGGACATATGTTGGTCACGTGATGAGAAGAAACGATCAGAGAATCCCAAAACAAGCTATCAAGTGGAACACAACAGGCCGAAGAAAAAGAGGCAACCCACGGGAAGCTCTAAAGAGACCAAACTAACAGGCATAAAATCCCTTGTTGAAAGACTCGCCGAAAACAGGAAAAATTGGCGAACTATCTTGCGAGCCCTATGTGACGCTAAACGGCACGGGAAGGATATAAGATGTATCCGGTGACCTTCATCAAAATGGTTATCTGTATTTATCCGATGACTATCATAGGATCGCCACTTGAACTGATCTGTTCTAATGACAGGAACCAGTCACAAAATCCAAACAAAAATGTCCCCACTTCTGTGGGAGATCAGAAACTTCACAAAGATGAGAAAACACAGCCCAAGTGGTTTAAAAATATCACATTACTGCTTTAGCAAGCTGTTATAGCAGACTACTTGCCAGGGTTTGTTTACAGAAATATGAGCTAATCCCAGCTTCAGGTCGACAAAAGTACATTTGTGAACTTCAATGTCGCCATTTTGTGTTCAATAAAAAAGTATATTAGTTTGTGCCAGCCACGAAAAGAAATATGTAGAAGACCTTGACCTAATGGAGTCATATGACCCTTCCAGATCTAAATTCAGGAAGAAAGGTCTAATATTCTTTTGTCTTGTCTTCTTCCTCTTGAGTCTTCAAATGTGAAGGGACAAATAGGCATGATACGATTCGGCGGTTTGCTTCATGTGAGACGAGTTAGACGAAGCTGTATGGTAGTTTTACGAAAACAGATAGGGAAAGTAAGAGGGGGGCGGGAGTAGGAACAGTGAAACGAATATTGAAAGACATTAACAATGCAGTATTTCGACAAAATTACCTGTACAAAGCGCAAACAAAAAGATAAAACAAATATCATGTGAGGAGAGTTTCTGCTTTCTCCATCATCCATCCACCTGTCGAGTTACCAGGCATCCAATATTGTACGGACAACCATATATGTACTTCCGTGTATGTAATGTGTTCGCTGCAAATGTCCAGATTTACTGATCGCTCAATTAATTAAAATGCAACGCGATTAAAAAAAAAAAAAGGCAATGCCCGCGGGAGTTTTGGATGCATGTGAATAGGAGAAAGAGGTTTCAAAAGTGCTGTCTATGCTCGCAGGTCAGGTTTGTGGCAGTCTAGTTTATTCGCAGTTATGTTTTCGGGATGCATTTGAAAACTGCTTTTAGCTGAAAACACTGTCTCCTACAGATATAAACTGCTCGGAATTCTAATAACGGATTTAAAAAATATATTCTTCAGAAAAAAATATATGACTGATACTAAGGTGTGTAAATTGTACTTGAAAAATGTTTATACTTCCCCCTAAAAGTTATATGCAACCGAAACATGGAGAACCAATTGGAGAATCGAAAGCATATTGAGAGGATTTGAAAGAAGATGTCTTATGAAAACTCTAAGAATAACTGAGAAGAAGGCATGACAAATGAGAACATAAACTATGTGAACGGGCAATTAAGAACTACTAAACTGGTCGAAAGACAAAGATGAAAATAGTTGGACCACATATCATGAATGGAGAAAATAAGACACCCCTAAACTGCCTTGACTTGGACAGAAGGGGGGGGGGGCAGGCCACTATGAACATGAAGACGCACAATACAGGAAGAATCAAAAGAAGCGAGAAAGACATGGTTTGAGGTATTCGGATTTGCTCAAGACAAGACTGGCTGGGGCACCTTTGTTGATGCCTTATGCTCCATTGAGAGTACAAAGGACTGATGGTGGTGGTGAGGAGGAGGAGGAGAAGACCACACTGAAAGGACAAGATTGGTCGCTTGGGGTGCCTAGACAAGAAAGCTACAAAAGTCATCAAGGACTTCCTTCATCCTTCCCGCCCCATATAGTGAGTTGTTATCTTGCCGTGCTGAGAGAGCTTGTGTGTCTGCATTGACCTAAAGAGCTATACTGGTGGGAACAACATAAAATTCCAGTCTGCCTATCTTAAATATAATGAAATTTCTTGAAAATTTGTAGTTTTACCTGGGCTTGAGTAAATTTTTTTACGTGTATTGTTTGTTTACGTCGGTCATGTATTGAGAAGAAACAACCAGAGAATCCCAAAACAAGCTATCAAGTGGAATGCAAAAGGCAGAAGAAAAAGAGGTTGACATGTGAAACTCTAAAGAGGACATTGTTAAGATAGGCCAGCTTAGTGGGAATAGCATCCCTTGATGAGGTTGAAAAGCTTGCCGAAAACAGGAAATCTTGGCAAACTACCATGCAAGCCTTATGTAACGTTTAACGGCACAGGAAGGATGTAAGAAGAAGAAAGATAAAATTGTTTATGAAGTGTAGCAAATTTTTTTTTGTTACCAAATGTAGGAGAGCAGTGCTGGCAGTGATGACAGTAAGGAACTTGCCCTCTCTTAAGAGATAATGATGAGAAGTTCCCATTAATGTACTCACACCTGAGCTAGCCCAACTTTTGTCCACATTTCTCATGTTTGCATTTATTGGAGAGAATGACAGCATATTATTTTAAGTGCAAGTATGCTGGGTAATAATACTTGTAGTTACATTGTGATACAGGTTTACTGCCTTGTTATACTAGCCAGCTTTTAGGTTTCTGCTTAGCATAGAACATGTCCAAGGATTGTTTCCATTTAGTGGTTAATGTGTGCAATTTTGAACTTAAAATTATTACAAACGATTGAATCTTCATGAAAAGAGCTTATAATAGGACACAAAATGCAGCATGAAGCCTGTTGTTATTGCATGTTGTCTAGGTTGCATTTAAAGTAGGTCACATTGTTCAGTAATACAGTGTTGATAAAGCATGTTAACTTGTGTCACAACCTCTGTATCTCATCTTGTATGTGCGTCATGGTTTACCTGTTAATATTTACTTGGGAGTACACTTCTTAAGTATATTTAACAGACAAGAAATTAGACTCTTTCGAAAACAAATGCCTAAGGAAAATACTCGGTATAAAGTGGAACGAATCCAAGAACAGCTCAGAGATTAGACAGATGAGCAAACAACCACCTGTCTCATGGGTGATTAGAAAAAGAAGATGGAAATATGTCGGTCATGTGATGAAAAGAAACAGTCAGAAAATGCCTAAACAAGCTATCAAGTGGAACACAACAAGCGGAAGAAAAAAGAAGTTGACCACGTGAAACTCTGAAGAAGACATTGTTAAGAGAGGCCAGTTCAGTGGGCATAATGTCCCTTGATGAGATTGAAAAACTTGCCGAAGACAGGAATACACAATAATTAGTGTATAAGTATACAACTATACACGAAGCACTGCAGTAAAGCTGTGGTACCAAAATGCATAAACTAGGAAAAATGTAGGAACAGGTTTATTACTTAATGACTACAAGTAATAAAGCTGTTCCTACTTTTTTCCTAGTTTATACATTTTGCCAAAGACAGGAAATCTTGGCGAACTACCATGCGGGCCATGTGTGATGGCACGGGAAGGATGTGAGATAGTTCTTATCAATTCTTGCAGCTTTCCCCAGTCATCATGGTTGGTAGCTGCTTAGCGTTATTATGAGAGATGAAAACACAGAGAGGAATATAGACAGAAGTAATAGTTTATTCTTTTTACTGGCTCTCGAGTATATTTATTTAAAAAAAAAATACTGCCAGGCATTTAAGCTAGCTCGTGCAATCAGGTTGATGGTTTGTTTTTCAATGATATAATACATATACATCAACAATTCAATTTTTTATGTATTCAATACATAAATTTGTAATTTTACTTGGGCTGTGGGGGTACATTTTTGTTACTTGCATTGTTTATGAAGTGTAGCAAATTTTTGTCATTACCAAATGTACGAGAGCAATGCTGGCAGTGATGACAGTAAGGAACTTGCCCTCTCTTAAGAGGTAATGATGAGAAGTTCCCATTAATGTACTCACACCTGAGCTAGCCCAGCTTTTGTCCACATTTCTCATGTTTGCATTTATTGGAGAGAAAGACAGCATATTATTTTAAGTGCAAGTATGCTGGGTAATAATACTTGTAGTTACATTGTGATACAGGTTTACTGCCTTGTTATACTAGCCAGCTTTTAGGTTTCTGCTTAGCATAGAACATGTCCAAGGATTGTTTCCATTTAGTGGTTAATGTGTGCAATTTTGAACTTAAAATTTATTACAAACGATTGAATCTTCATGAAATGAGCTTATAATAGAACACAAAATGCAGTATGAAGCCTGTTGTTATTGCACGTTGTCCGGGTTGCCTTTAAAGTAGGTCACATTGTTCTGTAATACAGTGTTTGTAAAGCATTTTAGCATGTTAACTTGTGTAATAACCTCTGTATCTCGTATGTGTGTCATGGTTTACCTGTTAATATTTACTTGGGAGTCTTATCAATTCTTGCAGCATGTCCCAGTCATCATGATTGGTAGCTGCTTAGTGTTATTATGAGAGATGAAAACACAAAGAGGAATATAGACAGAAGTAATAGTCTGGCTCTCAAGTATATTTAATTTTATTTTTAATACTGCCAGGCATTTGAGCTAGCCCAAGCAGAGGTGGTCGATGATTTTGTGCCTGGAAGAAAAAGTTATACAGGAAAGAAGGTGTGGAGGTGGAAAGTAAAACATATTACTGGCTCAGAAGAGATCTGAATGACTCAGAGTAGTTCTTTTTCTGCCAGATCACAGTGGGAGGTGGAGTGGGGTAGCAGGTGGTGATGGTGGTGTTTGTGTTGGTTTGTTTTTCAAGGATATAATACGTATACATCAAAAATTCAATTTGGTTTAAAAAAAAAAATAGCAGGTATAACTTGCACCTGTGTATAGATGTACATGCATGCGGACGTATGTATGAATGTGCATGTGTGTGTTAGAACAGAATCATGGTTATTGAGAGATTTCGTCTTATGGGTCAGATGAATTGTTTGACCAATGTACAAATGAATGTTTTGGTCACAGACTATAGCACATGTAAAAACATAAGGCGACTTCAGTACATAACAAAAAATACTTCTGATAGTGTATAATAAATGTAAAGAATATCCAGTCAAAATTTCATCCAGTTTGAATACAAAATAAGAGAGATACATGATTCCTCAGTGTCGGAAGCATAGTTTGGGGGAAATGTGACAAATGCGGTGAGTAAGAGCCTGCTTACACATTATTTGGTATTGATATGGGAACCTGGGACCACATGGATTCAACCTAACCATCCCTTTACCCACATTCATAATCAAAGTGAAACATTTCTTCCAATCTAAGTTCTCATCAACAGTTTCCTTTGTGCCACTATATTCCAGATCCTTCATCCCAGGTTACATGTTTTCCATGCCATCAGGTGTCACATAGGGCTCACATAGAGAGCTTTCTCTCTCTCATGCGCTCGCTCTCTCTCTCACACACACACACACACACATCATCATCATCATCATCATCAGGTGCCGTGCCGACTGGCGTTGGCTATTATGCTTCTCCAGAGTACACGATCCTTCATGCAGGCCATCAGTTCAGTTGATGATATCCTCTCACACCATCCCGTCAGACTGTCCAGTATCATTTCTCTTGGTCTTCCTCTTGATCTTCTTCCTTCTATTTTTTCTGTTGTTATAATATATAATATTATATATAATATTTATATAACATATAATATACTATATATAATATGTAATACGCACACATACTCCTTCCCTTTTTTCAACCTGTATATTTCTGTCATTAGCAAAAATGTCACAACGTTATGCTACATTAATAAGTAAAGCTGTTTCTAGACTTTAAAATTCCAGTCTGCCTATCTTAGACATAGTGAAATTTCTTGAAAATTTAAAAAAGAAAGTTTTTTTTAAAAAATTTTATTCTTTCCTCCCCACAGAGTAAGAAAAAAAAGGAACAAGGCTGAGAGGTAACCATGTTACTTGTAAGAACAATGGTGGGCAAACCACACAAGCACCATTCTTCCTCTGGTAAGCAGTATTTCATGTACATTCCAGATATGCCTTGTGTACACCATGTATTGTGATTTTACATTGTGAGCATTTGTCTCTGGTGTTCTTGCTTTTAATTTTTTGTTGTTGTTAAAAAAAAGATTTTTAATGGAAGTCATAAAGAGCTTGAGAGTAAAAATTGCAAATTTGAGGATTGCTCAGTAACTAGCAATGTCATTCTATAGCTTTAACTCCCACAACTTCACAGCACGCACACACACACACACACACACACACACAAAAAAGGGAGTACACTATTTGACAGTTATGATAATCTGATAAGTCCAGTGTCAGTTCTGTTACTTTCAATACACAACCAGAATGGCAACAAAAAATGCAGCACACAACACACAGTGGTTAGCTAGATTTCAACATTAAAAAAAAATCACTTTTCACATTTACCCTATATTTTTGCAGTTGCTTATAAACTTGCAGATGTAACTGATCTTCATGACTACAGGACAAAGTATATCAGATTTGCAACACACAACCCTAGGGTCAGTTATACAACTCACACAAAATTCTCTTGCTGCTGCACTGTTTATACAAAAACTCTTAAATCGCAGATTCAGAACATTCTTTCCTACATAAGCGCTTTTACCAAATGTTATTTGTTGGGATTCTTAAATTATCTTGAATGTAGCTGCTTAATTTTCTCCACTACCTAATCGGTTTTTAATCTTAAGTTATCTTTCTGCTATGTTTCCCATAAGAGAAATATTGCATCAGGTTTCCTCTGTTCAGAAGTAGTTAAGAGAAAAATAGTCTTCATTCTGTCTGTACAAGGTGCTAATCTGAAAAATATAAAATAAAAAGTATCTGCCATCAAAAGTCTCTCATTCATACCACTCCCATCATGATTTCCATGATTGGGCATTGCTTTAAGAAAGTGCAGATTTAAGTTATCGGTGCACCTACAGATTTTAGTTTCTTTGGTGTCTAGGTATTCAGGGAAACCAAAATGAGCTAACGTAGCTTTTTTCATTCATAAGATTCCAGGCCAGAAGTGGTCTTCATTTCACAGGTGTGGTACTGCATCTGGCTATCACCTGTTATAATTATGGAGAAGGGCACTGCCATCTTGTTGCTACTACACTAGCTATTCAGGGCTAAAAGCAGTTGGAATGATCAGCGAGGAAGTATGAGACACTTTGAGACCCACCATGCCAAAACAGTAGCCCAAAATGTCATGAATGATTGTCAGTCTCTTGCATTAATATGGTTTTGTTTGCAAGCTACGATATTAATTAATATTAATAGTGTTACATGGGTCAGTATTTCAAAAAAGATAGAAAGTGAGTAAAAAGGGCAGAATACAAGAGTAGCAGAAAACAAGATAAAGAACATACAATATTTTGACAAATGCCTTTGTCAAGGACCACATACAAAGATAGTGCGGATTAAAAAAAACATGAAAAATAAATGAATTAAAACATACCTCTTTGCGTAACACTTACCTCTTTGCTATCTTCCTTGGAATAAAATGTGCCCAAGTAGATGTGGGATATCTAATTTGTGCTTACCTTCATTACTAGTACCAGTTTTTACTCAGTTGTCATTTCTACTTAGTCATAGCTTACAAATGAAAGCAACATGTAGTAATAATATCATCTAAGATTGATGGCTTTGTTTAAGAGGAAAAAGTAGCAGTGATGTGCGTAAGTTGCGTCTGATGTGTTATATGACGAAAATAATTGCTGAGCTACTTTTGACAAATACATGGGTGCCGTGAACAATCTGATATGAAATTTCTGAAAAAAATAATAAATAAAAAAAGATGAGGAATGCAGTGAGTGAGAGCCTGTTTATACATTATTTGGTATTCATATGGGACCCTGGGACCGTGTGGATTCAATTCAAAATTCATTTTTACCTAACCATCCCTTTATCCACATTCATAATCAAAATAAAACATTTTCTCCAATCTAAGATCTCATCAACTGTTTCCTTTGTGCCACTATATTCCAGATCCTTCATCCCAGGTTACGTCTTTCCAATGCCATCAGGTGTCACATAGGGCTCACATAGAGAGCTTTCTCTCTCTCATGCGCTCACTCTCTCTCTCACACACACACTCACTCTCTCTCCCTCTCCCTCCCCCACTCCTCTCTCTCTCTCTCTCCCCTTTTCAATCTTTTTTTTTCCTTCCTTTTTTCAACCTGTATATTTCTGTCATTAGCAAAAATGTCACAACTTTATGCTCCATTAATGAGTAAAGCTGTTCCTAGATTATAAAATTCCAGTCTGCCTATCTTAAATATAATGAAATTTCTTGAAAATTTGTAGTTTTACCTGGGCTTGAGTAAATTTTTTTACGTGTATTGTTTGTTTACGTCGGTCATGTATTGAGAAGAAACAACCAGAGAATCCCAAAACAAGCTATCAAGTGGAATGCAAAAGGCAGAAGAAAAAGAGGTTGACATGTGAAACTCTAAAGAGGACATTGTTAAGATAGGCCAGCTTAGTGGGAATAGCATCCCTTGATGAGGTTGAAAAGCTTGCCGAAAACAGGAAATCTTGGCAAACTACCATGCAAGCCTTATGTAACGTTTAACGGCACAGGAAGGATGTAAGAAGAAGAAAGATAAAATTGTTTATGAAGTGTAGCAAATTTTTTTTTGTTACCAAATGTAGGAGAGCAGTGCTGGCAGTGATGACAGTAAGGAACTTGCCCTCTCTTAAGAGATAATGATGAGAAGTTCCCATTAATGTACTCACACCTGAGCTAGCCCAACTTTTGTCCACATTTCTCATGTTTGCATTTATTGGAGAGAATGACAGCATATTATTTTAAGTGCAAGTATGCTGGGTAATAATACTTGTAGTTACATTGTGATACAGGTTTACTGCCTTGTTATACTAGCCAGCTTTTAGGTTTCTGCTTAGCATAGAACATGTCCAAGGATTGTTTCCATTTAGTGGTTAATGTGTGCAATTTTGAACTTAAAATTATTACAAACGATTGAATCTTCATGAAAAGAGCTTATAATAGGACACAAAATGCAGCATGAAGCCTGTTGTTATTGCATGTTGTCTAGGTTGCATTTAAAGTAGGTCACATTGTTCAGTAATACAGTGTTGATAAAGCATGTTAACTTGTGTCACAACCTCTGTATCTCATCTTGTATGTGCGTCATGGTTTACCTGTTAATATTTACTTGGGAGTACACTTCTTAAGTATATTTAACAGACAAGAAATTAGACTCTTTCGAAAACAAATGCCTAAGGAAAATACTCGGTATAAAGTGGAACGAATCCAAGAACAGCTCAGAGATTAGACAGATGAGCAAACAACCACCTGTCTCATGGGTGATTAGAAAAAGAAGATGGAAATATGTCGGTCATGTGATGAAAAGAAACAGTCAGAAAATGCCTAAACAAGCTATCAAGTGGAACACAACAAGCGGAAGAAAAAAGAAGTTGACCACGTGAAACTCTGAAGAAGACATTGTTAAGAGAGGCCAGTTCAGTGGGCATAATGTCCCTTGATGAGATTGAAAAACTTGCCGAAGACAGGAATACACAATAATTAGTGTATAAGTATACAACTATACACGAAGCACTGCAGTAAAGCTGTGGTACCAAAATGCATAAACTAGGAAAAATGTAGGAACAGGTTTATTACTTAATGACTACAAGTAATAAAGCTGTTCCTACTTTTTTCCTAGTTTATACATTTTGCCAAAGACAGGAAATCTTGGCGAACTACCATGCGGGCCATGTGTGATGGCACGGGAAGGATGTGAGATAGTTCTTATCAATTCTTGCAGCTTTCCCCAGTCATCATGGTTGGTAGCTGCTTAGCGTTATTATGAGAGATGAAAACACAGAGAGGAATATAGACAGAAGTAATAGTTTATTCTTTTTACTGGCTCTCGAGTATATTTATTTAAAAAAAAAATACTGCCAGGCATTTAAGCTAGCTCGTGCAATCAGGTTGATGGTTTGTTTTTCAATGATATAATACATATACATCAACAATTCAATTTTTTATGTATTCAATACATAAATTTGTAATTTTACTTGGGCTGTGGGGGTACATTTTTGTTACTTGCATTGTTTATGAAGTGTAGCAAATTTTTGTCATTACCAAATGTACGAGAGCAATGCTGGCAGTGATGACAGTAAGGAACTTGCCCTCTCTTAAGAGGTAATGATGAGAAGTTCCCATTAATGTACTCACACCTGAGCTAGCCCAGCTTTTGTCCACATTTCTCATGTTTGCATTTATTGGAGAGAAAGACAGCATATTATTTTAAGTGCAAGTATGCTGGGTAATAATACTTGTAGTTACATTGTGATACAGGTTTACTGCCTTGTTATACTAGCCAGCTTTTAGGTTTCTGCTTAGCATAGAACATGTCCAAGGATTGTTTCCATTTAGTGGTTAATGTGTGCAATTTTGAACTTAAAATTATTACAAACGATTGAATCTTCATGAAATGAGCTTATAATAGAACACAAAATGCAGTATGAAGCCTGTTGTTATTGCACGTTGTCCGGGTTGCCTTTAAAGTAGGTCACATTGTTCTGTAATACAGTGTTTGTAAAGCATTTTAGCATGTTAACTTGTGTAATAACCTCTGTATCTCGTATGTGTGTCATGGTTTACCTGTTAATATTTACTTGGGAGTCTTATCAATTCTTGCAGCATGTCCCAGTCATCATGATTGGTAGCTGCTTAGTGTTATTATGAGAGATGAAAACACAAAGAGGAATATAGACAGAAGTAATAGTCTGGCTCTCAAGTATATTTAATTTTATTTTTAATACTGCCAGGCATTTGAGCTAGCCCAAGCAGAGGTGGTCGATGATTTTGTGCCTGGAAGAAAAAGTTATACAGGAAAGAAGGTGTGGAGGTGGAAAGTAAAACATATTACTGGCTCAGAAGAGATCTGAATGACTCAGAGTAGTTCTTTTTCTGCCAGATCACAGTGGGAGGTGGAGTGGGGTAGCAGGTGGTGATGGTGGTGTTTGTGTTGGTTTGTTTTTCAAGGATATAATACGTATACATCAAAAATTCAATTTGGTTTAAAAAAAAAAATAGCAGGTATAACTTGCACCTGTGTATAGATGTACATGCATGCGGACGTATGTATGAATGTGCATGTGTGTGTTAGAACAGAATCATGGTTATTGAGAGATTTCGTCTTATGGGTCAGATGAATTGTTTGACCAATGTACAAATGAATGTTTTGGTCACAGACTATAGCACATGTAAAAACATAAGGCGACTTCAGTACATAACAAAAAATACTTCTGATAGTGTATAATAAATGTAAAGAATATCCAGTCAAAATTTCATCCAGTTTGAATACAAAATAAGAGAGATACATGATTCCTCAGTGTCGGAAGCATAGTTTGGGGGAAATGTGACAAATGCGGTGAGTAAGAGCCTGCTTACACATTATTTGGTATTGATATGGGAACCTGGGACCACATGGATTCAACCTAACCATCCCTTTACCCACATTCATAATCAAAGTGAAACATTTCTTCCAATCTAAGTTCTCATCAACAGTTTCCTTTGTGCCACTATATTCCAGATCCTTCATCCCAGGTTACATGTTTTCCATGCCATCAGGTGTCACATAGGGCTCACATAGAGAGCTTTCTCTCTCTCATGCGCTCGCTCTCTCTCTCACACACACACACACACACACACACACATCATCATCATCATCATCAGGTGCCGTGCCGACTGGCGTTGGCTATTATGCTTCTCCAGAGTACACGATCCTTCATGCAGGCCATCAGTTCAGTTGATGATATCCTCTCACACCATCCCGTCAGACTGTCCAGTATCATTTCTCTTGGTCTTCCTCTTGATCTTCTTCCTTCTATTTTTTCTGTTGTTATAACATATAATATTATATATAATATTTATATAACATATAATATACTATATATAATATAATATGTAATACGCACACATACTCCTTCCCTTTTTTCAACCTGTATATTTCTGTCATTAGCAAAAATGTCACAACGTTATGCTACATTAATAAGTAAAGCTGTTTCTAGACTTTAAAATTCCAGTCTGCCTATCTTAGACATAGTGAAATTTCTTGAAAATTTAAAAAAGAAAGTTTTTTTTAAAAAAAATTTTATTCTTTCCTCCCCACAGAGTAAGAAAAAAAAGGAACAAGGCTGAGAGGTAACCATGTTGCTTGTAAGAACAATGGTGGGCAAACCACACAAGCACCATTCTTCCTCTGGTAAGCAGTATTTCATGTACATTCCAGATATGCCTTGTGTACACCATGTATTGTGATTTTACATTGTGAGCATTTGTCTCTGGTGTTCTTGCTTTTAATTTTTTGTTGTTGTTAAAAAAAAGATTTTTAATGGAAGTCATAAAGAGCTTGAGAGTAAAAATTGCAAATTTGAGGATTGCTCAGTAACTAGCAATGTCATTCTATAGCTTTAACTCCCACAACTTCACAGCACGCACACACACACACACACACACACACACAAAAAAGGGAGTACACTATTTGACAGTTATGATAATCTGATAAGTCCAGTGTCAGTTCTGTTACTTTCAATACACAACCAGAATGGCAACAAAAAATGCAGCACACAACACACAGTGGTTAGCTAGATTTCAACATTAAAAAAAAATCACTTTTCACATTTACCCTATATTTTTGCAGTTGCTTATAAACTTGCAGATGTAACTGATCTTCATGACTACAGGACAAAGTATATCAGATTTGCAACACACAACCCTAGGGTCAGTTATACAACTCACACAAAATTCTCTTGCTGCTGCACTGTTTATACAAAAACTCTTAAATCGCAGATTCAGAACATTCTTTCCTACATAAGCGCTTTTACCAAATGTTATTTGTTGGGATTCTTAAATTATCTTGAATGTAGCTGCTTAATTTTCTCCACTACCTAATCGGTTTTTAATCTTAAGTTATCTTTCTGCTATGTTTCCCATAAGAGAAATATTGCATCAGGTTTCCTCTGTTCAGAAGTAGTTAAGAGAAAAATAGTCTTCATTCTGTCTGTACAAGGTGCTAATCTGAAAAATATAAAATAAAAAGTATCTGCCATCAAAAGTCTCTCATTCATACCACTCCCATCATGATTTCCATGATTGGGCATTGCTTTAAGAAAGTGCAGATTTAAGTTATCGGTGCACCTACAGATTTTAGTTTCTTTGGTGTCTAGGTATTCAGGGAAACCAAAATGAGCTAACGTAGCTTTTTTCATTCATAAGATTCCAGGCCAGAAGTGGTCTTCATTTCACAGGTGTGGTACTGCATCTGGCTATCACCTGTTATAATTATGGAGAAGGGCACTGCCATCTTGTTGCTACTACACTAGCTATTCAGGGCTAAAAGCAGTTGGAATGATCAGCGAGGAAGTATGAGACACTTTGAGACCCACCATGCCAAAACAGTAGCCCAAAATGTCATGAATGATTGTCAGTCTCTTGCATTAATATGGTTTTGTTTGCAAGCTACGATATTAATTAATATTAATAGTGTTACATGGGTCAGTATTTCAAAAAAGATAGAAAGTGAGTAAAAAGGGCAGAATACAAGAGTAGCAGAAAACAAGATAAAGAACATACAATATTTTGACAAATGCCTTTGTCAAGGACCACATACAAAGATAGTGCGGATTAAAAAAAACATGAAAAATAAATGAATTAAAACATACCTCTTTGCGTAACACTTACCTCTTTGCTATCTTCCTTGGAATAAAATGTGCCCAAGTAGATGTGGGATATCTAATTTGTGCTTACCTTCATTACTAGTACCAGTTTTTACTCAGTTGTCATTTCTACTTAGTCATAGCTTACAAATGAAAGCAACATGTAGTAATAATATCATCTAAGATTGATGGCTTTGTTTAAGAGGAAAAAGTAGCAGTGATGTGCGTAAGTTGCGTCTGATGTGTTATATGACGAAAATAATTGCTGAGCTACTTTTGACAAATACATGGGTGCCGTGAACAATCTGATATGAAATTTCTGAAAAAAATAATAAATAAAAAAAGATGAGGAATGCAGTGAGTGAGAGCCTGTTTATACATTATTTGGTATTCATATGGGACCCTGGGACCGTGTGGATTCAATTCAAAATTCATTTTTACCTAACCATCCCTTTATCCACATTCATAATCAAAATAAAACATTTTCTCCAATCTAAGATCTCATCAACTGTTTCCTTTGTGCCACTATATTCCAGATCCTTCATCCCAGGTTACGTCTTTCCAATGCCATCAGGTGTCACATAGGGCTCACATAGAGAGCTTTCTCTCTCTCATGCGCTCACTCTCTCTCTCACACACACACTCACTCTCTCTCTCTCTCTCTCCCCTTTTCAATCTTTTTTTTTCCTTCCTTTTTTCAACCTGTATATTTCTGTCATTAGCAAAAATGTCACAACTTTATGCTCCATTAATGAGTAAAGCTGTTCCTAGATTATAAAATTCCAGTCTGCCTATCTTAAATATAATGAAATTTCTTGAAAATTTGTAGTTTTACCTGGGCTTGAGTAAATTTTTTTACGTGTATTGTATTGTTTACGTCGGTCATGTATTGAGAAGAAACAACCAGAGAATCCCAAAACAAGCTATCAAGTGGAATGCAAAAGGCAGAAGAAAAAGAGGTTGACATGTGAAACTCTAAAGA
The DNA here is from genome assembly GCA_009760885.1 of Achatina immaculata. Lineage (NCBI taxonomy): Eukaryota > Metazoa > Mollusca > Gastropoda > Stylommatophora > Achatinidae > Lissachatina > Lissachatina immaculata. The sequence continues at coordinate 34,588,836 of CM019697.1, read as the reverse complement.
GGACATTGTTAAGATAGGCCAGCTTAGTGGGAATAGCATCCCTTGATGAGGTTGAAAAGCTTGCCGAAAACAGGAAATCTTGGCAAACTACCATGCAAGCCTTATGTAACGTTTAACGGCACAGGAAGGATGTAAGAAGAAGAAAGATAAAATTGTTTATGAAGTGTAGCAAATTTTTTTTTGTTACCAAATGTAGGAGAGCAGTGCTGGCAGTGATGACAGTAAGGAACTTGCCCTCTCTTAAGAGATAATGATGAGAAGTTCCCATTAATGTACTCACACCTGAGCTAGCCCAACTTTTGTCCACATTTCTCATGTTTGCATTTATTGGAGAGAATGACAGCATATTATTTTAAGTGCAAGTATGCTGGGTAATAATACTTGTAGTTACATTGTGATACAGGTTTACTGCCTTGTTATACTAGCCAGCTTTTAGGTTTCTGCTTAGCATAGAACATGTCCAAGGATTGTTTCCATTTAGTGGTTAATGTGTGCAATTTTGAACTTAAAATTATTACAAACGATTGAATCTTCATGAAAAGAGCTTATAATAGGACACAAAATGCAGCATGAAGCCTGTTGTTATTGCATGTTGTCTAGGTTGCATTTAAAGTAGGTCACATTGTTCAGTAATACAGTGTTGATAAAGCATGTTAACTTGTGTCACAACCTCTGTATCTCATCTTGTATGTGCGTCATGGTTTACCTGTTAATATTTACTTGGGAGTACACTTCTTAAGTATATTTAACAGACAAGAAATTAGACTCTTTCGAAAACAAATGCCTAAGGAAAATACTCGGTATAAAGTGGAACGAATCCAAGAACAGCTCAGAGATTAGACAGATGAGCAAACAACCACCTGTCTCATGGGTGATTAGAAAAAGAAGATGGAAATATGTCGGTCATGTGATGAAAAGAAACAGTCAGAAAATGCCTAAACAAGCTATCAAGTGGAACACAACAAGCGGAAGAAAAAAGAAGTTGACCACGTGAAACTCTGAAGAAGACATTGTTAAGAGAGGCCAGTTCAGTGGGCATAATGTCCCTTGATGAGATTGAAAAACTTGCCGAAGACAGGAATACACAATAATTAGTGTATAAGTATACAACTATACACGAAGCACTGCAGTAAAGCTGTGGTACCAAAATGCATAAACTAGGAAAAATGTAGGAACAGGTTTATTACTTAATGACTACAAGTAATAAAGCTGTTCCTACTTTTTTCCTAGTTTATACATTTTGCCAAAGACAGGAAATCTTGGCGAACTACCATGCGGGCCATGTGTGATGGCACGGGAAGGATGTGAGATAGTTCTTATCAATTCTTGCAGCTTTCCCCAGTCATCATGGTTGGTAGCTGCTTAGCGTTATTATGAGAGATGAAAACACAGAGAGGAATATAGACAGAAGTAATAGTTTATTCTTTTTACTGGCTCTCGAGTATATTTATTTAAAAAAAAAATACTGCCAGGCATTTAAGCTAGCTCGTGCAATCAGGTTGATGGTTTGTTTTTCAATGATATAATACATATACATCAACAATTCAATTTTTTATGTATTCAATACATAAATTTGTAATTTTACTTGGGCTGTGGGGGTACATTTTTGTTACTTGCATTGTTTATGAAGTGTAGCAAATTTTTGTCATTACCAAATGTACGAGAGCAATGCTGGCAGTGATGACAGTAAGGAACTTGCCCTCTCTTAAGAGGTAATGATGAGAAGTTCCCATTAATGTACTCACACCTGAGCTAGCCCAGCTTTTGTCCACATTTCTCATGTTTGCATTTATTGGAGAGAAAGACAGCATATTATTTTAAGTGCAAGTATGCTGGGTAATAATACTTGTAGTTACATTGTGATACAGGTTTACTGCCTTGTTATACTAGCCAGCTTTTAGGTTTCTGCTTAGCATAGAACATGTCCAAGGATTGTTTCCATTTAGTGGTTAATGTGTGCAATTTTGAACTTAAAATTATTACAAACGATTGAATCTTCATGAAATGAGCTTATAATAGAACACAAAATGCAGTATGAAGCCTGTTGTTATTGCACGTTGTCCGGGTTGCCTTTAAAGTAGGTCACATTGTTCTGTAATACAGTGTTTGTAAAGCATTTTAGCATGTTAACTTGTGTAATAACCTCTGTATCTCGTATGTGTGTCATGGTTTACCTGTTAATATTTACTTGGGAGTCTTATCAATTCTTGCAGCATGTCCCAGTCATCATGATTGGTAGCTGCTTAGTGTTATTATGAGAGATGAAAACACAAAGAGGAATATAGACAGAAGTAATAGTCTGGCTCTCAAGTATATTTAATTTTATTTTTAATACTGCCAGGCATTTGAGCTAGCCCAAGCAGAGGTGGTCGATGATTTTGTGCCTGGAAGAAAAAGTTATACAGGAAAGAAGGTGTGGAGGTGGAAAGTAAAACATATTACTGGCTCAGAAGAGATCTGAATGACTCAGAGTAGTTCTTTTTCTGCCAGATCACAGTGGGAGGTGGAGTGGGGTAGCAGGTGGTGATGGTGGTGTTTGTGTTGGTTTGTTTTTCAAGGATATAATACGTATACATCAAAAATTCAATTTGGTTTAAAAAAAAAAATAGCAGGTATAACTTGCACCTGTGTATAGATGTACATGCATGCGGACGTATGTATGAATGTGCATGTGTGTGTTAGAACAGAATCATGGTTATTGAGAGATTTCGTCTTATGGGTCAGATGAATTGTTTGACCAATGTACAAATGAATGTTTTGGTCACAGACTATAGCACATGTAAAAACATAAGGCGACTTCAGTACATAACAAAAAATACTTCTGATAGTGTATAATAAATGTAAAGAATATCCAGTCAAAATTTCATCCAGTTTGAATACAAAATAAGAGAGATACATGATTCCTCAGTGTCGGAAGCATAGTTTGGGGGAAATGTGACAAATGCGGTGAGTAAGAGCCTGCTTACACATTATTTGGTATTGATATGGGAACCTGGGACCACATGGATTCAACCTAACCATCCCTTTACCCACATTCATAATCAAAGTGAAACATTTCTTCCAATCTAAGTTCTCATCAACAGTTTCCTTTGTGCCACTATATTCCAGATCCTTCATCCCAGGTTACATGTTTTCCATGCCATCAGGTGTCACATAGGGCTCACATAGAGAGCTTTCTCTCTCTCATGCGCTCGCTCTCTCTCTCACACACACACACACACACACATCATCATCATCATCATCATCATCAGGTGCCGTGCCGACTGGCGTTGGCTATTATGCTTCTCCAGAGTACACGATCCTTCATGCAGGCCATCAGTTCAGTTGATGATATCCTCTCACACCATCCCGTCAGACTGTCCAGTATCATTTCTCTTGGTCTTCCTCTTGATCTTCTTCCTTCTATTTTTTCTGTTGTTATAACATATAATATTATATATAATATTTATATAACATATAATATACTATATATAATATAATATGTAATACGCACACATACTCCTTCCCTTTTTTCAACCTGTATATTTCTGTCATTAGCAAAAATGTCACAACGTTATGCTACATTAATAAGTAAAGCTGTTTCTAGACTTTAAAATTCCAGTCTGCCTATCTTAGACATAGTGAAATTTCTTGAAAATTTAAAAAAGAAAGTTTTTTTTAAAAAAAATTTTATTCTTTCCTCCCCACAGAGTAAGAAAAAAAAGGAACAAGGCTGAGAGGTAACCATGTTGCTTGTAAGAACAATGGTGGGCAAACCACACAAGCACCATTCTTCCTCTGGTAAGCAGTATTTCATGTACATTCCAGATATGCCTTGTGTACACCATGTATTGTGATTTTACATTGTGAGCATTTGTCTCTGGTGTTCTTGCTTTTAATTTTTTGTTGTTGTTAAAAAAAAGATTTTTAATGGAAGTCATAAAGAGCTTGAGAGTAAAAATTGCAAATTTGAGGATTGCTCAGTAACTAGCAATGTCATTCTATAGCTTTAACTCCCACAACTTCACAGCACGCACACACACACACACACACACACACACAAAAAAGGGAGTACACTATTTGACAGTTATGATAATCTGATAAGTCCAGTGTCAGTTCTGTTACTTTCAATACACAACCAGAATGGCAACAAAAAATGCAGCACACAACACACAGTGGTTAGCTAGATTTCAACATTAAAAAAAAATCACTTTTCACATTTACCCTATATTTTTGCAGTTGCTTATAAACTTGCAGATGTAACTGATCTTCATGACTACAGGACAAAGTATATCAGATTTGCAACACACAACCCTAGGGTCAGTTATACAACTCACACAAAATTCTCTTGCTGCTGCACTGTTTATACAAAAACTCTTAAATCGCAGATTCAGAACATTCTTTCCTACATAAGCGCTTTTACCAAATGTTATTTGTTGGGATTCTTAAATTATCTTGAATGTAGCTGCTTAATTTTCTCCACTACCTAATCGGTTTTTAATCTTAAGTTATCTTTCTGCTATGTTTCCCATAAGAGAAATATTGCATCAGGTTTCCTCTGTTCAGAAGTAGTTAAGAGAAAAATAGTCTTCATTCTGTCTGTACAAGGTGCTAATCTGAAAAATATAAAATAAAAAGTATCTGCCATCAAAAGTCTCTCATTCATACCACTCCCATCATGATTTCCATGATTGGGCATTGCTTTAAGAAAGTGCAGATTTAAGTTATCGGTGCACCTACAGATTTTAGTTTCTTTGGTGTCTAGGTATTCAGGGAAACCAAAATGAGCTAACGTAGCTTTTTTCATTCATAAGATTCCAGGCCAGAAGTGGTCTTCATTTCACAGGTGTGGTACTGCATCTGGCTATCACCTGTTATAATTATGGAGAAGGGCACTGCCATCTTGTTGCTACTACACTAGCTATTCAGGGCTAAAAGCAGTTGGAATGATCAGCGAGGAAGTATGAGACACTTTGAGACCCACCATGCCAAAACAGTAGCCCAAAATGTCATGAATGATTGTCAGTCTCTTGCATTAATATGGTTTTGTTTGCAAGCTACGATATTAATTAATATTAATAGTGTTACATGGGTCAGTATTTCAAAAAAGATAGAAAGTGAGTAAAAAGGGCAGAATACAAGAGTAGCAGAAAACAAGATAAAGAACATACAATATTTTGACAAATGCCTTTGTCAAGGACCACATACAAAGATAGTGCGGATTAAAAAAAACATGAAAAATAAATGAATTAAAACATACCTCTTTGCGTAACACTTACCTCTTTGCTATCTTCCTTGGAATAAAATGTGCCCAAGTAGATGTGGGATATCTAATTTGTGCTTACCTTCATTACTAGTACCAGTTTTTACTCAGTTGTCATTTCTACTTAGTCATAGCTTACAAATGAAAGCAACATGTAGTAATAATATCATCTAAGATTGATGGCTTTGTTTAAGAGGAAAAAGTAGCAGTGATGTGCGTAAGTTGCGTCTGATGTGTTATATGACGAAAATAATTGCTGAGCTACTTTTGACAAATACATGGGTGCCGTGAACAATCTGATATGAAATTTCTGAAAAAAATAATAAATAAAAAAAGATGAGGAATGCAGTGAGTGAGAGCCTGTTTATACATTATTTGGTATTCATATGGGACCCTGGGACCGTGTGGATTCAATTCAAAATTCATTTTTACCTAACCATCCCTTTATCCACATTCATAATCAAAATAAAACATTTTCTCCAATCTAAGATCTCATCAACTGTTTCCTTTGTGCCACTATATTCCAGATCCTTCATCCCAGGTTACGTCTTTCCAATGCCATCAGGTGTCACATAGGGCTCACATAGAGAGCTTTCTCTCTCTCATGCGCTCACTCTCTCTCTCACACACACACTCACTCTCTCTCCCTCTCCCTCCCCCACTCCTCTCTCTCTCTCTCTCCCCTTTTCAATCTTTTTTTTTTCCTTCCTTTTTTCAACCTGTATATTTCTGTCATTAGCAAAAATGTCACAACTTTATGCTCCATTAATGAGTAAAGCTGTTCCTAGATTATAAAATTCCAGTCTGCCTATCTTAAATATAATGAAATTTCTTGAAAATTTGTAGTTTTACCTGGGCTTGAGTAAATTTTTTTACGTGTATTGTTTGTTTACGTCGGTCATGTATTGAGAAGAAACAACCAGAGAATCCCAAAACAAGCTATCAAGTGGAATGCAAAAGGCAGAAGAAAAAGAGGTTGACATGTGAAACTCTAAAGAGGACATTGTTAAGATAGGCCAGCTTAGTGGGAATAGCATCCCTTGATGAGGTTGAAAAGCTTGCCGAAAACAGGAAATCTTGGCAAACTACCATGCAAGCCTTATGTAACGTTTAACGGCACAGGAAGGATGTAAGAAGAAGAAAGATAAAATTGTTTATGAAGTGTAGCAAATTTTTTTTTGTTACCAAATGTAGGAGAGCAGTGCTGGCAGTGATGACAGTAAGGAACTTGCCCTCTCTTAAGAGATAATGATGAGAAGTTCCCATTAATGTACTCACACCTGAGCTAGCCCAACTTTTGTCCACATTTCTCATGTTTGCATTTATTGGAGAGAATGACAGCATATTATTTTAAGTGCAAGTATGCTGGGTAATAATACTTGTAGTTACATTGTGATACAGGTTTACTGCCTTGTTATACTAGCCAGCTTTTAGGTTTCTGCTTAGCATAGAACATGTCCAAGGATTGTTTCCATTTAGTGGTTAATGTGTGCAATTTTGAACTTAAAATTATTACAAACGATTGAATCTTCATGAAAAGAGCTTATAATAGGACACAAAATGCAGCATGAAGCCTGTTGTTATTGCATGTTGTCTAGGTTGCATTTAAAGTAGGTCACATTGTTCAGTAATACAGTGTTGATAAAGCATGTTAACTTGTGTCACAACCTCTGTATCTCATCTTGTATGTGCGTCATGGTTTACCTGTTAATATTTACTTGGGAGTACACTTCTTAAGTATATTTAACAGATATGAAATTTCTGAAAAAAATAATAAATAAAAAAAGATGAGGAATGCAGTGAGTGAGAGCCTGTTTATACATTATTTGGTATTCATATGGGACCCTGGGACCGTGTGGATTCAATTCAAAATTCATTTTTACCTAACCATCCCTTTATCCACATTCATAATCAAAATAAAACATTTTCTCCAATCTAAGATCTCATCAACTGTTTCCTTTGTGCCACTATATTCCAGATCCTTCATCCCAGGTTACGTCTTTCCAATGCCATCAGGTGTCACATAGGGCTCACATAGAGAGCTTTCTCTCTCTCATGCGCTCACTCTCTCTCTCACACACACACTCACTCTCTCTCCCTCTCCCTCCCCCACTCCTCTCTCTCTCTCTCTCCCCTTTTCAATCTTTTTTTTTCCTTCCTTTTTTCAACCTGTATATTTCTGTCATTAGCAAAAATGTCACAACTTTATGCTCCATTAATGAGTAAAGCTGTTCCTAGATTATAAAATTCCAGTCTGCCTATCTTAAATATAATGAAATTTCTTGAAAATTTGTAGTTTTACCTGGGCTTGAGTAAATTTTTTTACGTGTATTGTTTGTTTACGTCGGTCATGTATTGAGAAGAAACAACCAGAGAATCCCAAAACAAGCTATCAAGTGGAATGCAAAAGGCAGAAGAAAAAGAGGTTGACATGTGAAACTCTAAAGAGGACATTGTTAAGATAGGCCAGCTTAGTGGGAATAGCATCCCTTGATGAGGTTGAAAAGCTTGCCGAAAACAGGAAATCTTGGCAAACTACCATGCAAGCCTTATGTAACGTTTAACGGCACAGGAAGGATGTAAGAAGAAGAAAGATAAAATTGTTTATGAAGTGTAGCAAATTTTTTTTTGTTACCAAATGTAGGAGAGCAGTGCTGGCAGTGATGACAGTAAGGAACTTGCCCTCTCTTAAGAGATAATGATGAGAAGTTCCCATTAATGTACTCACACCTGAGCTAGCCCAACTTTTGTCCACATTTCTCATGTTTGCATTTATTGGAGAGAATGACAGCATATTATTTTAAGTGCAAGTATGCTGGGTAATAATACTTGTAGTTACATTGTGATACAGGTTTACTGCCTTGTTATACTAGCCAGCTTTTAGGTTTCTGCTTAGCATAGAACATGTCCAAGGATTGTTTCCATTTAGTGGTTAATGTGTGCAATTTTGAACTTAAAATTATTACAAACGATTGAATCTTCATGAAAAGAGCTTATAATAGGACACAAAATGCAGCATGAAGCCTGTTGTTATTGCATGTTGTCTAGGTTGCATTTAAAGTAGGTCACATTGTTCAGTAATACAGTGTTGATAAAGCATGTTAACTTGTGTCACAACCTCTGTATCTCATCTTGTATGTGCGTCATGGTTTACCTGTTAATATTTACTTGGGAGTACACTTCTTAAGTATATTTAACAGACAAGAAATTAGACTCTTTCGAAAACAAATGCCTAAGGAAAATACTCGGTATAAAGTGGAACGAATCCAAGAACAGCTCAGAGATTAGACAGATGAGCAAACAACCACCTGTCTCATGGGTGATTAGAAAAAGAAGATGGAAATATGTCGGTCATGTGATGAAAAGAAACAGTCAGAAAATGCCTAAACAAGCTATCAAGTGGAACACAACAAGCGGAAGAAAAAAGAAGTTGACCACGTGAAACTCTGAAGAAGACATTGTTAAGAGAGGCCAGTTCAGTGGGCATAATGTCCCTTGATGAGATTGAAAAACTTGCCGAAGACAGGAATACACAATAATTAGTGTATAAGTATACAACTATACACGAAGCACTGCAGTAAAGCTGTGGTACCAAAATGCATAAACTAGGAAAAATGTAGGAACAGGTTTATTACTTAATGACTACAAGTAATAAAGCTGTTCCTACTTTTTTCCTAGTTTATACATTTTGCCAAAGACAGGAAATCTTGGCGAACTACCATGCGGGCCATGTGTGATGGCACGGGAAGGATGTGAGATAGTTCTTATCAATTCTTGCAGCTTTCCCCAGTCATCATGGTTGGTAGCTGCTTAGCGTTATTATGAGAGATGAAAACACAGAGAGGAATATAGACAGAAGTAATAGTTTATTCTTTTTACTGGCTCTCGAGTATATTTATTTAAAAAAAAAATACTGCCAGGCATTTAAGCTAGCTCGTGCAATCAGGTTGATGGTTTGTTTTTCAATGATATAATACATATACATCAACAATTCAATTTTTTATGTATTCAATACATAAATTTGTAATTTTACTTGGGCTGTGGGGGTACATTTTTGTTACTTGCATTGTTTATGAAGTGTAGCAAATTTTTGTCATTACCAAATGTACGAGAGCAATGCTGGCAGTGATGACAGTAAGGAACTTGCCCTCTCTTAAGAGGTAATGATGAGAAGTTCCCATTAATGTACTCACACCTGAGCTAGCCCAGCTTTTGTCCACATTTCTCATGTTTGCATTTATTGGAGAGAAAGACAGCATATTATTTTAAGTGCAAGTATGCTGGGTAATAATACTTGTAGTTACATTGTGATACAGGTTTACTGCCTTGTTATACTAGCCAGCTTTTAGGTTTCTGCTTAGCATAGAACATGTCCAAGGATTGTTTCCATTTAGTGGTTAATGTGTGCAATTTTGAACTTAAAATTATTACAAACGATTGAATCTTCATGAAATGAGCTTATAATAGAACACAAAATGCAGTATGAAGCCTGTTGTTATTGCACGTTGTCCGGGTTGCCTTTAAAGTAGGTCACATTGTTCTGTAATACAGTGTTTGTAAAGCATTTTAGCATGTTAACTTGTGTAATAACCTCTGTATCTCGTATGTGTGTCATGGTTTACCTGTTAATATTTACTTGGGAGTCTTATCAATTCTTGCAGCATGTCCCAGTCATCATGATTGGTAGCTGCTTAGTGTTATTATGAGAGATGAAAACACAAAGAGGAATATAGACAGAAGTAATAGTCTGGCTCTCAAGTATATTTAATTTTATTTTTAATACTGCCAGGCATTTGAGCTAGCCCAAGCAGAGGTGGTCGATGATTTTGTGCCTGGAAGAAAAAGTTATACAGGAAAGAAGGTGTGGAGGTGGAAAGTAAAACATATTACTGGCTCAGAAGAGATCTGAATGACTCAGAGTAGTTCTTTTTCTGCCAGATCACAGTGGGAGGTGGAGTGGGGTAGCAGGTGGTGATGGTGGTGTTTGTGTTGGTTTGTTTTTCAAGGATATAATACGTATACATCAAAAATTCAATTTGGTTTAAAAAAAAAAATAGCAGGTATAACTTGCACCTGTGTATAGATGTACATGCATGCGGACGTATGTATGAATGTGCATGTGTGTGTTAGAACAGAATCATGGTTATTGAGAGATTTCGTCTTATGGGTCAGATGAATTGTTTGACCAATGTACAAATGAATGTTTTGGTCACAGACTATAGCACATGTAAAAACATAAGGCGACTTCAGTACATAACAAAAAATACTTCTGATAGTGTATAATAAATGTAAAGAATATCCAGTCAAAATTTCATCCAGTTTGAATACAAAATAAGAGAGATACATGATTCCTCAGTGTCGGAAGCATAGTTTGGGGGAAATGTGACAAATGCGGTGAGTAAGAGCCTGCTTACACATTATTTGGTATTGATATGGGAACCTGGGACCACATGGATTCAACCTAACCATCCCTTTACCCACATTCATAATCAAAGTGAAACATTTCTTCCAATCTAAGTTCTCATCAACAGTTTCCTTTGTGCCACTATATTCCAGATCCTTCATCCCAGGTTACATGTTTTCCATGCCATCAGGTGTCACATAGGGCTCACATAGAGAGCTTTCTCTCTCTCATGCGCTCGCTCTCTCTCTCACACACACACACACACACATCATCATCATCATCATCAGGTGCCGTGCCGACTGGCGTTGGCTATTATGCTTCTCCAGAGTACACGATCCTTCATGCAGGCCATCAGTTCAGTTGATGATATCCTCTCACACCATCTCGTCAGACTGTCCAGTATCATTTCTCTTGGTCTTCCTCTTGATCTTCTTCCTTCTATTTTTTCTGTTGTTATAATATATAATATTATATATAATATTATATAACATATAATATACTATATATAATATAATATGTAATACGCACACATACTCCTTCCCTTTTTTCAACCTGTATATTTCTGTCATTAGCAAAAATGTCACAACGTTATGCTACATTAATAAGTAAAGCTGTTTCTAGACTTTAAAATTCCAGTCTGCCTATCTTAGACATAGTGAAATTTCTTGAAAATTTAAAAAAGAAAGTTTTTTTTAAAAAAATTTTATTCTTTCCTCCCCACAGAGTAAGAAAAAAAAGGAACAAGGCTGAGAGGTAACCATGTTACTTGTAAGAACAATGGTGGGCAAACCACACAAGCACCATTCTTCCTCTGGTAAGCAGTATTTCATGTACATTCCAGATATGCCTTGTGTACACCATGTATTGTGATTTTACATTGTGAGCATTTGTCTCTGGAGTTATTGAGTGGTTGGAACTTCTTCTGTTAGTCTTGTTGAGTGAGTAGGAGTCCTGTACAAGTTTTCATTATGTGACAACTGTTGTTTTTGTTGTGGCAGTTGCGGACCTGGCGTTGTTGTGTCACTCAGGGTATACCATAGTGGCAAGTTTGCTTTTTTGGTAGTGTTACCAACTCTTACAGGCAACAACAGCATGTAAGTCTTTCTAATACGGTTAAAGTCCACAAAAGTTAATATCTCTGACCACAGAGGCATACGCATATAGTTGATGCCATGTTGGCACAATTAGAAAATAATCCTAGAAAGAAAATACTTTTACATATTATTTTAAGTGCAAGTATGCTGTGTGATAATACCTGTAGTTACACTGTGATGTAGGTTTACAGCCTTGTTATACTAGCCAGCTTTTAGGCTTCTGCTTTAGCATAGAACATGTCCAAGGATTGTTTCCATCTAGAGATAAATGTTTACAATTTTGAATTTAAATTACTACAACTGATTGAATCTTCAAAAAAATAACTTACAATAGGACACAAAATGCAGTTTGGAAGCTATTGTTATTGCATGTTGTTTAGGTTGCTTTTAAAATATTTATTGTTGAAAAATCATGAGAAGAAAACTTTCCTGACACAAGATAACAATGTAAATTAAATAACTGTAGAAAATGTCTGTTAATACATTTGTCATCGTCATCTGTGATGTAGTTTAAATGTGTAATGCAAACCAGTAAGCAAAAAGAAATTGAACATGTATAAGTTCCAAAACTGAAACAAGGCTGTGACCTTATATGGACTGTTATTTCTTACAATTTCAGACATCACTAATCCATGTGATAGTGAATGGTGGATAAATGGCTGAAGATGGGAGGAGTGATTGGTCACAGATGATTTCATGTCTGCCTAATGCACTGGACGAAGGCTAATAGTACAACACATTGTATAGGAAGATAGGCCAAACATGATTGACAGGAAAATTTTATATTTTCTGCTTCATAGCCTATAGATGTAATGAAGTTCTTATATATACACGAGTCCCAATGTATGTATTTTTGCTGAAAACCAGATTCATTCAATTCACATTCTTCACTTCAGCAACTTGGCATCTTTCTCAGATATTCTTCTTCTTCAGCTTTCCGAGCCATTAAGGCTCATTGCTGCAGATAAAATTTGCCTCCATTCCTCTCTATTCTTATTCTTCTCTCTCTAGTTGGTAACACCAGTTTCTTTTATATCCTCTTCAATGTTGTCTTGGTCTACCCCTTGGTTTTGTTTCACCCATCTTCTTTGTGCATACATCATTTTTGTTTGCCTGTTCTCTTCCTTTCTTTGTTGTTTGTAGATCAACACAAACAACTCAAAATTCTACCCCTCAAAAATAGAATCATTTTTAACAAAGTTAAGTTTGTTCAGAGAATTCTGTTGCACAATGCTCCGCCTTACTTGTGGTCACTGTTTACGTATAATACTAAACATAGCAATGCTGAAGTCGGAGACACTGGACCAGGGCAGTCTAGATAGGCAACCACCTCTCACCCGGCGGGGATGTTTGCATATCCTAATCACGCTGAGGTTTTCCAGTGAGAAAATCCAACTCTGGACTGGATGGGCAACCACCTCTCACCCGCCAGTGATACACGGGTATCTCAAAACACGTCGAGGTTTTCCGGTGAGTAGGTCCAACTCTGGCCTGGGTGGGCTACCGCCTCTCACCCAGCGGGGATGCACTGATATCCTAAACATGTCGAGGTCTTCCGGTGAGAAAGTCCAACCCTAGACTAAACTGGTGCAATGAAAACCACGGTGTCACGCAATCCCACTTCTGAGACCCACCAAGAATACAGGCTAAAGCCCTGTGATACTCTGAACCCCTTGTGGTCCTCACGTGGATCTCATGTGGTCCTTTTGGGACCTAACGAGGACCACAGGCGTAAATTCAGTAGGATCACAGTGCGGTTTTGGTGGTAGAAGCGAACGAAGAAGAAGAAGAAGAAGAAGAAGACTAAACATAGCCAGCGTTTAAAAAACTGTCTTCTTCCTAAACAAGAAAAGCCTTGCATACTCTGCAGTACAGCTCTGGAACACACTCCCCTACCATTTAAAATCCATTGGTAATACTTCATCCTTTAACTCAAACCTGTTTCATTATTTACTTGTTTGTATCTCTCTCTCTGAACCTTAAGTGCACAGGGCACATGGGGCTTCCGCAAGGGTTTTCCACAAATGCCTGTCCTTCGCCTTTTTTTCTGTTCTTGCCCAGGTGAGCCCTCTATTGCTCAACATCCTTTCTGTTGTTCTTCTCCATGTCTCTTTTGGTCTACCCTTACTTCTGTTCCCCTGTGGTGTCCATCTTAGTGCTATTTGCTTGTATATGCCTCCATAAAATAACTAGCACTCTCTCAACATGTGACTCGCCAACCATCAAGTACTAAAATGACATAGTTAGAAAAGCAACTTGTTAGATATTGTTAGAAATTATTTTAATGTCTGTTTAAAAAACATATATTAGAAGATCTGTATTTACAATGTATTTTTGTTTATGTATATGTCTGCATATGTATGTGTGCGTGAGTGCTATTTTATTAGGTTAATTACTTCTTCTCTTTTACTTTGAATGTAGTAGTTAAATCTTACACTCTTTTGATATGTTTTTTCCTAATTTAATTTGTATATCTGTACTACTGAATCAAGTGTGTGGGAAGAATGAAAGATGGAGTGATGAAGGGCAGAATGTAAGACGGGCCTGCGTGCCCAATTCTTTACCCTTGAAAAATAAAGATTATTCATTCGTTCATTTCTACATAGCCTAGCCAGTGTAATCTATTCAGTTTCAAGACATGTATAATTCATTGGGATTTAAATAAGCTGTTCAGTGTTCTTTCTAGATCTCCATTCTCCACTGCTAGTATCCTTTATTGGCCCAAAGACTCTTCTTAGGATCTTGTTCTCAAAGATCTGCAATTGTTGTTCATCTTTCTTTGTTGTACTCCACATTTCTGATCCATACATGATGGCTGGTCTTATTATAGTTTTGTAGATTGTTATTTTGGCGTTTTGGAACAGGATTTTAACAGGTGTTACAAGGCAGAATAAATTTTATTCCCTATCTCTACTCTGGTTTTAATTTCCTCGCTTACCAGGTTACTTCTGTTGAAGGTTATGCCTAGATATTTGTATGTTTCTACTTTCCTAATGATCATATGTCCAATATTTATATAAACTGAATCATTCTGCCCCTGGTCTCTTGATATATATTCTTATCTTGGTTAATAGTCGAGCCCACATTTAGTGCCACATCTCTCAGGTGTATGCAGGTATTGATGTCTTCTTGCATAGTTTCCCCTACCAGGTCAATGTCATCAGCGTATTCTAATATTTTAGCTTGTTCTTCTGTACCGCTTTCTTCTTTCACTTTTCTGATTACCTTTTGTAGTACTAGGTTGAATAGTAATGGAGATAATGTATCACCTTGTTTTAAACCAGTTCTTACATAGAAGAGTTCTGACTTTCTTCCTTTATATACTACTATATTTTTTGTATCCTACATATATATTCTGGTCAGATTTATTAATTTATTAGGTATCTTAAATTCTTTCATAATTTTCCATAAGCTGCTCCATCTATGCTGTCATAAGCTTTCTTGAAGTCGGTGAAGATATGTCTTTTCCATATTCCCAGTACTTTCCTGCTCTTTGACATAAAATATTTGGTCTGTGGTTGATCTGTTCTTCCTAAAACCTGCTTGATAGTCTCCCAGTATGTTCTCGCTGTATGGTTTTAATTTATTTAAGAGTATAGTAAGTAGTATTTTGTAGCTTATTTTTGTAGTAAGTGTAACAGAATGTTATTCTGTACAGATTGTTTTGTGAGAAACCCTGTTGTTGTGATCTAATAGACCACAACTCATCTGTTTATGCTAAGCTCGGAGAAAGTATCTCGTGTTCCAAGGGAGAACTGAGTTGCGTGGATTCTGATAGGTGGGATGTATGAACGAGTTTGAGGGAACAGTTTGGGACAGGTTGTGGTGTTTTAATTCTAGAAGGGATGTAGAGATTCTTAGTTCATTATGTAAGTTAGATGGACTGTCCTTCTTAGGACAGATTGTTGTAGTTGATGGATTGTTCTTTTTTAGGACAAATGTTGTAGTAGTCATGTAGATTGTGTGTTTGATTTGTCCCCGTTTTGGACAAGGTAGTAATGTCATATTGAAAGTCATGTGTAATTTTGAAGTTGGCATATTTTGTCAAGGTTGAGTGTCTGATTTGGTCCCATGGCGATGTTAGTCGCCCGGACATATTTTTTTATGATCATTTGTAATTATTCTCATCAAGTTTACACTCCACATCATTGCAGCACACATCGAACAAATGGGATTCATCATTAAACATTTACAGATTTGTGTCTGCTGACTCCTGTGGTTATTGGATTCTTGTTAAGTGTCAACTGTGGTGTTGAGTTAGTTGATTACACGTAACTGGTCATGTCATGTATTAATGTATAGTTGAGGTTATTTTTATCTGGGTTGTCTTGTTACACGGAGTATACCAATGTAACGTCTGTTGTGTCACTGGGCCTAATGCTCATGTTAAAATGTAATAGGCATAGTACAGAACAGAGTGTCTGCAAACATGTGTTTAGTGTTCAGTAATACAGGCAAGTACAGTACACAGTACACGAAGAAAGAAATTTGTTTTAGTATACCTCTGTAGTTTTCACACTTGCTCTTATCGCCTTTTTTTAAAAATATTGGGATTGGTAATGATTCACTTCATTCACTAGGGAGTTGTCTGCTGGCGAGATTCTTCAGCTGCCGTGCATGGAGCGGTGCTCCTCCCGGCCAATGAAGAAAGGTGAAAAGGGGTTGTCGCGCGGCACCACTGCGGAAAAAGTGGTAGAAAGGATAAGGTGAAGCAAACAGTCAAATCAAGGCACCTCTGGTCTGGAGGTCTGCCACGTCCTGAGTGCAGTCATATCGGGTGAAATGCATGAACCGGCTTAACCCAGAGGTTAAGACACTGCTGGCGAGACTCTTCGAATGCCATGTGTGGAGTGAAGCTCCTCCCGGTCAAGGAAGAAAATGCGGAAAAGAAATAAAGGTTGCTGTGTGGTGCCGATGTGAAAAGGTGAAGGAAAAGATAAAGTGAAATTTAATTGGTATGTCCAGTAGTATCGCTGCGAGAGCTACACATACCACGGCGCCTCTGCTCTAGAGGCTGGCCACGTCTGAAATACACCTACATTGGTGAAATATGCCTAAACCAGCACACACCAGAGGTGAAACTTGATGGCTAGGCATGTCACACCACCTCCGCTCTAGAGGTTGGTCACGCCTGATACACACCCATACTGGTAAAATATGCCTAAACCAGCTCATACCAGGGGTGAAACTGAACACTACGCATGTTACGGTGCCTTTGCTCTAGAGGTCGGTCACGTCCCAAACACGCACATACTGGGATAATATGCCTAAACTGGCTGAGCCCAGGGGTAGAAGTCACTAGTGGCGAGGATTCGTCCTCCTGGACAAAAGCTCCATCCTGGTCACAACTAGGAAAGGTAGCGGCCACGACCACAAAATGCTGAAGTCGGAGACACTGGACCAGTGCAGTCTAGATAGGCAACCACCTCTCACCCGGCGGGGATATATGCATATCCTAATCACGCTGAGGTTTTCCGGTGAGAAAGTCCAACACTGGACTGGATGGGCAAGCACCTCTCACCCGGCCGTGATGCACGGGTATCTCAAAACACGTCGAGGTTTTCCGGTGAAAAAAATCCAACTCTGGCCTGGGTGGGCTACCACCTCTCACCCAGCGGGGATATACTAATATTCTAACATGTCGAGGTCTTCTGGTGAGAAAGTCCAACTCTAAACTAAACTGGTGCAACAAAAACCACGGTGTCACGTAATCCCGCTTCCGAGACCCACCAAGAATTCAGGCTCAAGCCCTGAGATACTCTGCACCTCCTGTGGTCCTCTCAGGGATCTCGTGTGGTCCTTTCGGGGACCACGGAACTTAAAGAGGACCACAGGCATAAATTCGGTGGGATCGCAGGGCGGTCTTGGTGGTAGAGGCGAACGAGGAAGAAGAAGAAGACTAGGGAGTTGTTTTTATTCTCTCCATATTTGTTGTATTAGTGCACATATCTGTTCATGTAGATTTAGACCTCCTTCCTTAATATCTGTTCATGTAGATTTAGACCTCCTTCCTTAATCAGTTTTGCAGAAATTCCACCTGAACCAGTTGTTCTGTTGTTTCGTAAAAACATGATACTGTACATGTCTGGTTCCTCTATTTCAGGTTCACAAGTCTGTATTTCTTTGTAAGGCAATATGTTTATAGGTTCTCCACAGTTTAGTAGTTTCTCAAAATATTCTTTCCATCTGATACAGATTTTCCCTTCATTATTTATCATGGTTCCTTAATACTGTCCTTCAAGCTCTGCAGAGGTTGTTTATACCCTTGCTTTACTGTTCGCAATCTTTATAGAATTCCCTGCTTATTTTGATGGCATGTCTGCATCTCGCTTACCATGTCTTTCATATATTGTCATTTTTGTTGGCGAATAACCTTTTGAGTTTATTTACATTGTGTGCGGTGCTTCTCATTTGTTTTGTTGTTCATGCCATTCAACCATATCTGTCTTGCTGTTCTTTTCTTTATGACTGCCTCTCTGCAGACTTCATCAAACCAGTTCTTTTTCTTAGTTATGGTCTTGAGTTCCAGGCATTCTTCCGCTGTGTTCTTTATAATGATTTTTATATCTTCCCATCTGTCATCAATTCTTTTATTTTTTCCTTCTTGTGTTTATCTTATGGTTTAGCTCTTTTCTGAATTTGTCTTTAGTATCTTCTCTTTTCAAAGCATATTTATTTATTACTGAGCTTTTATTTAATTTACTATAAAAATGTGTCCTCAGTCTGAATTTTAATTTAGCTTCAACAAGATAATGGTCGGAGCTGCATTAATTCCCTCTATAACTTTTGATCTGAAGTATGTTTGTTGTGTGCTTGGTATCAATTAAAACATGGTCTATCTGGTTGCATGTTAGATTATTGGAGGATTTCCATTTTTGTTTATGGATGTTCGATTTCCCTTTTTCTTTATGGATGTTCTTATTTTGAAAACGTGTGCTGCTTATTCTCATTCCATAAGCTTCTGCCATAATTATTAGTCTCTATTCATTATCATTAGATGTTTCATTCAGACTTTCATTTTCTGTGATGTGTCACTCCTTTCCCATCTTTGCATTGAAATCTCCTAGTATTATCAGTATATCATGTTTCTGAGTCTTCTCTATTACTCTCTCTAATGTGTTATAAAATTCTTGACTTCATCCTCTGTATCTTCTGTCGGTGCATGCATATTAATCATTGTTATATTTTTCTTTGTTCCCTTGATGTGGAGGCTGCTGATTCTTTCATTAGTGGCACTGAAGTCCATCACTAAGTCCCATACTTTTCTCTTGACAGCAAAACCTGTGCCAAGTTCATGTCTTCCATTGGTAATACCTCCGTATACCAGTACCATTTCTCCTATGACCGTTATATCTTGGTCAGATACTTTTTTTAAAAAATAAATGTTTGTTTTCTCTCACACATATATTTGTTTAAAAATAAATGTTCTCTCTCTCTCTCACACACAACCTTAATTAAGTGCCCAAGGCACATGGGTTTTCCACAAACACCTGTCTATGGCCTTTTTTTTCCCGCTCATGCCCAGGTAACCCCTCTGTAGCTCAACATCATACCTTTTGTTCATCTCCATGTCTCCTTTGGTCTATTCCTACTCCTGTTCCCCTGTGGTGTCCATCTCGGTGCTATTTTTGGTAATGAGTCGTCAGTCATCCAGAGCACACCATCGCCAGCACCTTTCTCATAAATTGATGTCGGCGGTTTCATGTGCATTTCTGCCAACAATGTGTTATTCCTTATGGTGTTTGGCCAAAAGTCTCTTCTAATCTTTCATAAACAGTCTTGAAAGAGTTCAGCTTAGATTTATACTTGGCAGGGAATTTGCAGGGTTAATTTCATGTATATGCTGAACACAGTAATTTAAAAGCAATTATCAGTCTTCAGCCTGAGGAACTGTTACTTATTATTTTCACTGTAAAAATAGTGTGAGAAAAAAGTCATGGCTGCAAATGTAGAAGCATGCAGATAGCCTATGACATAATTCAAGAAAGTAAACTGTCATGTTCAGTTGCAGTTTCATTCATTCATTTGCATGTCCCTTGCGGAAATTTGTCTTCCTAACAGCACTCCTGTAGGCCTCTCAGTTGCGAGCAAGACAGCCTGCTGCTGATGCATCCATTTGCAGATCATCAACGATATCTTGCAGCCATCTTTGCCTTGGTCTTCCTCTCTTTCTTTTTCCCTTATTGTACCCTTCCAAGACGGTCTTCTGTAGATTATAATGTCGTTTAATGTGTCCAAAATATTTAAATTTTCGTTGTTTAATCCTCTTTACTAGCCAGCCTTCTCCAATATTAAGTTCTTGTAGTATGGATATATTTGTTCTTTTTTTGTGTCCATGATATTTGAAGAATTCTTCTTTAGCATTTACATTCAAAGGCATTACATTCAAATTGCAGTTTACCATATTTAATAATTAATGTAAGTGAAATAGATTCTCTGCAATTGTAGAATAATACTGGAAGAATGGGAGAACAGCAAATAAGACCCCCCCCACACACACACACACAGAGTAGTGAACAGGTAACGCTGGTATCAGCTTCAGGGATTTATGCTCTTTCTTTTAAAACTTAAAAGATCCTGTCCATTTTGGCAGTCAGCAACTCATAGCTGACCTGCTGGCTTCCAGGTTGGCGAACCATCATAGTAGATCAAGACCCTGTTCCACCTCTCCTTTTATACCCCCTAGTAATAAGCCTGGCCTACCAAGGATCACCATAGGGATGCAGAATTGTATGTTATTTTTGCACAAGTGTTCTGAATATTAGTTATACACTGTCTTCAGAATCCCTCCAGATTTTCTAAACCTTGTGTTGGCACAGATACCAAAGACCAAGCCAGTCCAGCATGACAAGCTGACATGATGTTTTTCAGATGGGCATGATGAAGATGGTGACGAAACGTTGACTGCCAGCAGGTTGCTCTGCCACAAGGCCTTCTGAACAATCCATGGGACATCACTTTTTCTCCACAGTAACATGAATACATTCACACAGCTTCACATCCAGACGTAGACTGACTGCCGCTCAACAGTTCTTCCCACGATTAATGTGTCACATGATTTTTTCCTTACGTGACCATACAGAACATTTTTAAAACTTCTCTTACCCGAGAAGAATTGAAACCTACCCACAAGGGCGACAACTGCCCAAAAATGGTAATTAACAAAATTACCTCTCTTATACTGGTACAGTAGTCCCGGTGGTGGTGTGAAGTCTTTTGGAGCATTACACACACCCCAAACTTCTTGCTTTTTAAGCCTTACTCAGGGACCGACAGTTACCACAACCCACTCCCAAGTCAGCATGATGGTGTGCCTTAATATCCTCAAATAAAATGTGGGTATTGTTTATATTGTGGGTATTGGAAAACTTGGCAAACAAGTATGTGACATTTAACGGGCCAGGAAGGATGCAAGATTGTTTATAGCAATAAAAGAAAATGCAGAGTGGCCAGATGGTGGTTAAAACTTACAGCAGCTCACCAAGAGTTGCTGGGGATCACTCTCAGTTAAAAAAAAAGTTTTTAATATCAAGTTCTGAGGATATGAATATTCACTTGAGGTTTTTAAGTTATTGGCAACAAATTTTAGTATGTATTCTTTCAAGAACAATAAGTAAATTATAAAGATGTGCCAAAATATACTTTAATTTCATTTATGTTGTACAATGTTAGTTTCTTATGTATTAAATGTTTACATGTAAGCAAGAAAAGAAAAATAAAATTATCTATGTATTAAATGTTTATATGTAAGCAAGAAAAGAAAAATAAAATCATGAATGTGTGAATTACAATCATTTGGTTTTCTCACAGCAGTAGCCAATCTTGTGTGTTTGCCCAACAAAACAATTATAATTTTTTTTTTCTGCTTTAATCAAATTACCCACTGTCTCTGAAAGCAAACATCTACTACACTCTTTGAATACATTTCTTTGCTGAAGCAATGATTATGCGCAGTGAAGCTCAACATCACAACTGGAAATGAAACCGGTAAGACCCATGTACTCCAGCTGTTAACTATGAGACAACACACTTTCCATTCAGCAATTTCACATTTAATTATTTGCAATACGCAGTAATGCAAAACTGTGATACCCAAACAAATCAATGTCAACTAGAGATCAGTCCAATATTTGCACAAAAACTGCTGGAAACATTCCTCTTTTACCATTCAAAGTACCCCATCTCCAGTTTTTGTTGACATCAGCAAAGCCTTCTTCCACCTCAAGGAGTTCACCCTCCTGCATTAAATAAGAGAAAAATTACAATGATCAGTTTGGAAAGTAAATTTACCTCTCATGGTGAATAATTCTGAAATAATATATTTTTCTGTGGCAAAGGTAACAAAATGTATGAGAGCAATTAAAATATGTTATATGGTGAAAATTAAAGATGGACAGGATACAAAAATTGATTATCTCACTGAGTTAAGCTGGCTAGAATACAATACTATGTCACCACAACCTGAACAGGGATCTTAAAATAGTTACAGCATAATCAGTTATTTACTTTAGAAATGAAAGCAAGATGTCACCGGCAGTCAAGCTCATGGTGTTGAAACAAGCATTACATGGAACTAGGCAGTGGGATACGATGGAAAGCCTGAAAACCAAGAGAACTCAAAGCAAGTTTCTTTACAGGCAGGCAGGCTGGCATGCCCAAAACTGGTACTGCTGTCACACGAGCAAAGTCAACTTTGTCCTCAATTACACTGAATGGACTTCAATTAAATCATCTAATAGTTTATAATAGTACGAGGGGCGTTCAGAAAGTAATGCACCACATCAATTTTTTCATCTAATACTGATGATAGAAGCATGAAATTTTGCACACTTTAAATATGGCTTGTGCCAACATTGCACTGCAACCGGCTAAAGAATATGGCTGGCCTAACCGTTGAAATGGATTGTGTTAGCAACTTGCGGTATAGGCAGCGAATTGTGATAGAATTTCTTGTCGCAGAGAAGGAAACTGTTGTGAACATTCACAAGCGTCTATGTGATATGTATGGAAATTTTGCAGTCGACAGAAGTATAGTCAGTCGCTGGGTTTAGAGAATCAAAGAATAAGTGGAGATGAGTTGCGTAATCGGCCACGCTGTGGATGTCCTGCTACAGCCACCAAGGCAGAAATGGTGAAATGTGCTGAGGGCATTATTCTTACTGATAGGCGTATCACTAAACAATTGGCCTTAAAGCTGTCAGTCAGCAATGGTAGTGCAAGTGCAATTATAAAAGCTCTAGGATTTTTTAATAAATGGCTCCTAAGAAAAACAATGTGGTGCATTACTTTCTGAACGCCCCTCGTAATTCATAAAAGATTAGTAACACATGAATAATTAGTGTATAAGTATATAACTATACATGAAGCCACTGCAAAAAAAGTAGGAACAGCTTTGTTATGTAATGAGCACACAGTTGTGATGTTTTGGTGTGAACTTTATTCATACAAAAAAAAAAAACATGGGATGAAGAAATAGGGAGAAAAGATATAATGTTAATTCACATGAATGCTATGTAAAAAACAGGAGTGGAAAAAAATAAAATGAGTGAAGCACTTAGCTGTGACTTGTATGAAGCTATGGCTTCCAAGAGGCTGTGTTCAGAAGTGCACATGGTGGAGTGTAAAAAATGTTTAAATGGAGACTGTGATGTGTGACAGGTGGGTCGAACAAATGAACAACATACTTTATTTTCAAAGGGTTAAGAATTGGGCACACACTTTTTGTGCAGCGAGTTTGGTTAGATTGTCTACATGAGGATTCCAGCTGAGGTGGTGGTCAATCATGAAACCTAGAGTTTTATATTCACTAACATTTTCTATCTGTGAAGTTCCAGCATAGAGCTGTAGTGTTGTTTGTGAATTTGTTAATTTCTGTCTTGTAATAAGCATGGATTTTGTTTTGATGGTGTTTGTTAGCACTCTGTTGTTGTTCCAGTTAGACTTTTCATTTCAAATTGAAGAGTTGACTCAAGGTTAATACAGTGTGGTACCCGGGATCTGCAAAGAATAGGACCACTGTACCCTACCATGCATGATCGTAAAAGGCAACTAAGGAGGGTTCAGCATAGGGCCAGCAACCCTATCTGGTAAAAAAAAACTATCAGACTGCTACAGAAACGGAAGCAAGGGAAAATACAGTCATTGTCATTAGTGTAAACTGTGCAGTCATCACCAAAGAGGTCATAAGATGATTTTTTTTTTTAGACGAAGTAGAAGATCCTTGATGTAGGTGGTAAACATGAGAGGACGAAGAATAGATCCCTGTGGAACACCATTATCAACCACAGATGAGCTTGACTTAGAGTTTTTGAGGCAAACTACCTACTGTCTGTTTGAAAAATAAGATGTAATAAATTTTGTCAAGTCAGGGTGTAATCTATAAGTCTCAAGCTTTCTAACTAGGATTTCATGATCAATCATGTCAAATGCTTTTTTAAAGTCAACAAAGACAGCACTACATAATTTATCATCGTTTATTTTAGACAACTAACATTCTGTCATTTTTGTGAGAACTGTGTGGCAGAAATGTTTCAGTATAAAACCTGACTGACAGTCAACAATCAAATCATTTTCTTGCATGTGTTGTAAGGTTGTTTTTTTTTGTGTGTGTTTTTCTAGGGGTTTTGACAGAGTTGATAGAATGGAAATTGGTCTATAGATTGAGGGATTTTTCTCTGAATCAGATTTTAAAAGCCTGAGGAAAACAATGTGCAATGCTCTGATTGTAAATGTATGTTAATGTATCTGTAATTACAGGGGCTGAGTAGTGTAATATCTTGTTGCTAATTTCATCAAGTCCTGCAGTGTTGTTGTTCTTTAAAGATGAAAGATAATTATAAACATTACTAACTGACATGAAAGGAATTCTGGGTTGCTTTAGATTTGGACATTTGCTACCTATAAATTTATTTAATTCCCTTAATCCACAAGTAGGAGTTGGTAGTGAAGATTTTAAGATACTGACTTCTCTGAAGTGATTGCTGAACTCTTCACAAGTGGGCGCATGATTATAACTCTGCAAGCCAGCCTGTTTTCTCTTGTTTGCTAGAATGTTAATTGCTTTCCAGACAGACACTGTCTGATTTATTCAGAACTAGGTTCCTAAAGTAATTTCTCTTTTCTTGCCTAATTAAAAAAGGAGGGGGGTGGGGGGAGCCGTAGAAAGGGGAGAAAGTGATACAATGGTAATCTATCTGGGAGAAGGTGGAGTAGGTGATTATAGTTGGGGTAGAGGGACTGATGCTGTGAGGTGGTTCTGAACTATGTGTTATAAGTGAGAAGGGAGTGGAACTTGGTGCAGAGGGATTATGATTGTGGAAGAGGGGAATGTTAGGCCCTTGATTATTTCAATGGCCCAAACCACAGAGGCAAATCTGATTTTCTGGTAACAGTCATCAAACAATGTGATGCTGTCGACAGAGACAAATCTGATTTTCTGGTAACAGTCATCAAACAATGTGATGCTGACGACAGAGGCAAATCTGATTTTCTGGTAACAGTCATCAAACAGTGTGATGCTGATGACAGAGGCAAATCTGATTTTCTGGTAATGGCCTTCAAACAATGTGATGCTGATGACAGAGGCAAATCTGATTTTCTAGTAACAGCCATCAAACAATGTGATGCTGACAACAGAGGCAAATCTGATTTTCTAGTAAAAGACATCAAACAATGTGATGCTGACAACAGAGGCAAATCTGATTTTCTAGTAAAAGACATCAAACAATGTGATGCTGACAAAAGAGGCAAATCTGATTTTCTGGTAAAAGACATCAAACAATGTGATGATGACGACAGAAACAAATCTGATTTTCTGGTAACAGTCATCAAACAATGTGATGCTGATGACAGAGGCAAATCTGATTTTCTGGTAATGGCCTTCAAACAATGTGATGCTAACGACAGAGGCAAATCTGATTTTCTAGTAACAGCCATCAAACAATGTGATGCTGACAACAGAGGCAAATCTGATTTTCTAGTAAAAGACATCAAACAATGTGATGCTGACAACAGAGGCAAATCTGATTTTCTAGTAACAGCCATCAAACAATGTGATGCTGACAACAGAGGCAAATCTGATTTTCTAGTAACAGCCATCAAACATTGTGATGCTGACAACAGAGACTGCCTGCAAAAAGTCTTGGGGTGGCGCTCTTATAGTTGAGATGGAAAGTTGTAGCCATAAATCCATCTCATTTTAGAACTAACAATAAAGCATCTTAATTGTCACAGGTAAAATGATTTAGAACTAACAATAAAGCATCTTAACTGTCACAGGTAAAATGATTTAGAACTAACAATAAAGCATCTTAATTGTCACAGGTAAAATGATTTAGAACTAACAATAAAGCATCTTAATTGTCACAGGTAAAATGATTTAGAACTAACAATAAAGCATCTTAACTGTCACAGGTAAAATGATTTAGAACTAACAATAAAGCATCTTAATTGTCACAGGTAAAATGATTTAGAACTAACAATAAAGCATCTTAATTGTCACAGGTAAAATGATTTAGAACTAACAATAAAGCATCTTAATTGTCACAGGTAAAATGATTTAGAACTAACAATAAAGCATCTTAATTGTCACAGGTAAAATGATTTAGAACTAACAATAAAGCATCTTAATTGTCACAGGTAAAATGATTTAGAACTAACAATAAAGCATCTTAATTGTCACAGGGGAAAGACCATGAGGGCCAGGCTAGGGAAGAAAAGATCATTTTTGCAATACAGAATTTGGGAGGAAGAGGGGTTAGAATACTTGCCACCAAGGATTGTTTTTGGGAGCAACACAAAAAAAAAAAAAAGGACATGTATGTGAGTTACTGTCAGTGACTGTCCAGTCATCTGAGGTGCTCTAGTTATTGTGGAATGTCTTAGTAATGAGTTGTTTTCTCTCCTCCTCTCCCCAGTCCATCCATTCAAAATGGGTAAGCAGGTTAGATTATCTGAACTTTTGAAACTAAAACCTGATGATGATGATATGTTGTGTTGCTAGACTAAGGGATGTTGGAGTGGGGAAGTCAGGTGTTAGTGGCCAAAAATGTAGGAAAGTTGTGAACTGTTACTACAGTTCAGAAAATATACTCATGGAAAAAAGTAAGTGTGCAGTGGTGTCAAGCGCACCAATTACGTTGTCATGAGTGAAATGAAATCAAATTTGGCACAAAGTTTTGTCTGAGTGTTGTCTACTTCCCTGTACTGCACAAAGTTGATCGCACTATTCATGGGGAGATAACCACAGCTCCAGTGAAATCATGTGCATGATCCATGATTGGTTACTGACCACGGATAAAATGAGGCTAAGTGTGTAATTCTGTTCTCAGAGATCTCTTCACGTAATCATTGAAGAAAGAAGTAGTGGAATTCCAACATAAACATCTTTTTTCATCATGCCAAGATTGAATGAACATCAGTGAGAAATAGCTGTTGGGATGTTAATTGCTGGATCAACAGTAGCAGCAGTACCTCAATATTTTAATGTTCACAGAAACACAATATCACGCCTTCAAAGTTGTTTTAACCAAAATCGTTCCATTGCTGACCGCCATAGAAGTGGCAGACCATGAGTTACCACCCTTGCACAAGACTGCTACATCCACCTCATGCACCTTCGTAACAGGTTTCTCCAGGCAACATGGACTGCCTGCAACATTCCAGGTGTAAGATGTGAGTCGGGCAGGACAGTGAGGAACAGACTCAGAGAGGTAAATCTCTTACCTCATAGGCCTGCAGTTAGACCAGTACTGACAGTTCGCCACAGACAAACCTGCTTGAACTGGGCCATGCACCATGTGGCATGGCCTTATCATCAATGGAGACGGATCCTATTCACTGATGAGTCCAGATTCTGTCTGCAAGGCCATGATGGGCATGCTTTAGTGTACAGGCGAAGAGGAGAATGCTTTGCGAATAACTGTGTGCTAGAGGTGGATAGGAGAAGAGGAGGCAGTGTAATGGTTTGGGGAGGAATTTCCTATACTGGCCGAACAAACCTAGTCTTCCTCAATGGCAACCTTATAGGTTTACGATATAGGGACGAAATCATTACATGCCACATAATGCCTTTTCTGGATGCTAATGGACAAGGCGTGATACTGCAGCAGGTTAACGCTCGTCCACATGTCGCACATGTGGTCAGGGACCACTTTCAGCAGCATCAGATTACTGTCTTGCCACAGCCAGCAGTTTCACCGGACCTATCACCTATCGAGCACATTTGGGATGAACTGGACTGCAGGCTGAGAAAAGACGACACAGTCATCCTGGAAACTGGCAAGAATTAGCCCAAGCGTTGCAAGAAGAATGGAATAACATGCCTCAACAATTGTATAAAACAGGAAAAAGTAGGAGCAGCTTTATTACTTAATGATTACACAGTTGTGACGTTTCGGTGTGAGCCTTAATCATACAAAAACATACAGGACGAAGAAGTAGAGAGAGGAGATAAAGTATAGATTCACATGAATACTATTTAAAAAATTTTTTTTTTTTTCTAAAGAGTACTTAGCTGTAAATTGTAATGTGTGGCCTTACCTGATCTAAGAGCATATTTATCTTGCATCTTTAAGAATTGTTGAGCAAAAAAAACTAAATTTTGCTGTGTATCAGTGATGCAACTCATGAAATATTAGGAGAAAAGTCTTCTAAAAAAAATAATCCATATCTCTTTTAACAACGCAGTTACACTGAGGCCATACAAAATCAGTTCATATCAAACATGAAACAACCTCTTCAAATTGGTAAGTCTGTTGATATAACAAACAAAAGCTAAGTTACTAGTTTGCATCAAGTACACCGACTATGAAAAACTTTTTGCTTGTGAAAATTGTATGGCCTGCATGGAAATGCTAGATGATACAACTGCCAATTCAGTTCTGAAAGCTGTAGATGGTTACATAACAAAAATAACTTGTGTTGGTCTGTATACTGCTGCACTGACAGAATGAAAATCTGGCATGGCTATAGTGGAGAGTGGATGGGCAATGGACAGGACTGACATCCTGAGTGCACTTATAGAGGCTGGTCGAATCACCAATTCAGGCAACAGTTCTGAGTCTGCAGCCATGAACAGATTGCTGGAACTTAGTGACAGGCATGGGGTGGCCAGACGAGTGCTGTAGTGGGAAGCAAAGAAGACTGGTTAATCAGCATAGAACTGGTATTGTCAGCCGCCAGACACTGATGGAAATATTGAAGATGGAATCAGAGGACATCAACAACAAACTCAGTAGAGAAAACCAGGTTTTTGCAATGCTGCAGACTATATCATCATCATCAGGTGCCGGGCCCATTGGTGTTGGCTGTCATGCTTCTCCAGAGTACATGATCCCTCATGCAGGTCATCAGCTCAGTCGGTGATCTCCTCGGTGATCATCCCATCAGACTGTCCAGTATCATTTCTCTTGGTCTTCCTCTTGATCTTCTTTCCTCTATTCTTCCTGTTGTTATAATATTTTCAATCCCCCTCTTCTCACTGCATGACCTATGAAAGTACATTGTCTCTCTCTTATTTTTTTTATAAGATTTTTTATGTCTCTCCAGTTCTTCTCATACATTCATAATTAGTTATTTTTGCTGTCCAGGAGATTCACAACATTCTTCTAATAAACCACATTTCTGCTGCTTCCAATGATTTTTGTGCAGACCTGCCTATTGTCCATGATTCACTTCCATATAACAAGATAGGTTCAATATAGCATTTTAAGATTGTTTTCTAACATTCATTGATAAGGATGTGTTGCATAATATGTTTCTCACTCTCTGAAATGCAGCTTTGCTTGGCCTATTCTGTTCCTAATTTCTGTTCTGCATTTCCCATCTCAAGTTATTACTGCTTCAAGGTATTTGAGTTTCTGCACTTGCTTTAGAATAGTTCCATTTAATTTTATACTGCATGTTGGTGGATTCTGTTTCTTAGATATAACCATAGTCTCTGTCTTTTTGATGTTCAAAGTAAGACCTTTCTGTTCACTTCCTTTAGCATCTTTATCCAAGAGATTTTGCAGGTCTTGCTGGTTCTCAGCTATCAGTACTGTGTCGTCAGCATACTGAAGATTGTTAATATTGTATCCTCCAATTTTTATACCTGGTTCTGTGATGATCATTCTTAGAATGTTCTCATTGTACATAGAAAAAATGTCTGGAGATAGTACACATCCTTGTCGCACCCTATGTTTTATAGGTTGATATTTTCCAGTTCTATTTTCAACTCGAACTGCTGCTTCTTGCTGCCAGTATGGATGTTTTATAGTCCTCAGGTCTTTGCCGTCTATGTTGATGTCTTCAAGCATTTTAATAATTTCATTATGTTTCACCTTGTCACATGCCTTGGTGTAATCAATGAAGTACTAAGTAATTCAATGAGTGTGACTTGGAAGGTTGAAGCAGGTTCTGCATGCAGGCATGATTCATTTGAGTCATTGTAGAAATCATTGATTTGCAGAGTCACCTTCATCTATGTTCCTGGGCATGTGGGCATCCAGGGAAATGAAAGAACTGATGGGCTAGCTGACTCTGCCATCATCATTGATGGACAACCAGTGGATCGAGCTGATATTTTTAACACATTTAGAGAGAAAGGCAGAGTGGAGGACTTCGAAAGCAGCAAATCCACATCGCTGCTTAGACTGAGAGAGCTGGGAGTACAGACTGGCACAGCCAGGAATGAGAAGCATTAGGATATATGAGTGGACTTGTCAACCAACACAGGACAGATGCTATCAATACAGATGGATATGCTGAGGGAGGAATCTAAGCATCTATGGACATGTCTGGAGTGCAATGTTGATGACTCAGCCCATAAACCATAAACCTTACACAACTATGCACAAGTTTACCTATACAGTTCTATAAAAGTGTGAAGAATATGAGGCTCCAAGATGAACATTGTAACCCAGCCAAGAAAAGATAAAAATGGGAAACCCATCTTAATGAAAAGGTATTAAACAAAGATGGGAAGAATATTTCATGGAATTTCTCAATCCAATTAGAGAAACAGAATAAGAAAATACATATCAACCTAGAACTAGCAAGGAACTTGAACCAGCAATCCTAAGTAGAAATTTGAAGAAGTGATCAGAAGTCCTCAGAACATGCACCAAGAGTTCTTGGCCAAACAGAAGCCTATCATACATGAAGAAACATTGGTATAAAATGGCTTGGAAGTATCTTTGATAAAGCATGTTTGAAAGGAAAGTACCAGACGATTGGTAAAGAGCTATAGTTGTACACATTTGGAAGAATAAAGGAGACAAAAGAGACTGAATCATACACAGGGATATTCATGCTCAGTCATGTGGGGAAAATGTATGCGAAGATATTCGAAAGCAGAGCAAGACAGATTGCAGAAACTCAACTGAGTGAAACATAATTTGGATTTAGGAATTGAGGAAACTGCACTGACACAATATTTGCACTCTGACAAGTCTGTGAAAGGCATTTGAATATGACAGGGAACTTAATATCATCTTTGTAGATCAAGAAAAAGGTTTTGATAGGGTGAACAGAAACAAGCTGTGGGCAGTATGAGAGGAATATGGGGTACCAGAACATATATTACAAAATATAAGGCCACCATATAAAAATAGTCAATGCTGTAAGGAAAAGAGCAGGAAATATGGATTGGTTCAAAGTAAAAATGGGAGGCAAAAAGGGCTATGTATTGTCACCATTATTATTTATAATCTCAATAAATCGATCAAGTGCCATGTCACGTGGCATAGGCGATCATTTCTCTCAACAATTCCCTGTCTTTAGACTTGATTATGAGATCCACTGGTGGCTTTCTTCCTAGCCATACTGGCAGCCCATCCAGCAACTTCTTTCTCTGTCTTCCTCTGTCTCTTCTTCCCTCAATTTTTCCAGTTGCCACAATGTGTTCCAATTTTCCTCTTCTCAGAAAATGTCCTACAAATCTCGTTTGTCTGCCTCTGATCTTTGCTAATTTGCCTTTTAACTCCAGCCTCTCTTAAGACTTCTTCATTAGTTTTCTTAGCTGTCCATGGTACCTTCAACATCTTTCTTATGAATCACATTTCCATGGCCTCCATTTCTCACTGTACTCTCTTATTCATGGACCAGGCTTAACATCTATAAAACAAAATTGGCTCAATGTAACATTTAAGTACTTGGAATCTTGTTTCCATTGATATGGATCTGTTGCACAAGAGGTTTCTCATTTTTTGGAATGCTGACTTGGCCTGAGCATGTCTGTTTTTATTTCGTTGTGACATTTCCCATCAGCTGTTATAATTGTTCCTAAGTACTTGAATATATCAACTTGTTTCAGTTCTGTGCCATTGATAGTAATACTACATTTTGGTGGTATTCTTTTCTTTGAGATGACCATCACTTTAGTCTTCTTTTTATTCAGGCTGAGACCTTTACTTTTACTTTCACAAACCACGATGTCCAGAAGAGCCTGTAGTTCCCCTTCACTTTCAGCAGTCAGAACTGTCGTCTGCATATTTTAGGTTGTTAAGGTTGTACCCGCCAAATGATGTTCCTGGCAAGCTCTCTATATTTCTCATTATGTTTTTGCTGTACAAGGAGAAGAGGTCAGGAGATAGAACACATCCTTGTCTCACTCCCAATTTTATGTCTTGGAATGCTTCTATTTGGTTCTCAACCTTCATTGCTGCTGATTGCTGCCAATATATGTTTTTTATGAGTTTCATATCTTTCCCATTTATATTAATGTTTTACAGTAGTCTATGAAGCATAAGCATAGGTCTGTCTTTACTTCTATTGATCTTTCCATCAATGTTCTCAATATATATATGGCATTACTTGTGCCTTTTCCTTCAACGAAGCCACGCTGTTCTTCAGCGATTTCTGGTTTTATTTTGCCCCGACTCTTCTCATGACAATACGAAGCAGGATTTTGGTAACATGGCTCATAAGACTAATGGTTCGATGGTCTTCACATTCAACTGCACCTTGTTTCTTTGGTTTCTTTGGTAGATTTATAATCAACATGGATAGAATTGATTGATTGATTGATCTTTATTTCAAAAGGGTTAAGAATTGGGCACGTAGGCCCGTCTGACATTCTGCCCTTTATCATATATCTTTCACTCTATTCCAGACATTCTACAAATATGCCGTTCATATAACAAATATAACTAACATTGAAGCTGAGAGACATAAAATAAAATATAACATTTATGTTTCGCTCTTAAACATTCACTCAGTACAGAAGTAACTACATACATTATAAATATCTACTAAACAAAATTTTCGGGACTATTCAGAAAACAATTAATTGTATTCGGTGTCTGTAAGAGCAGCTTAAGATAACTTTACATAACAAAAGGAGCAAATCCAAACTTATCAGAACTGAATAAGCTAATGTTTGCAGATGGTCAGTGTATAATGAACAATTACCCATAAAGCTCACAGACCATATGAGCAATCTCCATCACAGTTGTAAAAATTATGATATGAAAATCAACACTGCCAAAACAGAGAATGTGAAAGTCAGCAGGAGTTCAACCCCATTGGACAACTGTATTAAAGACAACAAAATCTAGTAAGTTAAAGAATTCATGTATCTTTTTTGTATGTTTACAGAAGATGGAAGTTTGACTGAGAAATTGATGTTAGAGCACAAATAGCAAATGCCATTACATATAAGCTATACCCACTGCTTTCTTACCTTAACATACCACCCGAAACTAAAAGACAACTAATTAATAGAATATTTATACCAACACTGTGTTGTCAATGCCAAACATGGGCACTAATCAAGAAACAGCAAAATAAAATATCTATATGTGAAATGATGTCTAAGAAAAGGAGCAAACATCACTAGGATGGATAAGTTAAGAAATGACGACATAAGACAATTGATAGGAACTACACCATGCCTACAATAAGCAGAGAAACAAAGAATTAAGTGGTTTGGCCACTTTATGAGAGTAATACACGTATACAACCTGCTTATGAGGGACTTCAACAAAAGAGCTACAGGACACAGATCAAAAGGAAGACCTCAAAAAAAAAGAATAGATGGTGTTATAGAAACACTCATGAATTATGGCATGAGCATCACTGAGGCCACTCAGATGGTCCAAAAATGCCAACTACATCTCCTCTCAATGGCCCACAGTATGATATTTTTTATGTCATCATCAAGTGGTTTGCACTGCATTGTTTTGTTGAGCTTCAACCAAGAAAATCTGACTTCAAAAGGCATTTCTGTCAAGTTGCCCTCCTTAGCCTTTGGCTGTCCCCAGCCTACCTGCAAGGCAACAGTTTGTTTGGTGTCTCTTACCTGGGCACACAGTCTCTCCCTCCACCTGGGGAGTCCACAGATTGTCTTCTAACCCCAAGATGGAACCCACTGTTGTCCATTGCTTTCCCCACACCAACCTGTCCACACCAACCTTTATTTGCCCCTGTAGTAGGCAACTTGACAGGCTCCTACTCCTAGTGCAGAGTCCAAGCACAGTTTGCAGTCATCCCCACCATTTACTGCTTCCTGATTGGAGGCTGTATTTTTTGCTTTGATGTAGGGACCATCATGTTTAGACAGAGAATCATCATGTCCTGGTCTGGCTTCATCCATGCTTGGATCTCTGTAGCATTCTAGGCAAGAATCACTGTCATGCATGTTCCATTCTTGGATGCTCGGCTTTGCATGTGTGAGCATACCAGATGGGGAACTAAAAGCAGTCAGACTCCATCTCATCCATGAAGAGTTCTTGTAGGAGATGAAGAGGCAAGCAGTAGATGTTTCACTCCAAGCTGAGTGAGGGTAGGCAGATGGGGGCCTTTGGTTGATATGCACTGCTCTTCTTAAAAGGAGGCCCACCTGCTCCTCTGTGTAGTTATACTGCTGGTTCCAGTCACATCCAAAACCATTTCTGCATGAACAGGGGCACCACAGGTAGGTACAGTTTTGAGCACAGTAGTGTAGAGGTTGCCACATGTAAGCAGCCAGTACTGGTAGGCCCAGCATTGACCCCACAGTAGTCTCTACACCTGGTAATAAGAGGCTATAGTTGAGATGCTTCATTATCTTTCAGAGGATAGAACAATCTGATCTAGATCCCCTGTCCCCACTTCAGAGTACAAGAAGAAAGATAAAATAAGTAAAGTATGTAACCAATAAATTATATGTATAATTTCATTACTACCACTGGCTCGAGCCTGAGAGCCTGGAAAGACAGGAAGCTCAGTTTCAAGGTTTAAAAAAATGCACTGCAAATATAGTTTATTGTTTTATATAATAATAATTTATAACTCACTGTTTCATTAACACATTATGTTATCCAAACCACACTAACATATCACTTATACTCAGTCTAATACAAGTCATATGGTAATAGTAGACATCAGAACTAGAGAAGAATCTAACTATATGTCAAGATATGGGCTGTATAAATTGAAAGGGGCAGGGTTTAGCCTAGGAGTCTGATGATGGTCAATTCATCATTGATTATTACCACTGAATAATTTCCTTCTCATCTGGCAACTAATTAACAACTTGTGTGAATACAGGCCTATTCCTCTATTTTACTGAACTAATAACATTTAAAGGTTTGTGGGATTGCAATATGTCATAAAAACTGGTGGGCCACAACTTACATGTAGTTGGAAAAGTTGTTTTTGGATATAACAATATGGGGGAACTATTGCTTTAGAGAATCAGTTCATATGTGAGTAGAAAGAAATAGTGGTGATGAATCTGACAAAAGATTTGAGGAGATGTCTTAAGGAAGTGTCACAAAAATGACAAATGGAGTGCACCAACCTTGAGAACCAGATCATCTTCAGTTTCTCCATCAAAATCATGCAGCACTTGACCAAGAAATGTCTTCACTGGAACAGGCTCTGAAGTTGTAATGAAAGAGTTTTTAAGTTACACCTTCAGTAGATTGTGAATATGGCTCAAAGTGTTTGTTTTTTTTTAACAATAAACACCACCTTTGACTTGATTTTATAGAAAAATGTAAAAGGAAAATAAATGTTAAAAACACAACAAGTAATTTTTATTTCATTAAAAAATTTAAATATTTATGAAAAAATATAGAACATTGATCAAGAGGAAGGTGAATGAAAACTGAATCAATGATGCCTCATGGACTGGAAGCTGAATTCTCAGGTTGCCAAGGTTGCTTCTGTAAATACATTGAGATTATGCAGCTTACTTATATCTGTGACAATCTTTACTGTTGTTTATAAGTTGAAAGAGATGACTCTTTATGATGTATATTCACTTGAGATAAATAGTGGGTGAAGACAAAGCAAGTCAAAGCCAAAGAAATTCTTAACAACTCTGTTGGCTGGAAAATTGATGTTCATGCTCTTCTAGGACTGTAAAGGCTCAATCCTGGAACATTACATGCCCAGATAAATCACTATCAACAACAAAGCATACTGTGATCTGCTTAAGAATAATTTGAAACTGCAATCAGGTCAAAACATTATAGTCTGCTCAGTTCTGGTATGTTGTTACAGTATGGTAACATGTGGCCCCACACAGCAAATGCAACAGCTCAAAAACATTATGAATCTGCAATCGGAGTGTCTTCCACATTCTGCATATTCACCCGATTCACACCTTATGGTCATGTGTTTAGGCCCCTCAAGGAAGGCGACAGATGGGAAAAAGTTCAGCATGGATAAAAAGAATAAAGAGGCTGTGCATAGTTGGCTGCTGGATCAGACAGATTTTTTTTCTCAAAGAATCCAGGCATTAGTGAAGCAGTGGCAAGCTTGCAATGAACATAATGTGGACTATGCTGAAAAGTGATAAGGAGCTTTCATATTCATATATTTTATTAAAATAAAAAATATTAAGGTTAGTATCTGACTCACCCTCATAGTACTTGTATTACTGGTTTTTCATTAATCTTTCTATATAAATTTCTGTATATACAGTGCAGTATTATTTATTATTTTTATTGTGTTTTGTATGTGTACATTGCTTGTTTTTGCCAAGAAAGATATATATATACATATATATACATATATATATAAATATATACGTATATATACATATGCAGGAAACTCTCTACCGTAGAGAGCGGAACAACAACACAACTCCTTCAGATCATCAGAGGAAGTACCCCCCCCCCCCCCAGACAAGTGTTTCAGCCCTATTAAACTCCTGACACTCTAAGGGGGGTGGGCCCCTCTGGGTCATGACTCCCAGAGGTCTTGTGAGTTGTTGCTTTTTTTTTTTCCCGGTCCCGGGATTGAACCCATGATC
Source organism: Achatina immaculata (assembly GCA_009760885.1). Lineage (NCBI taxonomy): Eukaryota > Metazoa > Mollusca > Gastropoda > Stylommatophora > Achatinidae > Lissachatina > Lissachatina immaculata. The sequence continues at coordinate 34,551,874 of CM019697.1, read as the reverse complement.
TTCCAGTTCCACTGCACTTATATATATATATATATATATGGTCCAGCATAAAGCATGGCTCGATTTTAAAAATGGAAATAAAATTAAGTGGCATACATATTTTTGGTAAAAAGGTGAAATGAAACTCAGAAAAGTGGGTATTTTTATTATTACTGACAATCATATTTAGGTTTTGAAAATTACACTGGTTAGATGACCGCCATTACATTTGATACATTCAGCCAGGCATCTGGAAAATTCCTGCATAACACTGTTTAACATGATGAAAGGGATATTTTGAATGCAGTGTCAGTTTCAGTCCTTTAGGTCTGCAACTGACTGGTCGACTAGCATACATCATGATCTTGAGGTACCCCACAAAAAGAAGTCTGCGGCCGATAAATTGGTGACCTTGCCAGCCAATGAATATCCCTATATCTGGAAATAAGACGATTAGGAAATGCTTGTTTTAGCATGGCCATGGACTGATGGGAAGGTGTGAGAAGTTGCTCCATCTTGTTGAAACCATATTAGTCTCTCATTTCTATTGGCCAGCTCTGGAATGAAGTATTCAGTTAACATCTGCACATAGTGATCACTATTAACAGTAAGAGGATGCCTGCCATCGTCTTAAAAAAAAAATATGGGCCAATGATGCCGAATGATGCAATGCCACACCACACTGTTACTTGGTCACTATGGAGCAGTTTCTCATGAAGTAATTGTGGATTTTCAGCTGACCAGAATCTGAAATTCTGCTTGTTCACATTTCCTGACAACTCAAAATGTGATTCATCAGGAATTATGAGGTTACTGAGCAAATTTGGATTTTTTTCAATGCGTGCTAGAAAATCAGTAGCAAAATTAAGTCTGTTAATTTTATCCAAATCATTCAGTTGCTGCACAGCTTGCAACTTGTAAGGGTGGAAATGCAGATGATTATGAATGATGTGACATAGCGAACAATCCAACATACCAAGTCCCAAAGCGGGTCTAACAGCTGATCTCCAAGGACTATTAACGCAATGCATTGCAGACTTCTTGAATTCGTTTAGGTGTCTGTTGAGTTCTTGGACGACCAGTGGACTGGTTATTAAGGCAATTAGTGGTTTCTTAAATTGTTTGACACACCTCGAAATTGTTCTCCAATCAGGAACATTATCACAAGGATGCAACTCAAAATGGTGACAAAACTTTCGTTGTACAGTAATAGATGATTCTCCACTTTTAAAATAAGTTTCAACAATGAATGTGCAATGATGTGTTTGCCAAGAAGCCATTGTTAAAAAAATAACTGTTTGTTTGCTGAATCTCTGTCATTGTTTTTTTTTCCACATGTATTCAGTTTCTGGACACTGTGTCAGTTAAATCCAGCTATGCTTTATGCCGGACCCTCTGTGTGTGTGTGTATACAAGGTCTGACAATTAAGTAGTGAGACTGATTTTATTATGGCCAAAACAAAAATGGCATCTATGAAGCAAAGCATGGAATCCACAGAGGCAACCTTCATCTATGATCTGGCTACTTTTAATCGCCGCCTGATAAACAGACAACAAACAAGCCGCCATTTTGTTATCCTAGTTAGAGGTGCACTGTCATGTAATCAGCAAGGAGCAAAAAGATAACATTAAATTCTGTTTAAAACTTGGAAAAAGTGCCACTGAGACAGGTGATTGATGCAAAAAGTTTATGGGGATAATTGTATATCTCATGCACAGATATTTAGGTGTATTCACGATTCAGAAGTGGTGTGGAAATGACTAAAAAGGCAACTAGACATGGACGCCCAATTTATGTTCATAATGAGGAATTCATTGCAAAAGTCAGAGAATGGATACAAGAAGATCGTTGTTTGATTGTGAGGATGATGGCAGATGAGTTTGGTGTTAACCGAGAGACCATTCATAAAATTTTAGTGGAATATTTGGGCAAGAAAAAAGTTGCTTGACGGTTTGTACCACATGCATTGTCTGATGACCAAAAACATCAGTGTGTTGAGTACGCAAAAGACATCATCAAAACATGTAGCAGAAATAAACATTTCTTAAATCTGATAGTTGCAGAGGATGAAACATGGATTTTCCACTATGATCCCACAACTAAACACCAAAGTCCTCAGTGGAAGTCATCATCATCACCAAAAGGCAAAAAATTTTTATCTTCAAAAATTGAAAGTGAAGACAATGTTGGTGTGCTTCTGCAACAGCAAATGAGTTATTCATAAAGAATTTATTCCAGAGGGACAGACTGTCACTGCCAAAGTTTATTTAAGTATTTTGAAATGCCTATTGAAAAGGATTCTCTGAGTCCAACCCAAGTATTCAACACCTGGCAGTTTTTTCCTTCATGATAATGCACCAGCTCACTGGTCGGTAGCTGTACAGGAATTTTTGGCCCAAAAACAAGTGTGTGTTCTCAACCATCCACTCTATTCCCCAGATTTGTCTCCCTGCAATTATTTTCTATTCTCAAAACTAAAGTTACCATTGAAAGGACGCTTCTTTGATGATACTGATGACATCCAAAGGGCCGTAACATCAAGTTTAAGGGCCATACCAATAGAAGAACTGCAGAGGTCGTTCCAGTGTTTGTTAGATCGTGTTACTAGCTGTATCAATGCACAAGAGGGTTACTTTGAATAAAATACAGGTTATATCTTCAACTGTTGTTTATTTTATTTCTTATGTAATCAGTCTCATTACTTAATTGTCAGACCATGTGTGTGTATGTATATATATATATATAAATATATGTGTGGTTGTATATATATATAAATATATATGTGTGGTTGTATATATATATATATATGTGTATATATATATATATATATATATATATATATATATATATATATAATATATATATATATATATATATATATATATATATATTATATATATATATATATATATATATGTCACATAGGGCTAGCATAGTTGTTTGCCAAGTTTTCCTGTTTTCGGCAAGTTTTTCAACTTCATCAAGAGATGTTATGCCCACTAAACTGGCTTCTCTTAACAATGTTCACTTTAGAGTTTTAAGTGGTCAACCTCTTTTTCTTTGGCCTGTTGTGCTCCATTTGATAGCTTCTTTTGTTATTCTCTGATATATATATATATATATATATATACCCCCCAATTATTATCAGTATCGGTTATTATTGACCTTCTTTCTCCATGTTAGTTCTATGTATTGAGGATTAAAAGTACCAGTATGCTCATGCCGCACTGAATGCATCTGTTTTTCTGGACAGTGCTTTTCAACCTTTAGTACACACACTTTTCTCTTTTTTTAAAAAGACATGAATTCTACTCTAACCACTCTTGAAACTATCCGACTCTTAAAATCAAACCTATCGCATCTTTCTCCTTAACGTCTGTTGTCTCTACATCTCCATCCCCATGTGTATGGTCTTAAAGCTCTTTGCTGCTTCCTTGACAAATGCCCTGGCCCTTCTACTAACACAGTACCACAATTAGACTTACACAGCTTGTCACTCTAAATTCCATTTATTTCAATGGTAAGTAATTTGTTCAAACCAATAAGTTTTCCTTGATAACATTATTCTGTCACTATGCGTCCAGTACTCACAAATTTTTCTAGTGACCTTTTTACTAGTATGCCTGCTCCTCTCTGATGTCCCGTTCTGCCTGAGTTGATAAATATGTGATTCTCTTACCTATGTCCTCCCATCTGGTTTTGGCTACTTCTAATATGTCTAGGTCCATATTGCCAGCTTCCATGATTCATCATCATCTTGTGCGATCTCCCCATGGAAGGTTGACTGCAATAAATCTCCAGTCTACTCTGTTTCTGCATTCATAATGTACTCAGACAAGCTAATTTCTGTCCATCTCTTGATGTTGTCCATCCATCTATGTAGTCATCCTCTTGTTCTTCTTTCCTTCGATTTTGTCCTCAAGAAGAGTCTTCAGTATAGTGTCTCTTGATGTGCCCAAAGTATATTAGTTGTATTGTTTTTATGATTTTTCAGTATTTCTCTGTTCACTTCTGGCAGATTTAGCACTTCTCTGTTTTCTTTTCTGTCCATGGAATACACCCTGTTCTTCTATATATCTACATTTCAAGGGCCTCAGTTTTCTTTTCTGTTGATCTGTTCAAGGTCCAGGCTTCTACATCATAAAGGAATATTGAGTTATGTAGCATTTTATAATATGTACTGTTAGTTTCTGTGATATTTGCTTTGATGTAAGGATCTTCCTCATTCTGTTGAGGGTGTTTTTTGCCATTCATAATCTTCTGTTAATTTCTATTTCACATTTTCCATCTTCTACTATCATGTGTCCGAAATATCTGAAACTTTTCACATGTTCAAGTAGTTCTCCATTTATTTTTATATTTATATTTGATATTATTTCCTCTCTACTGATTATCATATTTTGCATGGCCATTTTGAATAGACTTGAAGATATAGTGGATACCGCAATGAGAGAAGAACAAAAAGGATTTCAAAAAGGGAGAAGCTGTCTCGACCAGATCTTTACTCTAAGAATAATACTTGAAGAAAATATTGAAAAGCAGAAACCATTACTACTAAATTTCATAGACTTTAAAAAGGCATTTGATAGCATACACAGAGATTCATTGTGGAGAATTTTACGTCTATTTGGAATACCATCTAAAATTGTCAACATCATTAAGGACCTCTACAATGGATATGTTTGTGCAGTCAAAACAGAAGAAGGGATGAGTGAATGGTTCCAGATTGAAACAGGTATGAAACAAGGATATATACTGTCTCCTTTGCTTTTTGGAATTGCAATAGACTTCATAATGAAAAAATGCTGCACAGATAACACAGGTATTGATTGGGTACATGGACCCAACTAGAAGATCTTGATTTTGTTGATGACATAACTCTTATCAGTAACAATGTGAATTCCATGCAAGAAAAAACATATCCTGTCTTCACTGGCTAGCAAAATAGGACTTGAAATTAACAAGGACAAAACAAAAATAATTAAACTTCCATTAATTAAAATGGAAAAATACACGTAGAAGGGACAGCTGTTGAAGAAGTCAATCAATTTTCATGCCTTGGCAGCTACATAGACCAGGATGGTGACACTAGAAAGGAAGTTAGAATTAGAATTGCAAAAGCAGCATCGATCTTCAAGAATCTTTAGAACATAAGGCATTCAAAAGTTGTAAGCACAAAAACCAAGTTAAGACTATTAAATTCAAATGTAATATCCACCCTCATTTATGTATGCGAAAGCTGGTAAACAACTAAAGAAATAGACAATAAATTAGACTCTTTTGAAAACAAATGCCTAAGGAAAATACTTGCATCAAGTGGAATGAATTCAAGAACAATGCAGAGATAAGACAGATGCGCGAACAACAACCAGTCTCACAGGTGATCAGGAAAAGGAAATGGGCATATGTTGGCCATGTGATGAGAAGAAACAATCAGAGAATCCCAAAATAAGCTATAAAGTGGAACACAACAGGCTGAAGAAAAAGAGGCAGACCACGGGAAACTCTGAAGAAGACACTGTTAAGAGAGGCCAAATTAAGAGGCATAAAATTCCTTGATGAGGTTGAAAAGCTCGCCAAAAACAGGAAAAATTGGCGAACTATCATGTGAGACCTATGTAATGTTTAATGGCACAGGTAGGATATAAGATATAAGAAGATTGTCATGACATTTATCTTTCTGATATTTATTTTCAGTCTGTATTTTTTACTTTAGTTGTTTATGCATGTCACTAATAATGGGTAGACTTCGTAAGAAAACAGAATAAGAAGTCAATATGGTCCAAGCTGGTTTCAGACAAAGAAGAGGATCAAGAGATCATATATTCTATATAACATTAATAATAGAGAAATGCAGAGAGTTTAATGTGAATCTATATTTAGCCTTTATAGATTACTCAAAGGCATTTGACTGTGTATAACACCAGAAACTTTGGGAAATAATGAAAAAAAATGGGATTTCCAACACATTTGATACAATTAACATCACTGCTGTATCTAGACCAACAAGCAGCAGTAAGAATAAATAGTGAAACAACAACTTGGTTTGACATAAAACAAGGGGTCCGTCAGGGGTGCATATTGTCACCTTATTTATTTAACTTGTATACTGAAAATATAATGAGGAATGTTAGAGAAGATGTAGACAAAGAATATTACAATGCCATAACAATTGGAGGTTATGAAATACCAGAGATTAGATATGCTGATGACACAGTATTACTGTCTACAACACAAAAATGAATGGAAAAACTAATTATGTCAGTCCATATGAACAGCGAAGAGCAAAACCTCTATCTTAATGCGAAGAAAACTAAATTGATGATGACTGACAAAACAAACAAGGCAGCTGATATATGTATCAATGAGGAAAAACTGGAAGAAGTGGATAGTTTTGAATATCTTGGATCAATGAAGGAAATTAAAAGGAGGACATCAATTGCTCTTTAGAAAGTAAAACAATTAAAGAATCTGTGGAGAGGAACAGACAGAACTACAAAAATAAGATTTTTAAGGGCATGCATCTTTCCCATTGGAATATATACCTGTGAGACCTGGACACTTAACAAAACAGCTGAGAAACACATAAATGCCTTTGAATGTAAATGCTACAGAAGAGTTCTTCAAATATCATGGACACAAAAAAGAACAAATATATCCATACTACAAGAACTTAATATTGAAGAAGGCTGGCTAGTAAAGAGGATTAAAGAGAGAAAACTTAAATATTAAATGTCATGATAATCTAGAGAAAACCGTCTTGGAAGAGTACATAATGGGAAAAAGAAAGAGAGGAAGACCAAGGCTAAGATAGCTGCAAGACATCGTTGATGATCTGCAAATGGATACATCAGCAGCAGACCATCTTGCTCACAACTGAGATGCCTACAGGAGTGCTGCTAGGAAGGCAAAGTTCCGCAAGGGACATGCAAATAAATGAATGAATGATGCATGTCACTATGCCCTGTAGATCTGCCTGGTTCTCTGCTATCAGAGTGGTGTCATCTGCATATCTTAGGTTATTGATAGCTGTTCCATTAATGTTTAGTTCAGGTATCTCACTAATTTCTTTGTATACTTTTTCTGTGTAAAGGTTTAACAGAGATGGGAATAGGACACACCCTTTTCTGATCCCTTTCTTACTATCACTTGATGCTGAGTGGTGTGTTTTGGACAACACAGCTGCTGTGTGTTCCCAGTATAGACTGCTTATTGTCTTTGCTATCAAAATTAATCTCCTTCAGACATTTTATCAGCTGCTCATGCCTTACTCTGTCAAAAGCCTTTGTATAGTCTATGAAACAAACACAAATGCCTTTTTTTGTAAACTTCCATGCACTTCTCAATTATTATCCTAATGCTGAATATTGCTTCTGTCATTCCACTATTTCTTCTAAATCCAAACTTCTGATCACTGATTTCCACATTTATTTGCTTCTGATTCTTTCTAAAATTACTTTATATAATATCTTCCTCAACAAAAAAGAAAATAGAGGCTTTTAAAATGTGGATAAACAGAAGAATGGGGACAGAGAATAAAACAAAGAATAGGTAGATCAGTTGGAACTGGAAAGAGAAATGTTGAAAATCATAAGAACAAGACAACTGAGATACTTCAGGCAAGGCAAGAGGCATAATACTATACTAAAGACTCTGGTGGAGTCTATTACAAACAACAGGGTATTCACATGAGTCCTCTAATGTAACATATGCTACTGTGGGCAAAAAAGTGTAAGATAAGTGGAGATATTGCAGAGACTGGTCTCAGACTAGATAATTGTATGGCATCTGTTTGATATCCCCCAGAATGCCTCTAGGCCAGCTGCCAATCATTTCAATGGTCCTAAGCATAGAGTAAAGTCACATCCCAAGTGACAGCCATCAAACAGCATCACCCTTTGACAATAGAAGTTGCCTGGCCCTCAAAACCCATTTCTTACTTGAAAGTGGGATTCTGGAATACATGGACTCCAACAAGTCTAATTCAACTTCATGGAGTCCAACTCTAAATTCAACTTCACCCATCTTCCACTTCTGTGAGATGTGTGCAATAAACAATATAATTTCAAATGTGGGAAAATAAAAATATTGACATTTTGAATACTGAACATTAAAAAATTTTCATTACAATAAAATAAACATCAAGTTCATTCACAGATTTTTATTTATTTATTAATTAATTTATTTGTGTTTGCATGTGTCTGTCTTTGCTCCCTTATAAAACAACTGCAGATGGACACAAGACATTTCTTTGACAATAACTAACCTGGTGAACGAGGAGGACTGTTCACCTCCTCAGCTACAAGACGGAGAGGAAAAATTCCTTCCTTGGCTTGTAATCTTCCTTTGGCCCAGTTTTCCCCAAGAAATTCAAGAATCTCAATTCTGTCACCTACTCTGAACTCAAGATCACCAGGTGATATGTCTATGTAGTCATAAATGGCTCGACAGAAACCTACAGCAGACTAAATCAAAATAATAATACTTTTAAACATTAACCTGTAGTAGACTGAGGATAACAACAGCATTATAAACATTAACTTGTAGTAGAATGAGGACAATATCATTAACATATAAATAAATCAATATTGTTACTTGTTGTTGTTAAGTATACATATATTGAACAGTTGGTGCCTTAGAGTAGTGACACTGCTAGAGATTGGTGCCATTAAGCACCACTAGAAGATACTGCTTCAAATGTCTCCTACTTCTGAGTTCTCGTGATTGAATAACTGGTCTAAGTTTTCTGTTGCCAGTGTATTTGTACCTTCGTGTGTTCCACCAGTAATTTTAGCTATTAGATGCTATCATAATAACTGCACCCACAGATTCATTATCATTATGTTCACTATTAAAAATTGTTTGAATTGTCCAATGAAGTATTGAGACTTCTGTATTTGGTACCAGCAAGGAGTTATAGAACCTGGATACTGCTGGAGTATATCCTAAAGCTGTTGTTGTCATCTGACCAAGCTGTGACATGTCTGATATATCTGTGTGTTAACCCAATTAGCAAAACCTCGCCAGATGGTTCATACTTCTGTTGTTAACTTAAACAATCTGATGTCATCAGACTGTCTCATCTTAGTGCCTACTACAAACCTATAGAGGAATTTTCTTCAAGAGAGAGAAATAATATGTATCTGAGATAAATAGAGACAATAATAATGTGCATATGAGTAACAATGTGTACCTGAGACAAAGAGAAACAAGATGTATCTGAGATAAAGTGAGAGAGAAATAATGTGTATATGATATTAGAGGAAGCAACAATGTGTATCTGAGATAAGGAGGCAGTAATGGTGAAAAACAATGGATGTAAGAGATGGGGAGTGAGAGGAACAATGTGAGATAGAGATGGTGAAAAGCAATGCATGTCTGAAGACAGAGATGGTGAGAAGCAATGCATGTTTGAAGACAGAGATGGTGAAAAGCAATGCATGTCTGAAGACAGAGATGGTGAGAAGCAATGCATGTTTGAAGACAGAGATGATGAGAAGCAATGCATGTTTGAAGATAGAGATGGTGAGAAGCAATGCATGTTTGAAGACAGAGATGGTGAGAAGCAATGCATGTTTGAAGACAGAGACGGTGAGAAGCAGTGCATGTTTGAAGACAGAGATGGTGAGAAGCAATGCAAGTTTGAAGACAGAGATAGTGAGAAGCAATGCATGCTTGAAGACAGAGATGGTGAGAAGCAATGCATGTTTGAAGACAGAGATGGTGAGAAGCAATGCATGTTTGAAGACATAGACGGTGAGAAGCAATGCATGTTTGAAGACAGAGACGGTGAGAAGCAATGCATGTTTGAAGACAGAGATGGTGAGAAGCAATGCATGTTTGAAGACAGAGATGGTGAGAAGCAATGCATGTTTGAAGACAGAGATGGTGAGAAGCAATGCATGTTTGAAGATAGAGATGGTGAGAAGCAATGCATGTTTGAAGACAGAGATGGTGAGAAGCAATGCATGTTTGAAGATAGAGATGGTGAGAAGCAATGCATGTTTGAAGACAGATGGTGAGAAGCAATGCATGTTTGAAGACAGAGTGAGAAACAATGTGCATATCTTTTTTTTTTTCCTTCTTCTTCATCATCATTCAAGGAAGTGTGGTCATGCTAAATTTGCAGCCCTGTCACCCAGACGAAGTCTGATGTCTTCTCCAGGCTTGAGTGCAAGCCCCACAGCTTTTCTTTCAGTCCTCTCCCTTTGGCCAGATCTGTACTCAGAGGTTTGAGTGCAAGCCCCACAGCTTTTCTTTCAGTTCCTCTCCCTTGGGCCAGATCTGTACTCAGAGGTTTGAGTAGGTTGGACAGGTTTCAGAATGTGTTTGGTGTCTGGATCCCAAAGCCACAGGGACACTCATTTATGTGCAATATTTTGAGGCACTAGAGGTGGCTTAGATGTCTGCAGTGTCCCATTCTTAGTCAAGCTGATGAATAGGGTCTTGTGCTGATTGTATTTTCATTCTTGTTTTCCAGTTGATGATGGTTTTTGCTTCTTGATATGTTACTGGTTGGTTAATCTGTTCCATTTTGCTCCCTAGTTTGGAAAGGGCAAATGTGTATGTAAGATACATAAAATGAGGAACAATTAATGTGAGAGGTGAAGAGTAGAAACAATGTTTATGTAAGATAGACACAATAAAAAACAATTCATGTGAGAGATGGAGAAGAAGAAACAAAATATTTGTAAGACAAAGATGGTGAAAAACAATGTGTGTTTGAGACTGAAACAATATATATGATATAGAGATGGAGAGAGAGAGAAACAATGTGTGTGTGTGAGAGAAGGAGAGTGAGAGAAACAATGTGTGTGAAAGAAAGAGAGTGAGAGAAACAATATGTATAAGAGATAAGTCTACACTATGAGTGAGAGAGACAGTGAAAAACTATGTGTGTACATGTGAGAGAGAGAAAGAGAGAGAGAGAGAGAGAGAGAGAGAGAGAAAGACAATGTCACATCTGTTAATGACATGAAACTACAGTTAGAATGTTATGATAGATTATGACTCTGTGTCAATCAGCTTGGAACAGAAGCAGTATCTATATAGTAGTCATCCAAACCAAATATAATGTACAATATACTTGCAACACCTATAACATACACACACAGGGCAGAACACATACAATTATAATGACCTTGGTATACATAAAGAGACATAACTGATATCATGACCTAAGCAGACATGATGGTACACATTACTGATGCACTGTCATAATTACAGGTACAGGTAAACATTGATATATGCAATTTCATTCAGTGCAGTGTTTGGTTAATGTGGTCACAAACATTTATATCATACCTCTATATATGCACAACAAATTTGGAATAAAGTGGTCATTTACATTTTAAAAAAAAAACTGTCAACAAAACAAATTAGAAAATAGTCATTATAGTGTCATCTGCTCAGCTGGTGTTAAGCAACAAAGACAGACATGTTAAAAGTAGTATAACTGAGCAACACCATGCTTTTGATCAAAAAGAAGAACTTGCAACTGAAAGAGGTGGGTGTTTCTCAAAGAAAATTTCAAAATCTGGGTACTGTTAAACAACAAAATACGGATTTAGATCCAAATGCAGAAAGAAGAATAGAAGTTAACTGAACCAAGAAAGTGCAGTTAGCTGCTGCTGTAAATTTTATGAAGAGAAATAGAAGGCTAGACTTATTTAAATGTGAATTGACAACTATATTTTTAGAAGGTGGTATATTCATTTTTTGCTTATTTCAGGGCTCCTTCCTTTAATAAATGTTCTTCCCTTTTTTGCTTTATTACTTTTCATTATTCTGTATAGTCCTATCTATGTAAACAGTTAAAACTTGTGCAGAATGTTTAAAAAATTCATGGAGTTGTTATATTTTTCTCAATTTTTTTTTTTTAACCTTGATTTAGGTGGTTTTCTGAAGAAAAAGAGGCAGACCATGGGAAACTCTAAAGGGGACATTGCTAAGAGAGGCCAAATTAATAGGCATAAAATTCCTTGATGAGATTGAAAAGCTTGCCAAAAACAGGAAAAATTGGCGAAATACCTTGCAAGCCCTATGTGACATTTAACACATGTGAAGGATATAAGATAAGATATAAGATAGGTGGTTTTGAAATGAGATGGTTCACCAGCAATTTTTCTTCATATATGTAATTATATGTACAATTCCTTGTCATACTTTGATGAAGTAAAATAACTATGAGCAAGCCAAAAAAGGGAATTATACATGATAGGGCAAGATTTAACTTCCATCTGTTACAAGAGCTTAGGATCGCATGCTAGAAGTTATGTTCTGAGTATTTAGAGCTGTCTGGAGCTGTTTAAAGCTATCTGGTTTACAAGCATTCAAAATCATATGCTTTACACAGATTTACAGAAGTGATCCTGATTTATGGACCAATGTGACATGGTCAAAGGAGGAACAATATTTCCACACAAAGAGATACATAAAACAGCATGGATATCCCCAGATGACAGAACCAGAAGCCAGGTAGATCATTTTTGTATTAGAAAGCAATTCAGAACATCTCTGATAGATATGTTCACAAACTATCATGCGAGCGTTTAACGGCATGGGAAAGATGTAAGATTGTTTAGGACCCTTTGTACTTGAGGAAAGCTGGACAGTAATCTATGAGTATTTCATCTGTTTTAAATCTAAGTTTCTGGCTAAACTGGAGACAGGTCTTCCCTATGGATGATAAACCCTGTTGCTCCTGGAAATAATCCTTTATATTTCAAGTCTTTGCTCTTATTACTTCTTTGGTGGAACAGAAAACATATGAGAGAATGAGTCAACTTTAGGTTATTAGCAGGGACAAGATCACTGTGGAGGGACAGTTGGTTGAACCCCTCAGCTTCCCTAAATCACACCTTATTGTCCCCTTACTAGGTGTTCAATCTACAAATTCCTGCCACCATTCACCACAACACAACAACATGCACACACTGTCAAAACCTGCCCCACCACAGAAATATACTATATCTCCACTGCACAAATTAATCACAGATACTAAGGTTTACCCGTAAAGCAATATATTTTATATCAACACTTTCATTAACAAGACTAAGAAAAAATATTCCTATTCCATACAGACCCTTTTAGCAGAGGTGAGCTAAATACCTCTCTTGAATCCCAAAAATCTTCTACAGATCTTTGAGCGGTCTTGTTGTTTTCATCCCCCTCACTATCTTGTTCTAGCTGGTGTATGCTGCTCTTTTGAGAATCATTGGGCTCATATTCAGGAAGGTTCTGGGGAACATGACTGATAAAGGCTGCTGGGAATAACCCTCTCTGACCTCTACAATCACCAAAAAGCCACTCAGAGTTCACTTGACTGATAACCAAGATGTTGTCTCCAGCCTGATTGATAAAGAGATAACTGTGGCCATGACCAAATTACTTCCCTTGCTATATTACTGCTACCACTATATTGCTTTCTTAACTATAATATAGCTTTTAATTCCTTTACATTCCAGTCCACAATATATAATTTATATTACTTTCTTGACTATTACTGTTTAAAATTAAAAAGAAACAATTACTGCAGAGATGCTTGATAAAGTGAAGAATAAAATATACAGAATATCAATGTTATTTATTTTACTTTACTTTTTTCACTCTCACAATTTATAATTCCTTGTGCATGCCATAATAAATCACTGTTGATCTGCTAACTGGAACCAACAGATCTGCTGCATTTTGACTCATAAACTTGAAACTTGTTACCTGAGACATGTCATGAAGGACCCTATTGCATTTCTAGCAAATCTTTTCATTGCATGGAATGAAAATCAAATAAAGAAATACTAATGGGATTAGGTGTTGCAGAAAAGTGGCTTGTTAACGCCATAAAAATTAGAAACCTGAAATACTTCAGCCACATCAAGAGACACAACAGCTTGGACAGGTTGATAACAGAAGGCATAGTGCCCAGCAAAAGAGAAAAAGGATGACATCACTGCAGGTGGACTCAGGACATCATAGAAAACCTGAATGTGTCATTGAAAGATGCTGGTCAACTTGTGCAAGAGCATATTGCATTCAGGGAGGCTGTGAGAGGAACAAATTTCTGGAAAGGACATGTCACATGAATGAATGAATGAAAACCTTTTACTGCATATCCCTCAGAGACGGGGTTAGAGTAGCTGAAGAGCATCAAACAATAAAATCCTCCAAGATTTTTCACTATAAAACTCCTTTCATGCTTAATCATGAAGAATAAAAAGAATGTGCTAATTTTCACATGAATTTCTATATGAATTGTGAAATACATGTATCCACAAACAACCAGTCAGAAATTATAGGAGTTGATATTTTCATCTGAGAAATCTTCAGTTTGGACTGAAAATAAAGATTTATTCTTCTTCTTTATTGTTCATGCAAAAATAAACATCTGAACTTTGTGCAGTGTCAACAGTTAAGCACAAATTACAAAGTGATTGATGTTTATTTTCAGTAGCAAATAAAATAGATGACAGATATAATGAAACTGATGCTAGAATAGAAGAAGTAGAAGACGAAGCTGACTGACTGATTGATCTAGTAGTCAGTACATTCCCACATCTACTCCAATGCCCTTTCAAGTAACCAAGGTAAGGTGTGTATACTATTTGTCCCTGTCACACATTGATTGTGGGTTTGTTGATTCCATCCACAGAGGGAGTTTATCCTTTCCTCACCTTCCTTCACCCCAGTTCCTTCATTCTGTGGATGTAATTATCTCATTCCAACTCTTCTTCCTTGGACAGTTTGTCCACAACAGCTTCAAGATGTCTGACTTCTCTAGTTTCAGCACAGCTTGCTTGGGGACCTTTCCAGCCCAATCATTACCATGCACTCCTGTATGCCCAGGACAGTAGATTCATGTGAGGCCTGCAACCCAAATCATAGGGTAAGTGCTGCTCCCTAAAGCTTATGGAAAGAATTATGTGGAGAGATAAATTGAATGAAACTGAAAAAGAATTAGAAGTGGCATGATTACTGAAAACTTCCCTACAACACAGTGAACATACATGTATTGAAGGAGAAATGTGCATAAATTTAAGAAATAATAAAGAAGAAATTACTGACACATGTAGAAAAAAAATAGAACTTGAGCTGCAGCTGAGACTATAAAATTAGCAGCAAATACCCTCACAGAACTGAGAGATGATAAAGGAACAGGTGATGAAACCTACAGATGCACAATCACTGATATCTGTACTGAAAGTCAAAATAATTAACATTTGACTAGTCAGTCAGTGATATCTGAAAAAGAAATGGGGAATTTGATGAGCTAAAAATACCACTTTGCCAACTATGTCAAGTCTTAAATATTAAAATATAACATTGCAGAGTTCTTGGAATGAAGAAGTCGACCATTTAGCAAAAGTAGGAAAAATCTACCCCAAGACAGTACAGGAATGACTCAAGACTAGGCTAAAACAACTATGAGACACCTGTTTTTAAATAATTTTGATAGAGGGTGTTAGAGTATGAGGAAAGTGATGCATTTTATCAGATAAGCAGAACTTAAGAATGGCACCTGAAGCTCTGGAAATAATTGCTAATTTATTGATACAGAATTTCTAATTACTTCACCTTCAAAGTGAGTTCTCCATCTTTTCCATCAAAATCAAATAGCACAGATACATGGTGAGATAACAAGTCTTCTCTGGTTTTGTTATCTGGCTGCAGGTCTTCAACGATCTCCACAAAAGATGATGGGAAGATTCCTTGCCTTCCACGGTGCTCTCCTCTTAGCCACTCAGTTCCAACCCTTTCTGTTATCTGGATTATTTCACCATCTTTTAGTGTTAGTTCATTCTCACCTTCACCTGAGTTATCAAACACAACATCAGTAAGAATCTTTCATGTGGGATATCAAATATAACATCAGTAAGAATCTTAAAAGTTTTTAAAACTTTTAAAACTCATTTCGAAAAGGGAGAAGCTGTCTTGATCAGATCTTTACTCTGAGAATAATACATGACGAACATACTGAAAAGCAAAAACCATTAATCCTGAACTTTACAGACTTTAAAAAGGCATTTGATAGCATACATAGAGATTCATTGTGGATAATTTTAAGACTATATGGAATACCATTTAAAACTATCAACATCATCAGAGATCTCTACAATGGATATGTTTGTGCAGTCAAGACAGAAGAAGGAATGTGCAAATGATTTCAGATTGAAACGGGCATGAAACAAGAATATATATTATCTCCCTTGATTTTTTAAATTGCAATAGACTTTATAATGAAAAAATGCTGTAATGGTAAAACAGGCAGTGATTGAGTACATGGGACCCAAATAGAAGATCTTGATTTTGCAGATGACATAACTCTTATCACTGACAATGTAAAATCGATGCAGGAAAAAACATATTCCCTGTCTTCCTTGGCTAGAAAAATAGGTCTTAAAATTAACAAAGACAAAACAAAAATTATGAAATTTCTCATTAATCAAGAAGGAAAAATATATGTAGAAAGAACAGCTGTTGATGAAGTAAACCAATTTGCATACTTTAGCAGCTACAGAATTAGAATTGCAAAAGCAGCATTGTCCTTCAAAAATCTTGAGAACATATGAATTCAAAAGTTATAAGCACAAAAACCAAGTTAAGATTATTCAGTTTAAATGTGATATCCACCCTCATTTATGCATGCAAAAGCTGGAAATCAACTAAAGAAATAGACAAGAAATTAGGCTCTTTTGAAAACAAATGACTCAGGAAAATACTTGTAAAATGTGGAATGAATTTAAGAACAACACAGAGATAAGACAAATGAGCAAACAACAGCCCATCTCATGGGTGATCAGAAAAAGAAGATGGACATATATAGGCCATGTGATGAGAAGAAACAATCAGAGAATACCAAAACAAGCTATCAAGTGAAGCACATCAGCCTGAAGAAAAAGAGGTTGACCACGTGAAACTCTAAAGAGGACATTGTTAAGAGAACCCAGTTTAGTGCACATAACATCCCTTGATGAAGTTGAAAAACTCACCGAAAACAGGAAAACTTGGCAAACAACTATGTGAGCCCTATGTGACGTTTAACGGCACAGGAAGGGTGTAAGATGTAAGAAGGATCTTACATATGGGATATAAAACATAATATCTGCGTGGGATATCATTCATATATATATATATATATATATATATATATATATATGTATACATATATCAGGGGTGTTGAGAAACTAATGCACCACATCATTTTTCTCAGGAGCTGTTTATTCAAAAAGCATGACATTTATATATAATGTACATGGATATGTCATGTAAACATCAGTATTATTCACCATAATCCCAATCAACTTGTACGGCTTTATGCCATCGCGAAACAGGTGCATATATTCCTAGCCCATACCAGATTTCCTCTTGGTTATGTAGCCATTTCTTCGCTGCATGAATCACTCCTTCATCATCTTCAAATCTTACCCCTCAGAGTGCATCTTTAAGTGGACCAAACAGATGGAAATCAGATGGTGCCAAATCGAGACTATAGGGTGGATGGGGTAGTACAGTCCAACCTAATTTGGTGATTGCTTCCCATGTTGCCAGACTTGTGTGAGGGCATGCATTATCATGAAGGAGCAGGTCTGCTGGATTCTTGTGCAGCCTCTGTGAAAACGTTGACTGAGTTTTTTCAATGTCTTAATGTAAGCTTGTGAATTGATTATCTCTCCTCTTGACATAACATCCACAAGAATCACACTTTCAGTGTCCCAAAAGACAGTGATCATGACCTTTCCAGCTAAAGGAGTTGTCTTTAATTTCTTTCTTTGTGGTGATTGTGGATGATGCCACTCCATTGACTGTCTTTTTGTCTCAGGTTCAAAATGATGTACCCAGATTTTGTCACCTGTTACGATCTTAGCCAAAAAGTTATCTCCCTTAGCACTGAAACATTCCAACAATTCAGAAGAAATTGCTTTCCTTTGCAATCAATTGTTATTTGTGAGACTTCAAGGAACCCATCTTGTGCAAACCTTAGAAAATCCAAGAGCTTTTATAACTACATTTGCACTACCATTGCTGACTGACAGCTTTAAGGCTAATTGTTTGTTGAGTAGTGATATGCCTATCAGTAAGAATAATACTCTCAGCGCACTTCAACATTTGTGGGTGTGGCAGGATGTCTACAGTGTGGCCGATCAAGCAACTCCTTGTCTACACTTATTTATTCTTTGATTCTCTGAACCCACAACTGACTGTATTCCTGTCGACTGCAAAACTTCCATACACATCACATAGACACTTGTGAATGTTCACAACAGTTTCCTTCTCTGCAATGAGAAATTCTATCACAATTCACTGCTTATGCTGCAAGTTACTAACATGCTACATTTCAACAGTTAGGGCAGCCATATTCTTTGGCCAGTTGTGGTGCACTTTGGTTCACACAAGTGGCACTTGCCATATTTAAAGTGTGCAAAATTGTATGCTTCTATCTTCATTATTAGCTGAAAAAAAAACAGTGGGGTGACTTTCTGAACACTCCTCGTATAAATAAATAAATAAATATAAACAAACAAACAAACACGCACACACACACCATCATCATCATCATCATCATCATCATTAGGTACGTGCTGACTAGCATTGGCTGTTATGCTTCTCCATAGTACATGATGCTTCATGCAGGCCATTAGCTCAGTTGGTGATCTCCTCTCATACCATTTTGTCAGACTGTGCAGTATAATTTCTCTCAGTTTTCCCTTGGTTCTTCTTCCCTCTATTTTTCCTGTTGTTATAATATTTTCAATGCCCCCTCTCCTCATTGCATATCTTATGATATGTTTCTCTCTTATTTTTTTGACAAGATTTTTTTCTATCTCCAGCTCTTCTCAAACATTCTTAATTAGTTATTTTTGCTGTCCAAGGGATTCGCAACATTCTTCTAATAAACCACATTTCTGTTGCTTCCAATGATTTTTGTGCAGACCTGCCTATTGTCCATGATTCACTTCCATATAACAAGATAGGTTCAATATAGCATTTTAGGACTTGTTTTCTAACATTCATTGATAAGGATGTGTTGTATAATATGTTTCTCATTCTCTGGAATGCAGTCTTTGCTTGGCCTATTCTGTTCCTAATTTCTGTTCTGCATTTCCCATCTCAAGTTATTACTGCTTCAAGGTATTTGAATTTCTGCACCTGCTTTAGAATAGTTCCACTTAATTTATACTGCATTTTGGTGGGTTCTGTTTCTTAGATATATCCATAGTCTCTGTCTTTATGATCACTTCCTTTAGCAATATTTTCCAAGAGATTTTGCAGGTCTTGTTGGTTCTCAGTTATCAATACTATGTTGGCAGCATACAAAGGTTGTTAATATTGTGTCCTCTGACTTTTATACCTCGTTCTGTAATGATAGTTCTTAGAATATTCTTGCTGTACAGAGAAAAAAGGTCTGGAGATAGTACACATCCCTGTTGCACTCCTTGTTTTATAGGTTGATATCTTCCAGTTTTAATTTCAACTCAAATCACTAGTACTAGTTTATCACTGGGAAAATGTCCCTACATTTTTCCTAGTTTATATATTATTAGTAATGATCCCATTACTTAATTGTTAGACCTTGTATATATTACAACTATTTCAGACTGGAAAATTAGATAATGTAAAAAGGGAAATGGAAAGGATGGAGATGAACATACTAGGAATAAGTGAAGTTAGATGGACAGGTGCAGGGAAGATAAACTTTGAATAAATATACAATAATATATTCAGGAGGTGACAAATATGAATGAGGAGCAGAAATAATATTTGATGAGTGAGCAGCAAAGACAGCTGTGGGATATTTGAACATCTCAGACCGAGTCCTACTAGCGCAACTAAAAGGACGACAAATAAACATAAATATTATACAAGTGTATGCTCTAACAGCTGATAGTTCTGAAGATGTACAGCTACTCTATAATGACATAGAGACAGCCCTGAAAGACACAGTCATATGAAATTACTATAGTCATGGGAGATTTTAATGCCAAAGTTGGTAAAGGATGAACTTCAGACATTGTTGGTGATTATGGACTGGGGGAGAGGAATGACAGAGGTAGTAAATTAATTGAATGGGCAAAAATACATAACATGATTGTAGGAAACATGGTTTAAACAACATCCCCAAAGACTAGCAGCATGGTGCAGCCCAGATAAAAAGACTTTAAACCAGTTAGACTATGTATTAATCAACAAATGATTCCGGAATGCATTACTGACAACAAAAATCATGACAGAAGCTGACTGTAATAATGACCACGAACCACTCTGTGGAAAAATTAGAATAAAGCTAAAGAAAGCATGCAGAAAGGTGAGAAATATCAAATTGAATGTAGAACACCTTAAAAATGACCAAAAACTGCAAGAATAATACAGAATTATTATAATAAATAGATACAATGCAATAGTAAAGATAAATAGTATAGGTGATGGGCAATGTAAAGAGATTCTATCCACCAAACTGTTAAGGAGATAATACCACCGGAAAAAGAAGCCCCCAAGAATAAATGGATGACAGATGACATCTTGGGACTGATGGACAAAAGAAGGAGTAAAAATAACCAAGAAAAATCTAGCAGGATAAATAAAGAAATAAGACACAAATGCAGAGAAGCAAAGGAATTGTGGTTAAGTGAACGGTGCAGACAAACTGAGGACTCCCATAACAAAGACAGCAAAAACATGCACAAACAAATTAGTGAACTCACAGGCAGGAAGACAAAATATACCACAGGATGCCTGAAATCAAAAGAGGGTAAAATGTTAATGGGAAAAGAAAGCATTGTGGACAGGTGGACAGAATATATCGGTGAGCTATATGGAAGAGAAAGGCCAGAATTAACACCAGATACTGAAAACTATGATGGACCACCAATACTTGAAGTTGAAATCATAGACGCCATCGAACACATGAAGAAAGGAAAAGTGATTGGGCTTGATAATATAACAACAGAAGAAATAGACGCGCTAGAGGTGACAGGAATAAAAATAGTAACCAAGTTACTGAATGACATTTACAACAGTGGTTATACGCCCAGTGATCTGCTTAAATCCATGTTTATAGCACTATCAAAGAAACCACTGGACTATCAGCCTCTCATGTCACATAACAAAGCTACTTCTGAGAATTATTATGAGAAGAATAAGGAAAAAGATAAAAATGGAAATAGCAGATGAACAGTTTGGATTTGTTGAAGGAAAGGGAATACACAATGCCATTTATGCTTTACGAACACTAACAGAAAGAGCTTTAGAAGTACAGAAAGATCTCTACTTATGCTTCATTGATTACACCAAGGCACTTGACAAGGTGAAACATGATGAGATTATTAAAATGCTTGAAGACATAAATATAGATGGCAAATACCTGAGGATTGTAAAACATCTATACTGGCAGCAGGAAGCAGTGATTCGAGTTGAAAATAAAACTAGAAAATATCAACCAATAAAACAAGGAGTGCAACATGGATGTGTACTATCTCCATACCTTTTTTTCTCTGTACAGTGACAATATTCTAAGAATGATCATTACAGAACCAGGTATAGAAGTAGGAGGATACAATATTAACAACCTTCGGTATGCTGTCAACACAGTATTGATAGCTGAGAACCAACAAGACCTGCAAAACCTCTTGGATAATGTCACTAAAGGAAGTGAACAGAAAGGCCTTACTTTAAACATAAAAAAAGACAGAGAAGGCCTTACTTTAAACATAAAAAAAAGACAGAGACTATGGTTATATCTAAGAAACAGAATCCACCAAAATGCAGTATAAAATTAAATGGAACTAAATAGGCCAAGCAAAGACTGCATTTCAGAGAATGAGAAATATACAGTGGTACCTCGGGTCATGAATGCCTCTAGTCATGAACAAATCAGCCCATGAACACAAGTTCCAAATAAAATTTGACTCAATCTGCGAACAATGCCTCGGCGCACAAATGCACAAACATGGCTTTGGGGCCATGTTTTTGGCTCACGAACAGCATCATTTGTACTCAGGTTTGCGTGCTGTGAGCATTGTTTGTCGTGTTGTTCTTGATACAATTTTTTTTGTTGCTTTTTTGCATTAATCCTCATTATGACTCCCAAGAAAGAGAAAAGTGTTAGTGACAGTGGTGTAAAGAAACCTAAGTGTATTACAGTAGAAACGAAGAAGGAAATAATAATTAAACATGAGAATGGTGTTCGTGTTTCTGATCTCGTCAAGCAGTACAACATGGCTAAATCTACAATCTGTATGATCTTAAAGAACAAAGATGCGCTAAAGATAGCTGATATGGCTAAAGGAGTGACTATGTTAATGAAGCAAGGTCTCAAGAGTTAGAAGAAGTAGAAAAATTATTGTTAGTTTGGATTAATGAAAAGCAGCTTGCTGGAGACAGTGTTAGCGAGGCCCTAATATGCGAGAAGGCTTTACTTTTGTACAGTGATTTAATGGAGAAAACACAGAATACAAGTGATGCTAGTGTTGACGAATTTAAAACAAGTAGAGGCTGGTTTGAGAAATTTCATCAACGAACTGGAATTCATAGTATTGTTAGGCATGGAGAGGAAGCTAGTTCGGACAAAAAATCAGTTGATGCCTATGTGGAGGAATTTGCAAACTTTATCAACTCTGAAGGTTATGTACCGCAACAAGTCCTAAAATGCTATATTGAACCTATCTTGTTATATGGAAGTGAACCATTGACATTGGGCAGGTCTGCACAAAACCATTAGAAGCAGCAGAAATGTGGTTTATTAGAAGAATGTTGCGAATTCCCTGGACAGCAAAAATAACTAATGGAGAATGTTTGAGAAGAGTTGGAGATACAAAAAAATCTTGTCAAAAAAAATTAGAGAGAGACAATGTACTTTCATAAGGCATGCAATGAGAAGAGGGGGCATTGAAAATATTATAACAACAGGAAAAATAGAGGGAAGAAGATTGATTGATTGATTGATCTTTATTTCAAAAGGGTTAAGAATTGGGTACGCAGGCCCATCTGACATTCTGCCCTTTATCATACATCTTTCACTCTATTCCAGACATTCTACAAATATGCTGTTCATGTAACAAACATAATTAACATTGGAGCTGAGAGACATAAAATAAAATATAACATTTATGTTTCGCTCTTATCCATTCACTCAGTACAGAAGTAACTATATACACATATAAATGACTATCTACTAAACAGAAATTTCGGGACTATTCAGAATAAACAATTAACTGTATTCAGTGTCTGTAAGAGCAGTCTAAGATAACTTTTAAGTTTTATGATTCATGGAGGCATGTAGTCGACATCAAATAGATATTGAGAAAGTCTGTAGTTGTAGGAATAAAGTATAATTTATATTTTTTATACACAATGGGAGGGTATTACAAAGATGAGCAGCAGAATAACTAAAGCTTTTCTTGTAAAGATCAAGTCTAGGTTTTGGAAGACATATGTTGTTCAAGCAGTGGCTGCACTTTGGGCTAAATTTAAACAGGTTCTATAGATAAGGCGGGGCATGCCATGAAAGAATTTGATGTACTAACTTGGCTTTGTTGAAGAGGAACCTGTTCTTAATAGGCAGTATTTTGATACGTTTGTGCTAGTTAGTTGTGCTTGATCTTTGTCACTAATAAGCTTTACTGCTCGCTTTTGGAGTGAGCAAAGCCTCTTTATATTTGACACTGAGCAACCACTCCAGATTGTGTTTGTATATGTAATATGTAGAATGTCTTCCTTGTGTCACCAAATGAGCTGATGGCTTGCATGAAGAATCGTGTACTCCGGAGAAGCATAATAGCCAACACTAGTCAACACGGCACTTGATGATGATATATGTGTACACATACACACATCAGACTATAAGCTACAACTTAAAATCTCTAACTTGTCAAAAAAATGAAAAATTGAAAATATTGTTTCTAATTTGAAATAGTTTTCTGAATTAAATTTATCCCTGAGTATAACAATATTTCATTTTTCTACTAACCAAATAAAACATTTCACAAAAATGATTATTATAACATGATACTTTTTTTTAACAACTAATGCCTCTATTCTGTCTCTGAAAAGTAGATTCATTTTCAACAAAGCCAAATTAGTTCATAAAATTCTATCTCAGAATGCTCCACAGTGGCCACTGTCCAAATCTAAATCAAAACATGGCAAATATCTGCACAATTACTTTCTCTGAAAATCTAGGACTGACTTGAACAAGAAAAGACTTGCTACTCTACCACTCACTTCCAGGAAGACAACTCCACCTCAGCTAAAACTTACATGTAATATTCCTTGGGGATGAACATGTTGCCCATTTCAGCAGTCAGCAACTCACAACTGACATGCTGGCATCAGGGTTGGTGAACTATAGCTGACAAGACCCTGTCCCTCCTCTCCATTGGTAGCATCAGTAACAGGCCTACCCTGGCTAATGGGGCAGAGATCACCATAGTCCTCTTGGCATAGGAGTCTGCTAAAGAAGTATTGCACGCCCTTTGCAGGGATTGGAAAGAAAAAGCTGCTATACCCACTCCCAAGTTGTGCCTCAACACCTTCATCGCATCAGCTGCAAAGAACACCAGCCCACAGTTCCAGGGAGACTGACCAGCCCTCAGTTCCAGGGAGACTGACCAGCCCTCAGTTCCAGGGAGACTGACCAGCCCACAGTTCCAGGGTGACTGACCAGCCCACAGTTCCAGGGTGACTGACCAGCCCTCAGTTCCAGGGAGACTGACCAGCCCTCAGTTCTAGGGAGAATGACCAGCCCTCAGTTCCAGGGAGACTGACCAGCCCACAGTTCCAGGGAGACTGACCAGCCCACAGTTCCAGGGAGACTGACCAGCCCACAGTTCCAGGGAGACTGACCAGCCCTCAGTTCCAGGGAGACTGACCAGCCCACAGTTCCAGGGAGATTGAAGACAAGACAAGCAATATTTCTTCTTTAAACTATTTCAGTATCTATGTGACTTTGACCACATGCCCACTTATGACATTTACTTCCCTCACAGCTTTACAATCCTACTAGTCACTGCATAAAAGTAGCTAAATAATTCTAATAAATATGTTTTTCAAATTGGCTGCAATTAATGTGTGAGAATGTAAAACAGTTCTACTGTACATTTCATTTATATACACTGTTGAATGTATGATCATACATAAATGTTGTTCATTTCTTATTTATTATTGTTCTTTATAATTATATGAGGGGTGATTGATAAGTTCTCAGCATAAGGTACAACGAATTATTTGTGGACAACTTTTTTTGGTTATTTCTCAACATAGTCCCCTTGCAAGTTTATGCACTTATTCCATCGATCCTGGAGCATACAGATCCCTTCTTTGTAAAAGTCAGCATCTTGTGCCAGTAGAAAGTTGTCTACAGCATGAATGACGTCATCATCTGATGCAAATCTGTGACCACTGAGCTCCTTTTTGAATTTTGTAAACAGGTAATAATCCAAAGGTGCCAAATCTGGAGAATAAGGAGGATGTTCAAGAAGCTAGAAGCTGCATTCATGAATGGCAGCCATTGCCATCACCGACTTGTGAACTGGAGCATTGTCTTGATGAAAGATGACTCCTCTTGTCAATTTCCCTTGACGCTTTTCCTTCAATTTGACTTACAGTTGCTTCACAAGATTAGCATAATAGGCCCTGGTGACTGTTCTGCCTTTTGAAGATAGTCTACCAATAGCACACCTTCTGAATCCCAAAAGATGGAAGCCATCACTTTGCTTGCAGACAGAACCACCCTTGTTTTCTTTGGAGGTGGGGATTCATGATGTTTAACTGCTCTTTGGTTTCTGGTTGAAAATGATGAACCCAAGTCTCATCCATAGTCACAAATTGCTGAAGAAACTTTTCAGGATGGCCAAGATTGTCTCTTAACATGTTGAAACACTTTCATTTGTGATCAGCTCCAAGAAGTTTTGGGACCCATCAAGCAGAGACCTTTGTCATTTGAAGATCATCATGAATAATGGCATGAACACATTCCTGGGAGATGCCCAACTCAGTAGCAATGTACCACTCAGCTAGTCATCAATCCTCCATTATCATGTCATGGATTCTGTCAGTGGTTTTTCTGTCAGTGGTTTCATTGGTGGTTACCATTCTTGGTCTTCCTGGACAGGGATCATCTTCCAGATTCTCCCTTCTATGTTTGAAATGAGCTGCCCATTTCTTCACTGTGCTGTAAGAAGGGGCACTCTCCCCTAGAATCTCCACCTTATTCTCATGGATCTCCTTCGATGATAAGCCCTTGATGCAGAGGTAGCATATGGCTGCTCGATGAGAAATTGTATCCATTTCTAAATTTCTGCCACCCCTTACCACTTCAGTAGCATGTAAAAAAAAAAAAATTAGTTGCAGTTATTTTCTTGAAACTTGGTGTTTAATCTTATATTAACCTGATCTACAACTGCGCCTAATATCAACTGTGCATTTCAAGTATTTGTACCTTATGCCGAGAACTTATCAATCACCCCTTGTATAATATTAGTGTCATACTGATGTTCTTCTTCTTCTTCTTCTTCGTTCACTTCTACCACCAAAAACCGCACTGTGAACCTACTGAATTCACGCATGTGGTCCTCATTAGGTCCCGTGGTCCCCTGTGTGGTCCAAAATAGACCACACGAGTTCCACGAAAGGACCACAAGGGGTTCAGAGTATCACAGTGCTTTAGCCTGTATTCTTGGTGGGTCTCGGAAGCGGGATTGCGTGACACCGTGGTTTTCATTGCACCAGTTTGGTCTAGGGTTGGACTTTCTCACCGGAAGACCTCGACGTGTTTGGAATATCAGTGCATCCCCGCTGGGTGAGAGGCGTTAGCCCACCCAGGCCAGAGTTGGACTTTCTCACCGGAAAACCTCGACGTGTTTTGAGATACCCGTGTATCACCGCCGGGTGAGAGGTGGTTGCCCATCCAGTCCAGGGTTGGACTTTCTCACCGGAAAACCTCAGCGTGATTAGGATACGCAGACATCCCCGCCGGGTGAGAGGTGGTTGCCTATCTAGACTTCCCTGGTCCAGTGTCTCCGACTTCAGCATTTTGCGGTCGTGGCCGCTACCCTTCCTAGTTGTGACCAGGATGGAGCTTTTGTCCAGGAGGATGAATCCTTGCCACTAGTGACTTCTACCCCTGGGTTGAGCCGGTTTAGGCATTTCCCAGTATGGGCATGTTTGGGACGGGACCGACCTCTAGGGCAGAGGTACTGTGACATTCATAGCCTTCAAGATTCACCCCTGGTATGAGCCGGTTTAGGCAAAATTCACCAGTATGGGTGTTTATCAGGCGTTACCGACCTCTAGAGCGGAAGTGGCATGACATGTCTAGCCATCGAGTTCCACCCCTGGTGTGTGCCGGTTTAGGCATATTTCACCAGTGTAGGTGTATTTCGGACGTAGGCGGCCTCTAGAGCAGAGGTGCCGTGGTATAGCTCTCGTAGCGATACTACTGGACATACCAGGTTAAACTTCACTTTCCACCACCTTTTCCCATCGGCGCCGCACAGCAACCTTTATTTCCGCATTTACTTCCTTAACCGGGAGGAGCTTCACTCCACGCGCGGCATTTGAAAAGTCAAGCCAGCAGTGACTTAACCTCTGGGACAAGCCGGTTCATGCATTTCACCCAATATGACTGCACTCAGGACGTGGCCGACCTCCAGACCAGAGGTGCAGTGATTTGACTGTTTGCTTCGCTTTATTCTTTCAACCACCTTTTCCGCAGTGATGCTGCGCAGCAACCTCATTTGCAAATTTCTTCATTGGCCGGGAAGAGCACCGCTCCACGCACGGCAGCTGAAGATCTCGCCAACAGCGATACTGATGTTGAATGACTATATTAGAAAGCTGAGAGATGAATGGCATAATGTCAGTCAGGTTGTATGTCCAGTTATGTATCCCTTGTTTAAGTTTATCTATTAACACTGTAGTTTTATATAAATGAGTAAAGAAAGATAACAACCTAAGAAGCATAAGCAGGGTCAACAGATTTAAATTGCAACTAGATGAAACAATAAAATAATTTCTCAGACAAACTGAACACTGAATAGAGTAATACCTTCAAAATCAAATCTAGCTATACATCGTGGTCCAGATAATCCTCCTGAGTTTTTATGATCCACTGAATATTTTGGAAATACACAGTCAGACCTGGCTTGAGACATCTAAATGAGCCAAGACAGTAAAACAGATAAGGAGGAAAAAAATCTAGCTTAATGGTACACTGCAAAGATAATACCTCAACAAAGAGAGTTTCATCACAATACAAAATCTCCAAAATTAACAGGAAAGAAAAAATCAAAATAAAATTTAAACAAAGAATTGACTAGTGTAATGAAGAAATATAAACAGATAAATTAGAGGAATTTCCAAAGAAGATAATGTCCCAAGATAATCTATAATCTTGGTCTTTTTTCCTAAGATGTAAGCTATTCATCTGGCCTGTAGCAGTAATTAGTGCTGATTTTGCCCTCAAACATTGCATTAATAGGTCATTGAGTTTTTTATTTTTTATTTTTCTTCATTTTAGATACTATCCTTCAAATTAGATGTTTTGCCCTTTTCAATACTTGACATATTAGGAAGCAATATAAGGAGAATTGTTAATTTTTTATTTTCCTTTATATTTCTTTTCCTATCTCATATTCATGTCTTCTTCCACTTCCTCTACTGTACTGTCTCATTGCTTCTTGACCTTGCTAGGGTTAATAATACTTTTCTCTAAACGCTCAGCTGACTATGTTCCATGCTTTACTGCTTTTGTTTACACATATCATACTTTCACTTTGATCTTGTCCCTGCCCAGTCCTCAATCAGAGCTGAACTCAGAAAAGTTTATTGCGTGTATATATCTGTTTGTTTTGTCCCCTCTGTTGTTCTTGATAAAGACATATTTGCTGAAATACTGGGTTGTTATCATTGTCTGTCATAACCATTTCACTGGTCTTATCAGTAAAATAACATCAGTTATCTTCATCTAACTCTATACTCTAATATGATTGTAAAATTTTATAAAAAAATCAAAAAGAGGAGCAAAGCAAGAAAAGCTTCACAAAAGAATGTTAGAAAAATTGATTACTGTGTAATACTGCATCACACATCTTTGTCTAATTCTACTAGAATTAATTTTACTGCAGTTATCATCACATTAATCTTTACATTCAGTTTAGACAGATGCCATTTCAGATCCCCATTTCTGCAGCTTTCACTTTATCTACTTTTTTGCTTTTGCCTGATGAGATTACTCTATTTCAGTATCTTCTGCTGCTCTGTTATAGGACTGTGACTATATCTAGTCACACATTAATAATCATGATGACTAGCAGATTTCCTGTGACATCTTAATAATTTGTCATTTAGCAACGATGAAAAGGGAATGTCTGCATTTGAATGTTTAATAATTTCCTTCATGAATCAAGTATTTGGCCCAGGTCTGCACTTCTTCTTAGCCATTTTGTCTTTATCACTAGTGGTGACATCAACTAGTTTATGTATCTAGTAAATTGTTAGCAAAATTTTGTGTCCCTGGTCTAATGATACTTTTGCATGCCAACGCAGGCTTTATTACAAAAGCAGATGTAGCAAAGGAAAAAATGGTTTAAACAACAGATAACATTAAAAGATATATTAAAGAAATTGTTGGTTTAAATGATAGACAAGATTGAGAAATATGAGATACAACTGATTAGAAATGATCACAAATCAGTAAAAGGATAAGTATGACAATAACTGTGGTAAAACTGACACTAGTGGAAGAGGTAGACAGGTGTATGGTTCAGTTTTTAATGAAAAGATAGAAAGGAGGAGGAGAAAGAAGAATCAGCAATAGGAGATGGCAAGAAGAGAACACACAAACATAAAACAACTCGGCTCAATATTTCAGTGATGACATTGTTATCAAGGACAACAGTGAGAAGCATGCAATAATTGTACACAAAAGAAATGATCTAATATGGTTCTGCACTTTAGGAAAGAACATAACTACCATAAGTGCATTCATAAGACTTTGAATAGCATGAAGGAGAGGGACAAAGAAGCAATCAGTTGTAGCAAGCTACTAGCAAGAAAGGAGAGAGTAGTAATATTACCCTAACCAACCCATTTATCACATGGGAAAATATCTCTCTCTCTCTTTCTCTCGCTCGCCTGCCTGATTTACCCCTAACATGGGCATAGGTCATCAAGGGCACTCCATTTATTTCTATCCTGAGCTATTTCTTCAAACCATCTCCAGGTGTAGCTGATCTTTTTGATTTCTGTTTCAAGACTCCATTGTTGGGTGTTTCTAGGTCTTCATTGTTTCCTCTTTCCCTGGGGATTCCAGGTGAGAGCGTGTCTGGTGATGTTTGCATTAGGCATATGAAGTATATGTCCTATCTATATCATGCGTATTTTCATTATCATTTCTTTCACTGTGAGTTGGTTCATGAAGAAAAGAGATATAAGGTGACTGTTGGTTGCTTTTATTCTGAAAATTTTTGTTTTTTCTTCATTTATTTTTAACCCAACTTGTGCCAACATCTTTGACACCCTGATGGTCTATTCTTGCAGCTGTTGCTGATAATGTGATAGCAGTACTAGGTCATCTGTTAAATCCAGGTCTTCAAGTTGTGTCCATAGAGTCACTGAATTCCATTTCTATTTTGTTCTGTAACTGTTTTCATAATCCAGTCTATTGCTAACAGGAATAGGAATGGTGACAACAGTCCTTACTTCAAACCTTTCTATAAGTTGTCCTCTGTGGATCACTGTGCAAGTCATGCCATCATATGAGTTTTTGATTAGGTTGACAAGTTTAGTTGGTACTGTAATGTCTAAGAAGTTTCCAAAAGGTGTTTCTGCCCATGCTATCAAGGGCTTTTTCATAGTCAATGAAGTTAATATATAGTGGTCAGTTCCATTCAACTGACTGTTCTACAGTTAATGGTAGTGTCTGGTCTGTGCAAAGATCTATTTCTTTAGAAACTGGCTTGTTGGTCTCACAACTGTACATCTATTTCATCTTTTATTTTGTTTAATATAATTCTGCAAATATTTTTGCAGGAATGGAAAGAAGCAAATTCCTCTGCACCTGGCACAGTTGCATAAGTTGCCTTTCTTTGGATTTTAATTAGGTGTCCTTCCAATACTGGTGGTATTTTCTCCATCTCCCATATCTTCTGGAACAGGGGTAGAGTAATTCTGTTGTTAAGTGGGAAAATATAGTACTGCATGAAAGATTAAGAAATCTTGAAGAAAACTCACTCACCATGACTTTCATATATTGTTTTGTTGATGAATAACCTTCTGAGTTTCTTCACACTGTGTGGTTCTTCTCTTCATTTGTTTTGTTGTTCATGTCATTCAACCATATCTGTCTCTCTGTTCTTTTCTTTATGACTACCTCTCTGCAGACTTCATTGAACCAGTTCTTTTTTTTATTTATGGTCTTGACTCCTAGGCATTCTTCCACTGTGTTCTTTATGATGGTTTTTAAATCTTCTTATCTGTCGTTAATGATTTTATCTTCTTCATTCCCTCATTTTTATCTTATGGTTTAGCTCTTTTCTGAATTTTTCTTTAGTTCCTTCTCTTTTCAAAACATCTCTATTTATTACTGAGCTTTTGTTTAATTTACCATAAAATATTTTCTTCAGTCTGAATTTTAATTTAGCCCCAGCAAGATAATGGTTGGTGCTGCATTCAGTCCATCTGTAACTTCTGATCTGAAGTATGTTTGTTGTGTGCTTGGTATCAATTAAAATATGGTCTATCTGGATGCATGTTAGTTTACTGGGTGATTTTGTTTATGGATGTTCTTATTTTGAAAATGTGTGCTGCTTATTCTCATTCCATAAGCTTCTGCCATATTTATTAGTCTCCATCCATTATCATTAGATGTTTCATGGGGACTTTCTTTTTCTGTGATGTGTCTGTGTGAATCCTTTCCTATCTTTGCATTGAAATCTCCTAGTATTATCAGTATATCATGTTTCTGGGTCTTCTCTGTTACTCTCTTTCATAATGAATATGAGAATGTTATTAAGTTTTTTTCATGTAGTTACATGTAGTGCTGGAGGACCTTGCCTTTGCTGACGACATAGATCACTTTGCTCGCATGTTTGCACAAGATTGCAACATTGACATCCATCCAGAGAAAGAGGGTACAGTGCACAATGACCCACAGAAAGAAGAGGAACAAGTCAGAAAAGTGGAAGTCATGGATCAATCACACGCAGTGAGTTAGACCTAGCAGTCAGTAAACTGAAACCAAGGAAATCACCAGGACCAGATGGAGTGTCCAATGAAATGATCAAGAACCTGGGAATGGCAGCAATGGGAAAGCTGTTGGATATTTTCAATATGTGCTGAAGCGCAGGTAAGTTACCTCAAATCTGGAAGGAAGCAAGCATGGTATCACTGCTGAAGCCAGGGAAAAATAGTGATACAGCCTCCAACTACAGGCCAATTAGTCTCACTAGCTGCCTCTGCAAAATGATTGAACGCATCATTGACCTGAGGCTAAAATGGGACCTCGAAAGTGAAAACCTTCTCATTCCACAACAAGCAGGATTTAGGCAATACTACAGTACAGAAGATCAAGTGACCTATCTCTCTCAAGAGACTGAGGATGCATTCTAAGAGAAAAACCTTGTACTAGCAATGTGGATAGACCTGAAGAAAGCCTTTGATAAAGTATGGAAAAAAGATCTGCTGTGGAAACTAAGAAACTGCAATGTGACTGGAAGACTGTACAACTGGATAAAGTCCTATTTACACAATAGAAGAGCTAGAGTAGTAATGGATGGACACAAAAGCCAGAAAGTACTGTACAACTGGATAAAGTCCTATTTACACAATAGAAGAGCTAGAGTAGTAATGGATGGACACAAAAGCCAGAAAGTACTGATGCGACATGGTGTACTACAAGGAGGAGTCCTTTCACCTACACTATTCCTGGTATTCATTAATGACCTGGTCAAAGAACTTCCCTATGGAATCAAAGCGGCACTGTATGCAGATGATCTTGTCATGTGGTGTACAGATGAATACGTGACAGTTGCTACACAGAAACTCCAAAGAGTAGCAGACATCTTGACATCATGGACAAACAAATGGTGTGTAAGTATCAACACAGAGAAATCAAGTACCACTCTGTTCACTCTCTAATCTAAACAGAAAGCAGGTAAGATCTTTGTAAATGAAATATCCTTAAGGATTGGCAACCAACCCATTTACTTAGGAGTGACTCTTGACTCAAAACTGACCTGGAAGCAACATATCAACAGTGCAGAAGCAAAAGCCAGAAGAAAACTAGCCATATTAAGAAAACTGAGTGGAACCACATGGGGAGCTAGTGAAAGAATCCTCAAGAATGTATATCAGCAAAGTATTCTACTGCATTTAGAATATGGCTCAACATCCTGGTGCACAACATCAAACACTACGCTGCATAATCTAGACAAGATACAAAATCAGTCACTACGGATTATCACAGGTGCCAATGATGTCCACACCAGTAATAGAAATGCAAAAAATAGTTGGTGTTCAAGCGCTAAAGGAACGTAGAGACACAAAGGTCATGACCTTGGCAGAGAAATTCCTCAGCTCTGTAAGTCATTCCCTGAAGGAGAGATTCAATAACTTGGCACTAAGACGGCTTAAAAGAAGCAGCTTCATTCATCAGACCAAGTGTATGCGTAAGCTGATACCTGACCTTCCAACTGTAGTCACTCCATTATCATCTATTCCAGAGCATACACCATGGAAAGAAGCAGATTGTACACAAATAGCTCTTCAGAGTGAAGTGAAAGGTGTGCAGAATGGTGAGATGCAAAGCAGTCCTGTAAGATCAACTGCCATACTTAGTTTGCTAGATGACAAATATCCATGTGACACCTGGATACATGTGTATACAGACTGATCTGCACATAATGTGGAGGGGCAGGAGCACATATTGAATATCCAAACAACACCACTGACAAGATTTCCATACCCACTGGAAAATACTGCAACAACTATGATGCAGAAGTTATGGCAATTATTGCTGCAACTGAAAAACTATCAGACTCCAGAACTGATATGTGCCCTGTAGTAATGCTCACAGATGCAAGATCAGTACTGGAAGTTCTTTAGTGCAACAAACTACCAGACCTTAAGGATGCCTTGTCAAAAACTGGCTTACAACACAGAGTCACTTTGCAGTGGATTCCCTCTCACTGTGGGATACTAGGCAATGAGAAAGCTGACCATCTGGCCAAAGAGGGCACTGAAATGGAGCAACCAGACATGCCAATCACCTCTAATCAGAAGAAAAGCATGATAAAAATGTGCAGGAAGTCACAAACACCACCACATGATGACTATCACATGCTAAACAGAAAGGAACAAGTCACCATTTTCCGTCTCCGAACAGGACACAGCCGACTCTGAAGTCATATGTATACAAAGTTTAAGGTTGGTACTATTAATCTTTGTACATATGCCCAGGTGCCACAAACTGTGGAACATATCCTACAAAACTGCACCAACTATGAGACACTGAGAAATAATTACTGGCCCAATGAAACCAGTAAAGAAGATAAGCTCTATAGTTCCATACATGAATTACAAAAAACAGTGAAATTTATCCAAGAGACAGGACTGCAGATATGGACAGACAATGCGAACGAAGAAGAAGAAGAAGCTGACGATATTTGTCAAGCAGGCACAAAGATATGCAAGATGAAATAAACAAGCTAACTCAGAATGCTAATAATATAGGATTAAAGATCAATGTAGGAAAGACAAAGTTAATGAAGCAAAATATGAACAATAGAAATGTACTGAGAGTAGATAACAAGCTAGTGGAGGAAGTCAATGAATTTGTATATCTTGGTAGTAGAGTAGTAGAAGATGGAGACAGCACAGAGGACATCAGCTACAGACTTACTAATGCAAACCAGGCTTTTGCAATGCTGCAAACTATATGGAAATCTAAAAAAACTAAGCGCAAAGATGAAAATCACGATATGATATTTAAGAGTAATGTTCTAAGTGTACTACTATATGGAAGTGAATGCTGGAAAATCACCAAAACTATAGAAAACAAATTGAATTCAGTCAAAGAATTAGAAGAATATTTTGGCCAAACACCATAAGAAATAACATCTTGTTGGCAGAATGCAGATGAAGCCACTGACAGCAGTTATTGAGGAAAGATGCTGGCGATGGCTGGGACATGTGTTCCGAATGACTAACAACTTAAATAGCACTAAGATGGACACCACAGGGGAACAGAAGTAAGGGTAGACCAAAAGAGACATCTCTCTCTCTCTCTCTGAACCTTAAGTGCCCAGGGCACATGGGGCTTCCACAAGGGTTTTCCACAAATGCCTGTCTTTCGCCTTTTTTTCTGCTCTTGCCCAGGTGAGCCCTCTATTGCTCAACATCCTTTCTGTTGTTCTTCTCCATGTCTCTTTTGGTCTACCCTTACTTCTGCTCCCCTGTGGTGTCCATCTTAGTGCTATTTTTGGTAGTGAGTTGTCAGTCATTCGGAGCACATGTCCCAACCATCGCCAGCGTCTTTCCTCAATAATTGTTGTCAGTGGTTTCATCTGCATTTCTGCCAATAAGATGTTATTTCTTATGGTGTTTGGCCAAAATATTTTTTTAATTCTACGTAAACATTTAGTCTGGAAAGAATTCAACTTGTTTTCTATGGTTTTGGTGATTTTCCAGCATTCACTTCCATAGAGTAGTACACTTAGAACATTACTCTTAAATATCCTGATTTTCATATTTATGCTTAGTTTATTTGATTTCCATATATTCTGTAGCATTGCAAAAGCCTGGTTTGCTCTAGTAAGTCTGCTGTTGATGTCCTCTGTGCTGTCTCCATTTTCTACTACTCTGCTGCCAAGGTATACAAATTCGTTGACCTCCTCCACTAACTTGTTATCTACTCTGAGTACATTTCTGTTGTTCACATTTTGCTTCATTAACTTTGTCTTTCCTACGTTGATCTTTAGTCCTATGTTGTTTGCATTCTGGGTTAACTTGTTTATTTTATCTTGCATATCTTTGTGACTGCTTGATAATAGACAAATGTCGTCCGCAAAGTCAAGGTCCTCCAGCACTGTGTTAAGGGTCCATTGTAATCCTCTGCGTTTGTCTGATGTTGCCTCCTTCATTAACCAGTCTACTGCCAAGATAAATAATGTTGGTGATAGTACACATCCCTGTTTCACTCCTGTTTGTACCCTAAAGCTGCTGGAGGTATGTTCTCCACAGATAACTTTGCACTGAAAACCCTCGTATAGGGCTTTGATTACATTAACTATTTTATGGGGGAGGCCATGCCATCTTAGGATTTTCCACAGTGCATCTGTTGACACTGTCAAAGGCTTTCTCAAAATCTATGAATAATGCATATGTTGTGCTATGCCATTCATTTGCCTGTTCTAATATTTGTCTAAGTACAAATATATGGTCTATGCATGATCTTCCTTTCCTAAATCCTGCCTGCTCTTTCCGAAGTTTTTCCTCAAGTGTTGGTACAATTCTGTTGATGATTATTCTGCAAAATACTTTACTAGTGAGTGGCAGTAGGGTAATGCCTCTCCAGTTCCCGCAATCTCTGAGGTCACCCTTCTTTGGTAGTTTTACTATAAGACCAGTTTTCCACTCCTCTGGGGCTTTTTCTAAATCCCAAATTTGTTGTAATATCCGGCAAAGTTGTTTTGGTGTTTCTGTTTCTTCTGCTTTCAACATCTCAGCAGTCACTTCATCTTCACCTGGTGCCCTGTCTGATTTTAGCATCTTTATCGCCTCTTTTACTTCATTTATTGTTATTGGTCCTGTATTGATGTTTAGTTCCGCTTTTGCTTCAGGTATATCTATTGCTTGTGCTGCTTGTGTTCTGTTTAGTAGGGTGTTAAAGTGTTCCCTCCATCTTTCAATTTTTTCTCTTTCTCCACTGACCAGTTGTCCATTTTGTGTTCTTACTGCACTTTCACATCTTGTATTGAAGTTACCTGTCATCTGCTTTGTGATTTTATATATGGTTTTCATGTCATTTGTATATGCTGCTTTCTCTGCTGTCTCTGCTAAGTTGTCATAATACTGACGTTTATCTTGACGGCATGATTCCTTCACTTCTTTGTCTTTTTGTGCATAATTACTTAAAACTCGTTCTTTAAGCCGTTGTGATTTGGTGTTCAGTAATTTTTTCTTTATTTCTTTTCTTTGCTCTATCTTTTCCCATGTGGTCTCACTTATCCATTCCTCTTTTCTCCTTTTCCGATATCCCAGCACCTCTTTTGCTGTTTCCTGTAGTGTTTTATTGAACTCTAATATGGACATTTCTGCTTCGTCTTGTAGGACACTGAAGCGGTTCTTAAGTATTATTGAGAATTCATTTCTTGTTTGCTGGTCTATCAGTTTTCTTGTATCAAAATGTATCTTCTGTGTTCTCCGATTCTGGCT
This sequence comes from Achatina immaculata, assembly GCA_009760885.1. NCBI lineage: Eukaryota > Metazoa > Mollusca > Gastropoda > Stylommatophora > Achatinidae > Lissachatina > Lissachatina immaculata. The sequence goes on along the minus strand of CM019697.1, from coordinate 34,514,472 downwards.
TTCCTTAATTTTAGTTTTATTTTTGCTACCAGAAGGTTGTGATCACTTCCTATATCTGCTCCTTTCCTTGCTCGCACATCTTGTAGTGACCGTTTCCACTTGTTGTTTATTAGTATGTGGTCGATTTGGTTTTCTGTGGTTTTATCTGGTGACCTCCAAGTCACCTTATGGATGTTTTTGTGTTGGAAAATTGTCCCTCCAATGGTCATCATGTTTTCTTCACAGAAACTGCACAGTCTTTCTCCATTTTCATTTATTTCTCCGATTCCTTCTCTTCCCATGATTCTTCTTCTATCTTCATTTCCTTCACCTACTTTTGCATTGAAGTCACCCAAGATGAGTAGCATATCATGCTTGGGTATTGTTTCTACTGTGGCTTGGAGGCTGTTGTAAAAATCTTCTTTTAATTCCTCTTCAGCTGCTTCTGTTGGTGCATAACAAACTATAATAGACAGCTTCGTGAATCTTGAGTTGAACCGTGCATATAATAATCTCTCATTTATTGGGGTCCATTTCAGCAATGCTCTTGATGCTTCTTTTGTTATAATCAATGCTACTCCTCCTTCATGAAGATCTTCTTTACCTGACCATATTATTGTATCTTCTGTGTGCTGTGTTGTTAATTTCCTTCTGCCTTGTCCTGTCCATCTTGCTTCTTGTATTCCTAGTATGTCTAGTTTGTATCTGTGCATTTCCTTGATGGTTTGTGCTAGTTTTCCAGTCTGGTTTAGTGTTCTTACATTCCAGCTGCCTATTTGCATCTTTTGTTTAGGTTCCAGGAGGTCTGCAGTCGGGCTGGGGACTTCCAGTGGCTGGCTTTCATCCACAACCTTCATGGGCTCAGTTTCCTGATACGCATTTCTCCTTCCACCTGCATTTGCTTTTTCCCTTGCTTCTGTTTCTGTAGCAGTCTGATAGTTTTTTACCAGATAGGGTTGCTGGCCCTATGCTGAACCCTCCTTAGTCGCCTTTTACGATCATGCATGGTAGGGTACAGTGGTCCTATTCTTTGCAGATCCCGGGTACCACACGGGGGAAAAGAGACATGGAGAAGAACAAAAGAGAGGATGTTGAGCAATAGAGGACTCACTTGGTCAAGAGCAGAAAAGAAAAAAAAGGCATAGGACAGGCATTTGTAACTGTGTAACAGTAGGAAACCCTTGCAGAACCCCCATGTGTCTTGGGCACTTAAGGTTCAGAAAGAGAGAGAGAGAGAGAGTTACATAAAGCAGAATGTTGAGTGTATGGAAAGAAAGGGTTTATTAATTAATTACTTAATCATTTCTTGCTTTTCATACATATTGTGTTCAATAACAAATGCTGAATATCTGTGACTGAATGAAGGTTGTATGATGAAAGACAGAATGGTAGACAGGCCTGTGTGCCCAATTCTTAACCCTTTGAAAATATAATCCATTCATTCATTCTCTCTGTGTTGTAAAATTGTCTTTCATTTCATCCTCTGTACCTTCTGTTGGTGCATGCACATTAAACATTGTTTTATTTTTCTTTGTTCCCTTGTTGTGGAGGCTGCTGATTCTTTCATTGGTGGTACTGAAATACATCACTAAGTCCCATACTCTCATCTTGACAGCAAATCCTGTCCCAAGTTCACATCTTCCATTGGTAATACTTCAGTATGTTTGTACCATTTCTCCTATGATTATTATATCTTCTCCATCTGATTTCCTGTATTGCCTTAATATACATGTCACACCTACTTAGTTCATCTGGCAGTTCTTTAGCTGCCCCTTGCCTGTATAAGCTTCTTATATTCCATGTTCCAAATCTCAAAATAATTTTGACATTCCAAAGTCATAATCCATTTTTATGTGTCCAATTTCGAGGCCTCTCTATCTGTTCCGTAACACTGATCTTTTTTATGGAAATAGGGTCGCTGGCCCTATGCTCCAGCCTTCAACCTGGAGGAACAGAGTGCAAGTTTCATATGACCCCTACCCACGCTGGTATAGTTCTGAGGGTGGTCAGGCTACACAAGCTGTCACGCCACTTCAAGGCACCTGCACCATGTGACAGTGTTATAACAGTGATAACTTGACAGCTATCCACTATTTTTCTCTTATGAGAAAATTTACGAAGCTCCAGAACACTACCTTGTTTTACAGACCAACTTATTCCATCTAAACAATTTAATTCTTGGTTCAGCCTTCTTGAGATTTCTTTTTTCAAATAAAATATATCACACACTTGTATCCTATCTATCTTCCTTAATGTCACATGACTGTTACTTATTCTACATCACATTCTATCTATCTACTAACATGTCATATAACTGCAACATATGCTGTAAGTAATATGACGGTTATCTATCCTCCTATATGCTGCATGACTGCTATTTGAGTGTTGCCTACCTCAGTAATAAGAGGGCATATGATCTTAGTGAAAGCCTTTGGATACATGCCTTCATTGCTCCCTACACGCCCAACCATCCACTGATCATCTATTTCTTTCACCAGAACTACAACGTCACCTTCCTGATGTGGTAAGATTTTTTAAAAAAATTAAATACAACAACATGAGATTTGTAAATGAAATAAGTAATATTCAGATTTAACCAAATTGTTTCATAAATTAAAACTATGATAAACAAAAGAATTAAAACTACAATAAACAAAAACTGTCACAAATAATGAAAATACAACAATCAGTACATAATAAAAATAATGTTACAAATATTAAAAATACAACACTTAGAGTATGACAAAATATGGTTATGACAATAAAAATTTACAACACTCAATATGCTGATGTTATTTATAAAACAAGAATCCACCAAGTATGTTTGTTCTGCTATTAAAAGTTAATGCCCATAAATGAAAGTAAAAAGATATGCAGTTTACTTTTTTCTTCTAAAAGTGTATGATTCAGTTTTACAAAAAGACAGACAGAGTGAGGAAAGTGGGCACAAATGAAAGTGAGAGAAAAAAGTATGAGCACATATAAATTAAGAATGCAACACAATGTAATATTCTGGCAAATGCCTTTGTCAAAGATCACATACAAAAAGAACACAAGAGACAAAAACATAAAAAATAATGTCAATAAAAAATTAAACACTTAGCTCTGAGAATATCACTCTCCTATATAAGCTCTTTCTTAGGATACCAAAGAGCTAAGTGTTTGATTTTTCGTTTATCTGTTCTGTTATTTTTTTATGTGGTCATTGACAAAGAATTTACTGAAATATTGGATTTTTGCATTTTATTCATTCATATGTGCTCATCCAATTTTTTTTCCACTCTCATTTCTACTTACTTTCCTCACTCTACGTTTTTGTAAAACTAAACCATACACCTCTGTCTACCTTTATTGCTAGAACTGGTTCAACCACAGTGTATAAACTAGAAAAAAGTAGGAACAGCTTTATTACTTAACAAGTACAAAGTTGTGATGTTTCGGAGTGAGCCTTAATCATACAAAAACACACGACGTCGTTGTCATCATCATTGTCATTGTCGTCATCATCATTATCATCGTCATCATCATCATCATCATCATCACCTTTCACTTCATTGAGAGCATAGGCCACAGATAAAGGCTCTCCAGTCTTCCCTGTTCTTGGAATTATTCTCTGCTTCCTTCCATGTGCATCCCTTGTCTCTGAACACTGTCATAATTTCTCTTCTCCAAGTTAAGTATCTTCTTCGTTTTCTATTTCCTTAAGGATTCCATGTCAGTGCCTGTCTTACTATGCTGGTGTTGGGTTTCCTCAGAGTGTGGCCAATCCACCTCCACTTCCTAGACATGATTTGTAGGTTCATAGGCTCTTGTCCAGCCCTTTCTCAGACCTCATTCCTGACCTTGTTTAAACTCCTCCTCAAGCAGTAGTTCATGAATGTTTGTATTCTCTGTTGTATTGTCTTGGACATAACCCATGTCTCCAAACCATATAATAGGACAGTCTTTATGTTTGTATTGAAAAGCCTAAGTTTGGTTCTTGTTTTGATGTTCCTAGATGATTATATTTTGTTAAGTTGGATAAATGCTGTGCTGGCCTTGGTTATTCTAGCTTTACCATCCTTTTCCGTTCCCCAGTATTTATCCACTATGTTGCCTAAATATGTGAAATACTCTTCTTCCTCAATTGACAAAAACACACAGGACAAAGAAATAGAGAGAGGAGATAAAGTATAAATTCATATGAATGATATATAAAAAAAAAAAAATAAAATGAATAGAGCACTTAGCTTGGAACCTGTGGCTTGTCCAACACCGTGTGTCAGAAATGCACATGGTGGAGTGTAGAGAGTATTTAAATGGAACTTGGGATGTGTGATAGGTGGGTTGTAACTGAGGGTGGTGGCTGGGGAAACCATGGAGGGGAGAGAGAGAGTGATACAATGGTAATCTAACTAGGAGAAGGTGAAATAGGTGATTATATTTGGGGTCATCATCATCATCAGGTGCCGTGCCAACTGGCGTTGGCTATTATGCTTCTCCAGAGTACGCAATCCTTCATGCAGGCCATCAGCTCAGCTGGTGATCTCCTCTCACACCATCCTGTCAGACTGTCCAGTATCATTTCTCTTGGTCTTCTTCTTGATCTTCTTCCTTCTGTTTTTCCTGCTGTTATAATATTTTCAATGCCCCCTCTTCTCATTGCATGTCCTATGAAAGTACATTGATTTACCCAAATAAGCAGGGGTGGACCAACTGGCAGTAGACTCGGAGAGCAAGCATGTTACTGGGGATACTGGAGAAGAGGTGGGATAGGGCACTGATTGACTATGGTTCACCAATCCTGATGCTAGCATGTCAGCACTAGGTCACTGACTGTCAAATTGGACAGCATTTTCATCCCCATTGCTTAGTTATACTTTGATTTTTTTTCAGTTCTCAGTTTATGCATTTTCATCTGCAGATACCATCCTTAAGCTTGGTAGTGGAAAGACATGAAAGTAGGCTGCAGCATGCAAGAGGTACACTTAAACAGAAAATGGCCCATGGCCTAACTGAGTTCAACTCTCCTGATTTGAACCATACTTTACAACAAGACAGGCTGTACTTGGAATTCTCACAAAACCCAGAATAAGACTAAGTAAAACTTGGAAGAGACTCTCATTATTGCAAAGATTTTTAAAAATGAAATGTAGATAAAATCAAAAGATAACATGCTCACACTAAGTTGCATCTCACCATGGAGCAATATTTCACCAAAGGGTGAAGGGTTTGTCATGATATATTAGAAATAACTGTATGTAACAAAATAATATCACATCAGACACTAGTGCACATATTAAAAACTGTTTGACTGAGTTATCTTTCATTTGCTTGGTGTTTTTTTTTTTCAAGAAACAATATGCATTTAATTTTGTTTTCTTTATTCAATCTTCTGATGAACTGCAACATTCATTGTACTGAATCTGTAAGTACCAAAAACCTTCAGCAGTTATTTTGTATCAGTCTGAAAAATTATTTTAGCACTTACTGATAATGACAGTTCATCTGGTTGACTGGCAGTGTAGCCATGAAATGCAATGCCATGAGGCTGCTTTGACATGTAATGATATAGTGGGTGGCCTGGCCCTGGCCGTCCAGGTAACAATGGCGACTCTGAAAAACAAAAATTAAGGCATTCTGGGACTCTGACAAAGAAGTAGTTCACAATGCTAAATCACAGTTTAAGATTGTTCATGCAACACATGACTCAATGTTTGAGGAATATCTAAATTATAATTTTGTAATTCAAGGGAAATAAATACAACCCTGTTCAGGTAGTGTGAGCAAAATATACTATTTTTGTTTTTCCAGTAATAATCAAACATCATGCCTCAAAGAAAGGAAAGTGGTCTATATTCATGTGTTAGGGTTAGGGCAGAAGTATCTTTGATCATCCAAAAAAGTAAATGGAAAATGAAGTATCAATCCACTCCTTTCTATATAGTTTTGGAATCACTGCACCTTTCTTTATAGAAAAATAGTGCTGAGTACAAGTAATAATGTTCTTCATTAAATCTCTTGTTGACTTCTGCCATGTTATCCTGTTATGCTGATTATGTACTTTCCTTATAATGTTGAACTACTGTGGGGACCTAACATTTCATACTGATCTTACAGTTTACATTTAGCAAAATTCCAGCACAGACCTGTAGTGTTTAATGGTAAATATTGAAACTTACTAATGTTCAAATTAACTCTTTGGGTATTTGGACACGCGTCCTGCGTGGTTGTATCCCTATTACGAACTACTTATAGACGCGAGGCGCGATGATGGTTTGTAGCTCTCTAATTTTGAAAATAATCAAAGTATCTTAAAACCAGCAGTTGACTTCCTTCCGGAATTCAGTTGTCCACATTAAGTGCGTGGTTTGAGCAGGAAACAGAGCGATTCTTTGTTCATTTAAAGCGAGTTTTTCAAAGTTTATCGTCGCTAGGCCTTTGTTTATCAACAAATATGGCTTCCAGTGCTAGTTTCTTTCGTCCAGAGCAGCATATTTCTGCATTACAAGCTCATAATTTAATTTAAAATTGTCTAGACTGTGGTGTAGAGAATATAGTAGTAGAAATGGTAAATTTTCGGCACACGTGGCAGTGATTGAAAGAATTTTTCGTGTTTTTTTTTGGTCCAGCAGCAAAATGTGTTAGAAGGGTAGCTGGTGATACTACTTCTCAGCTAGCTGTAATATCACAACAATTAATGCTGGAGATTGTGTAATTTAAAAAATTAAATGTTGTAGAATGCTTCAAATTTAAAAAAAAAACAAAAACCAAAACACAATGGCCTGTTTTCTGGTAAATATTAGTCAACGACCGCCCACTTGTTTTCATGTAAATATTACCTACCCACTTGGTGTTTTTAGTTTGCTGTGAATGCATAACTAGTGCATATTTTCATGTAAATTTTGTAAGATATGTTAAAGAACAGATGTTTGTGTACATTTTTATTCATTATGGAATTATATGACCAACTACAGTGGATTAACTTGATGGGTAAGTGACAAAAAATTTATTTTATTACTTCATTTTCCATTCTTTCTTCTCAGTTCTTAGCTCTTTTTTTTTGTTGTATACTAACAAAATGGTAAAAATTTTATTTGAAAAACAAAATACACTTTTTCTTCTTCAAAATAAGGTAGAATACTTCATACTACAGATCAGATTATGCCTTTGTCATTCTTTTAAATGTGACAACCATCCCATTTCACATTGTGAAATTTACCCCCCTTGGTCTTTTGAGGGAAACACACCCAGTATACAAAGAGTTAAACCTACCAAATATTCATCAGGAAGTTGGTTGTCCAAACGAAAATGGCTGCTACAGTATGTTCATCACTTATGTTGTGAAAATAAGTTTTTATATAGTTTAGGTCTAATACAGTTCATACTGGTATACACAAAAATGAAGATAAATGCAAGTATTATGTATACACATGTAATTTGTGAATGTTTTTATTTTTTAAAGCCAATTTTTGTAGTTTAAAAAAAGAAAAGACAATCTGAAGTTGAAGACAAAATTTAGAAAAAATATTCATCTTACCAACCTCTTGCATGTAATGCAAGTGTAATCCAAGGAATATGTTTCTAATTTCATTACACAGTGATACTGTAAATTTCTAATGAATACTGCCACAAAAAGTTCCCAAATTAATAAGTTTCATAATGTCCTGGAAAGCTCAGTTTTCATTATACATCTTATCTTATATCCTTCCCGTGCCGTTAAACGTCACATAGGGTTTACAAAGTAGTTTGCCAATTTATCCTGTCTTCGGCGAGTCTTTCAACCTCATCAAGGGATTTTATGCCTGTTAATTTGGCCTCTCTTAACAATGACCTCTTCAGAGTTTCACGCGGTCTGCCTCTTTTTCTTTGGCCTGTTGTGTTCCACTTGATAGCTTGTTTTGGGATTCTCTGATCATTTCTCCTCATCATGTGACCAACATATGTCCATCTCCTTTTCCTGATCACCTATGAGACTGGTTGTTGTTCAGTCATCTGTCTTATCTCTGCATTATTCTTAAATTCGTTCCACTTGATGCCGAGTATTTTCCTTAGGCATTTGTTTTCAAAAGAGTCTAATTTCTTTTCTATTTCTTTAGTTGTTTTCCAGCTTTCACATGCATAAATGAGGGTGGATATTACATTTGAATTGAATAGTCTTAACTTGATTTTTGTGCTTATAACTTTTGAATTCCATATGTTCTCAAGGTTCTTGAAGATCGATGCTGCTTTTGCAATTCTGATTCTAACTTCCTTTCTAGTGTCACCATCCTGGTCTATGTAGCTGCCAAGGTATGCAAACTAACTGACTGACTTCTTCAATATCTGTCCCTTCTATGTGTATTTTTCCATTTTGATTAATGGAATTTTCATTATTTTTGTTTTGTCCTTGTTAATTTCAAGTCCTATTTTGCTAGCCAATGAGGTTCTAAGGACTGTTATTGCCGGAGGTGGGGTGGAGAATTCGATCTCCACTCCAACAGCGTGTGTCTCAAACAGCCTCTGGCAGTCAAGTCCAGCTCCTGGCCTTCCCGTGGCAGAACTGTTTAAACTGACAGGAGAAGGGGCGAGGGCAAATATCTGGCGCCTGAAAACCAGATACTTAGGGTAGATGAGAGGCACGTTTGGTAGCTCATCTGCTGCTGTTGGCGAGATTCTTCAGCTGGCGTGCGTGAAGCGGTGCTCCTCCTGGCCAATGAAGAAAGGTGCAAATGGGGTTGCCACGCAGCATCACTGCGGAAAAAGTGGTAGAAAGGATAAAGCGAAGCAAACAGTCAAATCACGGCACCTCTGGTCTGGAGGTCTGCCACGTCCTGAGTGCAGTCATATCGGGTGAAATGCATGAACCGGCATGTCCCAGAGGTTAAGACACTGCTGGCGAGACTCTTAGAATGCCGCGCGTGGAGTGAAGCTCCTCCCGGTCAAGGAAGAAAATGCGGAAAAGAAATAAAGGTTGCTGTGCGGTGCCGATGTGAAAAGGTGGTGGAAAGGATAAAGTGAAGTTTAATCGGTATGTCCAGTAGTATCGCTGCGAGAGCTACACATACCATGGTGCCTCTGCTCTAGAGGCCGGCCAGATCCGAAATACACCTACACTGGTGAAATATGCCTAAACCAGCGCACACCAGGGGTGGAACTTGATGGCTAGACATGTCATGCCACCTCCGCTCTAGAGGTTGGTCACGCCCAATATACACCCATACTGGTGAATTTTGCCTAAACCGGCTCACACCAGGGTTGAATCTTGAAGGCTATGCATGTCACAGTACCTCTGCTTTAGAGGTCGGTCACGTCCCAAACACGCCCATATTGGGATAATATATCTAAACCGGCTCAACCCAGGGGTGGAAGTCACTAGTGGCGAGGATTCGTCCTCCTGGACAAAAGCTCCATCCTGGTCACAACTAGGAAGGGTAGCGGCCACGACCGCAAAATGCTGAAGTCGGAGACACTGGACCAGGGCAGTCTAGATAGGCAACCATCTCTCACCCAGCGGGGATGTTTGCGTATCCTAATCACGCTGAGGTTTTCCGGTGAAAAAGTCCAACTCTGGACTGGATGGGCAACCACCTCTCACCCGGCGGTGATACACGGGTATCTCAAAACACGTCGAGGTTTTCTGGTGAGAAGGTCCAACTCTGGCCTGGGTGGGCTACCACCTCTCACCCAACGGGGATGCACTGATATCCTAAACACATCGAGGTCTTCCGGTGAGAAAGTCCAACTCTAGACTAAACTGGTGCAACGAAAACCATGGTGTCACGCAATCCGTTTCAGAGACCCACCAAGAATACAGGCTAAAGCCCTGCGATACTCTGAACCCCTTGTGGTCCTCTCGTGGATCTTGTGTGGTCCTTTCGGGGACCACACAGGAGACCACGGGACCTAACGAGGACCACAGGCGTAAATTCAGTAGGATCACAGTGCGGTTTTTGGTGGTAGAAGCGAACGAAGAAGAAGAAGAAGCTAGCCAGTGAAGACAGGCTATCTGTTTTTTCTTGCATGGAATTCACATTGTTACTGATAAGAGTTATGTCATCAGCAAAATCAAGATCTTCTAGTTGGGTCCCATGTACCCAGTCAATACCTGTGTTGCCTGTGCACCATTTTTTCATTATGAAGTCTATTGTACAGTCTGCTCTTTCTTACCTGTATCTACTGATCCCATGTAGGTGTATCACAATGGTGTCCAAGACAGCCTATATGGCCTTCATTTATGGCCCATATGGATAGTATGAAAATGTGATTTATTTTAATAAAATTAATATTGTTAGCCAACACACAATGAGTTTTAGTTTTATCTTATATCTTATATCTTATATCCTTCCCGTGCCGTTAAACGTCACATAGGGCTCGCAAAGTAGTTCGCCAATTTTTCCTGTCTTCGGCGAGTCTTTCAACCTCATCAAAGGATTTTATGCCTGTTAACTTGGCCTCTCTTAATAATGTCCTCTTCAGAGTTTCACGTGGTCTGCCCCTTTTTCTTCGGCCTGTTGTGTTCCACTTGATAGCTTGTTTTGGGATTCTCTGCTCATTTCTTCTCATTATGTGACCAACATATGTCCATCTCCTTTTCCTGATCACCCGTGAGACTGGTTGTTGTTCAGTCATCTGTCTTATCTCTGCATTGTTCTTGAATTCATTCCACTTGATGCCGAGTATTTTCCTTAGGCATTTGTTTTCAAAAGAGTCTAATTTCTTTTCTATTTCTTTAGTTGTTTTCCAGCTTTCGCATGCATAAATGAGGGTGGATATTACATTTGAATTTAATAGTCTTAACTTGGTTTTTGTGCTTATAACTTTTGAATTCCATATGTTCTCAAGATTCTTGAAGATTGATGCTGCTTTTGCAATTCTGATCCTAACTTCCTTTCTAGTGTCACCATCCTGGTCTATGTAGCTGCCAAGGTATGCAAATTGATTGACTTCTTCAATATCTGTCCCTTCTATGTGTATTTTTCCATTTTGATTGATGGGAATTTTCATTATTTTTGTTTTGTCCTTGTTAATTTCAAGTCCTATTTTGCTAGCCAGTGAAGATAGGCTATCTGTTTTTTCTTGCATGGAATTCACATTATTACTGATAGGAGTTATGTCATCAGCAAAATCAAGATCTTCTAGTTGGGTCCCATGTACCCAGTCAATACCTGTGTTACCTGTGCAGCATTTTGTCATTATGAAGTTTATTGTAATCCCAAAAAGTAAAGGAGACAGTATACATCCTTGTTTCACGCCTGTTTCAATCTGGAACCATTCACTCATCCCTTCTTCTGTCTTGACTGCACAACCATATCCATTGTATAAGTCCTTAATGATGTTGACAATTTTAGATGGTATTCCATATAGACATAAAATTCTCCATAATGAATCTCTGTGTATGCTATCAAATGCCTTTTTAAAATCTATGAAGTTCAGTATTAATGGTTTCTGCTTTTCAATATGTTCTTCAAGTATTTATGCTGTGAAAGAAAAAAATCATATCGCCAAATGATTTTGAAATTAATAATTCATTGAAGTATGTTTTTAAAACATAGTTTGTATTATTAATTCTGATGCTGTACAGTCGATGTCTTGCACATGTATGGCCAGAATTAGCTCAGCCATCTCCATGACTACTGCATACTTCAGATGAAGTCATTACCAGTACTATATTTTGTAAGATGGGTTTGTATTTTTTTAGTATATGTGTGGTGCCTTTGCTAATACTTCAGAATGAGTTTTTAAAAAAAATAACATTAATTTTATTTTATTATTTTTTTGTGCAAGCCTAATTAAGAAATGCACTAACCTGAACCAAAAACTTGCTGACTTCAGAAATCTAGGTTAACTAATTTAAGTAAAGTTTAACTTTAGTTAGAATATCTTTTTTCTGAATTATAGGATTTACTGGTAATCAAAATTTTAACTAAAGATATGTACTTATATAAATTCTTTTTCTTCAGATCATGTAAAAATGTCCTAAACGATGTAAAAAAATGTAATTAAAATCTATTACTTCATCTTTATTTCATAACTCCCACTTTTTCTTATTTTTATGTACTTCAGCAACAACTGGTTGATGAAGATTTGACCAGCAGATGAATGGTCCTTTTGCCATTGACACAGCTGATATGAAACAAATTCTATGCTACTTTGCTACTATATCAAAAACAAGTTTACTTTCCCTATTTCTCCTTAGTTTTTTCTTTCTGGTTGATTTCAGTGTCTAAGTTTTGTTTCTGCAACCCATGCTTCTTACTGGTATGCGCTTGATTTTTAGTTATACTTACCATGTCATTATTAGTATCATAAACATATTATTCTTAACAACTGTAAACAACTGTTATTATTGCATCCCAATTATGGCAGTCTGCATTTTTTGTCTTCGTTAAAATTATTCAGCAAGTTTTATTCAGAAAACATTTTCTTATGTGAACTTATGACCAAGGGGTAGACCAAGACAGAGATGGAAAGACAACATAGAAGAGGATATAAAGCAAATTGGTGTCACCAACTGGAGAAAGCACTGGGCATCATCATTTATTTACTACTGAAAATATTGCAAAATTTTATAAAATCCTTGAAATTAGAACTAACAACACAGTTCAGTTTGCTAGCACATCTCTTGAAGTTAGATGAAATATAAAGGAAGTGAACTCACTGATCTTAGGCAGTTCAAAATTAAAAATTACCCAATTAAATCCTACAGTGAAACAAAGCCATTTAGACTTTTTGATCACATTGTGGCCATATTACATAGTCATTTAAATAGTTCATGGTATGGCAAGGTTGTTATGTATTTAGTTAAAATGATGTTAGATTGCTTGTAGTAGTTATAATGATGTTAGATTGCTTTTAGTAGTTATAATGATGCTAGATTGCTTGTAGTAGTTATAATGATGTTAGATTGCTTGTAGTAGTTATAATGATGTTGGATTGCTTTTAGTAGTTATAATGATGTTAGATTGCTTTTAGTAGTTATAATGATGTTAGATTGCTTGTAATAAAATGGAATTATCCACACTCCTTTCACATATTAACCATTAGTTCTTCTTAAGTAATATATCTTTTCTCCAAGGGATGTGATGTTTTAAACTCCTTCAGCCCATCTCACAAAAACCCAGTTATTTATTTTGTACTACTTTTATGCTCATCTCACATCCCTATGCTAAAAAAAAAAAAGATATTTCACCTTTTTATCTCTAAAACTGTCATCTCACCTTCCTATACCTAAAACTGTCATCTCACCTCTATGCTGATATCTCATCTGTCTGAACTGACAAATGGCATCTCATTTTGACATATTGGCCAATAAATCTCATCTCACTTCTCTGTGCTGACAACTGACATCTCACCTCTCTATGTTGACCATTGTTATCTCATGTCTATGCTGATAACTGAATTCTTACCTGATTATGCTGACAAATGACATGTCATTCTCTGTGTTAACAATTGATATCTCACCTCTTTATTGTCCAAAATGTTTACTCTGACCTGGTGCCCTTCTATTCTATTTTTGACTTACTAAAATAGGGAAAGTGAACATGTTTTTGATATAGTAGCAAAGTAGCATAAAATATGTTTCATTTCAACTGTGTCAAAGGTAAAAGGACCATTCATCTGCTGACCACATCTTCATCAACCAGTTGTTGTTGAAGTACATAAAAATAAGAAAAGGTGGCAGTTATGAAATAAAGATGACTTAATAGATTGTAATTACATTTTTACATCATTTAGGACATTTTTACATGATCTGAAGATCATGATCACATCCACCTATTTTTTAAAATAATTTTTACGGAACTACAAAAAATAGAATGACCTCTACTTTTGGCTTGGCCATGACTCTTCATGAAACTAATTCTTCCATTATATTTGACTGTTTGTACCTGATATTTTTTTTCCAATTCTACTTGCTATTTTTTTTTTTTTTTTACTTTTGATTTTCTGCATATTTGTGTTTTAATCCTAGCTTTGCAGTGTATTCTTACATGGCAGGTCACTGACAAAAAGCAATACCTTGTTATGATACAACCAAAGACAATGATTTTATTTTTTTTTCTCTTTAAACTAAGTCCATGACCTAAGTCACCAGAAAATATACAAGACTAGCATGGATCTCCAGCACTGCCCAGGTATCTAGGGTGTAAAGACTAAACCTACAACTATCTGGTGGTAATGTGAGAACCAATCTACCTACCTAAGCATCAATCAAATGAGTAAATGATCAGTACTGTTTGTATCTGTACATTTGTAATAGTATTTTGTAGGCAAAGGAAACTAAGCTAAGAAATTACCATTAGTCTTAGTTACTTCCCTTGAAGGTCATTTTGACCTTTCAAGACTCGGTCACTCTTGACATGTGACAAAATTATTGATTAGTATCTGAGGCAAAACTCTCATGAGAATATTCGACATCATGAGAAAAGTTGTCAGAAAAGTCGAGAAGTTAGCACAAGAACAGTGTGGCTCAAGAGAATCCCGTGTTTTCTGAGTGAAGATAGGAAGGTATAAAAATGAGAGGAGAAAAAGATAAGCTAGGATTGGGCTAGGAATTTTTGTGAGGTTTTTTGGTTAGGAAATTTTGGTACAGATTTTGTTGGAGGATTCTTGTCAGGAAATATAGATTCAGATATGGGTTTTGTTCTGTGTTTAAGAGAATTATGATGGCAGCTTCAGTAGTGAGTTTTTGTTATTACTGAGTTGTGATTTCCCAGTTGGAAAAAACTGTGAGTATGTGCAGTTTTGTAATTCTGATGTTGTTTATTTAAAATTCCCCACGGCGTTGAATATTTCTCGCCGGGAACTGAATTGTTGTGTTTTCAAGCTGGATGGCTTTCATCTCCATCTCATCAGTTCAACATTCATTTTCTCCATTAATAAATGTCACTCAGTGTACATTCTACCTCAGAATTGTTGGTTCTTTTGAAATCCTTTTCTGTCAGTGATGTTGAACGACTGTGAGTCTCAGTCGTAGTTTCAGTTCTGTGACATTGGAGTTTTTGGTGTAATTGTGGTGAGCCTGGGATTATGTTGTTGTGTTACTATACGAATAGTGCAGTAACAAGATTTGCTAATGGTTCAACAATAGAATCACTTATGTGAACAGCAACAAGAGGAGAATTATACATAAGCACAGTAAGATAACCAGCAATGTCTGTAATAATTGAGAATATCAACTGAGTTTTCACTTGCTAGCCAGAGAAGTTATAGCAGCATCAATTTAGTATATTTGGTGCCAGGTTGGGCACTAGCTGTAGTTCTGCTTTGCATTCACCCTCATGTGGATTTGAATCTTGACTAAAGTCTATGGCAGGTAAAAAATGATTAGATGTGGAACATTTTGGTGGAGATTAATCCATAATTTTTAAATTCTATATTATGAACAACCAATAATGTTAGAGCATTACTTAAAAATGACAAATACTGTAATATGGAAGAATTGCTGAAGATTGACTGATAGATGACAATACTGTTGGAAATAAAAAAAAACCACACAGCTCTAATGAGAACTGTCAGAAATTGTGATAGCAATGGCAATAACTGACAAATATTTTAACAACATTCATTCATTTGCACGTCCATTGCGGAACTTTGCCTCCCTAATAGCTCTCCTGTAGGTCTCTCGGTTGTAAGCAAGATGGCCTGCTGCTGATGCATCCATTTGCAGATCATCAACGATGTCTTGCAGCCATCTTTGCCTTGGTCTTCATCTTTTTTTCCCTCATTATGTACCATTTCAAGACGGTCTTCTCTAGATTATCATGACATTTAATGTGTCCAAAATATTTAAGTTTTCTTTGTTTAATACTCTTTACTAGCCAGCCTTCTTCAATATTAAGTTCTTGTAGTATGGATATATTTGTTCTTTTTCGTGTCCATGATATTTGAAGAACTCTTCTGTAGCATTTACATTCAAAGGCATTTATGTGTTTCTCAGCTGTTTTGTTAAGTGTCCAGGTCTCACAGGCATATGTTGCGATGGGAAAGATGCATGCCCTTAAAAATCTTATTTTTATAGTTCTGTCTGTCCCTCTCTACAGATTCTTTAGTTATTTTACTTTCTGAAGAGTGATAGATGTCCTTTTAATTTCCCTCATTGTATCTCCATTATTAAGACTATTCAATTCAAATGTAATATCCACCCTCATTTATGCATGTTAAAGCTGGAAAACAACTGAAGAAATAGAAAAGAAATTAGACTCTTTTGAAAACAAATGCCTAAGGAAAATACTCGCCATCAAGTGGAACGAATTCAAGAACAATGCAGAGATAAGACAGATGACAACAACCAGTCTCATGGGTGATCAGGAAAAGGAGATGGACATATGATGGTCACTTGATGAGAAGAAATGATCAGAGAATCCCAAAACAAGCTATCAAGTGGAACACAACAGACCAAAGAAAAAGAGGCAGACCGCATGAAACTCTGAAGAGGACATTGTTAAGAGAGGCCAAATTAACAGGCATAAAATCCTTTGATGAGGCTGAAAGACTCGCCAAAGACAGAAAAAATTGGCGAGCTACTTTGCGAGCCCTATGTGACGTTTAACGGCACGGGAAGGATATAAGATATAAGAAGATCTCCATTATTAGTTAGTAGTGGTCCAAGATATTCAAAACTCTCTAGTTCTTCCAATTTTTCCCTCATTGATACATATATCAGCTGCCTTGTTTGTTTTGTCAGTTGTCATCAATTTAGTTTTCTTGCAATTAAGACAGAGGTTTTGCTCTTCGCTGTTCTTGCGGACTGACATAATTAGTTTTTCCATTCCTTTTTGTGTTGTGGACAGTAATACTGTGTCATCAGTATCTCTAATCTCTGGTATTTCATAACCTCCAATTGTTATGACATCGTAATATTCTTTGTCTACATCTTCTCTAACATTCCTCATTATATTTTCAGCATACAAGTTAAATAAGTAAGGTGACAATATGCACCCATGACAGACCCCTTGTTTTATGTCAAACCAATTTGTTGTTTCACCATTTATTCTTACAGCAGTAATGTTAATTGTATCAAATGTGTTGGAAATATCATTTTTTTTCAATTATTTAACACAGTTTCAGGTGTTTTACACAATCAAATGCCTTTGAGTAGTCTATAAAAGATAAATATAGATTCACATTAAACTCTCTCATTTCTCTATTATTAATCTTATATTGAATATATGATCTCTTGATTATCTTCCTTGCCTGAAACCAGCTTGGCCCATATTGACTTCTTTCTTATGAAGTCTACCCATTATGATTTTTAACAGAATTTTACTGGCATGTCTAATCAGGGCAACAGTTTGTAGTTTGTGCATAATTTCAGGTTACCCTTTTTTGGCAGTGGTATGAATACAGTTCTTTTCCATTCTTTTTGCCAAATACCTGAATGCCATATCTTTTTACATAGTGCATGATAGATTGTTGCACATTCCTTTCCTCCTGCTTTAATAAGTTCAGCTGTTATCTCATCACATCCTGGTGATTTACCATTTTTCATATTCTTTATTGCCCATAAAACTTCTATTGTTGGTTTGGGTTCTTTCTCCTCCAATAATAATTCACACTGTTGATTTCTGCTTTCACAGTCAGTTGTTTCATACATTCCTCTGCAATATTCCTTCCATATTTCTAGAATTTCCTCTATCTCTGTCAAGGTATTCTCCATCTCATCACAAATTACATTTAGCTTTGGTGTAACATTTCTCATCAATGTCTTCATTTCTTTAAATATTTCACTATCTCTTCCACACTTCTGATGTCTTTCTATTCTTTCACAACAATTTTGTATCTATCGTTTTTTTACTTTTCTTATGTTTCTTCGTACTTCTTTTGTTAAAGATTTATATTCCTCTTTGCTGTTGTTTGTCACTTTCCATTGCATCTTCATTTCTCTACGTTGTTTAGTGTACCTGCTGTAATCCATCCATTCTTTTGTGTTTTCTTTACTGGAACCATGTCTTCAGCTGTTTTTATTAAGATATCTCTGGCCTGCATTGCCAATTCATCTGGTGTCATCTTCTCCTCTACAGGATTTTGAAAAGGTTCTTCACTTCTATACCATATTGTTCTGATATTTTTGTAAGATCAAAGCGAAGTGGTCTTGATCCCGTAACTGTCTTTTTTATCTTTATCTTCATGTCTACTATTAATAACTCATGGTCCATGTCACAATCAGCACCTGGTAAAGTTTTTGCTGATGTTATACTTGATCTCCACCTTCTTTGCACTAAAATGTAATCTATTTAATTCTTGGTTTTCCCATCAGGTGATGTCCATGTGTAAAGTCTTCTTGGATGTTGTTTAAAAAGTGTGTTAACAATCACTGGCTCATTTTCCATGCAAAACGCCATTAGATTGTCACCTGCCTCATTTATATGTCCTACAACATATCCTTCGTCTTCTGCTCTTTCTGTACCAATCTTTGCTTTAAAATCTCCCATTATTAATACAATATCATTTTTCCATACCTGGTCTATCATTGTTTGCAGTGTGTTATAAAAGTCTTCTACTTCTCTTCTTCTGCTGCTGATGTAGGTGCATATATCTGGATGATTGTTACATTTCTAGGAGTGCCCTTAAGTCTGATTGTGAGGATTCTATCACTTACTGGATTGTAACCTAGTAATGCTTTTGATGTTGATTTGTCCAAGCAAAAAGCCACTCCATTCTTT
This sequence comes from Achatina immaculata, assembly GCA_009760885.1. Classification (NCBI taxonomy): domain Eukaryota; kingdom Metazoa; phylum Mollusca; class Gastropoda; order Stylommatophora; family Achatinidae; genus Lissachatina; species Lissachatina immaculata. The sequence goes on along the minus strand of CM019697.1, from coordinate 34,495,870 downwards.
CCTCCTAATTCTCCACCAGTGTATATAAGGATATTATCATTCTCGCTCTTGAAGTGTCCTGATCCTTTCCATCGATGTTTGCAGATTCCCAAAATGTGTATCCTCGTTCTTTTCATCTCATCATTTATTATTTGATACTTTCCCTCATACATACTTCTTAAATTCCATTTTCCTACTCTTATTCTTCTTTTTAGTTTGATGCAAGGGTTTTACTTAGTAACACCATCAGGATTTTGTCCGTCATCACAATTACTAGTACTGACTTCTGTCTCACACTCTTCCCCAGTGTTAAAATTAGATCTATCTGGGTTGGGGGCCTCACCATCAGATCTTTTTCCTATTTGATTTTGCTGTTTGGGTTCCTTGGTATATTTCCAGAAGATAGTTTACCATTGCTTTCCTTCCAGGCAGTGACTGTACTAGTCAGTGATCGTAGCCATTGTCCCTCCATTGAGATCGTCTGCCTACCATCATAGAATGGTGAACATAACCAACATTATCTGTTGGGTGCTCTCCCATTCCATCCACCACCTGCTCCCATGGCCTCACATCACCCTGACTGGGGGGCTATATGGGTACTACACCTTGTCCAAGGGTGTCCCGTAGACTGACAGAGGTAAAGAGGCATCTTATTTCTCCTTTGATAGGGGATACCCTTACCCAGCTAACCAAATTTTAACAACACTGCTGATAAAAGAGAGACAGTGTGATAGTCTGCTGATAACTGATAGATAATAGGATAGCATTACAGATCACTGATTGACTTTAGGGCAGAATTACTGATAAATGACAGAAATTCAGATTGCATAGCTAATAAATGACACACTTCCATCTTAAACAGTAATGAAAAAAATTACTAAAATCTAAGTATTGAATAAAAAATTCTTTTCTGAAATGAGAAACACCTCACTTGCAGCTAATCCTAACCATGTCTTTAAATAAGATATACCCTTGTATATCTCACCAGCAGTGAGCCATATATTTTAAAATAAAGCAAATCTTACCTGCTGCTTTTTTCTTCAATTTAGATGATGCTGACTGAGGCACTTGTGTGATCTCTGCTTCCCTTTTTCTGGGGGAGTTTGTTAATTCAACCATTAGAATAATAAATTTGTCATAAAATTGAGAAAATAAGCTTCTCACAACAAACATAATAATCATGACATAATAAAAATGATAAGCTTATCATAATAAAAATAACAAATCTGACATAATAAACACAATAAACTTGTCATGACCCACACAGTAATTGTGTCAAAATGAACACATAAGCTGATCAAAATGAAGAAAATAATCCTGTTACAATATAAACAAAACTTCTCCATATCAATATAACAAATCATGTCATAATTTAAAAAACAGTCTCATAAGAACAAATACAATAATCTTTGCAACAATAATCCTGTTATAATAAACAAATTCATCCCACCATAACACAATAAGCTTGCCACAACTAATACAGCAATAATGTCATAATAAACATAATAAGTTTGTCATAATCAAGACAATATGATAATTCAATATGGCCATGTAATAATAAATACAACAAACTTGTCATAACAAATGGCATGCTCTCTATTGCATCAGCAAGAAACATGGTGAGCTGAAAGTGACAAGTGGGATTCAGTCCCTTACCTGAAGTCCAAGACTGACCAAAAAAAGACTGCATGTCCATCGATTTGATCAATTCTACCTAACACTCAGTCACGTATCAGGTAAATAAATGTTTACACTATGTAATAAGGAAAATATGACATGCTGAATGTATCAATTTTTACATCACAAAAAATATGAAAATGCAGAATAACAGAAATATCAAAGTGTATAATCAAGAGCATGAAATATGGAACAATAAGTTAAAAATATAAATGTAAAAATGATGATCATATAAGATGTCCTCATACCTTTCTGTTGACAGAGATTGCTTCTCACTGAAAGCTGCAGACTTGCCACTAGATAGGACTGCAGTAGCAGGATGTGGTGGTCGTCCATGTTTCAGCTGAAGTGGAGCTACTCAGAAAGAAATACAGACGCTAAAATGTATGAAACTAAAAACAAGAAACAAACAGGGAAAGTTACTGTATTTGATAATAACACATTACACATCTTCCTCACCTTTCTATTCATTAAATGTTACACAAAACATGTGAAAAAAGAATGAGACAAAAAAAGAATAAAGTGAATAACATTTTCTTTTGCTACATAAAAATAGGTGGTAGTGGGTTCACTCCCAGCAGTTGGATTTTTTCTGGTACATACCTAAAAAAAGGCCCCAGGGTTGACCCAGCCTCTAAAAATGGGTACCAGAGAAATCTGGGAAGGTAAAGCAGCCAGGCATCAGGCATGGTACTGACCACATCACACTTTCATGTGCTGAAGGTCAGGGAAAATCCTTGTCTAACACTGTATTCCCCAATATGCCTTAATGGCATGGAAACGGGAATTTTACCTTTACCTTATATAAAAATTAACAACTTTATTTAGAATAGAATTGATGATCTCATTCTACAATAGTATTCATTATCTTATTCTAGAACAAAATCGGTGACCTCATTCTGGAACAGAATTAATGACCATAGAAAATAGCCCAACAAACAACAATTTTTTTTCTTGATGTCTTGGTTTTTAGGCCTGTTCCTGGGGTTATTTGGGGTGCTGATTCAGAAAATTTCTTTGTGTTCTAGTTTCTTAAATCATCACCATCATGTGCCGTGCTGACTGGCATTGGCTATTATGCTTCTCCAGAGTACACGATCCTTCATGCAGGCCATCAGCTCAGTTGGTGATCTCCTCTCACACCATCCCGTCAGACTTTCCAGTATCATTCCTCTTGACCTTCTTCCCTCTATTTTTCCTGTTGTTATAATATTTTCAATGCCCCCTCTTCTCATTGCATGTCCTATGATATGGTTGAATTTATAAAACTTCAGTCTGCTCTTTAACAAATCTCTTCTGCAGAATCGAGATGTCATAACAAACTGTCTTATTTGAATGGTAAATGTGTATTTTATTTACTCACAATTTTTTGTGTATATTGACCTTTGTTTCACAACTATTTGTCTACTTCCTTTCCTACAATACACACTGGCATAACAATGTATAGCTCAAATGACAAAACCACTTTTGTTCTATTTTATTACATAATTATGTGCACAAAATTAAGATGGTAAATCATGGTTTTTATAGACTACATACATTTGTATTTCAAAGGTTTCTCAACCTGATCTGTTTAGAACAGTTGCACTGTATAATAGTTATGATCATATAGGAGGTGTGTGTATATTCCCACTCATAGTGCATAAGTTACCTGGACCTACCATGGAAAAACTGAAGGCAGAAATTTTTGATGGTCCACAGATCAGACAACTTATAAATGACCCAAATTTTGTAGCATCAGTGAATGAAATTGTATCATATGCCTGGTCTTCATTTGTTCTTGTTGCGAAAAGCTTTCTTGGCAAAAAGAAGGCAGACAACTACACACTAGTAGAGGGTATGCTCTTTCATTTCAACAGGCTTGGTTATAACATGAGTGTTAAAATCCATTATCTGCAGTCACTTAGATTGCTTTCCAGAGAACCTTGGTGACTTAAGCGAAGAGCAAGGTGAAAGATTTCACCAAGACATAAAAACAATGGAAGCCAGATACCAAGGAAGATGGGATGCACATATGATGGTAGACTATTGTTGGAATCTTATGTCAAATGAGTGGAAAGTTTGTGTCATAAACTTGTGCTTTTGGTATGAAATAAGTAGATTTTCATGTAGTACACTTTTCTTCAAATTTTTAATGTTTCCTTCATGCTTCTTATATTTTATATCCTTCCCGTGCTATTAAATGTCACATAGGGCCCGCAAGGTAGTTCGCTAATTTTTCCTGTTTTCGGTGAGCTTTTCAACCTCATCAAGGGATTTTATGCCTATTAATTTGGCCTCTCTTAACAATGTCCTCTTTAGAGTTTCATGTGGTCTACTTCTTTTTCTTCAGCCTGTTGTGTTCCACTTGATAGCTTGTTCTGGGATTCTCTGATCATTTCTTCTCATCATGTGACCAACATATATCCATCTCCTTTCCTGATAACCCGTGAGACTGGCTGGTGTTCAGTCATCTGTCTTATCTCTGCATTGTTCTTGAATTCGTTCCACTTGATGCCGAGTATTTTCCTTAGGCATTTCTTTTCAAAAGAGTCTAATTTATTATTTCTTTAGTTGTTTTCCTTCATGCTTAAAAGATATTAATTTAACCTCTACATTAAAATATCCCGAATTTTTATGAGTGAGCTGAATGAAGAGTGTGAAAATGCCATATGTTCTGTATCTTAAAAAGTGGAGCTGAAAGGGAAAACTTGTGCCATTTTTTAAATGAGCAGGTCAAATATACCCAGAAACAGGTCTAACTTTTGAGGCACCAAAATGTGTGTTGGCTATTAAATCAATAATTGTAATAAGATCAAATTTAATGAATTTTTCCCAAAATAAAATGAATGAATTATCTTATAATTTTTTTTCAGTCTAGAGTAAAATTGTACCCTTATTTAAAAACTGAATTAACTTTAACTTACGAAGGATGATTGATAAGTTCTCGGCATAAGGCATACTTGTAATGCACAGTTGATATTAGGTGCATTCGTAGATCAGGTTAATATAAGATTAAAAACCAAGTTTCAAGAAATTAACTACAACTAATTTTTTTTTACATTCTACTGAAGTGGTAAAGGGTGGCAGAAATTGAGAAAATGGATAAAATTTCTCATCGAGCAGTCAGTCACTACATCTGCATCAAAGGCTTATCATCGAAGGAGATCCATGAGAATATGGTATAGACTCTAGGGGAGAGCGCCCCTTCTTACAGCACAGTGAAGAAATGGGCAGTTCAGTTCAAACATGGAAGGGAGAATCTGGAAGATGATCCCCATCCAGGAAGACCAAGAATGGTAACCACCGATGAAACCACCGGCAGAATCCATGACATGATAATGGAGGATTGACAACTAACTGAGAGGTACATTGCTACTGAGTTGGGCATCTTCCAGGAATGTGCTCATGCCATTATTCACAATGATCTTCAAATGACAAAGGTCTCTGCTTGATGGGTCCCAAAACTTGGAGCTGATCACAAACGAAAGCATCTCAACATTTCAAGAGACAATCTTGGCCATTTTTCTGCAGATCCTGAAAAGTTTCTTCAGCAATTTGTGACTATGGATGAGACTTGGGTTCATCATTTTTAACCAGAAACCAAAGAACAGTCAAAGCAATGGAAACATCATGGATCCCCACCTCCAAAGAAAGCAAGGGTGGTTCTGTCTGCAGGCAAAGTGATGGCTTCCATCATTTGGGATCCAGAAGGTGTGCTTTTGCTAGACTATCTTCAAAAGGGCAGAAAAGTCACCGGGGCCTATTATGCTAATCTTGTGAAGCAACTGTAAGTCAAACTGAAGGAAAAGCGTGGAGGGAAATTGACAAGAGGAGTCATCTTTCATCAAGACAATGCTCCAGTTCACAAGTCAGCAGTGGCAATGGCTGCCATTCATGAATGCATCTTCCAGCTTCTTGAACATCCTCTTTATTCCCCAGATTTGGCCCCTTTGGACTATTACCTGTTTACCAAACTAAAAAAGGAGCTCAATGGTCACAAATTTGCTTCAGATGATGGCATCAGTCATGCTGTAGACCACTTTCTACTGGCACAAGATGCTGACTTTTACAAAGAAGGGATCCAGATGCTCCAGGATCGCTGGACTAAGTGCATAAACTTGCAAGGGGACTATGATGAGAAATAACCCAAAAAAGTTGTCCACAAATAATCCGTTGTACATTATGCCTAGAACTTATCAATCACCCCTCGTACATCAAAATAAATGGTCTCATCCTGATACAAAATAAGTGACCTTATCTTGGAAAAAAAGGTGAAAAACACACTAAAACACAGTCAATAACCTCATTCTCAAGCACTGTTAATGACATTATCTTAAAATTAATAATATCCTCAAGCAATAAACTTGACCTTAATCTACTGTATTAATACTTCATCATGAAAAATCAAACTTGGCATGAGTCATACTCTACACTTGATAAGAAAAAAATGAATAAAGAAAGAGCTGTATTGACAGGATAGAGTAAGAACATGTGGCATCTGAGTATACTGACCTTTGTTATTTTCTATACCAGGAATTTGGTTCGGTAATTCTTGTATTTCTGTTGATGTTAATGATGCTGATTGCCACATAGAAGAGTCATGGGCAGAAGATGTATGAAATGCTTTATGTGAGTGCCTGTTTAGAGATGACAATATAACAACAAATCAGCATAACCTACCATGTATCAAAATCTGTATTTTTTTTAAACAACAATAAGCATAGGCATGCTATATATACAGTAAAAGTTTGTTTTGTGTTTATGTAACACTTATTCTAGCAGAATGATCTTCATCAACCAGTGTTTTAACATAAAAAAACTGTCATAAAAAACTTGCACTAACCAGAACATAATAATAAGTGTTATATGTAATATAAAAAGATACTAGGTAAAACATGAACATATTAAAATGAAAATTGTACATACACTTGGTCATGTGGCATGGTTTCCCGCAGGTCATCCATGATAGGTGGTGCATATTTTACATTATCCATATCTTCTTGCTGTGTCACTTTTGCTGAGTCAACTTCCAATCCTGTCAAAATCTTGGAAAAAGTTCCATTTGCATTTGAACGGTTTATGTTTGAGTCAATGATCATCTTAGAATCCACAGACTTTTCAGAAGATTGACTTGTTTCTGAAGAACTAATGTCTGTTCCATGGAGAGTCGCATCATATGATTTTCTTGTCTCTATATGAGTCCCAACACTTGGCTCAAATCTTGCAAGAAAAACTTGTGTTAGTCGTTTGGGTTTTTCTTCTGATACATCATGCTCTCTTTGATTTGTTTTTCTATCGTCATCATCATCATCATCGTTGGTTTTGAAAACTTGCTCATGATTTCTCCTCAAGATAATCTCATCTTCAGTGCCATGTGACAAATTACTTTGGAGTTCATTTGTAAGTGTCCATTGGTTACTGATACTTTCACCTTTCCTAAACATGCCTTTCCTATCTATTTCCTCTTTCATTCCTTCTTTTGATTCACTTGTGAAAACTGCTGGTCTAGGCTTTGGTTTAGGTTTTGGTGTGGATAATGTTCCTTTTTCTGAACCAATAATGTGACTGTCACTTCCCATCAGATGCTCCTGAACAGCTCCAGTTGTGTGATCTGCAACACTGTCTGTAGCATGTGTGTCTGCATCAGACTGAATTTTAGATTTGATATTTCCAGGTGGGAGGGCTGGTGGTCTCTTAGGTGTTTTGATCACAGCTGAAAGTGTTGTAGCTAAATGGGATTTAGATGCTGGAGTACTGGTTGTTTCAGTTAAATTTTCTTCAGCAGTTGGTGACTGTCCAGTTCCTGAAGATAATAAGTTTGATCTTGGTGTGGATGATGGCCGAACTGGAGGAACTGGTTTTGATTTTTCTTCAGCTGAAAAGTTAATTAATTTTACCAGCTTGAAGAAAAAGCAGTAAGATCATATTTTTACAAATTTTATTAAAGATTTAGAGAATGTGAGTGGAAGATGAGAAAGGAAGTCAAGTCAAAGTATGGAAGAGAGGAAGAAACAAAGTGCTACAACTGCTTCTATGAGTAATGAAAGCATAGCTGTATCTTCATATTAATGATCACATAACTGTGCCTCTATATTAATGATCACATAACTGTGCTTCTATATTAATGATCACATAACTGTTCCTTTATATTAATGATCACGTAACTGTGGCTTTATATTAATGATCATGTTCATCCTTCCCGTGCCGTTAAACATTACATAGGGCTCGCATAGTTGTTTGTCAAGTTTTCCTGTTTTCAGCGAGTCTTTCAACTTCATCAAGGGATATTATTCCCATTAAACTGGCTTCTCTTAACAGAGTCCTCTTTAGAGTTTCACGTGGTCGACCTATTTTTCTTTGGCCTGTTGTGCTCCACTTTATAGCTTGTTTTGGTATTCTTTTATTGTTTCTTCTCATCATGTGGCCTACATCTGCCCATCTTCTTTTTCTGAACACTCACGAGACAGGTTGTTGTCTGCTCATCTGTCTTATCTCTGCATTGTTCTTGAATTTGTTCTACTTTAAACCAAGTATTTTCCTTAGGCATCTGTTTTCAAAAGGGTTTAATTTCTTGTCTATATCTTTTGTTGATTTCCAGCTTTCACATGCAAATATCAGGGTGGATATCACATTTGAATTGAATAATCTTAACTTGGTTTTACATGTAACTATGCCTTTGCATTAATGATCACATAACTGTGCCTTTATATTAATGATCACATAACTGTGCCTTTATGTAAATGATCATGTAACTGTGCCTTTATATTAATGATTATGTAACTGCGCCTTTATGTTAATGATCATGTAACTGTGCCTTTATATTAATTATCATGCAACTGTCATTTTTCTATTAATGATTACATAACTGTGCCTATATATTAATGATCATGTAGCTGTGCTTTTATATTAATGATTATGTAACTGCTCCCTATATTAACCTTAATCATTTTCTGTCTTGGAAAAAGTCACAGGGTGCAAGTGCTGGTGACTAAAGAGGAGGGGGCACCCGAGTCATGTTGTTAATGGCCAAAAACCATGACATCTGCAGAGCTATATGGATATATGGGCTGGTGCAATGTTGTACTGGAGAAGTCATGTCTTGATTCACCATTTGTCAGGTCATACTCTTCTCTCAATGACACCTAAAGACATTGAGACCAGTCATTCAGTCATTTGCATGTCCCTTGCAGAACTTTGCCTCCCTAACAGTACTCCTGTAGGCCTCTCAGTTGTGAGCAAGATGGCCTGCTGCTGATGCATCCATTTGCAGATCATCAACAATGTCTTGCAGCCATCTTCGCCTTGGTCTTCTTCTCTTTCTTTTTCCCATTATGTACCCTTCCAAGATGGTTTTCTACAGATTATCATGACGTTTAATGCGTCCAAAATATTTAAGTTTTCTTTGTTTAATACTCTTTACTAGCCAGCCTTCTTCAATATTAAGTTCTTGTAGTATGGATATATTTGTTCTTTTTTGTGTCCATGATATTTGAAGAACTCTTCTGTAGCATTTACATTCAAAGGCATTTATGTGTTTCTCAGTTGTTTTGTTAGGTGTCCAGGTCTCACAAGCATATGTCGCGATGGGAAAGATGCATGCCCTTAAAAATCTTATTTTTGTAGTTGTGTCTGTTCCTCTCTACAGATTCTTTAGTTGTTTTACTTTCTGAAGAGCGATTGATGTCCTTTTAATTTCCCTCATTGTATCTCCATTATTAGTTAGTAGTGGTCCAAGATATTCAAAACTCTCCACTTCTTCCAATTTTTTCCTCATTGATACATATATCAGCTGCCTTGTTTGTTTTGTCAGTTGTCATCAATTTAGTTTTCTTCGCATTAAGACAGAGGTTTTGCTCTTCGCTGTTCTTACGGACTGACATAATTAGTTTTTCCATTCCTTTTTGTGTTGTGGACAGTAATACTGTGTCATCAGCATCTCTAATCTCTGGTATTTCATAACCTCCAATTGTTATGGCATCGTAATATTCTTTGTCTACATCTTCTCTAACATTCCTCATTATATTTTCAGTATACAAGTTAAATAAGTAAGGCAATAATATGCACCCCTGACGGATCCCTTGTTTTATGTCAAACCAAGTTGTTGTTTCACCATTTATTCTTACTGCTGCTTGTTGGTCTAGATACACCAGTGATGTTAATTGTATCAAATGTGTTGGAAATCCCATTTTTCCATTAATTTCCAAAGTTTCTGGTGTTGTACACAATCAAATGCCTTTGAGTAGTCCATAAAGGCTAAATATAGATTCACATTAAACTCCTGCATTTCTCTATTATTAATCTTATACTGAATATATGATCTCTTGATCCTCTTCCTTGCCTGAAACCAGCTTGGACCATATTGACTTCTTCTTTTATTTTCTTACAAAGTCTACCCATTACGATTTTTAACAGAATTTTACTGGCATGACTAATCAGGGCAACAGTTCTGTAGTTTGTGCATAATTTAGGTTACCCTTTTTTTGGCTGTGGTTTGATGCAGGGGTTTTCCTTAATAACACTGTCAGGATTTTGTCCGTCATCGCAATTACTAGTACTGACCTCTGTCTCACACTCTTCCCCAGTGTTAAAATTAGATCTATCTGGCCTTGGGGGCCTCACCATCTTTTCCTATTTGACTTTCCACGTTGCTGTTTGGGTTTCTTGGTATATTTTCAGAGGATAGTTTACCATTGCTTTCCTTCCAGGCAGTGACTGTACTAGTCATTGATCGTAGCCACTGTCCCTACATTTAGATCATCTGCCTACCATCATAGAATGGTGAACATAACCAACATTATCTGTTGGCTGCTCTCCCATTCCATCCACCACCTGCTCCCATGGCCTCACATCACCCTGATTGGGGGGCTATACGGTACTCCACCTTGCCCAAGGGTGTCCCGTAGACTGACGGAGGTAAGGAGGCGTCTTATTTCTCCTTTGATAGGGGATACCCCTACCCCACTAACCACTGTGCATAGTTGAGTGTAGAAAATGTTAAGAGACAAGGATGCACACAGAAGAAGCAGAGAATTATTCCAAGAACAGGGATGACTAGAGAGCCTCTATTCATGGATTGTGCTCTTAAGGGAGTGAAAGACAATGATGATGATGACGGTAGTGAATGGATAGGGATTTGTGATGTTTGATAGTAGATGATGGTATGGAAGGGATGGCAATCTATTTAGGAGAAGGTGAAATGAATATTATGGTTTTAGTAGAGGAATAGTAATGTGATGATGTGTACTAAACTATGTGCAACAAGTGGGAATGAGTAAGATTGTGGAAGATTATGTGTAGATGAATAACGAGTCCAAACCGTGTGGTTCCAGTGTCCCAAAGTCCTAAATATAGTGGTTTTCAAGCATTAGGCAGCTTGTGTCATCTGCGTGACATTGTTTGATGGCTGTTACCAGATAATCAGATTTGCCTCTATGGTTGAGGCCACTGGTTTCAAAGGATGCTAGGTGATATCATACAGATGTTTCTCTATGCAGTCCCCTAGTCTAAGGCCAGTTTCACCAATATAAGCTATCCTGCATCTTTTGCATACGATGACATATATTATATCTCGGGATTCCTTCATGGAGAGTCAGGATAGTTTTAGGAAAGGTGATCATTTTCATTTCCCAAACTACAGAGCAGGTAACGCAGCGAGGGCGGTTACATTTTCTGGTTCTAACATATGGAAGGTTCCGCTTTAAGTGACTGTGGATGAGGACGTCCTTGAGATTTGGCTGACACTTGTATGCTAATAGGGGTGGATCAGAGAAGATGTCATGGGTGTCAGGGTCGAGTTGGATTAGTTGCATATGACGATAAAGAAATTTCTTAACCATCTGACCTTGCGGGTGGAAAGACAGTATTAACTTAATTCTGTCAGATGAGGTAACAGGCTTTTTTCTAAATGTTTCCATGCAGTTTATTAGTTGGATATGGTTGAAGGCTGCACAAAGAACATTTTCTGGGTAGTGGCGATAATGGAAAAATTCTAATAACTTGTTGGACTGATCGGTAAGTCCGAGTTATCCTGACATACGTGGCATAGACAGAGTAGTTGGGAGTATGGGATGGAATTCTTACTCGCTTCAGGATGGGAGGAGGTGTAAAGTAAATAGGTGTGGTTGTCGATGGACTTGTAAAAAATGGTAACACAATAATTAGTGTATAATTCTACGCCCCATTGTATCAGCGTGTTCATGCCCCACTGAGCACATTTCTGACTTTTTAGATAGCATCTTCCAGCCTCTAGTACACAAACTACCCTCCTTTTTGAAAGATACCAACCACGCATTAACAACTTTTGATACGATCACACTCTCTCAACACCACACCTATCACATCTTTCTCCTTGATGTCTGCTCCCTATACACTTCTATCCCCCATGAGGATGGACTTTTAGCACTCCGCTATTTTCTCGACAAAGACCCTCACTCCACTACTAGCACTGACACCATAATCAGACTTACATGGCTAGTACTAAATCTAAATTCTTTTGAATTCAATGGCGAATACTTCGAGCAAATCAATGGTGTTGCCATGGGAACGAAAATGGGTCCCAGTTATGCTTGTCTATTTATGGGCTTTCTGGAATTCAAATTATGGGAAACCTACGCTGGCAGACTTCCAGAATTCTATAAAAGGTACATCGATGATGGCATCGGAATCACAAGTATGCCACAGGAAGACCTTAAAAAATTTATTGAATTCGCCAATACACTCAATAACAATATAAAATTCACTTATGAAATTTCTGACAAGTCTGTAAACTTTTTAGACATTAAAGTCTCTATTGGCACAAACAGGCTTGTCACCTCTGTATTTTACAAGCCCACCGACAGCCACACCTATTTGCTTTATACCTCCTCCCATCCTGAAGCCTGTAAGAACTCCATCCCATATTCCCAACTCCTCTGTCTTCGCCGCATTTGTCAGGATAATGTGGACTTTATAGATCAGTCCAACAAGTTATTAGAATTTTTCCGTCATCGCCACTACCCAAAATGGTCCTTCGTGAAGCCTTCAACGGTATCCAACTAGTGAGCCACAAAGAAGTATTCAGGAAAAAGCCTGTTACTCCATCTGACAGAGTTAAGTTAGTACTGCCTTTCCACCCACACGGTCAGATGGTTAAGAAAATTCTTTATCGTCATCTGCCGATAATCCAACTCGACTCCGACACTCGCGACATTTTCTCTGATCCACCCCTATTGGCATACAAACGTGAGCCAAACCTTAAGGACATCCTCATCCACAGCCACTTGAAGCAGAGCCTTGCATATGTTGGCATCAGAAAATGTAACTGCCCCCGCTGCGTTACCTGCCCTGTAGTCTGGGAAACGAAAACAATCACCTTTCCCAAAACTATCCTCACCCTTCATGAGGGATTCACATGCGAGTCCCATAATGTGATATATGACATCATTTGCAAAAGATGCAGGATAACATATATTGGTGAGACTGGCCTCAGATTAGGGAACTGCATGCAAAAACATCTGTACGACATCACCCAGCATGCTTCGAAACCAGTCCCAAATCATTTCAATGGCCCCAACCACAGAGGCAAATCTGATTTTCTGGTAACAGCCATCAAACAATGTCACGCAGATGACACAAGCCGCCTGGCACTTGAGAACTGCTGCATTCAAAATTATGGGACGCTGAAACCACATGGGTTAAACTCGCTGTTTAGTTACACGTAACATTCTCTTCAATCATTACAGTATCTCTCCACTAAGTCCACCCCTTCTTACTTTTCAAACTTCCTCACAGCATCACTCTGCAACCCCTCTTCCCCAATCATCTGTTTCAACTTCTCCTAGCTAGGTCATTATTGCATCACACACTCTCTCTCCCTTCCTTGGTTCCCCATCCACCACTCCCAGTTACAACCCACCGACCACATGTCACAGGTCTCTATTTAAAGTCTCCATGTTCTACTAAATCCATTCCTGACACACACCGCCGGACAAGCCACACTTTACAATTTACAGCTAAGTACTCTTTAAAAACTTTTTTTTTTTAAATAGTATTAATGAGAATCTATACTTTATCTCCTCTCTCTACTTCTTCGTCTTGTATGTTTTTGTATGATTAAGGCTCACGCCGAAACGTCACAACTGTGTAATCGTTAAGTAATAAAGCTGCTCCTACTTTTTCCTGTTTTATACATTCTTGTAAAAAATGGAGGTAATAAGCCTCAAATAATTAAATAATGCTCTCCAGTCATCCCTGTTCTTGGAATAATTCTCTGCTCCTTCTGCATGCATCCATTTTCTACATTCAACCATGCACAATTTTGCACCTTTCAGAACGAATGCTCTGTTTACATCGTAACTAGTGCATATTGTTTGTGCTCCTATTGACAAAAAGGCAATTTTGGTTCTGTGCTGTTCCAGAAGCTGAGATATGTCATTTGCAATTTTTCATTAATTTATTTTTTAAATTTTTGTATTGTTTTGTTAACATCAAATTAATGTGAATCTTTACTTTGTCTCCTCTCTCTCTAATTCTTCATCATGTTTGTTTTTGTTTGATAAAGGCTCGAGCCGAAATGTCACAACTGTGTAATCGTTAAATAATAAAGCTGTTCCTACTTTTTTTCCTAGTTTATACATATTGTTAAAAGAGGCCAGTTTAGTGGGCATAACATCCTTGATGAGGTTGAAAAGCTCGCCAAAAACAAGAAAACTTGGCAAACTAACATGCAAGCTCTATGTGACATTTAATGGCACGGGAAGGATGTAAGATGTAAGTGTACAAGATGTGGTCTTTTAAAAAACACTTGGATTAATGTCATAAAACTTCATTAATAAAAGAAATTATTCTACACTGAAATGCTGCCTTCTCTTGCTGAAGTTATACACTGCTGCCAAAACCATTTTCCACTTGTGGAAGCATTCCTTGTTGGGAATTATTCTTAGATTATTTTACGGCATCCTTCTAATGAGCTACTCAGTTTTATAAACTAGATATGTGGCATAATGTGGTCATCACTGCATTTGTTTCATTCAAATTTTATAGTGGTTTGTGCAGTCTGAATGTCTTTACTCCAGTGATTTTCTAAGATGGACCTGATGGAAGAGAAGTATTTCTTTTTTAAATTTTGTTTTAAATTTAGATAGACAATGACAGAAATACTTCACTAGTGATACATTTATATTTCATGAAATGTCCTACTGTGGTATAGAAATTCTTCAGACCTTCATGTATCCTGCTGTAGTTTAGATATACTTCATACTTCTGTTACAGAATAGGTAGTGGAGCCATATTTAGTAAGGCAGTTGGTATAAGAAGGGGGAGTACAGCAGATGTACTCTGGACCCTGTCAGTGCAAGTATAAAGCTCAAACTTACAAGTTTATTTTCTTCTTATGATGAAATATGTTTTAATTTTATGAGAAGTGTGCAAACAGCTCGAATTAAAATGCTCAAGCTGTTGTTTATTTTTAATCAGGTTATGCAAATTAATGGTGTCATGAAGTGGTAAACAGTTGAACTGATCAGGTGATTTCTAAATTGAGAGCGAGATGAATAAGATTTTGTCTTGAGAAAACAATTTTTTAACTGGCTAGAGATAGCATGGGATATTTTTTCTGTAAAATCTCTTAAATTTTGGATCGACAAGACAGTCTATCAATTTTTTTATTTTTAACTTAGTATTCAGAGAGTTCAGAATTCATCATCATCATCATCAGGTGCCGTGCCGACTGGCGTTGGCTATTATGCTTCTCCAGAGTACCCGATCCTTCATGCAGGCCATCAGTTCAGTTGGTGATCTCCTCTCACACCACCCCGTCAGACTGTCCAGTATCATTTCTCTTGGTCTTCCTCTTGATCTTCTTCCTTCTATTTTTCCTGTTATAATATTTTCTATGCCCCCTCTTCTCATTGCATGTCCTATGAAAGTACATTGTCTCTCTCTTATCTTTTTGACAAGGTTTTTTTGTCTCTCCAGCTCTTCTCATACATTCTTCATTAATTATTTTTGCTGTCCAGGGGATTCGCAACAATCTTCTAATAAACCAAATTTCTGCTGCTTCCAATGATTTTTGTGCAGACTTGCCTATTGTCCATGATTCACTTCCATATAACAAGATAGGTTCAATATAGCATTTTAGGACTCGTTTTCTAACATTCATTGATAAAGATGTGTTAGCTAATATGTTTCTCATTCTCTGAAATGCAGTCTTTGCCTGGCCTATTCTGTTCCTAATTTCTGTTCTGCATTTCCCATCTGAAGTTATTACTGCTCCAAGGTATTTGAATTTCTGCACCTGCTTTAGAATAGTTCCATTTAATTTAATACTGCATGCTGGTGGATTCTGTTTCTTAGATATAACCATAGTCTCTGTCTTTTTGATGTTCAAAGTAAGGCCTTTCTGTTCACTTTCTTTGGCGACTTTATCCAAGAGATTTTGCAGGTCTTGTTGGTTCTCAGCTATCAGTACTGTGTCGTCAGCATACTGAAGGTTATTAATATTGTATCCTCCAATTTTTATGCCTGGTTCTGTGATGATTGTTCTTAGAATATTCTCGCTGTACAGAGAAAAAAGGTCTGGAGATAGTACACATCCTTGTCGCACCCCTTGTTTTATAGATTGATATTTTCCTATTCTATTTTCAACTCGAACTGCTGCTTCTTGCGCCAGTATAGATGTTTTACAACCAGAATTAAAGTTCAGAATTACGAAACTAAAAAAAAAACACTACACCCACCTTATCAGAGCAGTGCTGCCTACTATGTAGGGGTTTTGACAAAATAATAATTAATTCTAAATGGGGAATATAAATGTGATCATAATTATACTATTAAAATCATGATTTATCATAAATATATGAAAGTAGGTGTAAAGAATCTGTATAATACTTTGAATCTAGGGTTGAGTGTTACAATACTGGTAATTATAAATCCATGTATGCCAGCAACCATAAAGCAGATTTTTATGTAAACTGTAACACTTGGATTAATGTCATAAAACTTCATTAATAAAAGAAATTATTCTACACTGAAATGCTGCCTTCTCTTGCTGAAGTTATACACTGCTGCCAAAACCATTTTCCACTTGTGGAAGCATTCCTTGTTGGGAATTATTCTTAGATTATTTTACGGCATCCTTCTAATGAGCTACTCAGTTTTATAAACTAGATATGTGGCATAATGTGGTCATCACTGCATTTGTTTCATTCAAATTTTATAGTGGTTTGTGCAGTCTGAATGTCTTTACTCCGGTGATTTTAAGATGGACCTGATGGAAGAGAAGTATTTCTTTTTTAAATTTGTTTTAAATTTAGATAGACAATGACAGAAATACTTCACTAGTGATACATTTATATTTCATGAAATGTCCTACTGTGGTATAGAAATTCTTCAGACCTTCATGTATCCTGCTGTAGTATAGATATACTTCATACTTCTGTTACAGAATAGGTAGTGGAGCCATATTTAGTAAGGCAGTTGGTATAAGAAGGGGGAGTACAGCAGATGTACTCTGGACCCTGTCAGTGCAAGTATAAAGCTCAAACTTACAAGTTTATTTTCTTCTTATGATGAAATATGTTTTAATTTTATGAGAAGTGTGCAAACCTCGAATTAAAATGCTCAAGCTGTTGTTTATTTTTAATCAGGTTATGCAAATTAATGGTGTCGTGAAGTGGTAAACAGTTGAACTGATCAGGTGATTTCTAAATTGAGAGCGAGATGAATAAGATTTTGTCTTGAGAAAACAATTTTTTAACTGGCTAGAGATAGCATGGGATATTTTTTCTGTAAAATCTCTTAAATTTTGGATCGAGAAGACAGTCTATCAATTTTTTTATTTTTAACTTAGTATTCAGAGAGTTCAGAATTCATCATCATCATCATCAGGTGCCGTGCCGACTGGCGTTGGCTATTATGCTTCTCCAGAGTACCCGATCCTTCATGCAGGCCATCAGTTCAGTTGGTGATCTCCTCTCACACCACCCCGTCAGACTGTCCAGTATCATTTCTCTTGGTCTTCCTCTTGATCTTCTTCCTTCTATTTTTCCTGTTGTTATAATATTTTCTATGCACCCTCTTCTCATTGCATGTCCTATGAAAGTACATTGTCTCTCTCTTATCTTTTTGACAAGGTTTTTTTGTCTCTCCAGCTCTTCTCATACATTCTTCATTAGTTATTTTTGCTGTCCAGGGGATTCGCAACATTCTTCTAATAAACCACATTCTGCTGCTTCCAATGATTTTTGTGCAGACTTGCCTATTGTCCATGATTCACTTCCATATAACAAGATAGGTTCAATATAGCATTTTAGGACTCGTTTTCTAACATTCATTGATAAAGATGTGTTAGCTAATATGTTTCTCATTCTCTGAAATGCAGTCTTTGCCTGGCCTATTCTGTTCCTAATTTCTGTTCTGCATTTCCCATCTGAAGTTATTACTGCTCCAAGGTATTTGAATTTCTGCACCTGCTTTAGAATAGTTCCATTTAATTTAATACTGCATGCTGGTGGATTCTGTTTCTTTGATATAACCATAGTCTCTGTCTTTTTGATGTTCAAAGTAAGGCCTTTCTGTTCATTTTCTTTGGCGACTTTATCCAAGAGATTTTGCAGGTCTTGTTGGTTCTCAGCTATCAGTACTGTGTCGTCAGCATACTGAAGGTTGTTAATATTGTATCCTCCAATTTTTATGCCTGGTTCTGTGATGATTGTTCTTAGAATATTCTCGCTGTACAGAGAAAAAAGGTCTGGAGATAGTACACATCCTTGTCGCATCCCTTGTTTTATAGATTGATATTTTCCTATTCTATTTTCAACTCGAACTGCTGCTTCTTGCACCAGTATAGATGTTTTACAACCAGAATTAAAGTTCAGAATTACTAAACTAAAAAAAAAAACACTACACCCACCTTATCAGAGCAGTGCTGCCTACTATGTAGGGGTTTTGACAAAATAATAATTAATTCTAAATGGGGGATCTCATGAATGAAAGGGGAATATAAATGTGATCATAATTATACTATTAAAATCATGATTTATCATAAATATATGAAAGTAGGTGTAAAGAATCTGTATAATACTTTGAATCTAGGGTTGAGTGTTACAATACTGGTAATTATAAATCCATGTATGCCAGCAACCATAAAGCAGATTTTTATGTAAACTGTAACACATGAATAATTCTGATGACACCAAACCAAATGATTTTTCATCAATTTATTTTAGAAAATGATTTATGTTTCTGTTTCACAATGGTTGATTTTCTGTGTTTTTATTAAAGTTTTATGAATACTGACTCTGGACTTGCAAATCTACATTGATATAGAAGTATGTCACCCTACATGAACATTTCTCTTAATCGTTATGATATATGTTAAACTTTACAATTTATTCTTTATGTGTTTCTGCTTCTGTCTGTCTAAGACTTTTGTAAGTCTTTATGGTCGCCTTATGCATGCATTGCTTGTACTTGTACAAACTCCCTGTAACTGCAAGCTGTTGTTCTTTTCAGCTGATGTTGAGACACAGCATCATATGGCATGGGAGCAGGTTATGGCAGCTACTTTTTCAGTCCTGGAGTACAGCTAAAAAGCAGGAGGTGTGCAATGCTTCTTTAGCAGACTCCACCACCATGGGGACTATGGCGATCCCTGCCCTGTTAGCCAGGCTAGGCCTGTTACTGGGGGGTACCATGGAGAGGTGGGACAGGGTCTTGGTCAGCTATGGTTGCTAACCCTGATGCTGGCATATCAGCTATGGGTCGCTGATTGCCTCATCGGACAGCGTCTTCACCCCCTAATCATGTATGACTCAGTTAATTAATTCTTTCTTGAATGACTGTTAATTATGCCTGTTACTAACACAGTTGTATTACTTAATGTTAAATGACTGTTAATTATGCCTGTTACTAACACAGTTGTATTACTTAATGTTTTATGACTGTTGCTACACTATTGTATGTCTGAATAGATTATACACTCATCAGACTAACACTCCCTAGGAACAATCATTTACTGTACTCTGACGTGGCACAATAGCAGCTATAGACAAACTCCTCTTAATACACAGAATCTTTATTAGATGGAACAAGATGATGATGTGTGCTGATGAGTGGCATTAAATCTCAAAACACACAAGACATGAAGAATAATTCCTGGCATCTACAGTTTGTCAGTAGACGATCACTGCCAGATGAATTACAACTACATTCTAACTACAATTAAGTTACCCTACACCACGACATAACACAAAACTACTATACTTTCTCATGACATTACAATTATGTCTAAAATTCTGTCTAAAACTAATGTATGACCTCTCTATCTCTCTGTCTGTTCATAACTGTAACTTTTTCTCCTATTCTCTTCCAGTTAACCTTCGCTACAAATTCACGAGATTTTCCTTGTGTTTTCCCTGCTCTTGCCTTTTTTCTATTCACACTCTCCCTTTCCAAAGCTTCTTGAATGTTCTTAATACTTTCTTCGTGATGTTCAGAATTTCAATGCAGTACTCATTCATCCGAACTAGGCTATGCAGTTTAGAAAGAATCTTTTGCTTTTCCTCTCGCCCACTCAGCATGATTCATGTAAAATTTGTGCAAGATGAGACAATGGGCAGATAATCTGACAATAAACCTGCTGGTCACTATAGGCCATAAGCACAATTCTCTGATGAATTATCTAACTTTGATCAAAAACTGTTATATCAATGTCCTATGATGTCACTTTTCCTGGTGTAAGGATGCTGATCTACTGCTATTTTGAAATCTGAAACTCTTTAAACCATTCTGCTATGTATTTTAGATATTACTTCCCATTTCCACAATAAACGTCACACACAAACAGCAACTGTTCACCCTAACCACATTTACATTACACATACATTGCTCACTTTAAATACATACACATCCTGATGACATGCACGGTTAACGCTATGCACACATGCATGGCGTTAACTCTATTTGCTATGTACTCAGACTGGACTGATCTATAAAAACCTTAGAAATAAATTTACAAAGCAGAATAAATACCTCCAGTTGCCTGCATTCTGGAATGTGGAATTATTATGGTAGGTTTTGGTGGTCTTTGTGGATTTAGAGAATTTCTGGCAGCTGTCTGGTATTCTTCAGTTCCTTCAAGAGAAAGACCAACATCAAAAGACAACTCTTTGCTTCCTGTCACATAAGTAGATTTCACTGTAGATTCACCAACACTTTTTATATTGTCTTCAATGTTTTCTAGTTGTGTTGACAAAAAAAATGTTGGTAAAAAGGAACTAAACTATAAATTATTTAAAATTTCCAACATCATCATGTTTTATGTACAATATCATAGCCCTTTATATAAATACATTGCCAATGGTTGGGATATGTGCTCCAGATGACTATCTATAACAGTATATTGAATGTTAGGATGTAAGACAGATACTTCATCTGAGAATTGGAAAATTTGTATAAAATGAGTTATCTTCTAAAGTAATCAGCTGTTTATGAGTAGAGTCCATTTGCTTTGTCTCAGGTTGCACGAGGGTCACGGTTAAGGTATGACAGGGAAAAGGTCAGGTGAGAGAGAAATCATATGACTGAGGGACAGTTGTGTTCTGTGTATTGTCTGGACAAGACGTAGATTTAGGTTGTTAGAAATGTAGTCGTTAACGAAAGAGTTGTAGAATAGTGTGTGGTAGGACGTTCTGATGGCGACAAACATCTGCTGGGAACATATGTCGTGGAATTGTAAATTACATCCAGTCTTGTGTTCACAGAGTTTGTTGATGCCTTGTCATCCTCGTCATATCGCTCATCAACTCATCGTCACCTCGTGCATCATTAAAGTCACTTCAAATTATAAAGTTGCTGTTTCTGTATTATTATTGTCACTGAGAGAGGATGAATGTACCTGGGAGCAAGTAAGTCTGCGAAGTGAATAACAAAACAGACACATAACAACATAGAACAGTTGGGAATTAAAAAGAGATAAAAGCTAACAGTAATGTAAGAAAGAACATGAGTACAGTGGACAATAGTGAAATTGACAGAGAGATGAATAACTATAAGCAACAAGCTTATATCTACAGTTTACATTCTACACATAACAGAAGATAGAATCCCTGAGAATATTGCTTTAAACTCACTTACTAAAAATAAATAAGGTAGACAGAGGTGTATGGTGCAGTTTTACAAAGTGCGGGAGGGAGTGAGCAAGGTGAGAAAAAAACAAATAGAAAGCATGAGAATGTATAAATGAAAAACATATAACATCTGATATTTCGGCGTGAGCCTTATATATCGCGGCAACAAGCCCTCACCCCTAAACCGCACTGTAGCTTAGACAGAGTGAAACTAGTACTCACGTACCACCCTCATAGCTTGGCAGTTAAAAACATTCTGTTTTGCCATCTCCACCTCCTCCAGACCGAGCCTGAGACACGTGAACTTTTTGGGGAACCCCCATTGGTGGCCTACAGACGGGACAAGAACCTCAGGGACATTTTAATTCGTAGTCATCTTAAGACAGATGACACTTTTTATGGTACCAGACGTTGCAGACGCCGTAGATGTAACACTTGTCCGTTTGTTGTCGAGGCCAGCCAGATCTCCTTCCCTAAGTCCACGTTATCAGTACAGGATGGTTTCACCTGTACTTCACGAAATGTCATTTATGTTATCATGTGCAAACGTTGCGGTTTGAAGTACATAGGGGAAACTGGCTTACGGTTAGGAGATCGATTTTGTCAGCATCTCATGATATTTCTAAGAGGGCCTGGACACCTGTGGCTAAACATTTTTGCCTTGGCAACCACAGGGGCAAAACAGGACATTTCGGTTAATGCGATCCGCTCTTGTTCCGCAGATGTACGATCTCGGAGGGTCCTAGAATAGCGCCTTATTTTCCAGACTGGCTGTCTCCACCCAGCTGGAATTAACAATGTCTTCAACTTTCTGTAACTTCTTAATTTTCCACTGGCCTTTTTTATACTCTACTTTCTTTCTCTATGCTACCCCTCCCTACCACCATCCTATTTCCTTCTATGCCAACATATTGGTCTTGTCCTATTCACCAGTTTCACATTTTCTCCCTGCAGGTGTTGATGTTCTTCATTCATTATCTCTCCGCATCCCCTTTCCCTCCCTTCTCTCCCTTTCACCCCCCCCCCCCCCCGACACCTCTAGCGGCTATCATGTTTCTATTGCCTTCCCCCCCACCCCTTTCTCCCTCTTGTTCTCCTCCTCTCTCTCAACTTCTTCGTTATGATTGGCTCTATCGGGAATCTTTTGTCTGTAGGCAGCGTGGTTTTTCCTCCTCCTTCTTCCACACACATTTCTGCTTCCCACTTGGAGCAAGACACTTCAGATAAGCTCTTCATGTTTGTATTTCGTTGTGTATGTATCCTCGAATAAGGCTCACGCCAAAATATCGGATGTTGTATGTTTTTCATTTATACATTCTCATACTTTCTATTCATTTTTTTTCTCACCTTGCTCACTCCCTCCCTCACTTTGTAAAACTGCACCATACACCTCTGTCTACCTTATTTATTTAAACCAATTTTACTGCAGTTGCCATCCCTTTTACTAAAAATAACACTAATATGGACACCACAGGGGAAAAGAAGTAAGGGTAGACCAAAGGAGTCATGGAGAAGAACAACAGAGAGGATGTTGAGCAATAAAGGGCTCACTTGGGCAAGAGCAGAAAAAAAGCAAAAGGACAGGGATTTGTGGAAAACCCTTTTGGAAGCCCCATGTGCCTTGGGCACTTAAGAGAGAGAGAGAGAGAATGAGAGAGAGATCATGCCACTGTCAAAATCCAAGACAAGAAATTTTGCTACATTGAATAATGCTGAAGTTTAATATAATGAACACAACATATCTGGCATGGCTGTCTGTTTGTGCGGAACTCTTTCTATACATGGTCTGTATGCATGTGAACTTCAAAGACATTAACTCTTAAATTTGTAAAGCAGTTAATACAAGTATGTCTGTGTAGGTTCACACATACCTTTTGAATTTATTATACAGTTTGTAAGTTCATGTTTGTTTACACAGAATTCCTATTTATACAAGTTGTATGTTTGTGTAGGTTACATGAACAAAGAACTCTAGGAAACTGAGTTACCTTTCACTGGAGAAGTACCCTCATCAGGACTTTTTGTCACCAGCTCATTCAGGTTACTGTTGACACAGAGAAGGGACAGATACTCAGAATTAGGACATAATGGTGGAGATAGAGTGATAACTGAACCTTTTGTTTCTCTAAACTCTAATTAACTGATTGGTCTTGCATCAACAACAGTGATTTCCAGTTTTCTAAACAAACAAAAAAATTTAGACAAATCAGAAAGTAATACAACAACAATTTTTGTTAAAAACAGATAGTGGAACACTGAACACAGCTTTGTTAATGTTGTAATCATTTATGGCAATTAAATAATTATAGTAACAACATAAGCAAAGTTGTTCTGCTAGCAACATGATGCTAAGCTACACGATGCTCAGTTGCATGATGCTCAACAAGTTTCAGAAATAACTAACATCTGCCTGCTCCAAGACCATCTCTCAAAACTAAAGTGTCATCATTACAATTAATCTCTCAGTGATATTGTGCATTATAAAATCCACACTGTCACAAGGTCATAAACTTGATTTAAATATTTCTAAATTAGAAATACATCTAAATCCAGTGGGCCTGAAAATGTGTTTTTGGAGCAGCATACAAAGCTTTCACCTGTGAAATTTTAAGAATTGTTTTAAGACAGTACAGAACTTCATGTCATTACACAAGAAGATGGGAGAGAATTTTATGTCATTACACAAGAAGATGGGAGAGAATTTTATGTCATTACACAAGAAGATGGGAGAGAATTTTATGTCATTACACAAGAAGATGGGAGAGAATTTTATGTCATTACACAAGAATATGAGGACTATATGTTACAATGGACATTGTGGAACCAATTGGAAGATCTTGACTTCGCAGATGATGTGGCACTTGTGGCACACAGCCACACACAAATGCAAGAGAAACTTCAGATCTTAAGCAAGAATTCAGCTAAACTTGGACTATATTTTAACAGACAAAAAAACAAAGATAATGAAAAGTAATAGTAAATGGTAAATGAGGGAGTGTCAATTGAGGAAGTAGAGTATTTCACATATTTAGGCAGCACAGTGGATAAATACAGGGAAACAGAAAAGGATGTTAAAGCTAGAACAACCAAGGCCAGGACAGCATTTATCCAACTTAACAAAATATGGGCATCTAAGAACATCAAAACAAGAACCAAACTTAGGCTTTTCAATACAAACGTAAAGACTGTCCTACTATATGGTTAGGAGACATGGGTTATGACCAAGACAATACAACAGAGGATACAAACATTCATGAGGAGGATTTTAAACATTAAATGGCAGGATTGGATCAGGAACGAGGAGGTCTGGGAAAGGGCAGGACAACAATCTATAAACCTACAAATCATGTCTAGGAAGTGGAAGTGGATTGACCACACTCTAAGGAAACCCGACACTTGCATAGCAAGACAGGCACTGACATGGGATCCTTTAGGAAACAGAAAATGAGGAAGACCTAGACTTACTTGGAGAAGAGAAATTATGACAGTGCTCAAAGACAAGGGATACACATGGAAGGAAGCAAAGAATAATTCCAAAAACAGGGATGACTGGAGAGCCTTTATGCTCTTAAGGGCATGAAAGACGATGATGAGGATGATGATGACGATGACGATGATGATGATGATGACTTTTTACACCAGAAAGCAAGAGAGGACCTTATGTCATTACACAAGAAGGCAATAGAGAGAACTTCATATCACTACACAAAAAAAGGTAAGAGAGAAATTTATGCCATTACATAAAAAGGCAGGAGGACTTCATATCATTACATAAAAAGACAGAAGAGGACTTTATATCACCACCCAAGAAGAGAGGAGGATTACTTTATATCACTACACAAGAAGATGGGGCAGGATTTTATGTTAGTTTACCATAATGAAATGAAAGATATGGATTGTCATTCAAGAAGAAAGGAGGAAAAAAAGATGAGCTTATTAATATCACTATATGATGGTGTTTATTGCCTCACATTGTGTGACTTGCACAGAGAAAATGTCTTGTTCATGTCACACTAACCGCCTCATAATTCTGAATGTCGGACTGATCTGTGTTATCCATTTCTTTATCCTTTGAAAATATAGTTTGTTTATTCACTCTGCTGATCAACCCAAAGCAGTTTATGATGGCAGAAGATGGGTTTTAATAAATCTCAGCATGAATACCAGAGTTTTCTTTAAAAGTTTATTTCTCTAGCCTTTGACTCTCAGGTTTTCCATACGGCACTAATTTTGGGAGTCACAGGCCATTTACTGTCACACTGCAGCAAGAAAATTTGCACTACAAAATACTGTCACACTGCAGCAAGAAAATTTGCACTACAAAATACTGTCACACTGTAACAAGAAAATTTGCACTATGCATGCAGGAAACTCTCTAATGTAGAGAGCGGAACAACAACACAACTCCTTCAGATCATCAGAGGCTTTTCAGTGCCCTTGCTCTTGCTTGTCACAGGTCATGTACTGATGTTGCTACGAATCCTCTTGCTCCCACTTCTACAGCTATTACTTTTGCCATGACTCCTGCCCCCTGCCTCAGTTGCTTGGTCAGATCATTGTACTTCTCACAATTGAATAGATCCTGCTCCTCTATTCTTGTTTCATACGGAACTCTAAGCTCGATCATTATTAATTCCTGTTTTTCTATGGAGTACACTACAATGTCCTGTCACATTCCTGTGTTCTTGATGGCAGTCGGGTATTCTCTTCTTCCTGGTAAGTCCGCTACCACATCCCGGTCATTTCCACCATCTAGCAGTGATGGTAAGGGAATGTCCCTGAATTTCAATATTTGATGTTGTACCAGCGCCTATGAAGTATTTAGGTGGGACCTCAATTCTTTTGCTGTTATTTGCTTTATCTTTTGTCCTGTCTACAATGGCTACTAGTTCCTGCAGCACTCTGTTGTGCTGCCAGGCATAGCGTCCTTGACTTAATGATACTCTGCATGTGACAGCACATGTTCCAATGTTTGCCTTTTGCTGCAGAGAGGGCATTTTGTGTCTTATGATACACCCCATTTGTATAGGTTTGAGCCTGTAGGCAGAAGGTCATAAGTAGCTCTGATGATGAAACTGAGTCTCAAGGGTGCCATTTTCCAGATGTCATTCCATGTTAGTGATCCCTGCAGGACTTCCTCCCATCTTGTCCACTGACCTTGCTATGCCTGTTGGACTGCCTTCTGGACCCGCATGTCATGTTGGACTGCCTTCTGGACCTATATGTCATCTTCTGAATTCCTTACTTTGCTGATGATCATATCCCTTCTTTCCTTACAGGAGGCCTTTGACCACCATTTGATTTCACCATGGCCAAATCCCCTTCTGTTGATCTGGGTGTATCCTATTACTTCTTTCAGCTCCTGTGTTTCCCTGGCTGCGGTCACTTCCTCACTTTCCATTTTCATCCAGTTTTAAGTGTTGGCTGCACTTCTCATACCACCGGATCTGTAGATTCTTGTAGCATCATTGCAAGCCTTGTCTTTCCTACCTTTTATTCTTCAACCACAGATTTGAATGGCAGCTGCAGTTTGCTCTTCTTGCAGTACAGTGCTACATCACTTAATCCTGGTGGTACGTCCAGCCACTTTCTTATGGATTTATTTTTCTTTCTTTCGACTGACTACTGTGCTGGTACTTACTTCATAACTGAGTAGTGGCCACATCAATTTTGGAATCAGCATGAACTGGAGGCACCATATTTTGAATTTCCCCAGTAGCCTGCTTTTATCTATGATGTTCAGTCCATTCTGTGCCATTTCTATGACCTACTTTACCATGTTTGAGTCTTTCATGGAAGCATCATATACTCTGCCAAGGCTCTTCACTGGTTCTTCCCCTACAGTTGGGATTATCTAATTTGCCACTGTGTACAATCTTCTATCACTTTCCCCTTTATGAGTGACAGGCTTCCTGACTTTGTTGGCTTGAAGCTCATGCGGCACCATATGATAAGGCTATCCAAACGCTCTAACATCTTTCGTGCCTTTGCTTCACTGGTTGTTATTACTGTTGTGTCATCCATGAATGCTTTAGTGGTGGCATCTGACATCCATTTCTGAACCTTGCTCCTTCTGCTGCTCTCAGGATTATTTGCATTGCTAGTATGAACATTATGGGAGATATTGTACAGCCCACTGCAATTCCTACCTGGAGCTCAATCCTTATGTTCCAAATCTCACGAGGAACCCTGTGAAGTACATTTTCAGCATCTTCGTGATATATTTTGGTGCACGATACATGTCTAGTGCTAGCCATATCATTTGGTGCGGTACTGAACCATATGCATTGGCTAGGTCAAGCCATATTACCTGTAGATCTTGCTTTCCAGATCCTGCCCATTGAATAGCTTCCCAAATCATTGAAGCATGCTCGAGACATCTTGGGGAACTTGGAACTCCTCCCTTCTGCACGGATGTATCAACATAACCATTATCTAGGAGGTATGTTGTTAGTCTCCTTGCCATCACGGAGAAGAATATCTTTTCTTCCACATTCAGAAGTGAGATCGGTCTGAACTGGTTGATTTCAGTGGAATTCTGCTCCTTTGGGATGTATACTCCATTAGCCTTTTTCTATTCTTTACTTACGAGTCCCTTGGTCCATGCTGTTCATAGGAGTTTATGAAGCTTCTTTAGTACTTCAGGGCATCTTTTATATAGTATGTAAGGGATGCCATTTGGGCTGGTGCTGACTTGCCTTTAGCTTTTCCTACGATGCTCTCTACTTCTTGTAAGGTCAGTGGGCTGCATCTGAATTTGCTGACCTTTCATCTGCTCAAGAGGTGTATGCTGATTTTTATCAGAGTATGTCTTGCTCAGATATACCTCAAGCACATCCTTATCTGGTTTCAGCGTACCTGATTTTGGCTGCTCAAATAACTGCTTGGCAAACCCGAAGGGATCTCTGTAGACTTCTCTTGTGTATCTGGTCTCCCTCTTCCTTTTACATAGTCTTTCAGCTCTGCAAAGGGCATTGTGCTGGGATTTTAGATGCTACCAAACCTGTCTTAGTCCTTCCTTTTCTGATTCATGTGCCTTCTTGAACATTTTCCGGGCATAGTTCTTCTTCTGTCTTATTGCTTCTATTTTCCTCTGTCTTCTGGACTTTCTTGGTGTTACTTTTTCTCTTTATGCCTGTTTGGTTCCAAACTCTTTGTGGCAGTGAAGATATATGATGTTACCAAATTCTTCCAGTTTTTTCTCAAGGTTTTTCCCTCTCAGCTATTTGTCCAGTTTTTGCATAGTCCTTTGTCCAGGTTTTCCCATATGCTTTTGGCACTTGCTGGCGGGAAGTTAATTTTGTCTCTGGTCATGTCGGAGGGCTGCATTGCCTCTCTGCTGCCTGACCCAACCTGAATATTCCCTGTACTGTGGTTTATATCTGGCAGAGATCTTCTAATGTCTTATCTGAGACTGGCGTCACAGTGCACTGTTGAGTATTAGGCAGCATGGAAGCATCACATCCCTTCTTCATTCTGTGTATCTTCAAGCTGTCACAAAAAAAGTGAACACATTTTTCTAAAATAAAAGTAGCAAGAAAAGAACATTTATGACCAGAGAAGAAAATCCATAATAATCATCAAAGAAAAAAACTTATTATTATTAGAGAAGATACTTTGACTTTTGACTTTTCCGATCCCCAGGTTTATGAGTTTTCACTCTTTTTTCCCTTGTGTCAGATAATGAAACGTACAGGTCCTCTTCAGATGTTCTACATCTTCATACAGAATGTCAGTGATTGAGGTGTTTGGTAGTATCAGCTTCTTCCGAAGGTCCTTCAATGCACTGCAGTCCAGCAAATGGTGTTTAACAGTTTCTTCTTATTGTCTGCTGCAGTGCATGCAATATGGTGCGTAGTCAGCGGTCACTTTGTGTAAGTGCTTACTGAAGGTGATGTGTCCTGTTCTCGATTTGAAAATTGTGCATTGGTCTCTACGACATAAGCTGTTGATGTGGTCTCCAGGGTTAGGCTTTGGCAGGTGTGTATATAGGGATCTTCCAGTTGGATTACTGGCCCAGCTGTCCATCCACTGCTGCTTGCAGTTGTTGTGTATAATGTGTTTAGCTGTTCTCATGTTGGTGGAGATGTGGGGCTGCGACATGGTGGCTCCACTCTTTGACAGTTTGTCAGCACATTCATTTCTCTGATACCACATAGATATGTGCCCTGGTATCCACTGTAGGGTGGTCTTGATGTCATAGGAGGCAAGTTGGTTTGTTGCACTGAGTATGTCAGTTGTAATGTGATCAGCTGATGGTATCCAGTTTTCAAGGGCCTGGAGAGCAGACTGGGAGTCTGAGAAAATAACAAGGTTTTTTGGGTGAGAGGCACTGTTTTTGTATTTGGTGGTGGTGGCTGCCAGGGCTGCTAATATTGCCCGCATCTCTGCATCATAATTAGAGCAGCGAGATCCACAAGGAGCAGAAATATGCCTTGTTGTCTTGTCTGGAAACATTATGAGTACCCCATATCCTGCACTGTCTGTTTCCTTGAATGCTGACCCATCAGTGTATGCATGGATCCAATCCTTGGGGTAGGATTCCATGGACTCCAGTGCACAAAGATTTCGGGTGTTGGGATCTGATGATTTGTTCACTAATTTGTTCTTGAGTCTTCCTGTAGTAATTCTCACAGATGCAAGATCAGTACTGGAAGCTCTTCAGTGCAACAAACTACCAGACCTTAAAGATGCCTTGTCAAAAATTGGCTTACAACATGGAGTCACTTTGCAACGGATTCCCTCCCACTATGGGATACCAGGCAATGAGAAAGCTGACCATCTGGCCAAAGAGGGCACTGAAATGGAGCAACCAGACATACCAATCACCTATAATCAGAAGAAAAGCATGATAAAAACCTACAGGAAGCCACAAACACCACCACATGATGACTATCACATGCTTAACAGAAAGGAACAAGTCACCATCTTCTGTCTCCGAACAGGACACAGCCGACTCCGAAGTCATGTGTATACAAAGTTTAAGGTTGGTACTACTAATCTATGTACATGTGCCCAGGTGCCCCAAACTGTGGAACATATCCTCCAGAACTGCATCAACTACAAGACACTGAGAAATAATTACTGGTCCAGTGAAACCACTAAAGAAGATAAGCTCTACGGTTCCATACATGAGTTACAAAAAACAGTGAAATTTATCCAAGAGACAGGACTGCAGATATAGACAGACAATGCGAACGAAGAAGAAGAAGAGTTCTTGAGTCTGGTGTTAGTTTGAGGAAGTGTGTAATTTGTGTTTGGTGGGATGTCTGGCACTTTTGTAAGTTCTTCTCTGTCTTCAGGGAGTTTGTGTCTTGTGTTTAACTGTTCTGCTACGTGCACTGGAGTTTTCAGTTCAGTCTATTATTATGCTTCCATTTATCAACCACTATTCTATTAGGATGGTCTCGGGGCATGCGTTTATATCTTTCTACTACCTCAATGGTTGACTTTTCACGTCTTATACCTAATGGTTCTTTGTTTGCATCAATTTCACATGTAGCTGTGGGTGTTGATCTTATTGCCCTACAAATGAAATGAACGGCTTGGTTCTGGATTCTGTCTACTTGTGTACGATAGCTCTTTGATGCTGTGACCTGTAGGGGAAGGTTGTAATCTATTATAGATCTAACATATCCTGTGTACAGTTGTCTAAGTGTTGCTTTGTTAGCACTCCAGGATGTAATTGCAAGTCGCCTGAGTAAACTTATTTTGGATGCTTTTTCTGCTAGTCCATCCATGAACTCTTTAAAGTTCAATTTTCTGTCCAGTTTCACACCAAGGTATGTTGGATTTTTTTCTTTCATGATTTGAGTGCCATTTCAAGAGTTATTTTCAGTTCAGTCTTTACTAGTTTGTTGCTAAGAGTGGAAACTGTATAGTAGTTTTACTAATATTGATCTTCATCTTCCAGAAATTGTAATAGGCTGATATGGTGAGGATTGCTCTATGAAGTCCATATCACAAGGTCATAGGCAAACATGGCTTTGTGGGTGTTTAACAGGTCAGGGAGGTCATTTATAAAGATTAGGAACAAGGTGCAGCTAAGAGCAGAACCTTGTGGCAGACCTTCCTCCAGGATGCATGTGTTTGACAGTATGTTATTGACCTGAGTTTGTATGGTCCTGTAACTCAGGTAGTTTTTAATCCACCGATACATTTTTCCATGTATGCCCATGTTTTGCATCTTTAACAGTAGGCCTTTTCACCAGACCCTGTCATATGCCTGCTGGAAGTCTACAAAGACAGCTATTGAGTTTCTCTTGTGTAAAAAAAAGTGTCTTTTTTACACTTTGAGTGAGGAGAAATAGCTGGGCTTCAGTTCTTGATCCTTTGCAGAAGCCTGATAGATAGTTAATGAGGGACCCAGAGGATTCCAACCACCAGTACAGCCATTAAGCATTTGTTCTGCTAGCTTTCCAGTGTTGGAAGTCAGTGAGATTGGTATAAAACTTTTTAGGCCATCTTCTGCCTTTCCTTTTTTTCAAGATTGGTCTAACTATGGTTGACTTCCAAGATTTTGGTAGTACTCCACTTTGCCAGGTCTTGTTAATGAAGCTGAGCAATGTAGACTTTCCTACAAGGCCCAGATGAAGGATCATTTCATTTGATATTTTGTCTGGTTCTGGTGCTTTTCTTAGCTGTAGCTTACCCATAGCACTCTGGAGTTCATGGATGGTAAAGTTTTCCTCAAAAAGTGGAATGTTTGCCAAGCTGGATTTCTCTTTACTTCTCAGAACTTTCCCCAGCACTTTGTCAAGTACTTTCTTGTTGGAGGATTTGTTGGTGGCAGCAAAGAATTTGTTAAAAGTACTGGCTTTGTCTGAGTCATTTGAGAGGACTCGACCAGAGATCTGCACTGGTTTAGGGTTTGTTTGTTTCTTCCTGACATGTTATCTAAGAGTTTCTAAGCCTTCTTTCCTTCAGTTCTGAGGTTGAGATTGCTGCATGTTCTTAATCACTTCTCTTCTTTGCTTTTTTAGTTTCAAGTCTTACCTTAGCTGTTAGTTTATTGTACTCTATTCTGTTTTCTGGAGTAGGGTTTTTCTCTGCATTCTTCCTGACTGCTCTTCTTGTTTTTTACTAAATCTTCCAGAGATTTTGTCCAGAAGGGGCTATATTTCTTTCTGCATCCTCAGGTGATTGTTTTGTAGGCTACACGAAGTATGGCTTGGATTATATTGGTGTAGAGTGTGTCAATGTTTGTGCTGTCATTTAATTTTGATAGGTTTTCATCTGTTTGTGTTCTGAATTTTTCCCAGTCTGCTTTTTTATAACTCCAGCGAGGGGGTTTGTGTGGCCATTGGTTTCTTGTGTGAGAAATTTGTAGCAGAATGGGCTGATGGTCGCTTCCTATGCCATCAAGCACTCTCAGAGTACAATCGTTGTGGATGTCTGCTGAGACAATCGTGAGGTCAGGTCTGTATGTGCATCCAGTGGCTCTGTGGAGGAGTTGGTGGGGAGGAGTCTTGCAATATTATCATGTTGCTGGTGTTGCATAGCTCTTCAATGTTGTTTCTCACTGGGTTTCAGTATTTGTATCCTAGTGATGGTAGATATGCATAAAAATCTCCTGCAATGATAGTTTTCTGCATGTCTGTGCTGTGTATGTTGATTTGACTTTCAGAATTTGAGGGACAATAAACATTATACAGAGTGTACCACAGTCCATCATACCATAATCTCTTGGATATCATTCTCATTACACTTTCTGTTTTTAACTTCTGCTTGGATGTCATTTCTCAAGAGTGTGGCAATACCCCTGCATTTACCACATTCACATTTGTATATGGTGTATCCAGGCACTGAGTGATCTTCTCCATATAGAAGGGTTTCTAGCATGATCGCAATATGGATGTTGACTTTTTTTCAGCTCTCTGCTTAATTCCAAGGCCTTGGCCTAATTCCAGAAATGTTGATTTGAAAAATGTTTAGTGTGGCCCCCCCCCCCCCCCCCCCCCCCCCGTAGCTGATTTTTTGCTCAGGGTAGCTGGGGGGGGGGGGAACCACCTGGCACGGACCTTTTACGAGGCGATGTCCGGGCTCAAATGGTATTCTTTTTGTTTCTGACATTTTCATGCTGGGGTTTTTGTCCTAAGTCTTTCGTTCATACCCAGGAGGCCCTTCTAGTGAGAAGCTGAGATTAGGCCCCAGTGCAACACCAGCCCGTCCAACAGCTTTGAGACAGTTTCACAGAGACACTCCGATTTTGGGATGAGGAATCCGATGGTGCTTCAATGATGTCCATTCTCTGCCACCTATAGTCTGCTGGCTGCTTTGTTTGCCTTATTCTGATAGCCATTGTTGTAGATACCCATAGGCTTGTCACGTCCTGGACTTGTCAATTTCCATCAGACTTTCCCCATCCCCGCAGATGATCTTTGTGTCCCCATCCACCCACCATCCTGAACAGTGTAGCCCCAGGCCAAGATCTCAGCTCCACATATTGACGGGTGTGCAATGTCAAAAGCTGGAGGGCCTTCTATCCTAGGAAGGGTATTTGTGCTTGTCATTTTTCCCACAGGTGAGTGGGTTTTCTTAGCGTACATAGCATTATGTCTGAGTTATCTGACACTCCTATAATAAACAAGAGGCTATTAGCAGATTTCTCAGTTCTATGTTCCTTCTTTCTTTTACAGAAAGTTCTGTTCCCTAAAAATTCTGCCTTATAAGAGGGTGACATTATATTTTATAGCAAGAACAATCACAAATAGTGCTAGTTGCTAAAGGTTTCTGGGCTAAAGGAGGTCAGAGTTTTTTAAGCAATCATATCTAATGCTCCCTGTTTCACAAAGACCATGTTAAGATAAGTGTGTTTTTAACACAGATGTTCCCAGAGAGATTAGAGAAGATAAATAACATATAATATACAATGAATAAAAAAACATAGAAGAAAACTCATAATAAATACAGAAAAAAAAAATATCATTTGAGAAGAAAAATAATAATAAACATAGAAAAAAAAACCATTATTATTAGAGAAGAATCCCATCATGTATATGAATGGAACTCAGCAGAAAACTACTATTAAAGGGTTTCATGTGCACGCTTTAAGACTTATCATCATCAGGTGCCATGTCGACTGGCGTTGGCTATTATGTTTCTCCAGAGTACACGACACTTCATGCAGGCTATTAGCTCAGTTGGTGATCTCCTCTCACACAATCTCATCAGACTGTCCAGTATCATTTCTCTTAGTCTTCCCCTTGCTCTTCTTCCTTCTATTTTTCCTGTTGTTATAATATTTTCAATGTCCCCTCTTCTCATTGCATGTCCTATGAAATCTATATTGTCTCTCTCTCTTATTTTTTTGACAAGATTTCTTCTATCTCCAACTCTTCTCAAACATTCTCCATTACTTATTTTTGCTGTCCAGGGGATTCGCAACATTCTTCTAATAAACCACATTTCTGCTGCTTCCAATGATTTTTATGCAGACCTGCCTATTGTCCATGATTCACTTCCATATAACAAGATAGGTTCAATATAGCAATTTAGGACTTGTTTTCTGATATTCAGTGATAAGGATGTATTGCATACTATGTTTCTCATTCTCTGAAATGCAGTCTTTGCTTGCCCTATTCTGTTCTTAATTTCTGTTTTGCATTTTCCATCTGAAGTTATTACTGCTCCAAGGTATTTAAATTTCTGTACCTGCTTTAGAATAGTTCCATTTAATTCAATTTAAAAATTAAAGTGGCTTTAAGACTAGGTCACAGAAAAGGTCAGCAGGTGCTGCAAAATTTTGCTCAGAAACAAAACACACTTTTTCCACTGTAACAATTAATTTTCATTAACCCCTCCCCATTTTTTCAAAGAGGTAAAACATACCTTCTGCTTGGCTGTCCATCTGCTGCTTTGAGTGAAATGATGGATCCTGTCACAGAAGTTTGTGGTCTCAAAGAGAACTCTAACAAACAAAAAAAATACATTGTCTTCAATAGCTTGACATTCATTATTTTACACTAACCTGATCAGTCACTCTAAGTTAGATTAACATTTGTCATGTTACAGTTGCTTGACCAGTCATTCATTGTTGTCCTATATTCATTACACAACATTAGTATAATGGAGTGAAATGGATGACATAAATAGAGATGAAACATAACAAAATATCAATAAAATTTCATCTCACATGAATGAAGAGGTGGCTTATCTTTGCTTCCCTCAAGATACATTAACAAACTGTCCAGTATGGTGCAATACTAGACAGGATGAATGATAAATTATTACAGGACAAGTATTGTAAATGAAATAGGAGTGTCATTACAACACAGTAAACAATACAGTTTGATTATAGGCTGAATATAAAAAAGAATATCAGACCCACCAAAAATAAACAGCAAGGGACACTGGTAAGCTGCTGACACACAATAATTAGTGTATAAGTATATAACTATAACAAAGCCACTGCAGTATAGCTGTGATACCAAAATGTATAAACTAGGAAAAAAGTAGTAACAATTTTATTACTTAACTAGTACACAGTTGTGATGTTTCGGTGTGAGCCTTAATCATACAAAAACACACAGGATGAAGAACTGGAGAGAGGAGATAAAGTATAAATGTACATGAATGCTATGTTTAAAAAAAAAAAAAAAAGATAAACCTAAATTCCTTTGAGTTCAACGGTGAATACTTTGATCAAATCAGTGGTGCTGCCATGGGAACGAAAATTGGTTCCAGTTATGCAGGTTTATTTATGGGCTTTCTGGAAGCCAAATTATGGGAAAACTACGCTGGCAGACTTCCAGAATACTATAAAAAGCTACATCAATGATGGCATTGGAGTTACCTGTATGCCACAGGATGAGCTAAAAAAAATTATTGATTTTGCAAACTCGCTTAGTAAGAACATAAAATTCACTTTTGAAATTTCTGACAGGTCTGTCGACTTTTTAGACATCAAAATATCTATTGGCACAGACAGGCTTGTCACCTCTGTATTTTACAAATCCACTGACAGCCACACCTATTTACTTTACACCTCCTGTCATACTGAAGCTTGTAAGGACTCCATCCCATACTCCCAACTCCTCCATCTTCACCGTCTATGTCAGGATAACTCAGAATTTATAGATCAGTCCAACAAATTATTCGAATTTTTCCATCATTGCCACTACCAAGAAAATGTCCCTTGGAAAGCATTCAACCATATCCAACTAGTGAGCCGCAAAGAAGCATTCAGGAAAAAACCTGTTACCCCATCTGACAGAGTTAAATTAGTACTTCCTTTTCACCTGCATGGTCAGATGGTTAAGAAGCTTCTTTATCGTCATTTGCCACTAATCCAACTCTACCCTGACATTTGCGACACTTTCTCTGATCCAACCCTATTAGCATAAAAATGGGAACCAAATCTTAAGGACATCCTCGTTCAGAGCCACTTGAAGCAGAACCTTGAATATGTTGGCACTAGAAAATGTAACCGCCCTTGCTGTGTTACCTGCCCTGTAGTCTTGGAAACAAAAATGATCACCTTTCCCAAAACTATCCTCACTCTCCTTGAGGGATTCACATGTGAGTCCTGCAATGTGATATATGTCACTGTATGCAAAAGATGCAGGATAACTTATATTGGTGAAACTGGCCTCAGATTAGGGGACAGCATGCAGAAACATCAGTACGATATCACCCAGCATGCTTCGAAACCAGTCCTGAATCATTTCAATGGCCCCAGCCACAGAGGCAAATCTGATTTTCTGATAACAGCCATCAAACAATGTCACACAGATGACAAAATCTGCCTAGCCCTCAAGAACTGCTACAAAGAGAATTTTATGTCATTACACAAGAAGATGGGAGAGAATTTTATGTCATTACACAAGAAGATGGGAGAGAATTTTATGTCATTACACAAGAAGATGGGAGAGAA
The DNA here is from genome assembly GCA_009760885.1 of Achatina immaculata. NCBI lineage: Eukaryota > Metazoa > Mollusca > Gastropoda > Stylommatophora > Achatinidae > Lissachatina > Lissachatina immaculata. The sequence goes on along the minus strand of CM019697.1, from coordinate 34,458,253 downwards.
TTTTATGTCATTACACAAGAATATGAGGACTATATGTTACAATGGACATTGTGGAACCAATTGGAAGATCTTGACTTCGCAGATGATGTGGCACTTGTGGCACACAGCCACACACAAATGCAAGAGAAACTTCAGATCTTAAGCAAGAATTCAGCTAAACTTGGACTATATTTTAACAGACAAAAAAACAAAGATAATGAAAAGTAATAGTAAATGGTAAATGAGGGAGTGTCAATTGAGGAAGTAGAGTATTTCACATATTTAGGCAGCACAGTGGATAAATACAGGGAAACAGAAAAGGATGTTAAAGCTAGAACAACCAAGGCCAGGACAGCATTTATCCAACTTAACAAAATATGGGCATCTAAGAACATCAAAACAAGAACCAAACTTAGGCTTTTCAATACAAACGTAAAGACTGTCCTACTATATGGTTAGGAGACATGGGTTATGACCAAGACAATACAACAGAGGATACAAACATTCATGAGGAGGATTTTAAACATTAAATGGCAGGATTGGATCAGGAACGAGGAGGTCTGGGAAAGGGCAGGACAACAATCTATAAACCTACAAATCATGTCTAGGAAGTGGAAGTGGATTGACCACACTCTAAGGAAACCCGACACTTGCATAGCAAGACAGGCACTGACATGGGATCCTTTAGGAAACAGAAAATGAGGAAGACCTAGACTTACTTGGAGAAGAGAAATTATGACAGTGCTCAAAGACAAGGGATACACATGGAAGGAAGCAAAGAATAATTCCAAAAACAGGGATGACTGGAGAGCCTTTATGCTCTTAAGGGCATGAAAGACGATGATGAGGATGATGATGACGATGACGATGATGATGATGATGACTTTTTACACCAGAAAGCAAGAGAGGACCTTATGTCATTACACAAGAAGGCAATAGAGAGAACTTCATATCACTACACAAAAAAAGGTAAGAGAGAAATTTATGCCATTACATAAAAAGGCAGGAGGACTTCATATCATTACATAAAAAGACAGAAGAGGACTTTATATCACCACCCAAGAAGAGAGGAGGATTACTTTATATCACTACACAAGAAGATGGGGCAGGATTTTATGTTAGTTTACCATAATGAAATGAAAGATATGGATTGTCATTCAAGAAGAAAGGAGGAAAAAAAGATGAGCTTATTAATATCACTATATGATGGTGTTTATTGCCTCACATTGTGTGACTTGCACAGAGAAAATGTCTTGTTCATGTCACACTAACCGCCTCATAATTCTGAATGTCGGACTGATCTGTGTTATCCATTTCTTTATCCTTTGAAAATATAGTTTGTTTATTCACTCTGCTGATCAACCCAAAGCAGTTTATGATGGCAGAAGATGGGTTTTAATAAATCTCAGCATGAATACCAGAGTTTTCTTTAAAAGTTTATTTCTCTAGCCTTTGACTCTCAGGTTTTCCATACGGCACTAATTTTGGGAGTCACAGGCCATTTACTGTCACACTGCAGCAAGAAAATTTGCACTACAAAATACTGTCACACTGCAGCAAGAAAATTTGCACTACAAAATACTGTCACACTGTAACAAGAAAATTTGCACTATGCATGCAGGAAACTCTCTAATGTAGAGAGCGGAACAACAACACAACTCCTTCAGATCATCAGAGGCTTTTCAGTGCCCTTGCTCTTGCTTGTCACAGGTCATGTACTGATGTTGCTACGAATCCTCTTGCTCCCACTTCTACAGCTATTACTTTTGCCATGACTCCTGCCCCCTGCCTCAGTTGCTTGGTCAGATCATTGTACTTCTCACAATTGAATAGATCCTGCTCCTCTATTCTTGTTTCATACGGAACTCTAAGCTCGATCATTATTAATTCCTGTTTTTCTATGGAGTACACTACAATGTCCTGTCACATTCCTGTGTTCTTGATGGCAGTCGGGTATTCTCTTCTTCCTGGTAAGTCCGCTACCACATCCCGGTCATTTCCACCATCTAGCAGTGATGGTAAGGGAATGTCCCTGAATTTCAATATTTGATGTTGTACCAGCGCCTATGAAGTATTTAGGTGGGACCTCAATTCTTTTGCTGTTATTTGCTTTATCTTTTGTCCTGTCTACAATGGCTACTAGTTCCTGCAGCACTCTGTTGTGCTGCCAGGCATAGCGTCCTTGACTTAATGATACTCTGCATGTGACAGCACATGTTCCAATGTTTGCCTTTTGCTGCAGAGAGGGCATTTTGTGTCTTATGATACACCCCATTTGTATAGGTTTGAGCCTGTAGGCAGAAGGTCATAAGTAGCTCTGATGATGAAACTGAGTCTCAAGGGTGCCATTTTCCAGATGTCATTCCATGTTAGTGATCCCTGCAGGACTTCCTCCCATCTTGTCCACTGACCTTGCTATGCCTGTTGGACTGCCTTCTGGACCCGCATGTCATGTTGGACTGCCTTCTGGACCTATATGTCATCTTCTGAATTCCTTACTTTGCTGATGATCATATCCCTTCTTTCCTTACAGGAGGCCTTTGACCACCATTTGATTTCACCATGGCCAAATCCCCTTCTGTTGATCTGGGTGTATCCTATTACTTCTTTCAGCTCCTGTGTTTCCCTGGCTGCGGTCACTTCCTCACTTTCCATTTTCATCCAGTTTTAAGTGTTGGCTGCACTTCTCATACCACCGGATCTGTAGATTCTTGTAGCATCATTGCAAGCCTTGTCTTTCCTACCTTTTATTCTTCAACCACAGATTTGAATGGCAGCTGCAGTTTGCTCTTCTTGCAGTACAGTGCTACATCACTTAATCCTGGTGGTACGTCCAGCCACTTTCTTATGGATTTATTTTTCTTTCTTTCGACTGACTACTGTGCTGGTACTTACTTCATAACTGAGTAGTGGCCACATCAATTTTGGAATCAGCATGAACTGGAGGCACCATATTTTGAATTTCCCCAGTAGCCTGCTTTTATCTATGATGTTCAGTCCATTCTGTGCCATTTCTATGACCTACTTTACCATGTTTGAGTCTTTCATGGAAGCATCATATACTCTGCCAAGGCTCTTCACTGGTTCTTCCCCTACAGTTGGGATTATCTAATTTGCCACTGTGTACAATCTTCTATCACTTTCCCCTTTATGAGTGACAGGCTTCCTGACTTTGTTGGCTTGAAGCTCATGCGGCACCATATGATAAGGCTATCCAAACGCTCTAACATCTTTCGTGCCTTTGCTTCACTGGTTGTTATTACTGTTGTGTCATCCATGAATGCTTTAGTGGTGGCATCTGACATCCATTTCTGAACCTTGCTCCTTCTGCTGCTCTCAGGATTATTTGCATTGCTAGTATGAACATTATGGGAGATATTGTACAGCCCACTGCAATTCCTACCTGGAGCTCAATCCTTATGTTCCAAATCTCACGAGGAACCCTGTGAAGTACATTTTCAGCATCTTCGTGATATATTTTGGTGCACGATACATGTCTAGTGCTAGCCATATCATTTGGTGCGGTACTGAACCATATGCATTGGCTAGGTCAAGCCATATTACCTGTAGATCTTGCTTTCCAGATCCTGCCCATTGAATAGCTTCCCAAATCATTGAAGCATGCTCGAGACATCTTGGGGAACTTGGAACTCCTCCCTTCTGCACGGATGTATCAACATAACCATTATCTAGGAGGTATGTTGTTAGTCTCCTTGCCATCACGGAGAAGAATATCTTTTCTTCCACATTCAGAAGTGAGATCGGTCTGAACTGGTTGATTTCAGTGGAATTCTGCTCCTTTGGGATGTATACTCCATTAGCCTTTTTCTATTCTTTACTTACGAGTCCCTTGGTCCATGCTGTTCATAGGAGTTTATGAAGCTTCTTTAGTACTTCAGGGCATCTTTTATATAGTATGTAAGGGATGCCATTTGGGCTGGTGCTGACTTGCCTTTAGCTTTTCCTACGATGCTCTCTACTTCTTGTAAGGTCAGTGGGCTGCATCTGAATTTGCTGACCTTTCATCTGCTCAAGAGGTGTATGCTGATTTTTATCAGAGTATGTCTTGCTCAGATATACCTCAAGCACATCCTTATCTGGTTTCAGCGTACCTGATTTTGGCTGCTCAAATAACTGCTTGGCAAACCCGAAGGGATCTCTGTAGACTTCTCTTGTGTATCTGGTCTCCCTCTTCCTTTTACATAGTCTTTCAGCTCTGCAAAGGGCATTGTGCTGGGATTTTAGATGCTACCAAACCTGTCTTAGTCCTTCCTTTTCTGATTCATGTGCCTTCTTGAACATTTTCCGGGCATAGTTCTTCTTCTGTCTTATTGCTTCTATTTTCCTCTGTCTTCTGGACTTTCTTGGTGTTACTTTTTCTCTTTATGCCTGTTTGGTTCCAAACTCTTTGTGGCAGTGAAGATATATGATGTTACCAAATTCTTCCAGTTTTTTCTCAAGGTTTTTCCCTCTCAGCTATTTGTCCAGTTTTTGCATAGTCCTTTGTCCAGGTTTTCCCATATGCTTTTGGCACTTGCTGGCGGGAAGTTAATTTTGTCTCTGGTCATGTCGGAGGGCTGCATTGCCTCTCTGCTGCCTGACCCAACCTGAATATTCCCTGTACTGTGGTTTATATCTGGCAGAGATCTTCTAATGTCTTATCTGAGACTGGCGTCACAGTGCACTGTTGAGTATTAGGCAGCATGGAAGCATCACATCCCTTCTTCATTCTGTGTATCTTCAAGCTGTCACAAAAAAAGTGAACACATTTTTCTAAAATAAAAGTAGCAAGAAAAGAACATTTATGACCAGAGAAGAAAATCCATAATAATCATCAAAGAAAAAAACTTATTATTATTAGAGAAGATACTTTGACTTTTGACTTTTCCGATCCCCAGGTTTATGAGTTTTCACTCTTTTTTCCCTTGTGTCAGATAATGAAACGTACAGGTCCTCTTCAGATGTTCTACATCTTCATACAGAATGTCAGTGATTGAGGTGTTTGGTAGTATCAGCTTCTTCCGAAGGTCCTTCAATGCACTGCAGTCCAGCAAATGGTGTTTAACAGTTTCTTCTTATTGTCTGCTGCAGTGCATGCAATATGGTGCGTAGTCAGCGGTCACTTTGTGTAAGTGCTTACTGAAGGTGATGTGTCCTGTTCTCGATTTGAAAATTGTGCATTGGTCTCTACGACATAAGCTGTTGATGTGGTCTCCAGGGTTAGGCTTTGGCAGGTGTGTATATAGGGATCTTCCAGTTGGATTACTGGCCCAGCTGTCCATCCACTGCTGCTTGCAGTTGTTGTGTATAATGTGTTTAGCTGTTCTCATGTTGGTGGAGATGTGGGGCTGCGACATGGTGGCTCCACTCTTTGACAGTTTGTCAGCACATTCATTTCTCTGATACCACATAGATATGTGCCCTGGTATCCACTGTAGGGTGGTCTTGATGTCATAGGAGGCAAGTTGGTTTGTTGCACTGAGTATGTCAGTTGTAATGTGATCAGCTGATGGTATCCAGTTTTCAAGGGCCTGGAGAGCAGACTGGGAGTCTGAGAAAATAACAAGGTTTTTTGGGTGAGAGGCACTGTTTTTGTATTTGGTGGTGGTGGCTGCCAGGGCTGCTAATATTGCCCGCATCTCTGCATCATAATTAGAGCAGCGAGATCCACAAGGAGCAGAAATATGCCTTGTTGTCTTGTCTGGAAACATTATGAGTACCCCATATCCTGCACTGTCTGTTTCCTTGAATGCTGACCCATCAGTGTATGCATGGATCCAATCCTTGGGGTAGGATTCCATGGACTCCAGTGCACAAAGATTTCGGGTGTTGGGATCTGATGATTTGTTCACTAATTTGTTCTTGAGTCTTCCTGTAGTAATTCTCACAGATGCAAGATCAGTACTGGAAGCTCTTCAGTGCAACAAACTACCAGACCTTAAAGATGCCTTGTCAAAAATTGGCTTACAACATGGAGTCACTTTGCAACGGATTCCCTCCCACTATGGGATACCAGGCAATGAGAAAGCTGACCATCTGGCCAAAGAGGGCACTGAAATGGAGCAACCAGACATACCAATCACCTATAATCAGAAGAAAAGCATGATAAAAACCTACAGGAAGCCACAAACACCACCACATGATGACTATCACATGCTTAACAGAAAGGAACAAGTCACCATCTTCTGTCTCCGAACAGGACACAGCCGACTCCGAAGTCATGTGTATACAAAGTTTAAGGTTGGTACTACTAATCTATGTACATGTGCCCAGGTGCCCCAAACTGTGGAACATATCCTCCAGAACTGCATCAACTACAAGACACTGAGAAATAATTACTGGTCCAGTGAAACCACTAAAGAAGATAAGCTCTACGGTTCCATACATGAGTTACAAAAAACAGTGAAATTTATCCAAGAGACAGGACTGCAGATATAGACAGACAATGCGAACGAAGAAGAAGAAGAGTTCTTGAGTCTGGTGTTAGTTTGAGGAAGTGTGTAATTTGTGTTTGGTGGGATGTCTGGCACTTTTGTAAGTTCTTCTCTGTCTTCAGGGAGTTTGTGTCTTGTGTTTAACTGTTCTGCTACGTGCACTGGAGTTTTCAGTTTCAGTCTATTATTATGCTTCCATTTATCAACCACTATTCTATTAGGATGGTCTCGGGGCATGCGTTTATATCTTTCTACTACCTCAATGGTTGACTTTTCACGTCTTATACCTAATGGTTCTTTGTTTGCATCAATTTCACATGTAGCTGTGGGTGTTGATCTTATTGCCCTACAAATGAAATGAACGGCTTGGTTCTGGATTCTGTCTACTTGTGTACGATAGCTCTTTGATGCTGTGACCTGTAGGGGAAGGTTGTAATCTATTATAGATCTAACATATCCTGTGTACAGTTGTCTAAGTGTTGCTTTGTTAGCACTCCAGGATGTAATTGCAAGTCGCCTGAGTAAACTTATTTTGGATGCTTTTTCTGCTAGTCCATCCATGAACTCTTTAAAGTTCAATTTTCTGTCCAGTTTCACACCAAGGTATGTTGGATTTTTTTCTTTCATGATTTGAGTGCCATCAAGAGTTATTTTCAGTTCAGTCTTTACTAGTTTGTTGCTAAGAGTGGAAACTGTATAGTAGTTTTACTAATATTGATCTTCATCTTCCAGAAATTGTAATAGGCTGATATGGTGAGGATTGCTCTATGAAGTCCATATCACAAGGTCATAGGCAAACATGGCTTTGTGGGTGTTTAACAGGTCAGGGAGGTCATTTATAAAGATTAGGAACAAGGTGCAGCTAAGAGCAGAACCTTGTGGCAGACCTTCCTCCAGGATGCATGTGTTTGACAGTATGTTATTGACCTGAGTTTGTATGGTCCTGTAACTCAGGTAGTTTTTAATCCACCGATACATTTTTCCATGTATGCCCATGTTTTGCATCTTTAACAGTAGGCCTTTTCACCAGACCCTGTCATATGCCTGCTGGAAGTCTACAAAGACAGCTATTGAGTTTCTCTTGTGTAAAAAAAAGTGTCTTTTTTACACTTTGAGTGAGGAGAAATAGCTGGGCTTCAGTTCTTGATCCTTTGCAGAAGCCTGATAGATAGTTAATGAGGGACCCAGAGGATTCCAACCACCAGTACAGCCATTAAGCATTTGTTCTGCTAGCTTTCCAGTGTTGGAAGTCAGTGAGATTGGTATAAAACTTTTTAGGCCATCTTCTGCCTTTCCTTTTTTTTCAAGATTGGTCTAACTATGGTTGACTTCCAAGATTTTGGTAGTACTCCACTTTGCCAGGTCTTGTTAATGAAGCTGAGCAATGTAGACTTTCCTACAAGGCCCAGATGAAGGATCATTTCATTTGATATTTTGTCTGGTTCTGGTGCTTTTCTTAGCTGTAGCTTACCCATAGCACTCTGGAGTTCATGGATGGTAAAGTTTTCCTCAAAAAGTGGAATGTTTGCCAAGCTGGATTTCTCTTTACTTCTCAGAACTTTCCCCAGCACTTTGTCAAGTACTTTCTTGTTGGAGGATTTGTTGGTGGCAGCAAAGAATTTGTTAAAAGTACTGGCTTTGTCTGAGTCATTTGAGAGGACTCGACCAGAGATCTGCACTGGTTTAGGGTTTGTTTGTTTCTTCCTGACATGTTATCTAAGAGTTTCTAAGCCTTCTTTCCTTCAGTTCTGAGGTTGAGATTGCTGCATGTTCTTAATCACTTCTCTTTCTTTGCTTTTTTAGTTTCAAGTCTTACCTTAGCTGTTAGTTTATTGTACTCTATTCTGTTTTCTGGAGTAGGGTTTTTCTCTGCATTCTTCCTGACTGCTCTTCTTGTTTTTTACTAAATCTTCCAGAGATTTTGTCCAGAAGGGGCTATATTTCTTTCTGCATCCTCAGGTGATTGTTTTGTAGGCTACACGAAGTATGGCTTGGATTATATTGGTGTAGAGTGTGTCAATGTTTGTGCTGTCATTTAATTTTGATAGGTTTTCATCTGTTTGTGTTCTGAATTTTTCCCAGTCTGCTTTTTTATAACTCCAGCGAGGGGGTTTGTGTGGCCATTGGTTTCTTGTGTGAGAAATTTGTAGCAGAATGGGCTGATGGTCGCTTCCTATGCCATCAAGCACTCTCAGAGTACAATCGTTGTGGATGTCTGCTGAGACAATCGTGAGGTCAGGTCTGTATGTGCATCCAGTGGCTCTGTGGAGGAGTTGGTGGGGAGGAGTCTTGCAATATTATCATGTTGCTGGTGTTGCATAGCTCTTCAATGTTGTTTCTCACTGGGTTTCAGTATTTGTATCCTAGTGATGGTAGATATGCATAAAAATCTCCTGCAATGATAGTTTTCTGCATGTCTGTGCTGTGTATGTTGATTTGACTTTCAGAATTTGAGGGACAATAAACATTATACAGAGTGTACCACAGTCCATCATACCATAATCTCTTGGATATCATTCTCATTACACTTTCTGTTTTTAACTTCTGCTTGGATGTCATTTCTCAAGAGTGTGGCAATACCCCTGCATTTACCACATTCACATTTGTATATGGTGTATCCAGGCACTGAGTGATCTTCTCCATATAGAAGGGTTTCTAGCATGATCGCAATATGGATGTTGACTTTTTTTCAGCTCTCTGCTTAATTCCAAGGCCTTGGCCTAATTCCAGAAATGTTGATTTGAAAAATGTTTAGTGTGGCCCCCCCCCCCCCCCCCCCCCCCCCGTAGCTGATTTTTTGCTCAGGGTAGCTGGGGGGGGGGGGAACCACCTGGCACGGACCTTTTACGAGGCGATGTCCGGGCTCAAATGGTATTCTTTTTGTTTCTGACATTTTCATGCTGGGGTTTTTGTCCTAAGTCTTTCGTTCATACCCAGGAGGCCCTTCTAGTGAGAAGCTGAGATTAGGCCCCAGTGCAACACCAGCCCGTCCAACAGCTTTGAGACAGTTTCACAGAGACACTCCGATTTTGGGATGAGGAATCCGATGGTGCTTCAATGATGTCCATTCTCTGCCACCTATAGTCTGCTGGCTGCTTTGTTTGCCTTATTCTGATAGCCATTGTTGTAGATACCCATAGGCTTGTCACGTCCTGGACTTGTCAATTTCCATCAGACTTTCCCCATCCCCGCAGATGATCTTTGTGTCCCCATCCACCCACCATCCTGAACAGTGTAGCCCCAGGCCAAGATCTCAGCTCCACATATTGACGGGTGTGCAATGTCAAAAGCTGGAGGGCCTTCTATCCTAGGAAGGGTATTTGTGCTTGTCATTTTTCCCACAGGTGAGTGGGTTTTCTTAGCGTACATAGCATTATGTCTGAGTTATCTGACACTCCTATAATAAACAAGAGGCTATTAGCAGATTTCTCAGTTCTATGTTCCTTCTTTCTTTTACAGAAAGTTCTGTTCCCTAAAAATTCTGCCTTATAAGAGGGTGACATTATATTTTATAGCAAGAACAATCACAAATAGTGCTAGTTGCTAAAGGTTTCTGGGCTAAAGGAGGTCAGAGTTTTTTAAGCAATCATATCTAATGCTCCCTGTTTCACAAAGACCATGTTAAGATAAGTGTGTTTTTAACACAGATGTTCCCAGAGAGATTAGAGAAGATAAATAACATATAATATACAATGAATAAAAAAACATAGAAGAAAACTCATAATAAATACAGAAAAAAAAAATATCATTTGAGAAGAAAAATAATAATAAACATAGAAAAAAAAACCATTATTATTAGAGAAGAATCCCATCATGTATATGAATGGAACTCAGCAGAAAACTACTATTAAAGGGTTTCATGTGCACGCTTTAAGACTTATCATCATCAGGTGCCATGTCGACTGGCGTTGGCTATTATGTTTCTCCAGAGTACACGACACTTCATGCAGGCTATTAGCTCAGTTGGTGATCTCCTCTCACACAATCTCATCAGACTGTCCAGTATCATTTCTCTTAGTCTTCCCCTTGCTCTTCTTCCTTCTATTTTTCCTGTTGTTATAATATTTTCAATGTCCCCTCTTCTCATTGCATGTCCTATGAAATCTATATTGTCTCTCTCTCTTATTTTTTTGACAAGATTTCTTCTATCTCCAACTCTTCTCAAACATTCTCCATTACTTATTTTTGCTGTCCAGGGGATTCGCAACATTCTTCTAATAAACCACATTTCTGCTGCTTCCAATGATTTTTATGCAGACCTGCCTATTGTCCATGATTCACTTCCATATAACAAGATAGGTTCAATATAGCAATTTAGGACTTGTTTTCTGATATTCAGTGATAAGGATGTATTGCATACTATGTTTCTCATTCTCTGAAATGCAGTCTTTGCTTGCCCTATTCTGTTCTTAATTTCTGTTTTGCATTTTCCATCTGAAGTTATTACTGCTCCAAGGTATTTAAATTTCTGTACCTGCTTTAGAATAGTTCCATTTAATTCAATTTAAAAATTAAAGTGGCTTTAAGACTAGGTCACAGAAAAGGTCAGCAGGTGCTGCAAAATTTTGCTCAGAAACAAAACACACTTTTTCCACTGTAACAATTAATTTTCATTAACCCCTCCCCATTTTTTCAAAGAGGTAAAACATACCTTCTGCTTGGCTGTCCATCTGCTGCTTTGAGTGAAATGATGGATCCTGTCACAGAAGTTTGTGGTCTCAAAGAGAACTCTAACAAACAAAAAAAATACATTGTCTTCAATAGCTTGACATTCATTATTTTACACTAACCTGATCAGTCACTCTAAGTTAGATTAACATTTGTCATGTTACAGTTGCTTGACCAGTCATTCATTGTTGTCCTATATTCATTACACAACATTAGTATAATGGAGTGAAATGGATGACATAAATAGAGATGAAACATAACAAAATATCAATAAAATTTCATCTCACATGAATGAAGAGGTGGCTTATCTTTGCTTCCCTCAAGATACATTAACAAACTGTCCAGTATGGTGCAATACTAGACAGGATGAATGATAAATTATTACAGGACAAGTATTGTAAATGAAATAGGAGTGTCATTACAACACAGTAAACAATACAGTTTGATTATAGGCTGAATATAAAAAAGAATATCAGACCCACCAAAAATAAACAGCAAGGGACACTGGTAAGCTGCTGACACACAATAATTAGTGTATAAGTATATAACTATAACAAAGCCACTGCAGTATAGCTGTGATACCAAATGTATAAACTAGGAAAAAAGTAGTAACAATTTTATTACTTAACTAGTACACAGTTGTGATGTTTCGGTGTGAGCCTTAATCATACAAAAACACACAGGATGAAGAACTGGAGAGAGGAGATAAAGTATAAATGTACATGAATGCTATGTTTAAAAAAAAAAAAAAAAAGATAAACCTAAATTCCTTTGAGTTCAACGGTGAATACTTTGATCAAATCAGTGGTGCTGCCATGGGAACGAAAATTGGTTCCAGTTATGCAGGTTTATTTATGGGCTTTCTGGAAGCCAAATTATGGGAAAACTACGCTGGCAGACTTCCAGAATACTATAAAAAGCTACATCAATGATGGCATTGGAGTTACCTGTATGCCACAGGATGAGCTAAAAAAAATTATTGATTTTGCAAACTCGCTTAGTAAGAACATAAAATTCACTTTTGAAATTTCTGACAGGTCTGTCGACTTTTTAGACATCAAAATATCTATTGGCACAGACAGGCTTGTCACCTCTGTATTTTACAAATCCACTGACAGCCACACCTATTTACTTTACACCTCCTGTCATACTGAAGCTTGTAAGGACTCCATCCCATACTCCCAACTCCTCCATCTTCACCGTCTATGTCAGGATAACTCAGAATTTATAGATCAGTCCAACAAATTATTCGAATTTTTCCATCATTGCCACTACCAAGAAAATGTCCCTTGGAAAGCATTCAACCATATCCAACTAGTGAGCCGCAAAGAAGCATTCAGGAAAAAACCTGTTACCCCATCTGACAGAGTTAAATTAGTACTTCCTTTTCACCTGCATGGTCAGATGGTTAAGAAGCTTCTTTATCGTCATTTGCCACTAATCCAACTCTACCCTGACATTTGCGACACTTTCTCTGATCCAACCCTATTAGCATAAAAATGGGAACCAAATCTTAAGGACATCCTCGTTCAGAGCCACTTGAAGCAGAACCTTGAATATGTTGGCACTAGAAAATGTAACCGCCCTTGCTGTGTTACCTGCCCTGTAGTCTTGGAAACAAAAATGATCACCTTTCCCAAAACTATCCTCACTCTCCTTGAGGGATTCACATGTGAGTCCTGCAATGTGATATATGTCACTGTATGCAAAAGATGCAGGATAACTTATATTGGTGAAACTGGCCTCAGATTAGGGGACAGCATGCAGAAACATCAGTACGATATCACCCAGCATGCTTCGAAACCAGTCCTGAATCATTTCAATGGCCCCAGCCACAGAGGCAAATCTGATTTTCTGATAACAGCCATCAAACAATGTCACACAGATGACAAAATCTGCCTAGCCCTCAAGAACTGCTACATTCAGGAATATGGGATGCTGGGACCACAAGGTTTGAACTCGTTATTCAGCTACACCTAACATTCTCCTCTCCCACAATCATAATCCCTCCCCACTAAGTTCCATTCCCTTCTCACTTGTTACACATAGTTCAGAACTTCTTCACAGCATCACACTACAAACCCTCTACCCCAAATATAATCACCTATTTCATCTTCTCCCACCTAGATTATCATTGTATCATTCTCTCTCTCTACCCTCCAAAGTTCCCCCACCCACAACCCTAAGTTATGATCCACCTATCACACATCACAAGTCTCCATCTAAATAGTCTCTACATTCCACCATGTGCATATTTCTGACACACAGTGTCAGACAAGCCACAGCTTCTTACAAGTTACAGCTAAGCGCTCTATTCATTTTCTTCGTTTTTTTTTTTTTTTTAAACATAGCACTCATGTAAATTTATACTTTATCCCTCTCTAAAGTTCTTCGTCCTGCATGTTTTTGTATGATTAAGGCTCACACCATCTGATAATCATAACCCACGGACACTCACTTGCTTAGTGCATCAGACATTCAACTGGCTAAAACATTTGCCTAGGGGATACTTCTCTGATGATATGAGGAGTAGTGTTATTGTTTAGCTCTCTATATCAGTTTCCTGACTATATTCATTACTTTACATTAGCCTGATGTTTGTCACTCTGTTTTGTCATGATTCATTATTTTTAAATTGACCACTTTGTATCAACTTGTCTTTCATCCTCACTATTAGTTTGCCACTCATCACTCTGACATTAGCATGTCCAGTCATCCTACATTGACTTAGCATTCACTACTCTGCAACAGATAGGCATTTGTCTGATATTTGTTATATCTGACACTCATTAATCTAACTTCAATAATACCCAAAATAACATTAAATTAGAAAAAAGAAAACTTTAAATATGAAAAATCAGTAATATACAATTATTTTTTTTTAATCTTTCACTCTTTATCATGTTTAACATCACAATAAATTTTGTGAAGTAAATCTGATGGCCACTATCTGTAGTAACTATGAAACATCATAATTTTTAGATGCAGTGAACAGAAATTGATATGTACATAACATGTGTTTGAGTAATCTGTACAGAACTGTACTTTCTGAATTATAGAAGCATCTGGAAATATGAGCTGTCATTAACTTTCTGTCTTCAGCATTCAGTTGTGGAGCACTGTTGTTTAGATGAAGTTCTGACATTAGACTGTTCATCTCTGTACATGTTGGCCACCATGAGAATTTAATTTACTGCTGAATATGTACATATGTTGTTGGTGTAAAAATACCACAATTTAATTTACTTATGACCAGTGAATGCAACAATATGGATTGTGTGCTGGTGAACAACATTTGTGAAACCTCAGACAGATATATGTTAATATATATCACAGTGTGAGATACCCTGGTGGTCATTTATTTACCCCTTTAAAATATAGTTCATTCAGTTAAAATATCTTGGACAAATGTTAAAAAAAATTTTTTTTTCAAAATAAATCAACACATAACTTTGGAGACGAAGATGAATAAAGGATAAACACCAGGAAAAAAATATATGTTCATGAATTACAGACCTTTGAGTGAAATACAGAACATTCAAGTACTCAAAAAAAAAAAAAAAACTTTAAAGGGTCACTAGATTACTGAAGGAAAAAAAGTGGTTAGAAATTATAACTGGATGTGTGAGATGCAAAAATATGGAAACATTTACCAGGCTTGATTTTTTCAATGTGTGGATGCACTGAAGGCCTGGTTGGTGGTGGTAGAGGCCTGGTTGGTGGCAGTGGAGGCCTCGTTTGTGGTAAAGTGCCTGCTGAATGTATCAGTGCTGGCTCATCTTGGCTTACAGCTGTAATATATAAACAGTCACCCATATGTCAGTTACAAACACTACAGTTTTCTGCTCAGTACAGACAGGAGTAATGTAACACATCTGTATATTCGTCATGAAGTCTTTGTCGTTTTTTTTTTTTGGTTCATCATCTATGTGATGAAAACTGTGATGGACCACCAATACTTGAAGATGAAATCATAGATGCCATCAAACACATGAAGAAAGGAAAAGCGACTGGGCCCGATAATATAACAATAGAAGAAATATAGGCACTAGAGGAGACAGGAATAAAAATAATAACCAAGTTACTGAATGACATTTACAACATTGGTTATATTCCCAGTGACCTGATTAAATCCACATTTATAGCACTACCAAAGAAACCAGGTGCAAAGGAATGTGACGACCACCGGACTATCAGCTTCTCATGTCACATAACGAAGCTACTTCTGAGAATCATTATGAGAAGAACAAGGAAAAAGATAAAAATGGAAATAACAGATGAACAGTTTGGATTTGTTGAAGGAAAGGGAACACATAATGCCATTTATGCTTTACGAACACTAACAGAAAGAGCTTTAGAAGTACAGAAAGATCTCTACTTATGCTTAATTGATTACACCAAGGCATTTGACAAGGTGAAACATAATGAAATTATTAAAATGCTTGAAGACATCAGTATAGAAGACAAAGACCTGAGGATTGTAAAACATCTATACTGGCAGCAATTCGAGTTGAAAATAGAACTGGTAAATATCAACCTATAAAACAAGGGGTGTGACAAGGATATGTACTATCTCCAGACTTTTTTTCTTTGTACAGCGAGAATATTTTAAGAACTATCATCACAGAACCAGGCATAAAAACTGGAGGATACAATATTAACAACCTTCGGTATGCTGACAACACAGTACTGATAGCTGAGAATCAACAAGACCTGCAAAATCTCTTGGATAAAGTCGCCAAAGAAAGTGAACAGAAAGGCCTTACTTTGAACATCAAAAAGACAGAGACTATGGTTATATCTAAGAAACAGAATCCGCCAGCATGCAGTATAAAACTAAATGGAACTATTCTAAAGCAGGTGCAGAAATTCAAATACCTTGGAGCAGTAATAACTTCAGATGGAAAGTGCAGAACAGAAATTAGGAACAGAATAGGCCAAGCAAAGACTGCATTTCAGAGAATGAGAAACATATTAGCCAACACATCCTTATCAACGAATGTTAGAAAACGAGTCCTAAAATGCTATATTGAACCTATCTTATTATATGGAAGTGAATCATGAACAATAGACAAGTCTGCACAAAAGTCATTGGACGCAGCAGAAATGTAGCTTATTAGAAGAATGTTGCGAATCCCCTGGATAGCAAAAATAACTAATGAAGAATGTATGAGAAGAGCTGGAGAGACAAAACACCTTGTCAAAAAGATAAGAGAGAGACAATGTACCTTCATAGGACATGCAATGAGAATAGGGTGCATTGAAAATATAACAGGAAAAACAAAAGGAAGAAGATCAAGAGGAAAACTAAGAGAAATGATAATGGACAGTCTGACAGGATGGTATGAGAGGAAATCATCAAATGAACTGATGGCCTGCATGAAGGATTGTGTACTCTCGAGAAGCATGCGAAAGCTGGAAATCAACTAAAGAAATAAACTCTTTTTAAAACAAATGCCTAAGGAAAATACTTTGTATAAAGTGGAACGAATTCACAACCTGTCTCATAGGTGATCAGAAAAAGAAGGCCATGTGATGAGAAGAAACAATCAGAGAATACCAAAACAAGCTATCAAGTGGAAAACAGGCGGAAGAAAAAGAGGTCCACCACGTGAAACTCTAAAGAAGACATTGTTAGAGTATGAATAATCTTTATTTTTAAAGGGTAAAGATTTGGGCACGCAGGCCCGTCTTACATTCTGCCCTTCTAAGAGAAGCCAGTTTAGTGGGCATAACATCCCTTGATGAAGTTGAAAGACTCACCGAGAACAACTATGCGAGACCTATGGGAAGGATGCTAGGATGTATGTTGTATGAATATATCAGAAGTTTAAAAGTTGTAATTGTGTTCTTCGATAAAGCTGCTCCTAAATTTCTGATTGTATATTTTCATTGTATCCTTTTACTGTACATACTGTCTATACTGATTTCATGAAATCTAGTAACGAAATAACAAGTTTTCACAGAAACGTACCAGATTTAGACGATGGCCTAATTATTGTCGGTCTCTTACAAGAAAGTGAGACTCTTCCAACATCGTTACCCTGATGTTCGTCCATCAAAATCGATGATTTGTGTCTCTTTTTTATCGGTTATTCAAAGTAACAGCTTTTTGCCTGTGTATTAGAACTTATCAGACTAAAAATTGCACTTTTGACTAACGACCACTTAAAAAAAAAAAGGCGGAGCCGGAAGAGAATCGCTTGTGTAGTTTCTGTACAAAAGGGAAACAACTTTACGGGCCATAACTATATTTTTGTAACAAAGTTGATTCAGTAGATCTAAAATGAAAGAAAGACAGACAAATAAATAAATAATACAATATACGGAATCCCAAATTTTTTAAGGGTCGAACCCTTTCAGTCGATACAATTCACAGCTACTCCCCTCCTCCTTTTCCACACTGTCAATTATTATCAAAAAAATCAATTTCTAGTTCGCATCCGTTTTTACGCTCGATGCAAAAGTGTAGTACTCTTTACCTCACTCCAAAATGGCAGTGATTTACGTATTACTCTTCTCGGCCTTTTGGCTATGATAAACGTGGCTGAGGTCAAAGTGTTCTCCTGGCAGGTACCTTGATCAACATACCCTGCACATTGAATGCCCGGGGCACGTCTCATTAAGGGTGGACCCGGTTTGCATTACCACCAGGTCACGGCCTGTTGTTTTCGTCGTCTAAAAAAAACAAACTACACAGAGTGCTCACGCTCGCTTCTCGTTCTTTTGCCTAAGATCAATGCCTAAACGAGATGACGGAGACATGCCCTTCTCTGGGGGTATGGTCCATATCTCGTTACGGGGAAACCCGATACTGCAGTACATTCGGGGTCATGGTCTGTTGTTTTCGTCGTTAAAAAAAAAACATGCTCACCCCAAGGGCACGAGAGATTACAGACTATCTTTCAACATGACACCGACCACACAAGCCCGCAGAAACAAAAGACATCAGATGTAAACTATATGAAAAAAAAACACTCAGGAAACAGAAGAGTGCATCTTCTCTGCGTGCAATACTGTGTACTTAGCAAGAAGAACAGCAATGCAGAAATGTATATAGCAATTATGTTGAACATTATCCTCCGAACAGAAATAGAGAAAGTAGATATGCATAGAGCAATTACGTTGAACACCATCCTCCGACCATGATTAGGCCTGTTTTGTAGGATTATACCTCGGAAAAAAAATGTAGACAAAGAACTTTAGTGAGACTTGAGAGAAAGAAAAATCACAAGAGAATTACCTGGGATTCGAACATGTACTCCGGTAGGACGAGCAGCGTACTAACCAAATGAGCCAACTAGCACCTTTAAAAAAGTCTTTTGTAAGCATAGTCATTAGTAACTGTTCAGTAGACACGAAGGATCGTGACACGTGGAAAGGGTTAGGGTTAGATCGTGACACAGAAATTCCGTAGCTTAGATCGAGTCTCTCTAGCAGATACAACTTTTAGGCAAGCATACACACGGTCTCCTGCCATGTATGGATATTAGTTGGTCAATAACAACAAAGGAATACACCAGAGTACCTAACCCTAACCTCGCCCGGATATCTTCTTCTGTATAAATTGTAATCGTTTCATCAGTTTTCAATCCACATTCATTTACAGCACGCACCTACAAGTTTGGATTCTCATCATTCATCCTTTGTTATCTTTTTGTAACTGCTGGAATCCTGTGCTGTTTGGATCTATGTTGAGTGTGTCAATTGTGCTAGTGTTTAGCTGTTACTTACTTAAATTGATCATGTTCGTGTAATGACTTGTAGTGGTATATTGTTTTGTCCTGGGTTTTCGTGTGTTACACGATGTAACGTCTCGTTTGTCACTTATGTAGCAGTAATCCAATAACTGCTTAGTAAATAGTGATGTGATGTAATCAGTTAAATACTTATTTAGCTGTTGTGTAACATCTACACTCACAGTAGAGTAGACGCATTACATGTTAACCGTTGGGCGACACCAGGAACAATACAGGTAATACGTCTTTACGGGGACTAGGGTTATGCCTGCCTTCAGACTAAAGGAAAAGAGTGCACTTCAGCCTGGAACGAAAACTACATTTTATCAAAGAAGAGAAAATTATTTGCTGCCATTCTTTACTGAACACAACAACTTAGTATTCTACAGTGATTAAGAAACCTAGTGACGAAAATTGGTCTTTGGGCATATAACCCTAGTGAATGGCATCTTTTCATCGACATGAACTGGCGGAATGGCTGATTGGAATAGAACCATATTTGTTGCCTTTAAAAACATATGAAACTACGTCTTGAATAAATCATCTTCAAGTCTACACAAATTAAACCACTGATGTTCTTGGTAATTGATCTTTTCTAAGACTAAAGAGATGACCTTGTATGGTTCTATTCCAATCAGCCATTCCACCATGATGAAAGAAGAGTACAAGGTCATCTCTTTAGTCTTAGAAAAGATAAATTACCAAGAACATCAGTGGTTTAATTTGTGTAGAATTGATGATGGTTAATTTTTTTATTGGTCGACAAAGTGGCTACACAAAGTATCTTTGCTTTTTACGCCTTTAGGATAGTAGAGCTACACATGGACATTGGGCAAGAAAAGATTGGCCTCCAAGGGAATATGTGTGGCTGGAGGACAAAATTTAGTCAATGAACATTTGGTAGCACGAGATAGAATCATATTGCTACCGCTACATATAAAGCTAGGCATAATGGAACAGTTTGTAAATACTTTGAATAAAGATGGTTCGTGCATGGAACACATAGTGCATAAGTTACCTGGATTTACGATGGAAAAGCTGAAGGCAGGAATTTTCGATGGCCCACAGATCAGACAGCTTATAAATGATTTACATTTTGTAGCATGAATGAATGGAATCGAATGATGTGGCTGGTCTTCATTTGTTTTTGTTGCGAAAAGCTTTCTTGGCAAGAAGAAGGCAGACAACTATACACAATTAGTAGCGGATATACTCTTTCATTTCAACAGGCTTGGTTGTAACACGAGTGTTAAAGTCCATTATCTGCACAGTCACTTAGACTGCTTTCCAGATAACCTTGGTGACTTAAGGGAAGAGCAATGTGAAAGATTTCATCAAGGCATAAAAACAATTGAAGCCAGATACTAAACATGACGGGATGCACATATGACGGCAGACTATTGTTGAAATCTTATGTCAAATGATCGGAAAACTTGTGTTTTTGGTACGAAATAAGTAAATTATCATGTAGAACAATTATATCATTTTAAATATGTTTCCTTCATCCTTAAAAGATTTTAAATTTAACCACTACATTAAAATACTTTGAACTTTTTTATATGGGCGAGCAGAGTGAAGAGTGTGGAAATGGCATATGTTCTGTATTTAAAAAACTAGAGCTGAAAGGAGGAAACTTGTGCCATTTTTTTTTGGAATCAGTATGTCAAATATGCCCAGAAACTGGTCTAACATTTGAGGCACCAAAAAGAGTGATCTAGTCAATGTAATTCATCAGATAATTGTGAAAAGATTGATTTAAGGTTTATGACCCATAGTTGTCAGTAACACTGTCAGCTTATTTGCCCCTTTTCACTTGTCACGGCATTTACCTGAATTATTTTCCCTGGGAACAACTGTGTTAAGAGCAAACGTATCTTAACATAGTGTTTGTGAGACAGGGAACATAGATCTGTTTGCTTAAAAACTCTGACCTACTTCTGTAGCCCAGAAACTTGTAGCAATCAACACTAATTGTAATTGTTATTTTTGTAAAATGTAATGTCAGGTTGGTGAACGGATGGGGACATGGAGATCTCTGGCGGGGATGAGGGAAATCTGGTGTGAAACCAATGAATCCAGGACGTGACAAGCCTATGGGTCTTTACAACAATGGCTATCAGAATGATGTAAACAAAACAGAGCCAGTAGACTATGGGTGGCGGGGAATGGATATCGTTGAAGCACTCATCAGATTCCTCATCTCAAAGTCAGAGTGTCTTTGTGGAACTGTCTCAAAACCATCTGACATGGAGAAGGGGCTTAAGTACAGCCACCAGAGGCTGGAAAACAAAGTTTTGGCCAGGCCAGCCACACTGTCTTCATGGCAGTCCGAGCAAGACCACAGTCTGCCCTAGCAAGGAAAGGTGCTGAAGTCGGAGTTACCCAGCCAAAAGGCGCATCGCAAAAATCAGGGTAACACGCATTATCGCTAATGAAATGTCTCTATCTGCAGTTTTCAAATCAGGTGCTCGCCCTGTGAAGACTAACCAGGCAGGTACAGTGCAGGGCCCCCTGCCTCGAAAGGGTCCACCCAATGCTACTGGAGGTCCTCTCAGTTCGTCTTGTGGAGTCAGGAGACATGAGAGTAGAGCTACTGGCCAAAAAATACAACAGAAGAAAACAGCCAAAAAGCAAGAACTTAAAATAATGCAGTGGAATGCTGAGGGTGTTAGCAGTGTTAGAGATGGCTATAGCAAAAAGGTTGAATTAGAGAACATACTTTTTGCAGAGCAGGTAAGTATATGCTGCATACAGGAGACGCACCTAACCAAAGATGCCGCCTTTAAAATCAGAGGCTACCAGTGTTTTAGATCAGACCGACAGGACAGAAGAAAAGGAGGAGTACTCACACTTGTTAAGAATAACATCAGCGCATGTCAGGTGGGAGTGTACATGGAAGGAGCCGAATACCAGATGATCCATCTAAAAAGTAGTAATACAGATTTCCACCTCCTTAACTATTACTGTCCTAATGACCGCCCACTTGCTTTAGGAACAATTCCACACAAAGAGAGACTGATGGTCTGTGGTGATTTTAACAGCCATTCCCAGAGCTGGGGCTATGACCACATAAACAAGAGAGGAGAGGAAGTTGAGAGCTGGCAGGATGATAATGGACTTCTCCTGATCATCCAGCCAATGCATCCACCAACATTTTACTCAAGGGCTTGGCATACAAAATCAACACCAGATCTGGCATTCCACTCTCCAGATCTGAAGTGGAACATTACACGTGAAGTTGGAAAACAACTGGAGGTAGCGACCATCGACCAGTCTTCCTGACAATAGAAAATGAACTCCTTAACACCAGTAGCCCTCTCCCTAGATGGAACTATAAAAAAGCAAACTGGACAATGTACAGACATCGTACAGATATCCTGGTGGGACAGCGGTCCATAGAAGGTAAGGATATTAACAGCATAGTGAAGGAATTCAATGCTTGTATCCTTCAGGCCGCTCGTGAAACCATTCCCAAAGGAGCTCGCACGGACTATAAACCATACTGGACTAGTGAGCTGGGAAAACTCCATGATGACGTGGAAGCAGCTCGAAAGCAAGCAGAAAATAGACCATGCCAAGAACACCACAATAATTACCAACATTCTAAGGCCAAATTTCAGAGAGCAAACCTGCAAGCCAGACGGGAAAGTTGGAGAGAGAAAACAGAGTCTCTAAACTTTGAAAAGGATGGAAGGAAACTGTGGAAACTAATCAAACAGTTAAATGATGAGAGTACTGGAAGAAGTACAAAGGTTACACTAATAGAGGATGGGAAAACTCTTACAGGTAAGCAGGTAGCAGATCACTTTGCTCGCATGTTTGCACAGGACTGCAACATTGATATCCATCCAGAGAAGGAGCGTACAGTGAGCATCGAGCCACAGAAAGAAAAGGAACAAGTTAGAAAAGTGGAGGTCATGGATGCACCAATCACACGCAGTGAGTTAGACCTAGCAGTTAGTAAACTGAAACCAAGGAAATCACCAGGACCAGATGGAGTGTCCAATGAAATGATCAAGAACCTGGGAATGGCAGCAATGGGAAAGCTGTTGGATATTTTCAATATGTGCTGGAGCACAGGTAAGTTACCTCAAATCTGGAAGGAAGCAAGCATGGTACCACTGCTAAAACCAGGGAAAAACAGTGATACTGCCTCCAGCTACAGGCCAATCAGTCTCACTAGCTGCCTATGCAAAACGATGGAACGCATCATTGACCTGAGGCTAAAATGGTACCTAGAAAGTGAAAACCTTCTCGTTCCACAACAAGCAGGATTTAGGCAGTACTACAGTACGGAAGATCAAGTGACCTATCTCTCTCAAGAGAGAAAAACCTTGTACTAGCAGCGTGGATAGACCTGAAGAAAGCCTTTGATAAAGTATGGAAAAAAGGTCTGCTGTGGAAACTAAGAAACTGCAATGTGAATGGAAGACTGTACAACTGGATAAAGTCCTACTTACACAATAGAAGAGCTAGAGTAGTAATGGATGGACACAAAAGCCAGAAAGTACTTCTGCGACAAGGTGTACCACAAGGAGGAGTCCTTTCACCTACACTATTCCTTGTATTCATTAATGACCTGGTCAAGGAACTTCCCTATGGAATCAAAGCGGCACTGTATGCAGATGATCTGGTCATGTGGTGTACAGATGAATATGCGACAGTTGCTACACAGAGACTCCAAAGAGCAGCAGACATCTTGACATCATGGACAAACAAATGGTGTGTAAGTATCAACACAGAGAAATCAAGTACCACTCTGTTCACCCTCTCATCTAAACAGAAAGCAGGTAAGATCTTTGTAAATGAAATACCCTTAAGGATGGACAACCAACCCACTTACTTAGAAGTGACTCTTGACTCAAAACTGACGTGGAAGCAACACATCAACAGTGCAGAAGCAAAAGCCAGAAGAAAACTAGCCATATTAAGAAAATTGAGTGGAACCACATGGGGAGCTAGTGAAAGAATCCTCAAGAATGTATATCAGCAAAGTATTCTACCACATTTAGAATATGGCTCAACATCTTGGTGCACAGCATCAAACACTACGCTGCATAATCTAGACAAGGTTCAAAATCAGTCACTACGGATTATCACAGGTGCCATGAGGTCCACACCAATAGTAGAAATGCAGAAAATAGTTGGTGTTCAACCGCTAAAGGAACGTAGAGACACAAAGGTCATGACCATGGGAGAAAAATTCCTTAGCTCTGTAAGCCATCCCCTGAAGGAGAGATTCAATAATTTGGCATTAGGACGGCTTAAAAGAAGCAGCTTCATTCATCAGGCCAAGCGTGTGCGTAAACTGAAACCTGACCTTCCAACTGTAGTCGCTCCATTATCATCTGTACCAGAGCATACACCATGGAAAGAAGCAGATTATACACAAATAACTATTCAGACTGAAGTGAAAGGTGTGCAGAATGCTGAGATGCAGAGCAGTCTTGTAAGATCAACAGACACACTTAGTGTTCTAGATGACAAATATCCATGTGACACCTGGATACGTGTGTATACAGATGGATCTGCACATAATGCCATAAAGAATGGAGGGGCAGGAGCATATATTGAATATCCAAACAACACAATTGACAAGATTTCCATACCCACTGGTAAATACTGCAACAACTTTGATGCAGAAGTTAGGGCAATTATTGCTGCAGTTGAAAAACTATCAGACTCCAGAATTGATACATGTCCTGTAGTAATTCTCACAGATGCAAGATCAGTACTGGAAGCTCTTCAGTGCAACAAACTTCCAGACCTTAAAGATGCCTTGTCAAAAATTGGCTTACAACATGGAGTCCCTTTGCAATGGATTCCCTCCCACTGTGGGATACCAGGCAATGAGAAAGCTGACCATCTGGCCAAAGAGGGCACTGAAATGGAGCAACCAGACATACCAATCACCTATAATCAGAAGAAAAGCATGATAAAAACCTACAGGAAGCCACAAACACCACCACATGATGACTATCACATGCTAAACAGAAAGGAACAAGTCACCATCTTCTGTCTCTGAACAGGACACAGCCGACTCCGAAGTCATATGTATACAAAGTTTAAGGTTGGTACTAGTAATCTATGTACATGTGCCCAGGTGCTCCAAACTGTGGAACATATCCTCCAGAACTGCATCAACTACAAGACACTGAGAAATAATTACTGGCCCAGTGAAACCACTAAAGAAGATAAACTCTACGGTTCCATACATGAATTACAAAAAACAGTGAAATTTATCCAAGAGACAGGACTGCAGATATAGACAGACAATGCGAACGAAGAAAAAGAAGAAGACCTGAATTATTCTGGGCTGGTGAGAGAGAAATCTTGAGATTTCGAGACAGTTTGAGTTAGAATGTGAGATCAAGTAATGTAGTCTTCGTGCGATGTCATCGTGTAGTTTTGTTGGTGATTCATATGGTGGTGATCGTCTGATGACGAAATGTAGCCGCTTGAATTATTTTTCATGTCATTCTGAGTTTTGATAGATATTACATGCCGTTCATCTGAACACATAATCGCAAATCATCATCATCTTGTTCCAACTAATAAAGACTCTGTAGAAGGAGTTCGTCTTATGCAGCTGTTGTGCCACGTTTGAGTAAAAGTGATGTTCCTAGGGGTTATTTAGTCTGTGAATACTCTATTGAGGAGTGTAGAAGATTATTTTAGGGTTAGGTTTAGAGTTAGGGTTAGGGGTTAGGGTTAGGGGTTGGGGGTTAGGGATTAAGGTTAAGGTTTAGGTTTAGGGTTAGGGTTTAGGGTTTAGGGTTAGGGTTAGGGGTTAGGGTTTACCAGTCATGTTAGTATGTCATCAATGAATCACCGGTCTTAATGCAAGTATGTCAGCTATAGTTCACTAGTCTTGATGTCAGTATGTCAGCTATGGGTCCCGATGTTAGTATGTCAGCTATGGTTCACCAGTCTTGATGTTAGTATGTCAGCTATGGTTCACCAGTCCTGATGTTAGTATGTCAGCTATGGTTCACCAGTCTTGATGTTAGTATGTCAGCTATGGTTCACCAGTCTTGATGTTAGTATGTCAGCTATGAGTCACTAGTCTTGATGTTAGTATATAAGCTATGTTTTACCAGTCTTGATGTCCAGTCTTGATGTTAGTATGTCAGCTATTGTTCAGTTGGTGATATCCTCTCACACCATCCCGTCAGACTGTGCAGTATCATTTCTCTTGGTCTTCCTCTTGATCTTCTTCCTTCTATTTTCTGTTGTTATAATATTTTCAATGCCCCCTCTTCTCATTGCATGTCCTGTGAAAGTACATTGTCTCTCTGTTATCTTTTTGACAAGGTTTTTTTGTGTCTCCAGCTCTTCTCATACATTCTTCATTAGTTATTTTTGCTGTCCAGGGGATTCGCAACATTCTTCTAATAAACCACATTTCTGCTGCTTCCAATGATTTTTGTGCAGACTTGCATATTGTCCATGATTCACTTCCATATAACAAGATAGGTTCAATATAGCATTTTAGGACTCGTTTTCTAACATTCATTGATAAAGATGTGTTAGCTAATATGTTTCTCATTCTCTGAAATGCAGTCTTTGCTTGGCCTATTATACTTCTACTACTACTTCTCAATCAGCATTTGTACACAGCTTACAGGTCTAGTCTGATGAAGGAGCCAAGCCTAGGATTTGTTGCTAGCTTGAGTGCTATAAAATATGTGAGGCACATTCAACAGATTATCAGTTCAAGATATATTTATCAGTGTCATAGTTTTTAAAATTGTATTTGTGATATCGAATTTGGTCATTCTGAATTATTTATTTGCAAATGATCATTTTTGTCAAAATGAAGATGCAACACATCCCAGAATAGATTATTTTTATGGCCTACTAACATACACCGATGGTCAGCTAATGTGCATTTAGGGAGCAACTAGCATAGACAGAAGTACAGCTGACATACATTAAAGATACAGTATATGGTAGTTTTTCAAGTTGAAAGTTGATGGTTTAAATATGGCTGGAGGCACACCAGTCACCCAGGCTGTAGAAATGTGTACCTGGCTTGATCTAGAGGCAGGGAAGAAAGGTGTTATGCTGACCACATCACCCTGACAGGTCAAGAAAAATATGGGCACTAACATCATGTCTCCATGGCACGACAGGATTACTTTACTTTATTTACAGCTTATGTCAAGGACCAGTTACAGTATGTATGAAACAGATGTGACTTTATTAGCCTAGGAGATGCCTGACTAACATAGAGGTACTTGCTTCATCATTATGTGACTACAGTAGATTAGAATATGCTTGACCAACATAGAAGTACTTGCTCCATCGTTATGTGACTACAGTGGCATAAGAGATGCCTGGCTAACATAGAAGTACTTCCTTCATCATTATGTGACTTCATTAGCCTAGGACAGTGTTTCCCAATTGGTGATATACGGACCAGGAGTCCATGACAAAATCTCAATGTTTTTTTTTTCCACTGTGGAATGTTTAACATCTGATGTTTCGGCAAATCCTGCATGGATGAAGGAACATTTTTCACATTTAAAAATATAATTATATTATTGTCAGTTTGAAAATTCACCAAGTCTGTACTGTGTATTTTTTTTAGCATAGTGTAGTGTTTATTTATTAAAGGTTACCCACATTTTCTTTAAAATACAAATTCTTGTAAAAAAAGCACTGACAACATTGTTGCTTATTTGACACATTTGTGTTTCTATTCGCACCACACTCAATCGAACAGCAGAGACACCGCAGGATATAAGCACTTTCAACAGGCAGTGCAGAAATACAGCTCTGTATCAGATATCATAAAAATATTATCAAATATGCATAGAGGGAACAGCTGCTGAAGAAGTAAACCGATTTGCATATCTCGGCAGCTACATAGACCAGGATGGTGACACCAGAAAGGAAGTTAAAATTCGAAATGCAAAAGCAGCATTGACCTTCAAGATTCTTGAGAACATATGCCATTCAAAAATTTATATTCACAAAAACCAGGTTAAGATTATTCAATTCAAATGTAATATCCACCCTCATTTATGCATGTGAAAGCTGGAAAACAGCTCAAGAAATAGACAAGAAATTAGACTCTTTTGAAGAGAAATGCTTAAGGAAAATAGTCGGTATACAGTGGAACGAATTCAAGAACAACGCAGAGATAAGACGGATAAGCAAACAAGAACCTGTCTCATGGGTGATCAGAAAAAGAAAATGGACATATGTTGGTCACATGATGAGAAGAAACAATCAGGGAATCCCAAAACAAGCTATCAAGTGGAACACAACAGAAAAAAAAAAAAAAGAAGTCAACTACGTGAAACTCTAAAGGGGACATAAAAACAGCATTGTGTAGGTTAAAGTTCACTGTTGGTGAAAGTTAAGAAGTGAGTAGACTGCCAGATAACACCTGTGACACACAAACACTCTTTGTTATCGTTCATTATGACTGTCGTGTTTTAACAATAAATGATGTGATACTATTTTTAGCATTTACAACAATTTAAACAGCTATCACATCATAATGTTAATATCAGCCTGGATGAAAGCTTTGATAAATTGACAGATACCATAGGACCATTTTGTGTATATTTTGTTGTTTTTTTTAATGGGTGACATAAACATATGATTATTGTATGAACTATTTATACACAAATATAACCACCTTGATTCATGTTACATTCTTTACACATAACTCATAGCCATAACTTGTAATTTTTGCATAAATTTATCAAGAATATATATGTGGGTGTGTGAGCGGCGAAGTGTTTAGTGCACTGGCCTCTCATGGCGAAGTTCATAAGTTCGAATGCGGCCAGAGGCACCCCAGTCACCCAGCTGTAGAAATGGGTACCCGACTTCTTCCGGAGTTGGGAAAGGAAAGGCAGCCGGGCGTGATACTGACAATATCCCCCTATAGTGTGCTGACAGGTCAAGGAAAATATGGGCACTAACACCATATCCCTATGTGCCTCTATGGCATGACAGGATTACCTTTACCTTTATATTATTATAATTTGGATCATAAATGTTAATCATTACTTTTTTGGATCATAATTATTAATAATCAGCATTTGAGACTATATCACATTTTTTCATGATAAATGTAACAATTGTTTAATAGAAATTGATATTTGAAAACAGAATCAATGTATTTTCCCTTTGTGTTTGTAACAAATGTTATGAAAGACATTTAATTGTGTGAATACACTACAAGTTATTATAATTCTTCACATCTTTTTCTTCAGTTCATTGTAAGTGTTGAAATAATATTTACGTGAGTCAGTTGTCAGCCGGTTACCGTTACTGGTTTAGGGTCACTCTCAAAAAAGAACTGCTGATCTTGGTCAAGGAGAAATGTCTGCTCATTTTTCTACCAGTATATAATATTCTACCACATTCCGACATTCCTGATCAGAAATTACTTTTCCTAGTTAGATTTTTACAACACGTCTCTTCCTGGATGATAGCTTCCTAATGGATTATATGTATTAATTAAATTAAATGTGTTAATGTATTAAACAATTCATTCATTCATTTGCATGTCCCCTGCAGAACTTTGCCTCCCAAACAGCACTCCTGTAGGCCTCTCGGTTGTGAGCAAGATGGCCTGCTGCTGCGGCATCCATTTGCAGATCGTCAATGATGTCTTGCAGCCATCTTCGTTTTGGTCTTCCTTTCTTTCTTTTTCCCATTATGTATCCTTCCAATATGGTCTTCTCTAAATTATCATGACGTGTAATGTGTCCAAAATATTTAAGTTTTCTCTCTTAATCCTCTTTACTAGCCAGCCTTCTTGAATATTAAGCTCTTGTAGTATAGATATATTTGTTCTTTTTTGTGTCCACGATATTTGGAGAACTCTTCTGTAGCATTTACATTCAAAGCCATTTATGTGTTTCTCAGCTGTTTTGTTAAGTGTCCAGGTCTCACAGGCATATGTTGCGATGGGAAAGATGCATGCCCTTAAAAACCTTATTTATTTGTTAAACAATGCCACGTGTAAATTTTTCATCTAATTTTCATGTTTTTATCTGTTGTATTGTTTTTGTATGTGATCCTTGTAAAAGGCTTTTGCCGAAATATTGGTTTGTTATATGTCGTTCATTTGTATGTGTTCATCTTGCTTTCTGCCATTCTTGTTTCTGCCAGCTTTCCTCACTCTTTCTACAGTGCATTTGGAAAATAACTGTGCACTAACCCAGTATCAATTCTGGTATCGTAGTGTTATCTTAATGACTGCGGCAGGTAGATGTGACTAGATACTGCAGACATTAAGATATTGCTATAAACATTTATGTTTATACTTTAGAAATATTTGGCACCAGACTATGAAATTCCACACTGCTTCAAAAACAAAAATGAGGTGAGAAGTAAAAGTACAGAGTCTAAACCTGGAGGAATGGAGAAATTTGAAACCTATATTATTTGGATTCTGGGAGTGGCCAGGTTTAATGATGATTTCATTGTTCAGAAATTGAAGGAAATCATGAAGAAATAGCCTTTGTAATAGAAAAATATTTGACTTTTGTATCATTTTATGTCATGTTTCAGTGTGTTGTCCTTGGTGTTGGCAGTCAACTGAAGTGCTCCCTTTTGTGGTGCCTTTTGTGTGAGTCAGCAGTTTGAGATTTTTTTTTTTCCATTTGTCTTTCTCTACTTCTTTTTCTCCTGAGGCTTTTGATGTAGACTAAATT
Organism: Achatina immaculata; assembly: GCA_009760885.1. Classification (NCBI taxonomy): domain Eukaryota; kingdom Metazoa; phylum Mollusca; class Gastropoda; order Stylommatophora; family Achatinidae; genus Lissachatina; species Lissachatina immaculata. The sequence continues at coordinate 34,427,749 of CM019697.1, read as the reverse complement.
CTCTAACTCCTGTCTTCTCATGACTTGTCCAGTGATTACCAAGTTCTCTAACTTCTGTCTTCTCATGATATGTCCAGTGATTACCAAGTTGTCTAACTTTCATCATCATCCAAACCAATTATAAAACAAACAAGTAAGTAAACCAAGAAAAAATAGACAAATGAAGCCTCCACTAACCCTAAGCGAAAACGTCAGTTCCTGTAAACTGAATATCTCTCTCTCTCTCTGAACCTTAAGTGCCCAGGGCACATGGGGCTTCCGCAAGGGTTTTCCACAAATGCCTGTCCTTCACCTTTTTTTCTGCTCTTGCCCAGGTGAGCCCTCTATTGCTCAACATCCTTTCTGTTGTTCTTCTCCATGTCTCTTTTGGTCTGCCCTTACTTCTGCTCCCCTGTGGTGTCCATCTTAGTGCTATTTTTGGTAGTGAGTTGTCAGTCATTCGGAGCACATGTCCCAACCATCGCCAGCGTCTTTCCTCAATAATTGTTGTCAGTGGTTTCATCTGCATTTCTGCTAATAAGATGTTATTTCTTATAGTGTTGGCCAAAATATTTTTCTAATTCTTCGTAAACATTTAGTCTGGAAAGAATTCAACTTGTTTTCTATGGTTTTGGTGATTTTCCAGCATTCGCTTCCATAGAGTAGTACACTTAGAACATTACTCTTAAATATCCTGATTTTCATATTTATGCTTAGTTTTTTTGATTTCCATATATTCTGCAGCATTGCAAAAGCCTGGTTTGCTCTAGTAAGTCTGCTGTTGATGTCCTCTGTGCTGTCTCCATTTTCTACTACTCTGCTGCCAAGGTATACAAATTCGTTGACCTCCTCCACTAACTTGTTATCTACTCTGAGTACATTTCTGTTGTTCACATTTTGCTTCATTAATTTGTCTTTCCTACGTTGATCTTTAGTCCTATGTTGTTTGCATTCTGAGTTAGCTTGTTTATTTTATCTTGCATATCTTTGTGACTGCTTGATAATAGACAAATATCGTCCGCAAAGTCAAGGTCCTCCAGCACTGTGTCAAGGGTCCATTGTAATCCTCTGCGTTTGTCTGATGTTGCCTCCTTCATTAACCAGTCTACTGCCAAGATAAATAATGTTGGTGATAGTACACATCCCTGTTTCACTCCTGTTTGTACCCTAAAGCTGCTGGAGGTATGTTCTCCACAGATAACTTTGCACTGAAAACCCTCGTATAGGGCTTTGATTACATTAACTATTTTATGGGGGAGGCCATGCCATCTTAGGATTTTCCACAGTGCATCTCTGCTGATACTGTCAAAGGCTTTCTCAAAATCTATGAATAATGCATATGTTGTGCTATGCCACTCATTGCCTGTTCTAATATTTGTCTAAGTACAAATATGTGTCTATGCATGATCTTCCTTTCCTAAATCCTGCCTGCTCTTTCCGAAGTTTTTCCTCAAGTGTTGGTACAATTCTGTTGATGATTATTCTGCAAAATACTTTACTGGTGAGGCAGTAGGGTAATGCCTCTCCAGTTCCCGCAATCTCTGAGGTCACCCTTCTTTGGTATTTTACTATAAGACCAGTTTTCCACTCCTCTGGGGCTTTTTCTAAATCCCAAATTTGTTGTAATATCCGGCAAAGTTGTTTTGGTGTTTCTGTTTCTTCTGCTTTCAACATCTCGCAGTCACTTCATCTTCACCTGGTGCCCTGTCTGATTTTAGCTTCTTTATCGCCTCCTTTACTTCATTTATTGTTATTGGTCCTGTATTGATGTTTAGTTCCGTTTTTGCTTCAGGTATGTCTATTGTTTGTGCTGCTTGTGTTCTGTTTAGTAGGGTGTTAAAGTGTTCCCTCCATCTTTCAATTTTTCTTCTTCTCCACTGACCAGTTGTCCATTTTGTGTTCTTACTGCACTTTCACATCTTGTGTGAAGTTACCTGTCATCTGCTTTGTGATTTTATATATGGTTTTCATGTCATTTGTATATGCTGCTTTCTCTGCTGTTTCTGCTAAGTTGTCATAATATTGACGTTTATCTTGACGGCATGATTCCTTCACTTCTTTGTCTTTTTTGTGCATAATTACTTAAAACTCGTTCTTTAAGCCGTTGTGATTTGGTGTTCAGTAATTTTTTCTTGATTTCTTTTCTTTGCTCTATCTTTTCCCATGTGGTCTCGCTTATCCATTCCTCTTTTCTCCTTTTCCGATATCCCAGCACCTCTTTTGCTGTTTCCTGTAGTGTTTTATTGAACTCTAATATGGACATTTCTGCTTCGTCTTGTAGGACACTGAAGCGGTTCTTAAGTACTATTGAGAATTCATTTCTTGTTTGCTGGTCTATCATTTCTTGTATCAAAATGTATCTTTCTGTGTTCTCCGATTTGGCTTTCCTTAATTTTAGTTTTATTTTTGCTACCAGAAGGTTGTGATCACTTCCTACATCTGCTCCTTTCCTTGCTCGCACATCTTGTAGTGACCGTTTCCACTTGTTGTTTATTAGTATGTGATCGATTTGGTTTTCTGTGGTTTATCTGGTGACCTCCAAGTCACCTTATGGATGTTTTTGTGTTGGAAAATTGTCCCTCCGATGGTCATCATGTTTTCTTCACAGAAACTGCACAGTCTTTCTCCATTTTCATTTATTTCTCCGATTCCTTCTCTTCCCATGATTCTTCTTCTATCTTCATTTCCTTCACCTACTTTTGCATTGAAGTCGCCCAAGATGAGTAGCATATCATGCTTGGGTATTGTTTCTACTGTGCTTGGAGGCTGTTGTAAAAATCTTCTTTTAATTCCTCTTCAGCTGCTTCTGTTGGTGCATAACAAACTATAATAGACAGCTTCGTGAATCTTGAGTTGAACCGTGCATATAATAATCTCTCATTTATTGGGGTCCATTTCAGCAATGCTCTTGATGCTTCTTTTGTTATAATCAATGCTACTCCTCCTTCATGAAGATCTTCTTTACCTGACCATATTATTGTATCTTCTGTGTGCTGTGTTGTTAATTTCCTTCTGCCTTGTCCTGTCCATCTTGCTTCTTGTATTCCTAGTATGTCTAGTTTGTATCTGTGCATTTCCTTGATGGTTGTGCTAGTTTCCAGTCTGGTTTAGTGTTCTTACATTCCAGCTGCCTATTTGCATCTTGTTTAGGTTCCAGGAGGTCTGCAGTCGGGCTGGGGACTTCCAGTGGCTGGCTTTCATCCACAACCTTCATGGGCTCAGTTTCCTGATACGCATTTCTCCTTCCACCTGCATTTGCTTTTTCCCTTGCTTCCGTTTCTGTAGCAGTCTGATAGTTTTTTTACCAGATAGGGTTGATGGCCCTATGCTGAACCCTCCTTAGTCGCCTTTTACGATCATGCATGGTAGGGTACAGTGGTCCTATTCTTTGCAGATCCCGGGTACCACACGGTAAACTGAATATATCCAGATTTATTTGGCTGATTTGCTTCCTGGATTTCTATTCTTTGTCTGCTTTTAGTCTGTATTAAATAATCTATTCATTTCTGTAGTATGAGTTTGAAAAAGAATGATTCTAAGTTGTTATAAAAATTTAATAACAGCTCTGAAAATACGTTGCATCTATTAAGGTAAAGGTAAAATTCCGTTTCCATGCCATTAAAGCATATTGAGGAATAGGGTGTTAAGCCCGTATTTTCCATGGCCTTCGGCACATAAAAGTGTGATGTGGTCAGTATCACGCCTGGCCGCTTTATCTTCCTAGATTTCTCTGGTGCCAATTTTTACAGTCTGGGTCAACCCCGGGGCCTTTTTGGTGTGCGTGCGTGTGTACCAGAAAAAAAGTCCCACTGTTATCTAGACAAAAAGAACAAAAAGTTCCTTTTATCAAAACAATCTAACAGCAACTGACCATTCTGACCTTGGCATGCAAACTCAAATAACTTAAGACAAAAATAAACTCGCAGCTTGGCCTTTACATCGAACCGAAACACGCACGAGCAAAACTCATACTAAAACCTATACCTTTCTCTTCCCTGCCTTAGCTTAACTCTTTGTCCTTAAGACTCCCCAACCCTCAGTACTACAGAATAACATAACTTCTGCCTTCTGTATGTTCAGTGATTACCAAGCTCTCCAACTTCTGTCTTTTCAGTTTAAAAAAATACAAAGAAGAAGGAATGGCTACAAAGGCAATGATATGATCACGTAGAAGTGTAAAACAAACAGTAACAAACTAATATTTTGGGTGTTGGGAAGGTCCAGTTGACGGTGGGTGGATGTGGGGGCGGGGCGGGAAAGAGAGGCACCGGTAACATCAGAACCATGTGAGCAAAATCATTGTTTTGTGGTTTTATTGTTTGAAAGGAAATGGACGGCGGCCGGAAAAGATATGAGAGTCACTGATCTATTTGAAAGTGAGTAGCTCCAGTAAGCCGAGCACAAGAGAATCAGGCACCTATATGACAGCTAAGTTGACTATGATAGTGAATGATCTTCATTAAACTGCGTTGAATAACAAGGCATTTCAATATCGCTATGATAATCCTGCGCTAATAGTGGCGCCACAGTGTGAGATAGATTTTTTTTTTTAAAGGGAGGGGACGGGGTAAAGCGAAGAAATGAAATGAAAAGAATGGAAGAAAAGTCTAGTGCCAACTTCGATTTTCATCGTCGTCGTCGTCATGATAATCATCATAAATATGTTGTGTGTTGCAAACACTGTCGAAAAATATTTAAAAGATTACTGCGATTAGTTGAATTTGTTTTTGCAGCTTTTAGAAATATGTGTAAGTGTCTAGACTTTAAAATAAACATCATTTTTAAACACTCCAGCGTCTTACGTTGTTAGGAGCGTGAGACCACACATTACAAGTGAAATATAAGAAGTAAAAAAGACACACGCAACGAGAGACCTTTCACGTTAACATAAACTTTCGACTGAGTGTGAAATTAAACCAGGCAAGTGCGCTAACCGCTACTTCACCGCAGCACGCGTAATATTAATACTAAGGATACAGTTGTTACTTATAAATTCAGACATTTTGACACCACCATTTTAAAAAACAAGTATTTCAATGTTTATTGTTCTGATTTATATATTTTCAAATACATGCAGTGCACCATCTATACTAGAAGCTTAAAATTTGCTCGACAGTCTTATGAGTCTGCGACAAAGAGTAGATTAACAGACTCCAACTGTTGTTGTAATTTTATATGAATATTTTTTGAGACAGTCGTTGGGGGAATGGTGAGTGGGGCGTGAAGAGAAATGACATTCTGTGAAAAGGGTACATGATGCAAAAAAATTGAGAATATATATATATATATATATATATACAGGGTTACTTCACGTGGAATTTTGAATAGATATAACAGAAATTGAAAGCAGTAAAGACATGTTATGGTGAAGGAGACTGCCTAGGGATGCCCAGAAAAGTACACGTTTTCGAAGGATAAAACTGAACCTTACGAAAAAGGCCATTTTCTTTGGACATTTCGTGAGAAGACGTTGGAGTATCAGACGATCACCGAAAAATCATGGTTAAAAAAAAGGTGGGAGGTCTAAGAGGAAAAATATTTAATACGACTGACCAAGTGGCACAATAATAAATAATAGTGACCATATGAAGTTGGGACACGTGCTCGGATGGCTGACGACTCAAACCAAAAAAAAAAAAAAATAGCACTGAGATGGACACCACAGGAGTAAGGGTAGACCAAATGGTAGACACGGAGATGGTATTTTCTTACCTGGGCAAGAACAGAGGACAGGCGTTTGTGGAAAACGAAATGTGCCTTTGGCACTTAAGGCTGAGAGAGAGAGAGAGAGAGAGAGAGAGAGAGAGAGAGAGAGAGAGAGAGAGAGAAGTGTGGTGAATTTAAAACATTTACAGAGGGTGAATACACCTAATAAGGTAATCAGCGACCCATAACTGATATGTCAGGGTTAGCCACCCATAGCTGACCTTGTCCCACCTCTCCGTGGTTCCCCCAGTAACAAGCATAGCCTGGCTAACGGGGCAGGGATCCCCGTAGTACCCATGGTGGTGGAATCTGCTAAAAAAGCACTGCACACCCCCTGCTTTTTAGCTGTACTCCGGGACTGAAAAAGTAGCTGCCGTAACACGCTTTCACGCTGATACCATGCTGTGCCTCAATATCTATACAGCATCGGTTGCGAAGAACAACAGCTCGCAGTTACAGGGACTTCGTACAAGTACAAGTTAAAACGTTTACACAGTTTCAAAAACTGAGTTCTAAAATGGGGCAGTGAGCATATTGTGTTGTATTGGAAGTGTGTCAAGGTTGACCAGCTTGAAAGTCAGGGGCGGGGGCAAAGTTGTGGTTTCTCAAAAGATATGCTGTATTCTAAAGTTTTTCCTTACATCTAAAGTCACAATTTTCTAGGTCTGTCGGGCTGAATCCTTCACATTGTCTCAGAGTGGTTAGCGAGGTTGAGGTTGTCTGTGTGTGCACGTGAGAAATGTGTTGGTTTATTGCCCAAGAGTTACAAAATAATGTCACCGGATTTTCAGTAGTAATAACACGTGGAAGTTTGTCTTTTGTTCCTATGTCATTACTGTTTTCCTGTTGTGATAGTAAAATGTAACTGGGGAGAAAGTAGGGGAATAGGGTTACTATACTATGAAATCATAAAGTGAGTACGTCACTCATTTACTCGTTCATAGATGACATAACCCGGGCTTGCGGTAGGATTTTCTACCCGTGCAGTAGCATATCTTGCCGCCCCACCTCAATTCTCAAAGTAATACTTAATGTTTTAAAATCTGCTATGTTAAGTAATATGTACAGCAATTATTGAGGAAAGACGCTGGCAATGGTTGGGACATGTGCTCCGATTGACTGACAACTCACTACCAAAAAACAGCACTAAGATGGACACCACAGGGGAACAGAAGTAAGGATAGACCAAAGGAGACGTGGAGAAGAACAACAGAGAGGATGTTGAGTAAGAGCAGAAAAAAGATAAAGGACAGGCGTTTGTGGAAAACCCTTGCGGAAGCCCACTGTGCTCTGGGCACTTAAGGTTCAGAGAAGAGAGAGAGAGAGAGAGAGAGAGAGAGAGAGGTGGTAAGTAAATGTTATGTCCGATCATTAATTTTTAAAAATATCAACAATAATTTTTGAATTAATGAAAAAATTCATAGCATAGGCTGTAAATTTATTATCATTAGTGCCATCATCATCATCATCATCATCATCATTATCATCATCATCATCATCATCATTATCATATCATCATGATAAAGACGGTGTACAAAACACTGGCGAAAAAATATTGGAAAGATTACAGCGACTTGAAAGTGAAATTCGTTTTTTTCTTTCAGAGTTTTCATTTTCTCTAGATATTCTGACTTTTAAAAGTAGAGATAATTATCCCTGCCTTCCCTTCCTTTTTTTTTTTTTCAAAATTCCGACTGTCTTACGTTGGTAAGAGCGAGATAATACATGTTTACAAGTGAAAAATAAATATACCTTTCACGTTAACATAAACGCTATGATGGGTAAAGCTCACGGGATTATAAAAGATTGACCGTTGCATTTACCTTTTTCATTCTATAAATTTCTTTTTCTTTCAAGATAGAAAACGAAAGTGGATGTTTTCTATAAATATGATGTTTTAATATCCATGATTTTATTTTTCATACATGGCGTGAAGCTTCTACAACCTTGTTTATGGCAGTATTTAAAATAAAGGACCGAGAGCAGACGAAAGATAAAGTGTGTTCAGTTTTGCCATGTGCTTTGAAATCGTAAAAATAGTGTAAATGAAGTCTGAGCTCATTATGTCAGCCATATTTATATTTGTATTTTTTATAACAACTTGTATTTTTTTTTCTTGTCACGTATTGGGTACAAATAATGGAAGTGTTAAAAAAAGACTAATACACCAGTTTTCAGCGTCAAAGACGGGGATGTAAACAACAAATATGTGGTTTGTTTGTTTTGTTTTGTTTTGTTTTTAAAAGAAAGAATTCCGCAGCATTCATTCATTTGCATGTCCCTTGCGGAACTTTGCGTCCCAAACAGCACTCCTGTAGGCCTCTCGGTTATGAGCAAGATTGGC